>JAUIMM010000040.1:64072500-64707500 GCA_031769625.1 Taudactylus pleione | reverse complement strand
TCTGTCCATCAGGGGTGCTCCCCCCAAGTGCTAAAAAAATAATATTTTTTGTGTGTTTGTGAATTGTGTGTGAAGTAGCCACACGTGCATCAACAAAGTAGTGCCAAGCGTGCGCCTGTGTCATAAGTAAAGGGCCGGCTGGCTTGACCGTTAAAGGGTGCTGTAACCCCCAAAGTACACTCCAGTTCAAACCAAAAAAAATTTATTTTCTGTGATTGTGAATTGTGTGCGCAGTAGCCGCACGTGCATCAACAAAGTAGTGCCAAGCGTGCGCCTGTGTCATAAGTAAAGGGCCGGCTGGCTTGACCGTTAAAGGGTGCTGTAACCCCCAAAGTACACTCGAGTCCAAACCAAAAAAATATATATTTTCTGTGTTTGTGAATTGTGTGCGCAGTAGCCGCACGTGCATCGACAAAGTAGTGCCAAGCGTGCGCCTGTGTCATAAGTAAAGGGCCGGCTGGCTTGACCGTTAAAGGGTGCTGTAACCCCCAAAGTACACTCCAGTACAAACCAAAAAAAATTATTTTCTGTGTTTGTGAATTGTGTGCGCAGTAGCCGCACGTGTATCAACAAAGTAGTGCCAAGCGTGCGACTGTGTCATAAGTAAAGGGCCGGCTGGCTTGACCATTAAAGGGTGCTGTAACCCCCAAAGTACACTCCAGTCCAAACCAAAAAAATATAAATTTTCAGTGTTTGTGAATTGTGTGCGCAGTAGCCGCACGTGTATCATCAAAGTAGTGCCAAGCGTGCGCCTGTGTCATAAGTAAAGGGCCGGCTGGCTTGACCGTTAAAGGGTGCTGTAACCCCCAAAGTACACTCCAGTACAAACCAAAAAAAAAAATATTTTCTGTGTTTGTGAATTGTGTGCGCAGTAGCCGCACGTGCATCAACAAAGTAGTGCCAAGCGTGCGCCTGTGTCATAAGTAAAGGGCCGGCTGGCTTGACCATTAAAGGGTGCTGTAACCCCCAAAGTACACTCCAGTCCAAACCAAAAAATAATAATTTTCTGTGTTTGTGAATTGTGTGCGCAGTAGCCGCACGTGCATCAACAAAGTAGTGCCAAGCGTGCGCCTGTGTCATAAGTAAAGGGCCAGTTGGCTTGACCGTTAAAGGATGCTGTAACCCTCAAAGTACACTCCAGTCCAAACCAAAAAAATAATTGTTTTCTGTGTTTGTGAATTGTGTGCGCAGTAGCCGCACGTGCATCAACAAAGTAGTGCCAAGCGTGCGCCTGTGTCATAAGTAAAGGGCCGGCTCGCTTGACCATTAAAGGGTGCTGTAACCCCCAAAGTACACTCCAAACCAAAAAAAAAAAATATTTTCTGTGTTTGTGACTTGTGTGCACTGTGGCTGCACGTGCATCAACAAAGGAGCAGCGCCAAGCGTGCGCCTGTGTCCCATAAGTAAAGAGCCGGCTGGCTCATTTCTTAAAGGGTGGTGTAACCCACAAAGTGCACTACTCTCCAGCAAAAATAAAAAAATATTTTCTTTGTTTGTGTGCGCTTTAGCCGCACGTATATATCAATATAACATAAATGGAGGACCAAACTTTCTCCGATAAAAATAAAATTGGGAAAGATCAAGAACCACTTCCTCCTAGTGCTATTGCTGCTGCTGGGAGTTGTTCATCTTCCCAGAGAGGAAGTAGGAACATCACTACTTTTACTAAACAATTGACCCTCCAACAGTCCCTAGCGATGAGGATGAAGTACGACAGCAGTCATCCTGAAGCAAAACGTATAACTGAGGCCTTGACTGCTATGTTGGTGTTAGACGTGCATCCGGTATCCACCATTAGTGCAGTGGGATTTAGACAATTGATGGAGGTAGTGTGTCCCCGGTTCCAAATCCCGTCTAGATTCCACCTGCATCCTCAAAGCAGCAGCGACAAGCGTGCGTCTGTCTGTTAAAGGGTGGTGACACCCTCAAAGTGTGCTACACAAACAATAAAAATATTGTTCTTTTTTTTTGGTCTTTGTGAAATGTGTGGGCTGTAGCCACACCTGCATCCTTAAAGCAGCAGCGACAAGCATGCGTCTGTCTGTTAAAGGGTGGTGACACCCTCAAAGTGTGTTACACAAACAATAAAAATATTGTTCTTCTTTTTTCTGTCTTTGTGAAATGTGTGGGCTGTAGCCGCACCCGCATCCTAAAAGCAGCAGCGACAAGCGTGCGTCTGTCTGTTAAAGGGTGGTGACACCCTCAAAGTGTGCTACACAAACAATAAAAATATTCTTCTTCTTTTTTCTGTCTTTGTGAATTGTGTGGGCTGTAGCCGCACTTGCATCCTCAAAGCAGCAGCGACAAGCGTGCGTCTGTCTGTTAAAGGATTACATCGGTGACAGCATCCAAGTAGGCATGTCAGACAGTCCGTACCTGTACTGGCAGGAAAAAGAAGCAATTTGGAGGTCACTGAACAAACTGGCTCTATTTTACCTGAGTTGCCCCCCCTCCAGTGTGTACTCCGAAAGAGTGTTTAGTGCAGCCGGGAACCTTGTCAGCGAAAGGAGTAGGAGGTTGCTTCCACAAAATGTGGAGAAGATGATGTTCATAAAATGAATTATCAACTCTTCCAGGGAGACCAGCCTCCAGAACGTACAGAGGGACCTGTGGTTCCAGCGGGGACAAATTAATACTCTGTGAGGATGAGGATGTACACAACACTGAAGAGGGTGAGGAATCGGTGGATGAGGAGGATGAGGATGACATCTTGCCTCTGTAGAGCCAGTTTGTGCAGGGCAGATTAATTGCCTGCTTGTTTTGTGGGGGCCCAAACGAACCAATCATTTCAGCCACAGTCGTGTGGCAGACCCTGGCGCTGAATTGATTGGTTTGTTAAAGTGTGCATGTCCTGTTTATACAACATAAGGGTGTGTGTGAGGGCCCAAGGACAATTCCATCTTGCACCTCTTTTTTTTCTTTGCATTATGTACAGTTTGGGGCCTAGTTTTTCAAACTGCCATCCTGTCTGCCACTGCAGTTTCACGCCTAGATGGGGCACGTGTTTGTGCCGCCCACTCGTGTTGCTTAGCATAGTCATCCAGCTACCTCGGTGCAACCTTTTGGACATAAAAACACTATTGTGAGGTGTGAGGTGTTCAGAGTAGACTGGAAATGAGTGGAAATTAAGGTTATTGAGGTTAATAATAGCATAGGAGCAGAAAAACCTACAAATTCTGTGATTTTAGCTGTTTTTATGCTTTTTTTCAAAAAAATACAGATCCAAAACACAAAACCCAGAACCCAAAACACGGAAGGGTGGTTTTGGCAAAACCAATCCAGATCCAAAACACTAAGAAAGATCCAGATACAAAACCAAAACACAAAACCCGAAAAGTGGCCGGTGCACACCCCTAGTTTTCATGTCTTTTGGAATTGAATACGGGGAATCGCGGGGATGCGCACGATAAGTTCCGTGGCTAAAAAGTCCTGCAAACTAATTGTATATGGCCCTTAGTTTCTTAATATTTTTGTTGCACTCTGCAATCAAAAATGATAATGACAGTCATTTGTATTTATTCATTCCAAAAATTATATCTATCTATAGTTTTTAGAAAAAAATTAACAACTGGTGCCCTTTTGTTTGGTTAGGTAATCAAACATGAACCTGATGAAAACACCTCATAGTAATTGCATCTAATTTAAAAGTACTTTTTAATCAGCTTCTGTCTTTGATTTGATTCAAGATTTTTCTCATTAACATTCACCACACACATAAGCATGAATAAAACCAGCAAAATAATGAAGCTACACTTGAGATTAATCTGCCTTCTTGGAAGAAAGTGTAATAGGCACACCATTAACAGGCCATTCATTCTTTCAGAAGTAATGTTAATTGTATTGGCTTGCTATATAGAGAAAGATCATTTGTGCTCAGTATTCTGTGCATCTCAAACTTCTAAATGTTTAAAATAAATTGATTTCAGACTAGATTTGAAAAAATAAATAAACAATCTATACAAATAAAATTAAGTTTTTTGAAAATAAACGAACACAAAATACCTCCACCCCACTAAAATATACTAGTGCTAGGGAAGAGTTTCACGGAAGTCCATTTTGTGCATACTCCAAAGCAGATCATATGAATCTCTGCATGAGTCAGAGTCATAACAACTCCACATTTCCACTGAATGGGCATAACTGGGTGGCAATGGGGCATTTACATGTAAGATATGTTTAATGAGGGATTATTACGAGTGTGTAGATGGAATTGTGGGCTATGCTGCAGTTGGATAGGGCTCGTGCAGGTGCAAACTGATAATGTTGATAGTTATGTAGCTAAGTGTATAGATATGGGCAGTGTGATCACATAGATGTGTACAACTCGGCATATGGGTGAATATCCACATATGTGTGCATGCACGCAATGCAAGTGTAATTGCGGCCAACTTGAATGCAACTCTGAATAGGTCCCACGTTCTTTATACTGAATAAGTAAATAGCATAATGCATATATCATTACATTGTAGATAGATGATTTTGAAGATTCAAAATACATTTAAAAAATAACTTTCACAAGGTATTGACATGTTCAATGTGTACCTTTTAGTGGTAGCACCAAAACCTATAACCATTTCATGTCATCATCCATAGCTTGTGGGGAGGTAGATATTACGGTGTTTCTTTTTTTTTTCCATATCTTTTTATGTGGACTATGACAGATAGTAAAGAATAATAAAAAAAAACATTTATTTAATAAACTGGTGATTATGGAGCTATTTATCATTAAGGGCCAGACGGCTCCCACTAATTAAGTATCAAACTCAGCTGAGCTGCGTTGGCAGATACTTAATTGCCAGAGCAATTTATTATTGTACTGATACGAGGACAGCTGCTCTAAAAGACATCTGTCCCCTCTTCCCTAACACTGCTGCTGAACTAGCTGTGGCACTTATGGTCACACATGCCCATGGCCATAATGTCACAATATGGAGGTGTTGGATGGATACTGTCCTCCTTCCCATAGAACAGTGGTCAGAGAATAGGAGTCAATTACCCCAAATGGGGTAAAAATGAAATTCCTGGGGGTAATGCAGGGATAGCCTGGCATGCATATTAATCAATGCATGCCCGGCTGTCCATCCATTACCCCCAGGAATGGAGGTCACTGGCGCCGGGTGCAGCGCCAGTGACCTCCAGCTCAGTACCGCAGGGAGGCTCTAAGCTGGACACCCGCTGAGATGTTATTACCAGCGGGCGCCTGGCTCCTTCCATGCAGCGCCACATTAGCCAGACGCTGGAGTTCTCTTCTGAACTGCAGCTTCCGGCTCTCCCCATGCACACTATGGGAGGTGTCATGACATCTCTCCCATAGTTCCGAGGAGCAGCTGGGCGGACAGGATGGCAGTGGATGCAGGAGTGGGGATTAAGGTAAATGTTTTGTTTTTGTTTTTTCTTTGTACAAGCGGCACTACAGGGGCACTATATGGGGCACTACTACCGGGGCACTATATGGGGGCACTACTAAAGGGGCATTATATGGGAGCACTGCTACAGGGGCATTATATGGGGGCTCTACTACAGGGGAACTACTAAAGGGGCATTATGTGTGGGCACTGCTACAGGGGCATTATATGGGGGCACTACTACAGGGGCATTATATGCGGTCACTGCTTCAGGGGCATTATATGGGGGCACTGCTACAGGGGAATTATACGGGGACACTGCTACAGGGGCATAACTATGGGAGCACTGCTACAGGGGCATTATATGGGGGCTCTACTACAGGGGCACTATATGGGGGCACTGCTACAGGGGCACTATATGGGGGCACTACTACAGGGGCATTATATGGGGGCACTGCTACAGGGGCATTATATGGGAACACTGCTACAGGGGCATTATATGGGGGCTATACTTCAGGGGCACTACTACAGGGGCATTATATGGGGGCACTGCTACAGGGGCATTATATGGAGGCATTACTACAGGGGCATTATATGGGGCACTACTACAGGGGAATAAGTACAGGGGCACTACTACAGGGGCATAACTATGGGAACACAACTACAGGGGTGTTATATTGGGGTGCTACTATATGATTTCCTTCCCTTCAAATCAAGGGGGTAACGTCGGCATATCTAAATATATTTTGGGGTAAAATGTAATAAAGTTCCCTGACCCCTACCATAGAAGGATAGCATATGTTCTTGCAAGCAAACTCCAAAAACTTTCAGTTTTCAGAGTGTGATGAATATTAGGTTTCCTGATTGAACCCCTAATAATGAATAGGCCCCTGAAGGTTATGGGAAGTCAATTTGTTAGTTTATTTTAGAATTCTACACTTTTGGTGTAATGAAATGGTACTAGGGATGCTATTTTCAATATACAGTACTGGGAACACTGTGTTGACCATAAGTGCACACAAAAGCCAGCACAGGGGGTGCTGCTTTAGCATTTCCTCCCTCTATTGGTTCATGGAGTACCCCTCTCTCTAGGACATATTCTACTCACCTAGACTCATCTGTCGGCCGGGTGAGAAGTCTATGTCCTGGTGGGAGGAGCAATGGGAAAGGCCATGACCCGGCAGAAGGGGTCAAGTGCCTAAGCAGCACCCCCTGTGCTGTATCATGTGCATGCCTTTGGTGGCGACACAGATGTCCCTCAAGGGATACCAATAAAGTTAGATACTTTGATTACTAGAGATGAGTGGCTTGGTTTTGACTCAGGTATTCCCGCCAAGTTCAGATCTCAAAACGAGGCAAAAATGACATATTCACGGACATTACATAACAAATAAACAAACATGCTGCCAAAAAAATTCTGTAATATATTATTTAACTCCAATGGATCAAAATTTGCACTTTCATGAGATTTATAAATAATCATAATCAGTATAGAAATGTATATACAAAAAAGAGTTAGAAATAATTAATCAAGGAAGAAAACAAGTTAAATAAATTATGTCTGAAAAAATGAATTGAGGACACTGAAAGAGGATGTGTTCATAATACCAACCGCGGGTATACCAATCAACGTCGGCATCCAAAAGGTAAGTAGTGAAATTAGGGGGAGGGCTAGAGTTAGGCACTAGGGGGAGGGTTAGGGCTAGGCACTAAGGGGGGAGGGTTAGCCTACTTGTTCTTGGGGCATTTTCCCTTCAGTTTTGTCTTCATCAAGTGAAATGCATGCTCAATCGGATTCAGGTCAGGGGATTGACTTGGCCATTGCATAACATTCCACTTTTTAGCCTTAAAAAACTCTTTGGTTGCTTTTGCAGTATACTTCGGGTCATTGTCCATCTGCACTGTGAAGCGCTGTCCAATGAGTTCTGAAGCATTTGACTGAATATGAGTATATAATATTGCCTGAAACACTTCAGAATTCATTCTGCTGCTTTTGTCAGCAGTCACATCATCAATAAATACAAGGTAACCAGTTCCATTGGCAGCCATACATGCCCACGCCATGACACTATAACCACCATGCTTCACTGATGAGGTGGTATGTTTTGGATAATGAGCAGTTCCTTTCCTTCTCTTCTCTTCCCATCACTCTGGTACAAGTTTATCTTTGTCTCATCTGTCAATAGGATGTTGTTCCAGAACTGTAATGGCTTTTTTAGATGTTGTTTGGCAAACTGTAATCTGGTCTTCCTGTTTTTGTGGCTCACCAATGGTTTGCATCTTGTTGTGAACCCTCTATATTCACTCTTGTGAAGTCTTCTCTTGATTGTTGACTTTGACACATATACATCTACCTCCTGATAGGTGTTCTTGATTTGGCCATGTGTTCTTGATTTGGCCAACTGTTGTGAAGGGGGTTTTCTTCACCAGGGAAATAATTCTTTTGTCGTCCACCACAGTTGTTTTCCGTGGTCTTCTGGGTCTTTTGGTGTTGCTGAGCTCTCCGGTGCATTCTTTCTTTTTAAGAATGTTCCAAACAGTTGATTTGGCCACACCTAATGTTTTTGCTAACTCTCTGATGGGTTTTTTTGATTATTCAGCCTAATGATGGCTTGCTTCACTGATAGTGACAGCTTGGATCTCATATTGAGAGTTGACAACAACTGATTCCAAATGCAAATGTCACACCTAGAATCAACTCCAGACCTTTTACCTGCTTAATTGATAATGAAATAACGAGGGAATAGCCCACACCTGTCCATGAAATAGCTTTTGAGTTGATAGTCCCATTACTTTTGGCCCCTTAAAAAGTGGGAGGCACATATTGAAACTGTTGTAATTCCTACACCGTTCACCCGATTTGGATGTAATTACCTTCAAATTAAATCTGAAAGTCTGCAGTTAAAGCACATCTTGTTTGTTTCATTTCAAAACCATTGTGGTGATGAATAGAGGCCAAAATCTGAAAATTCTGTCAATGTCCCAATAATTATGGACCTGACTGTATGTAACCAATCAAGTTTGCACATTTGTCACCAGTACAATTCTTAACACTCAACATTTTTCAGGTATTTCTGGCAAACTCCTTACCTAATCTCCTTCTGTACTTACTTGGTATGGTGACAGCTAAAATAATATAGTAAATTGACATTGCAGAGCAAGGTATTTGTGGTATTGTCATGGATCAGTCTATTGAACAGACAGACCCCTGTACCAAACTTGCAAAAAAAATGGTAGTTGCTCAGATCAGCTTAATTGCATAACACAGGTGCTTGTAAAGGGCGGGGTTTACACTGAACACAGAAAAATAAAGAGATTTGCCTCCCAGCACACTGCAGCAAAAACAATACTTAAACCCTACATGATAATAGTGATTCAGAGGTATTAGTTACACACATTTGCAAATATATGAATAAGCGCCAGGCCAATCATCAAGGCTCCTCTATACTGGCATCCCTAAAATTAACGGGCTCATGTCCGACAAGCAAGGCACCCCAAAAAAATTCCAGCCAAGGGCCATCCCCAGGGCATCACACGAAAAAGGGAGTAAAGGTGATAGTGAAGTATAAAGAAAAGATGTGTAAAGATAAATCAATAAGTGTTAATGAAATGATAAAGAATTAAAATGACAAATAATGTACAAACAAATAGAGTAGTGATAAAATAATTATTATTTTCCTTGTTTTGCAACCTCTCAAATTAATACTAGCACACAGCCAGTTATTGTGAATTGCTTTATATAGTACATGCTTAACTACGAAATATATCAGTGTTAATCTGTGTGAAAAACTCAGGATTGTCATAGCAAAAGGGTTCACTCTTTTAGACTCCTCCAGTTTCCATATTTGTTTTAAACAATTTCTGTGACTTAAACCTGGAAAGTTTTTGCTCACACCAAGATGAGCAAAAAGAAAGAAAACTTTGCATTGCATAGTCTTATTTTTAAAGAGTAGTGAATGCAGTAGATACCCACTTATTCTGCCACCTATACAATGGTTCAAATTTAAAATCTGTCTCTTGCTTGAATGCTGAAATGTATTTAAATGAAACCGATAACTTGACATAACAGATAAAATATTTAATACTGTGAATAAAAGACATCGCCCAGTGCAGGCTAGCTATGACAGGGGTCAGGGAACTTTTTTACCTTTACCCCAAAATATATTTAGATATGCCTATGTTACCCCCTTGATTTGAAGGGAAGGAAATCATATATTAGTACCCCCATATAATACCCCTGTAGTAGTGCCCCCCTAGTTATGCCCCTGTGGTAGTGCCCTCATATAATGCCCCTGTAGCAGTGCCCCCATATAATGCCCCTGTTGTAGTGCCCCCATATAGTGCCCCTGTAGCAGTGCCCCCATATAATGCCCCTAGAGCTGAGCCCCCATATAATGCCCCTGTAGCAGTGCCTCCATATAATGCCCCTGTAGTAGTGCCCCATATAGTGCCCCTGTAGTAGTGCTCCCATATAGTGCCCCTGTAGAAGTACCCCCCATATAGTGCCCCTGTAGTAGAGCCCTCATATAATGCCCCTGTAGCAGTACCCCCATAGCTATGTCCCTGTAGCAGTGCCCCATATAATGCCCCTGTAGCAGTGCCCCAACATAATGCCCCTGTAGCAGTGCCCCCATATAATGCCCCTGTAGTAGTGCCCCTGTAGAAGAGCCCCCTTATAATACCCCTGTAGCAGTGCTCCCATATAATGCCACTTTAGTAGTGCCCCCATATAGTGCCCCATATAGTGCCCCTGTAGTGCCGCTTGAACAAAGAAAAAAAAAAAAAACACCTACCTTAATCCCCATTCCTTCATCGACACCATCCTGTCCGCCCAGCTTCTCCTCGGAACTATGGGAGAGACATCATGACGTCTCTCCCATAGTGCGCATGGGGAGAGCCAGAAGCTGGAATCCAGAAGAGAACTCCAGCCTCCAGCTAACACGGCGCTGCATGGAAGGAGCCGGGCACCCAGCGCCAGTGACCTCCATTCCTGGGGGTAATGGACGGACAGCCGGGCATGCAGTGATTAATATGCATGCCAGGCTGTCCGTCCATTACCCCGAGGAATTTCATTTTTACCCCATTTTGGGTAATTTACGCCTGGTCCCCGACCAGTGAGCTATGCAGTCTCTTCCCCAGACTGGTCAAGGTGTGTAGCAAATCTACCCTCCTTCCTGTGTATACTCTGAGGGCCTAAATCATTATACAAATTGGCCTGTGTGCACTGAATTAAATGCAGATATTTACCCATATGTAGAATTGTACACATTTATGTGACTACACAGCCTCTATCCATATGCTTGATCAAATAGTTTTTATCAATATCAGGGTATCATGGAATGCAGCTGCGAAAATATGCTAATGTTTCAAAGAACGCACGAGCATAGGTATGCCCACATCTGCCTTTTCATCTGCGTACTACATTGCTTAACTGCATAAATATCGGTAACATTGATGCACATCGAGCAGCCATCTTGTCCTTGCGGCAGGTCTGACCAGCTGGAAACACTGCAGCTCTCCTAATACGCAGTGAGCTCTCATGCTCATATGCAATCTCAGTGGTTAATTTATGCACGCCCATGAAATGGCATTCACACATACAGACATGCCTGCATTTTTCTAACCACCCCCCCTGTTACCATCCCCAAATGCTGACAACCTGTAATTCACTTCGCACTGGATTCCTTTGTGCATCTGTAGTCACATGTGCAGTGTGGCTTATACGCATGTGCAATGGAAAACAATCACTTGATCTGCATAAAAATCGTCATTGTGTCCGTCTCTAAATCAGGCCTTTAGGAAGATGTTTGCTAGTGGTGGTGTTTTCATTTTGTGGGAGTGTAAACAAGCATTTCAACCACAAATTTAAAGTGACTGGGATGGCCCAATGTCAAGTCAGTTACAGCTTTATTTATTGGCTTATTAGGTGTAGGTAACATTTTCAGCAAGTTGCAACCTTTTGACTAATGTTACTTGTAACATTGAACCATTACGAAATAGGTTGACATTAAAAAATAATAAATACAGCACTGTTCTTTGAACATAGATTCTATGCATTTTAAAAAAAAAATACTTTCTTGTTCCTTCCTCCCTGTCTACTCCATCTGTGTCACACCTGTTTCTCTGCCCCGCCCCTTTAGAATGTAAGCTCTCATGAGCAGGGCCTTCTACCTTCTTGTGCTACACGTTACTTATTCTGCCATTTACTCCTCACTTGGGGCCCTAACACCTGGATGCTTTAGCCTTGTTGCTTATTTGAGTGTTATGATCATTAATGCAGCAATGTATTGCATACAGGTTGAGTCTACCATATCCAAATATTCCGAAATACGGAATATTCCGAAAATACGGATTTTTTTGGGCTTGACTGAGAAAATTAAACCTTTGATTTTTGATGGTTCAATGTACACAAACTTTGTCTAAGGCATAAATTATTACAAATATTGTATAAAATTACCTTCTGGCTGTGTGTATAAGGTGTATATGAAACATAACTGAATTTTATGTATGTACACAAACTTTGTTTGAGCCAGAAAATTATTGAAAAAATTGTATAAAATTACCTGCAGGCTGTGTGTATAAGGTGTATATAACACATAAATGCATTATGTGTGTATATTTGGGCCCCATTCCCAAGATATTTCATTATGATATGCAAATATTCCAAAATACAGAATATTACATTATCCAAATTACCCCTGGTCCCAAGCATTTTGGATAATGGAGACTCAACCTGTATAAACCTTGTCCTTGTCCTGAATTGTATTGTACTTTAAGTCACTTGTTGCTTGTTAACTTATTTGTCTATGTACTTTGTAGGGCGCTGCGGAACACTTGTGGTGCCATATAAATCAATGGTAATAATAATAATAATAATAATAATAATGATAATAAATGTTTTTTTGGTGGAATCGATCCAAAAATAAAATAAAATGTCAGTCTGGTTTTGTCAAAACCATCATTAAAATGCAAGAATAGTTTCATAAATAATACCAAAACCAAAAAATGAGGCGGCTCAATCAGCTCCTGTTTCTACCAATATAATAAAAGCATTTCATTGTACTGAGGCCCTCTATTTGTGGCTCTCAGGTGTAGCAGACCACCTTGCTAAGTATAGAAAAACTGAACTATTTGACTGAACTAATTAATGTATAAGGCAGATGGTGAGGATTAGAAGAATTGAAAGCACAAGCACTTTGAGATAGTTTTACTGGCAGGGTGACCAGGTTAAGTGCAGAGAACAGTTCTCTAAGTTATCCCAATTACATTTTAAATCAGTTAGCGAAACAAATAAACTTTGGAAAGTTGCTGCTTAGTAACCATCTCTCACTCTAAGGGGAAAATTTACTAAGAAACTTGTTGGGTTGCAATCCATACTTACAACTTTTTGCTGGAATGTTTTTCGTATCAAAACGCACATTTACCAAGAATCATTTTTGCTTGCGTTTTGTCATTCAATGGTGTAACTGACTGTGTTATGATGTATGTGATATCAGTCAATTCGGGGGGTTATTGCAACTGAGGGCCTGATTCAGAGCCGCTCGTAAGCGGCCGCTCGTTCGCTCCGAGCGATGTTCGCACATCTGCGCATGCGTATGGGTCGTAATTCGCATGCGCCAACCAGTCATTGCGGTCGGAAATCAAGCGCTCGCAAAATAGCGAGTGCCTGCTAATTTGAGTGACAGGATGAGGCATTTGTGGGTGGTAACGGGAAGGTGATTGAAAACGGGGAGTGGTGATCCGAACGCAGGCATGCCAAAAGGTCAAAACGGGCGTTTTAAGGGTGTGCATAATTAACAAAGCAGCGTCATCGACCACGTCACTTGGTTGTTTCTTAGCCTGAACTGTTCGCATGATTGCGGTAGGAAAATCCAACCACAAGCACTGCGAGCAGTTCAGACGCCTTTTGATGTACTCGATTAATCAAATAAATAGTGGAGATGACGTAGGATGTGAGCGGCCAGGGGGCGTCTTTACAAAATAGCGAGCGCATGTTTCATTCGCTTGCTCAGACATAGAGGCATCAACAGACCGCAAAGAGCGAGTGCTCAATTTAAATAGCCGGCCCCTTTTTCTGAACGAGCGAGCTCAAATAGCGTCCGGCTCTGAATCAGGCTCTGAGTTTGCAACTGAATTTGCAAATGGGTAATATGACAGAACTCGCCCCCCCACAATTGTGCATGTGAAATTGGAGCAAATCTGAGGAAATCTCTAACTGAGGGCCTGATTCAGACCCGCTCGCGAATGCAGGACACTAGCAAGCGGGTCAATGTTCCCCCACTGCGCAAGCGCACGACGGAGGGAGCTAGTTGTGCACATGCACAAGACCTGGCGAGCGACGGGCTCTCCATTGCTCCGGGTCTCGCACCAAAGGGGGCGTGCTGTCGATGTTGATTGACAGCATGCCCCCTTTGGTGGGGGTGCCGGGGGCATTGCTGCCAGATGGAGGCGTTCCCGTCTGAAGCCGGCCCCACTGACATCAGTAGTGATGTCAGTGGGAGTGATTTTGGCTCTGATAGAGCCAAAATCACTCCAGGGCTTGTGGCAGCAAGACCCTACCACAGGGTCTCCGTCGCAAGCCCGATGGTCATGATGGTCTTGACCATCACGACCATCATCATGGACGCTCGCTATAGCTGTGGGTGGTCACCCACAGCTATGCGAGCGTCCAAGAGGCCACTCCATTTTCATGTAGGAGGGCCCTGATTCAGAGCGAGCGCTCTGGTCAGAGCGTCCGGCTCTGAATCAGGCCCTGAATCCGATTGGAAAAAATTTGCACATGCTACAGTGGCATCACCATAAATACTACCACAAACCGTCGGTAACACGTCCATTGCTGGTGTTAGTGTTTGTTGGGGAGTGCACAGTGATTGTAGAGAAGAGTTTAGAGAAGAAATTATATTTGATTGTTGCTTGGTTGGTAGTGTAGTGTAGTCTTGTAAGTTTTTAAAGTCTGTTATTTTTTGGTCCTTTGTAATATTTTTTTTGTTGTCATTATTAATTTGTGTGTGTATGTGAAGTGTCTGTGGGTGAGGTGGTGTTGGAGGCTTATTTATTTTCTTTTATTTGTAAGTGTTAAGTGTTTTTTGGAGTAATGGAGGAGTAGAGAAGTATTAGAAGGGCAGGGGAGATGGTATTATATGTGGGGGAAGTTTCAGTGCAGCAGCCTTTGCTGGAGTCTGACTTGGAGAAGAAGGAGGAGAATGAAGGCACTGTGGTCAGGGGCAAAACAAAGAGTGGCCACAATGTGCATTTTGCCTTCAAAGAAAATGTGATCCTTGTTAATGGGTCAGGAAGCTTTAATACCATTTATTTTGGTGATACTCCTCCTGAACAAGTGGTTGGAAGCAATCCTTGATGTGGTAGAAGATATTGGAGGAGGTAAACTACTCTGGGACACTGAAGAGCACAGTAGATGTGTCAGGACTATGACTATTTCAGTACATAAAGATAAACTACATTTGCCAAAGTTCCATTGTGGTCATTGGAGGAGCTATCCTGGTTGCTGGCATTCTCCACATACAGGGGATATAGAGTTACAATGATCATCTGTCTCAAAGGTGTTGTCAGGTTGTGGGATTTCTGATTGCTTATTATTTCAAACCTGATTCCATTTGGGTCACATGTTCTGAACTTCCTATGGATCACAGAACTGTAGTATAAAGCTTGTTACTGTGTCTCAGTGTCTGTGCAATGTTACTTTCAGGTCTTTCTTGGACTCCTGCCAGATCCCTGCTGTGCCTGTGGTTTGCTGTGGACTTTGCTATATTTCTGCCCAAGCTCCAGTTAAACTTCTGATACTGGTTACCAGCCACATTACAGAGCTCAGCATTTCCATTGCCTAAGTATTGTTATTCTGCTCCATTGCTGTGGTTGCATCCCCTGCTGGATTAATTACTCTGCCTGTTGTCTTCTACTTCCGTGGACATTGAACTCACCTTTACTACAGTTGTCAACTGCAACGTTACAGTTATCGTCGCCGGACCCTTAATGCATCGCGGGATCCAGATCCCCGTCATGCCGCAGGGCTCAACCCTGCTTCAGACCCTCACTACATTGTGGGGCTCAACTCCACTCCAGATCCTCATCACGCTGCAGGGCTCAACCCTGCTCCTGACCTTCACCGCATTGCAGGGCTCAAACCTGTCCTGGATCTTCACTACATCACATGGCTCAACCCTGCTCCGGATCTTCACTACATCACAGGGCTCAACCCTGCTCTGGATCTTCATTGCATTGCAGGGCTCAACCATGTCATGGATCTTCACTGCATCACAGGGCTCAATCCTTCTCTGACTTTTAGTACATCACAGGGCTCAACCGTATTCTGGATTTTCACCACGTCTCAGGGCTCAACCCTGCTCCGGATCTTCACTACATCACAGGGCTCAACCCTGCTCTGGATCTTCATTGCATTGCAGGGCTCAACCATGTCATGGATCTTCACTGCATCACAGGGCTCAATCCTTCTCTGACTTTTACTACATCACAGGGCTCAACCGTATTCTGGATTTTCACCACGTCTCAGGGCTCAGCCCTGTTCCGGATCTTCACTACATTGCAGGGCTCAACCCTGTTCTAGATTTTCATCACGCTTAAGGGCTCAACCCTAGTAAGGTCCATTATATCATCCTAAAGTCTTGCCTCATATTGGACTCGGGGTTCCCTACCACATTTGTATCAGAAACTTTATTTACATATAGAGGTTTACTCCTATATTGATTACTGCCTATCTGAACTTCTGTGTTGTTGAGACTTTATGTGAAACGTTGCTATAATATTCTGCCTGTCAATAAATTCTATTTATTTTTATTCCATGTTACTGAGATTTAATTCCTAAAACCACCTCAGTTTATAGTGCCCAGTAGGCCTGACTCCTTCCTGGAGTTTCAAGTGTCGGCAGCTGTGACAAGATGTGTGTAAAAAGCACTTCAATTATAGAAAGTGGCACGTGAAGAGCAAAATGGCCACAGAGGCCAAACACTAGAGGCAGACCGGTGCCGGATCCCCCTTCCAAATGGAGTGGTCAGAGGATGAAAAGCCATTGTATTCCATCATTCAAAAGTGATTCAGGCTGATCATGTCCATGACACATATGCCCCGACCAAGCAGAGTGAGTAATATCTTCATCATTACCATTGTCATGTCATTTTATTGTGATAAAGGTGTAGTTTTTATTCTGAGTAATGCAGTTTACAACCCAAACACCATAGTTCTTAGAAAACAATGTATATTACAACTGTGTTTACATGTGCAAAGGGTAAAACATTAGGCTCATTCTAAGTTCCGTTCTTGTCAGCTCTGATAATGATTTGGACAATGGACCTGATTTAGACCTGGTCGCTAGTTGCAGATGCTCGCTACTAGCATATACAAATTCAGGTTAGTGACGGTATGGCAGGCGATCTCTCACCAAGGCATAAGCATGCTCACTATGTCTTAACGAGTGATCACTTTGTGTATGTAGATGCCCATTAGCGTGTCTTGACAAACCCACTAGCGCAAGTCATCTCCCGGTACATCAAGAACCATCGGAAGTGATTGCAGCACTTGTGGTTGACTCTACCCTGCCACAAGCACTACGAGCTCTTCAATGTAAAAAACAGCCAAGTGACGTGTAGTAGAATGCATTTTTGCTAATTATGCGCACCCACAAAACTCCGTTTTGACACTCAGACAAGCCTTCATTTGCACATCCACTCCCCCGTTCACAAGCACCTTCCCCTGTTACCACCCTCAAATGGCACATTCTGTCACTCAAAGTAGCTGGCAGTCTGTGTACTATAAGCACACGATTCCCTATTGCTGAGACTGGCTTGCGCATGCACACTGCAAATTATACGCAAGTGCAGACGGGCGACTATCGGCCAGTGCGAGTGGCCGCAGCTTAGCGCGTAGGTCTGAATCAGGTCCAATGTACAATGGGTTGCACATGTGTTTTTTTTTTTTCCATTAATGCAAGTTGGTTAAATATCACAATGCAGGTATTACATTACAGGCAAACGTGTTAGTCTAAAGAAGAAATATTTGAGACCACCCATAAGGCAGGATGATGAAAGGAGTCATACAGGTAAGTACATTTCCTTGTCATATGTTTAAATACATTTTTCTATTGTAATTTGCACGTGCTTAATTTCCTTAAGGTCCATCTTCAGCAGGACATTCTGCCAGACAACCACCACTGCCACCACCTTCTGTTGGCAGTAGGGAGACCCAACAAGGCCAAAGCTCATTCATGCCACAGAAACCTCCCTGTGCTCGGCCATTTGGTGAATATCTGTGATGAATAAAGGCGTGAATTAATATTTTGAATTTCAGGCAAATGTCTTCTTAAGTACTTTATTACTTTAGAAAAAAAAAACTTTGGGTTACATGTGTAGAGCACCACAGCGGAGAAGTTTAACTTAATCAAATTTCTGTATGTACTGCAAAAAATACAAAGGTTTCATGAAAAATGCTTGTGTACAGCTCCATGTTTGTAAATTGCAATGCTGTACTCCACAAAAGATTATATGTTTGCATTTGTAAAAAGCATCATACAGTACATCAACCTCAAGTTTCCTTTCAATCGCTAAATGAAACATCTGCATATTGGAATGGCAAGATATTTTTTTAAAGGGTTTCCTGCCTATTTGGAAATGTTTTCTTTTTGGAGTACATTGTTGCTTAATCTGTTGTGTGTTGACTAATTTTTCATATATGCACTCATACTTACATTTTATTTTCCTTTAGATCCACACACTGAAGGTCCACAGTCACCAGCAATTCAGCCATGTGGTCATCCAGAGGAAACCTAAGAGGAAATGGTTTCCAGTGACAACACAACGACCCCAAACACCAAGGCATCCCAGCCCTGACATACAATAGCCAGCAACAAATACATCTGGTGATGCTGTCTCTGCATTTCTAACATCCATGACAGCATTCCATGACTGACATGTGACCCTAATGAACAGTCAAATGGGACACTTGTCACAAATGACTAGGCAAATGCAAAAGTATGACAGCAGAATTTCTGCTATTAATGCTACTTTGATGAGCCAAAATAAAAATGTCAGGAGACATAACAATTTTAACAGGGATTTTTGAATTGATGGCCAAGAAACAACCTAGTGCAAGCAATAGTCTTCATGAGAGTTATTTATGCATGTTCCAAATTCTAACCAGTGTGCTAAGGGACATGAATCAAAACAGTCAGTCTAACTTCTGCCAAAATGAGTAGGTTCCCTGAGGCTACAAATACTATCTGTAGCAGTTTAAATCCCTCACCTGCACCAACACCACCTAAGCATGGGGCCCACACCAGAGGTGGATCTGCAGGTCTAAGCCACTCATCATCCTCCCCTAGTCAGCCTCCAAAAATGAGATGTTAACAATAATATTGAAAAATTAATTTTCCTTTTTTTGTTGTATGCTGCTACAAATCAAATATGTAGCACTTTGATATCTATACTGCACCAAAAAAACAATATATGACACATCTGTATGTTTTAAAAAGAGCTACTTATATTTATATTTGTTCCTTTTTGGTGGGAATTTATTTTTTCACCAAAAGCCTGTAAGAACGCATTATGCAGGTATTGATGTAATAAAACTTGTTCATTAAAAGTTTATTGATTTATTTATTTTCTACTAGAATATAAAACCAGTTATCATGTACTGTACTAATTTGTATTTTCTATCTAACACAAAATTACATAAAATTACTAGGATACTTTAGAAATGAGATGTGTTTGACAAGCGATATCCATGCAATTTGACCATTCGTAAATTCCCAATTTGTAAAATCATACCTTTTATCACGGATTTTGGCCAAATTGACTAAACGCAATTCTTAGTAAATTTTCCCCTTTATCTCAATCCCAGTAATTCCTGAAACTTCCTTTAATATGCTATACCTGCTGCCACAGAGTGTATGACAGGCTTCTGCCTATAGCAATACTTGGTAACTTTTATTCTTTTGACTCCAGGAGATGCTGGAGGGTAACACTGAATTGGGTCACTGTGGCCCATCCTCCACTATAATGTACCATAATATAGAGCATTGTACAGCATGTGGTTGGGCTATGATAACACTGGGTATGTGGGCAGGATCCTGGAAGTAGGATTTTTTAGGTTTGTAATAAGCCATATATGACTCTTATATGATTCTGAGATGGCTGTTTGATATAGTTATTCAATTAATTTATATTACTACAAAGAATCATACCTACATTTTTGTCAATATAAAAAAATCAATTGTCCTGAAATATATTAATTTTATTTTTTTAAAAGGATATATGGTCCTCTGTTGTGACCACATCACCACTAATAAGTGTGTGTTTTAATTCTATGTCTAAGTCATTTTATATACATATATCTATTATAATTTACAATTTAATTATTTTGAATAAGAGTGTCCCACATCAAGAGTTTTGTCTTCTCTCTAGCCTGCCCTTATGTATTCATTATAGTTTCTCTGTGGCATCACCAATAACAAGCCCCTATTTTAAGATTGTATCTGCTGCCTCTAGATGTACATAATAAATGTTGGCCTTTTGTATTGTTCTTTATATAATTATCAGTCCTGTGTGGAGTAATTTCCTTTTTGGTGCAAACAGTGTTTGCAGCAGCTGTCATTCAAAGAAGACTTAACCATCTCTGATACAGATGCAGTCATGACTCATGAACATTATTCAAAACATCTAATTCAAAGAAAATATGATGGCTGATTGAAAAGTAATGAGACTGATTTTTTTAATCAGAATCAGATGACTCCACAGGATCTGAACATTTTTCTTTTTCAAATTAGCATCCTTCATGATAATTTTTTTGCAGCATTTCAACAAAGATTCAAAGATGTGCAGTAGTCTGTTTTGTGACATCACTTTTAGTGTTGCAGCTGTTTCATTTTTCACTTCATCACCTGTTGAGAACTTCTATCCACACAGCTGGTTTTTCAGAGTTGGGAATGCCAAGAAGTCACAGGGCACTAAGCCAAGGCTATAGGGTGTTCCCATGCTTTCCCATTAATTTCAGTCAGTGCTGCCAATGCAACAGCAGCAACATATGGTCGGGCATTGTTTTGGAGCAATAATCACTGTTTCTACAACATATATGGTATTTTCTTCCACATGGCTCCACAAAAATGGGTTTTCAGGGCGGTGGCAGAGTAGTCACCATTAATTATCATAGGATCATACTGTGTGCATCAAAGAACAGCAGAAGTATGACTTTACACATCAAAGGAATCACACAGAAGTTTTTTGGCAGAGGCGAACTTGCGTGTTTCCACGACTGTTGATTGGATACTGGATCTTAATGACAAATCCACGATTCCTCACACAACACAACCAATGTCATAAAATCTGGTATCTTCTCCGACATTTGAACATTGTTCTTGCACGTCGCATCTGCTCTTCTGTGAGATTTCCGAACTGGCACACACACAATGTATTTTTAGTTCCTTTGTCACAATATGCTGAAGCCATTTGAATGAGATGCCAAGTGAAGCTGAAAGTTTGCATATAGTTAACCTTCTGTCATTTTGCAACATCTCTGCAGCTTTGGCAATGTAAACATCTGTAACCGTGGTGGATGGTCTCCCAGAATGCTCTTCGTAAGTCACTCGTGTATTACACTATTTGAAGTGCTTCCACCACTGAAAAACTGTAGCATGGCTAAATGTTTCTCCACCATGTGCTTGCCTTAACATTTCAAGAGTTTCATTTCCCCTTTTTCCAAGTTTAACACAAAATTCAATCACTTACCGTATCTCTGACATAATCTCACAGACACATCTTCCTCATCCGCCATGATGAAACATACAAAGATCTTCAACTCTCTGTGACCAAACAAAGATGATTACCTCAATCCAACCACATGTATAGACACATTAATGTATGAGCTTCATCATAACCAGCATAGCATTGCCACGTCAACCTATGGGGCAGAAAAATATAGGCAGTCTCATCACTTTTCAATCAGCCCTCGTAGGTGTACAGTATTTGGTCAGACTATAAGGCACGATTAACACTCTTTGGCCATCCCATGACAGTTGCATACAATGGTTTTAAGTTGCTCCAACCCTTTTAACCTTGTTTGCATTCTGTCTGTTCTTATATGGGAGGGTTACATTATGATAATACATTACATTTACCACAAATCAGTTTTTTGCTTGATTTAAAAAAATGTTTCACCGTGTACTGAAATATTAGGTAATAAGCACTGGGATAAATGGGATAACAAAGTTTCCTTTTTAAGTGTCCAGACCTATTCATTACACCAGGCTTCATGGCTGAAAGGAATGGTAAAGGCACACATCCACTTAAAGACATGAAAACGACTGCACGATTACGACATTGTAATCATGCTATCGTTTGTCAGTCTGTGATGTGCCTACACTGAATGTTACCGGCAGGTTGTCCAGCATGTTTGCAAAAAATGATAGATATCTAAATGACCAGTGGGAGCGCGCATCGCTGGTTATTATAGACATTTTATTAAACAATGTACAAACAATTTGCAAACGATTATTGAATGATAATGATATCGTTATCGTTCAATCGCTCAATTTAATCGTCTAGTGGATGTGTGCCTTAAGACTCCCAGAATTTTAGTCTCAAAGAAGGGCACTTCTTTCTGCTTGCCCATATTGGCACTAGTCTTTCTCTAACCTGCCTGGTCTAAGTATACCCAAACCAAAAAGGAAAAAAAGACCCATTATGATCACTTCTGTGACATTTAAATGATAATCTTTATTAATTTGAATTTCAAATATATTTATTTTAGGGAATCGAGAGTAACCTAAATATTTTAAATATTGAAAATAAATAAAAAATTAGGTATGTTAACCAGATTAAATTATTACAAATTATTGAGTACTGTCCCTAACAGTTATTATTCTTTAGCATAACAATATGTATGAAAATTAAGTTTTTATGACTGTTTTTATAACTAATTCAACTATTCAACAGGTGTATATTCAGCAATAGTTATAATACAGTACTTTATTGTTCTCTGTGATTAGTTGCGACCATTAAAACAGTGTTACGGAAAAAATTATATAGTAATTTTAGATAATTAATGCAGTACACTGTTCACAATAGCAATCTATGTATAACTATGCAGTCTTTTTCTCACATTTATTCTTATGGTTTTATATATCCTGTTATTGTACAATGTTCATGCTGATTAATTCTGTATCATAGATCATTATTTGATCTTATGTAAATAATATAACTTCCAACAATCTATTCTAATTGGATTGAAAAATTTCATATTAGCGGCTAAATCGTTGTCTTGTACACAGTTATGTTATGTTAATATAGTCACTGACAAAATCATATGCTGTTTAGGGTTGTTGGTTTGTTACTCCCACTGTCAGTTTGTATATAATGAGTATATAACCAGTATAAAATCATTAAGTTGTTTCTATGCTATGTTAACAACTTAACTAGCTAATATATTTTTCAAAAATTACTCAGAATTTTTTTTTTTTATATTTGAGGGCCTGATTCTGATGTGTACGCTAATGCAATTGCAGCTGCTATCCATACTTGCCTACCTTTTGCTTCTCCTCCATGGGAGAAGTCTGAGGAGGAGAAGCAGGTGGGTTGTGATGGGGGTGGGGTCTTATAGTTTGTGTCATTAAGCCCCGCCCCTTCATAGAAAATTGCCACAATTGGCTTATATATAAATAGGGGGTGGGGCTAAATAACGCAATTCATAGAGAATTGCATCATTAAGCCCTGCCCCCTTCACTAGAAATTTGGCAGAATGTGGGAGAAGTGCCTACCCTGCTGAGGGTGCAGGGTGTTACCCAAAAAATCGTGAGCCTCCCACGAAACTGGGATGGTAGGCATATATGCTACTATCTTACATAGCTGCTGTGCGAACATATGCTAATTCTGAAGATGTATTGAGACAGCAACTGGCTGCTTCGCAGATCCAAGCAACTATGTACAAATTGGCAGTGACAGGAACAGATCCTTCGTTAATCGACCATCTTGTTAATCCTATTGTCGAGCAGAATGGGCAAGGAAGCTGAGATGCTGGTGCCATCTATTTTGCATACAGGATTGCAAATATAAGCAGATACATGCCCCAATGATGGTCATGACACATCTGCATTTTTGCCACCACTCCCGCAGTGCGACCGTGAGGCATGCGCAGTCGAGCAATAACACTACTCAACAACCATTTTGCATCTTACATGATATATATCATTTGTCATGTAATTTTATACCATCAGAAATTTGATTTCACATAATTTTTTTGAGATATTTTGAAACATTGAAATTCAAGAATTAATTTATTTAATCACAGTAAGTGTTTGGCAATACTCCATTCTGAATGAGCTATAGGGTACGCATCCTGCCCAGAACTCTCATTGTCTATGTCATCAGAATCCCCCTCCTCATCTTCCTCAATCTCCTCCATCTTCTGGTCCTGGGCAGTGTAAGTGAGGAAGAGGGGAAGTGTTTTCACCAAGACATACTGACAATGGAGCATCACTATATCAATGGCACTGGGACCCTGCAATGATGAGGGACTACTGCTGGTTCCTTTTTATAGAGACCAAGCCAGGGGTTCACAAACTTTTTCGAATCATGGCACCCTAGAGTAGCAGCATTTTTTCCAAAAGTTGAGAAATTCAGCAAATATTAAATGTCATAAGTTGCACTTATATGTTACCATTAGGGTCAGTTATGTGGTGGGTGACAGGGCTTTTCTTCTTTTCCTCCACATATTTAGCACTAGTTTTGCCTATCACACTGACTAAAAATAATTTTAATTGATACTGGACCACCAACCTGAGGCACCCCTGTAAGTGCCCTGAGGCACCCCTGGGTGCCACGGCACTCAGTTTGGGAACCACTGGACCAAGGAGACATTGAAAAAACATAAAGCGTCCACATCCAATTTCCCTAAAGCAAAGTGACTTTACATTTTATCTTTTATTAACAAGTACATTATGGCTAATTTGGATTGTTAAGATTTTCTGAAGTTGAGTTTCTGCATTTCTGTAGTTTTATTAGTATTTTATAAATTAATATGATGAGAATATATCAATTCTAGAGATTAATTGAAGTTTCACTTATCTTTGTTTCAGATATATTGTAGCTATTATTGCTTTTATCATTTGTGTGTATCTAATAAATGTTACATGATAGAGAAAATTAGATTTTTTTTCCACTAATTTCAGCATTCCTAAATTAGGTGAAAACACATACTGTATTTACATGCCAGATGCAGAGGATTTTTAATATTTTGTTCAGTAGTGTACAGTACAGTAATTAATTAACTGTGTAAATAATGAAATTGAGTCTACATCTGAATCAGTCCCTGAATTAGGTCAAGGACAACTATTTATAGCTTATCCAACACAATTTTATTTAAAAAAATATGTTTTTTTAAACACATAATATTATTATAGATTTTAAACATATTAGTCATCAATATATCAGACCATTGATGATTGCACCATTGTGACTTGGTATTTCCCCAGCAGCTGCTCCTCTGAGCAGCTACCAGGTATAAACTGTGGGGCTGAGAGACACCACATTTGCATTTTCCCAGTGGTTGCACCTCTGTGTTGTATTGGAGGAGCTGTCTCAGCAATGGAGCAATACTCAGGTAATTAAGTGCCCACTGCTGCAACTCACAGAGTTGGATACATAATTATTGGGGAGCCATCCAGCCCCAGTTGATAAATTTGACTCTATGTGAGCTCAATAAACTGTCAGTTTATTGTGACCTGACAAGTATCTGGTAATAGGTTAGTTGTTTGTACTAGAGAAAGTATAAATTGATATTAGTTTTTCAATTTTAGTACAAATATTCAGTGTGCCTGGTCAGAGGTCAGAAGTACTTTGAAGAGTAGTAATTGCAATGCACAGTAAGGAACCTTAACCATTGCCAACACTTTCGGGCTGTTCTGATAATGTGTCTGACCCAATTAGGCCCAAAATCTCAGACATAAAATGCACTCGATAACAAAGCCATAATCATGGACATATGCAAATCTTAAAATATTGCAAGAAGCATACAAGTCTGTACCAGTAGCATTTATTTCATGCACAGTGAATATATAGCTAAATTCTTGCTGCAGAGTGGCCTTTTTGAGATTCATAACACACCTTGAGAGTTTGTTTACATTTTGTAATATCTATCATTGATATTGAGTTAATAACTACACCAGGCACATATGAGCTGCACCAAGTGGTGTAGCAAAGCAACTTTATCTTTAAATCATATTATTTGCACCCCTGATGCATCGAAACACCACTCTATCTGTGCCAGAGATGCCGGGCTGTGACTTTAACCGCACAAGTATTGGTTTTAAATGTATACAAAGTCACAGATGAAGCACAGCAGAACTTGAATGGAAAAAAAGCCATGGCCGTTGCATTGTAGCACTTTTTATACAGATTCAGACACGTTTGCATACACCTGTAGAAGTGTCACATATCAAATTAAGAAGAGCAGTCTTGATAAGTGGTTTTGTCACATTCAATTGTTTCATTTGGTTTCTCCATTGGCACACAAATATCCACTACAAGATTATTCAGTGGCGTAACTATAAATTTTGCTCCCCCATGCCAAAAAAGTTTCTTGCACCCCCCCACCCCCACCCGCCCCCCGCCCAAAGATCAAAACACACCCAAAGACTACGTTTAAGGTGTGTGGTTACATGATATAGCAACGTGCTTTACACATTATGACACACTAAGTAATGCCACTTATAACACAGTGTGCCACACCGGAATGCCCCTTACAACACTTTATGCCACACAGCAATGCCCCTTACACATCCCACACAATAATGCCACATATAACACATAATGACATACAGTAAAGTGCTTATAACAAATTTATGCCATGCTGTAATGCCCCTATTTCACATTATGCCACACTGTAATGCCACATACAACAGATTATGCCACATACAACACATTATGCCACACAGTAATGCCCCTTACACATTATGCCACACAGTAATGCCCCTAATAGCACATTGTGCACACAGTAATGCCAAATACACATTATGGCAAACAGTAATTCCCATTACATCCCACCCTGACAGATCTACTTCACCAACCCTCCTTTCAGCTCCTGCCAGTCCGTCACCTCAGCTCAAGACAGGTTGCACAGTTTTTATGTCCGTGTAGAACCAGATTATTGGGAACATAGTTTATAACCTGTAAACTGTGTACCAAATTAGTGCCCTTTATACAGTGCCCCTGTAGTTGTGCCCCAAAATGCAATGCCCCCTATACTAGTGCCCCTTATGCAATGCCCCCTGTAGTAGTGCCCCTTATGCAATGCACCCTGTAGTAGTGCCCCTTTTGCAATGTCCCCTGTAGTAGTGCCCATTATGCAATGTCCCCTGTAGTAGTGCCCATTATGCAATGCCCCCTGTAGTAGTGCCCCTTATGCAATGTCCCCTGTAGTAGTGCCCATTATGCAATGTCCCCTGTAGTAGTGCCCCTTATGCAATGCCCCCTGTAGTAGTGCCCCTTATGCAATGCCCCCTGTAGTAGTGTCCCTTATGCAATGCCCCCTGTAGTAGTGCCCATTATGCAGGGCCCCCTGTAGTAGTGCCCATTATGCAGGGCCCCCTGTAGTAGTGCCCATTATGCAGGGCCCCCTGTAGTAGTGCCCATTAAAGTAGTGCCCCTTGTAGTAGTGCCCATTATGCAGGGCCCCCTGTAGTGCCCCTTTTAGTAGTTAGCTCCCTGTAGTGCCCCCTCTAGTAGTTAGCTGCCTGTTTTTAGCCCCCTGTAGTTAGCCGCCTGTAGTTAGCCCCCTGTAGTTAGTCCCCTGTAGTAGCTCCCCCCCTCCGTGCACACACAAACAAACTCACACACAAAAGAAAAAAGAACCAAACACTTACCTTTATCCCCGCTCCAGTGCTGCTGCTGTCCATACCCCGGCGTCCGCTCCTCGGCACTATGGGAGTGACGTCATTACGTCACTCCCATAGTGCTCTGCGGGACCCGGAAGACGGAGCTCACTTCTGAGCTCCATCCCCAGCATCTGTTCCTCGGCACTATGGGAGTGACGTCATTACGTCATTCCCATAGTGCCCTGCGGGACCCAGAAGAAGGAGGGAGCTCCATCCTCCGGCTGCCATCGGGGGTTTGAATAGGAGCCGGGCGCCCACTGGTAACACACTCAGTGGGTGCCCGGCAGAAGGAGGGTGAAGGGGGTGTGACCGCACCCCCTGCACCCTCCGTAGTTACTACTACTGCCCCCGTCGCCCCCAAGCTACCCAGTGCCTCCAAGCCACTGCAGGGGCTGCGGGGGCTGCGGGGGCAGTAGTTACGTCACTGGCTCTATTTACTACAATTCGCATTGGTAATGCAGATTGTAGTGTGATATTACCGAGTGAATTCGCATTGCGAATTCAGGCAATATCACAGGGATTTACTACAAATCCCTTGCAGGGACAGAGCTTGCGATAAAGCTCTGTCCCTTCTAATCCCCATCGGAGCCTTATCATGGTATTTTTGCAAAAAATACCGTGATTAAGTGCCCGCGCATGCGCCGAGCGGTCGCCGCTACTACCCCCCCTCCGGCGCTAAGCCCTGCCCTTGGCACTAAGCCCCACCCCCGTGATTGTGGACCCCCCGCGACCCCCCCTCCCCTCCCCCCGTGACCCCCCTCTCCCTTACTTACACTTACCTGCATGCTCCAGGCCTCCGGTGATGTTCTCCATTCCTCCTGTCAGGTAATCTCCCATACTGCACTGGGGCCCAATCACCTGATGATGGGCAGCAGTGCACTGTGGGAAACCAGCTGACTGGAGGGGAGACATCACCGGAGGCCTGATCACCGGTCCCTGGACTCAGGTAAGTACATTTTTTTTTTACAATTTTTTTTTCTTTTTTTTCACAGTAATCAGCTTGCGGTCTATTTAGACCACACAGCTGATTACAGGGACCGGCTCTGGGCTCTGCTCTCCCTGTTAGAGCAGGCCAGAAGTCCGGTAACTGGGGGAGACCCTGGATAACGCCACCTCCAGGTGGCGTTATTATCACAGGGCTTTCCCCGGTATTTTTTTCACATTTATTTTTAGTAACTATGGTCAGATCACATTTCCCATTACAGTTATGGGAAATGCGATCTGCTTTACTAAAAATAAGTGATACTTAGGGGTTGGAGTAGAATTTTACGAATTCTACTCCAATTGCCCTGCAATAACTATAGGTGATACTAAAATAATGTGAAAAGGGTGTGAAAACACCCTTTTTCACATTATTTTAGTAAAAATAATGTTGATAAATAGAGCCCTAAATCTCAGAAATTTTCTCATTCACAATAACTGTACTATTAGTTCTTCCATCAGGTCTGGCCTAGTCAAATGGGAAATGGCTCTTCTCTTTTTGAACCAAGTTATTTTCTCTCTATTTTTTATTGTACTTTGGGCCTGATTCAGACCCACTCACAAGCGGCTGTCCGCTCGCAAGTGGGTCGATGTTGTGCACTGCGCATGTGCACGACGGCGTGAGCTCCATCGTGCGCATGCGCCAGACGCAGTTGAGGTTTTCAACCGCAAGGCCTGGAGTGATTTTGGCTCTATCAGAGCCAAAATCACTCTGGGCCTTGCGGTTGAAAACCTCAACTGCAGGCTCCAGCTCGCAGTGTCGATGGTCGCGATGGTCAAGACCATCGCGGCCATCAAACTGCATGCTCGTATAGGCTGTGGGTGGTGACCCACAGCTATACGAGCATCCAGGAGGATGCTCCATAATTATGGAGGGGGGCCCTCATTCAGAGCGTGCGCTCTGCTCAGAGCGTACGGCTCTGAATGAGGGCCTTTATCTTTTTCCTTTTTCATACATTTTTGGTGTGCCTTAGTTCTAAGATCACAATCCACTCATGATTCAGAGGTGCATGCCTTCTGCATGCAATGCAAATATTCATTCACATGCTCTAAATATTTGGTAAACCCCCACAGTGCATGCGTTACCCTGAGTACAGTATATGCAAGAGATGGGATCAGAAACTGAGAGGCACTTTCCCTCTGTGATCACTGGGAGGTGACCTGCAGTGAACATGTGGGAGTTTTAAGGGGGTGAAATGACATGTGAGTAGATGCAGTTGAGTTCCCAGATGCAGAGCCCCAGCCATAGTGGCCATTTTCAGATGGAAAAACTGCACCTGCCATAGGAATGGTGAAAGTGTCAATGGAACATGTATTGCTGCTCCAATGGTGAATTGTCCAGAACCACTGGTGATGTTACACCAGTCATGCTAGTAAGAGGGAGAGGAAGGAAGGCTGAAACTAGCATTTGCATATTATCGCTCCTGGCAAAATATGCGCAACAGTGGTAGCGAGTGCATGCACCTCTGAATCAGACCCATTACATGACAATCTGGGAAAACTGTAATTAATTATTTAAATAGTGTACTGCAAGTTTTTAGACACCTCTGTTAAGAATGTTAAACCGTTCACTTTAATAAATTCATACCTGCCCTTTTTAGGACATAGTTAGCATATATCTGAACAAGGATTCTGCAGTGATCTTTATCTGCATTCCTATTTTCCATTAGTCAAAGTTAGCTCATTATCTGTCAGCTGTCTCAACAGCTCCATTGTTTTCTTCTTGACCACAGCAACTGATACAAAATGGGTTCCCTTTAGTACAGATTTGACTTTAGGGAAAGGAAATAATTCACACGGTGCTAGGTCTGGTCGAGTATGAAGGGTTTTCTAGCACTGCAATCTGTTTCTCAGCCAGAAACGGCTTCATCAGTGTGGGCTGGTGCTTTGCCCTGATGGAGGATGAAATAATTTTTCCACAACTCTGGCCTGATTCCTTCCCACAAAGTTGCTATACATTTTTGTAATTTTGATTAATTAATCTGATGCTAAGTCAATGGTCAATTCGAACAATTTACATTTTTTCCACATTTTCATTTGTTTTTGTTGTGCAAGGTCTTATAGGACATTTATCATCTTCAACATCCTCACAATATTAACTCTTTTGTGCCACTCAAAAACAAATGCATGTGACATACAATCTGCTTCGGTTAGCATACAGAAAGTTTTGGTGGGAGTTTTGTTGAATTCAACTAAACATTTTAAGTTAAGATGTTGCTCTACTTTGAACTGAGCATTTTTACAACACAAGGGAAAAAGACAACTTTTTTGAACGATGTGTGACTGCAAACTATCTGCGAGAATGGTGAAATGTGCAAAACTGTTTTGGGACAGTCCAAGGTCAATGTTCCCCCACTCCATCTTAAACTACGCTGTATGGTTACATTTTTACAATCTCTTTATTTTAATAGCCACTCATTTTATTCTGATACTACTCTATGTTTCCTAATTTCTGGATTAGTTTAAATATTTAAAGAAGGTATTTTTCAGATTAAACACTAAAACCTTCTATGTCAAAACCAGAAACTGTAATTAAAAAATATGCACTAATGATTTTTAGCATTTTTTGTTTTCACACAGAATTTTTAGATAGAACCCCATATGGTTGACATGATTGTCTTCCATTTGTCAACATAGTTTGCTTAATCATGAAGTGTTTCATTAAATTGTATTGCAAAATTATTTGGAACATTCCTCAAATAAATTTAAAGTATAATTAAGACATTTGTATGATTGAATAGACTCAAACAGCTTTTGATAATGCCTTAGAGAAAACATGGTGGAAAACATACTTTCTTACTTCAAGTTGAAAAAAGATCTACCAAATGTCTACAAAAGGTTGGTCGAGACTACCTTCAAACATGGAAGGAAACATTTTATGAATGCCTGATTTAGGTAAACTAAAGTGACCTATCATGTGGATAAAGTCTAAATACATCTGAGCACTAACTCCCTAATAAACTGCAGATGCTAAGATAATTACATCCTAATGAGCCACCTAGAGGCATAAAGATGCACATTAAACTACTTCCTGGCATGATATGGTATGTTGAATATAAGGCAGACTCTCTGATACCAGAGTTCTGCTAAGGCAGTTGGATGCCTTAGGTTACAAAAGAAGGCCTAACGAGATTTACAAAATCTAATTACAGCACTTATCCCGGAATTGTCCAAGGCCTTCTCAAGCAAACCAAGGCTGAGATATAGGAAACTAGGTGTCATCATAACCATCCATAGACCTTTTACATATTCTACTTATCTAAGACCTAATGAAACCAGGCAAGGTACCCAGATGTCCTCTAAGGCTTATAGATTGAAATTAATGACTATGAAGTTGAAATCTGGCTAGAAAAACCAAACAGATGCAGAAACAGAAATAGGGCAAGACTTATTGAAAAGTCTGAAGTTTCAAAAAAAGTCTGATAATCCCCTATAAAACCAATTGTAACCAGCTATATGCTACTGAGGACTGTTACATTTAATTATTTCTAAAGTTAGAAACAAATCTGTTCCAACACTTAAAACAAATCTGTATATTCCTTCACTGTAAGACAGCCAACTCAAAACCTTGAAACACCACCAGATAAAGTCACTGAAGCCATTAAAGTGTATACCTTTTTAAGAAGCTATAACTGTCCCAGTTATAAATATCAACATCAAATAAAATTCCAATAATGCAACACTATCATGAAACATCCCACAGAGCTGACATCCTTGAAAATAATTCTATAATAAATAGATGACAAACTGTATAACAGGTTCAACATAATTCCAAGAAATCCTAATTACCAGAAATATGTTTTTCTTGATAATATTATTCAACTATGCAGATAATGTGGTTATTACTCATTTTCCTTCCCATGGAAATGAAAAATGTATCTGCATTTCCCACATCACATTATTTCAGTTCTGTCTGTTCCAAAATCATTTTGAAGATGTCAAAAGAATATAATCAGAAGGTGCTGAGCTAACCAAATACGTTAGAAAGAAACCCTTCCCTAAATGTAGACTAAACAAAAGTGAATCATCTTAACCTCAAGAAGATTCACACAATGAAGAAGTAGTGAAAGAAACAAGAGCTTCAGTAAATTACGAGGGTTGACTGAAAAGTAGTGAGACTACTACACAGGATCTGAACTTTTTTCTTTTTCAAAGCAGCATCCTTTACATTCAATAAATGTTTTGCGGCATTTTCAAAGATGTGCAGTAAACTGTTTTGTGACATCACTTTTAGTGTTGCAGCTGTGGCATTTTTCACTTCATCACCTGTTGAGAACTTCTTTCCACACAGTTGTTTTTTCAGGGTTGGCAATGCCCAGAACCGGGCATTGGTCCTGTGCTGTCCCATTAATTTCAGTCAGTGCTGCCAATGCAACAGCAGCAACATGTGGTCAGGCATTGTCTTGGAGCAAAAACCATTGTTTCTTCAGTAAATGTGGTCTTTTTTTCCTCATGGCTCCAGACAAGTGGGTTTCCAGGACATTGGCATATGAGTCACTATTAATTGTCTGTCCACAAGAAACCCAGTGCTGTAGGATCATACTGTGCACATAAAAGAACAGCAGAAGCGTGACTTTACAGTGCAAATGAATCACACTGAATCTTTTGGGCTGAGGTGAATTTGTGTGATTCCATAAACTAGGCTGTTGTTTGAATTCTGGATCATAATGACAAATCCATGATTTATCATATGTCACAATCGATGTTAGGAAATCTGAACAATGTTCTTCTGTGAGGTTTCTGGGTAACCATCTGGCACACATGCAATGCAATTTCAATTCCTTTGTCACAATATGCTGAACCCATTCGAATGAGATGCCAAGTGAAGTCAAAAGTTCACGTAAAGTTAACCTTCTATCATTTATCAACATCTCCACATCTTGGCAATGTTGACATCTGTAACCATGGTGGATGGTCTCCCAGAAAATGCTTTGTCAGTCACTAACATATTACCCTCTTACAATTATTTCCACCACCAAAATATTGCAGCATGGCTAATTGTTTCTCCACCGTATGCTTAAAGTAACATTTCCTGACTTTTATTTCCACTTTTTCCAAGTTTAACACAAAATTTCAATCACACATCTCTGAAGTATTCTTACAAACATGTCTTCCACTTGCTGTGACCAAACAAAGAAGATTACGGCAGTCCAACCATAGGTTAAAACACATTGATGTATGAGTTCACAATAACCAGAATAGCGTTGCCACATCTACCTATGGGAAAGAAAAACAGAGGCAGTCTCATCACTTTTCAAACTGCCCTAGTATTTTAACTTTATCAAATCTGTTATACAGCGTCATTTTGGAAAAGAGTTTAGAAATAATAGATGACAAATTTTAATATCTAATGAGATTGTTTTATCAGTTGTCACCTGCTACCCTAAATGATTATCTTCTGCTGAATCAGACACACAGTGGACCTTATTCAGAGGTGGCCATACGGTCTATGACCGCATGGCCGCCTCGATGTTTGGCCAGTGTGCATGCAAACGAGGGAGCCGGCTCCCTCATGCGCATGCGTGAGACCCGCTATGACCACCAGTGCCGGTCGTAGCGGGTCTCTTTCCAAAGGGGGTGAGCTGTCGATGTTAATTGACAGCTCGCCCCATTTGGAAGGCGGGCGGGGGGGTGGCAGCCCAAACGGAGGCATTCCCATGGAAACGCCTACCATTTGGGGGCGGCCCCACTGACATCACTAGTGATGTCAGTGGAGAGCTTCCGGCTCTGACAGAGCCAGAAGCTCTCCGGGGCTTACGACAAGTGAGATCCTACCCTAGGGTCTCGTCGTAAGCCCCGATGGTCACGATGGTCTCTGACCATCGCGACCATCACCCGAGCGGTCGTTAGAGCTGTGGGTGTAAACCCACAGCCTAACAACTGAAACAGAGGCGGCTGGTCAGGATGCAAGCAGCTGCCCAGTTTCTGAGCAACCGCTTGCATCCTCCGACCACCTCTGAATGAGGCCCAGAGTCCTTAGAAAACCCAGAAATGTAATTTTGCAATTTACTTATTATATCCATCATTATTATAGTCATTGCTCGAAGTGTGCCGGTATAACGATATGATATCCCACAAATTTAAGCCTTGAGCCCTGCTGCGCCGCCTGACAGAAACTCTAACTGCTAAGAGTGTTTTGGTGCTGCGTTGCCAGCTGATTACAGCTGGTGCACCATCAGGCATCTATTGAGAGATAGCTGCACAGCACTGTAGCGAGGAAGCCCATTTCGTCTTGGAATGGGCGTATTAACAAATTGTACTGTTTACATTGTATGTAATATCTATCTATTTTCAATAAGATAAACATTTTATAAAATGTATAGCTGAAAGGTAATTGACTGGCTAGTGTTTACTTATTGCCCTAGGCTCAGTGTACAAGTTGTTAATGTCTGTGGTTTTCTCACTTGAAGCATGGATCAAAGACTGGGGTCTGTTTATAACCCCACAGGCCAACAAGATACAGAACAACCAGCAAGGTGTCAAATCTTTCTCCTAGTCAGCTGAGCTTCAAACAGGAGTAGCAAGCAATTACTTAACCTTTACTCAGGTGACCAGGAGACCCTGTGTTACAGTCACCTAAACAATGGAAGAGTTAAACTTTCCCAAGGGGGGAGTGACCCAGAGCAACCTGTGAAAGGGAATACAAATGTGTGTTTTATATGAAAACAGTTAATTCTGTATCAGGCTATTGAAGGATACAGATGATCCCTAATTTATTACTGGGAAGGCCTCAACCCAGGACCATTTAATCCAATTTGATCCAAATGGTTTGTTGCACCCTTTTTTATTTACTTTTCTGGAAAGCATAAGTAACTTTGTGATTCTTTTTTAACATTATTATATTTCTAACTTTTTGTACATAAGCTTTGAAGACATTCTTTAATTAAACATTAATTCTAGTTCTGGATCTGTGATTTTATGACCCAAAGCCTCATATGGCTCTTGTTATCTATTTTTATTAAGTGTGCATAATTGTATGGGCAGGTAAGGGCAAAGGCTTACCTTGTGTTTTAACAATAAAGTTCTCCTTTGCTGGTGGCAGTTACCAGGTTTAGTTAACCACATGTGCTTTTGCCCTTCTGCTCCACGGGAGGTTTCTGTCCTCCCTGAGCTCGCCTTAGGACACCTGCATTATTTTTTGACAGGTGTACCGCCCCAGTCAAACTCCCACCTGCCACTGTCCCCGGAGTGGGTCTGTCCCCTGTTAAAGTCATGGGCAGTGATTCTCAGATTGGTGTATCTAGAGGGTTGGCCTGCAGAACCATGACAATTGGTTCACAGCACTTGGATAACTGTTTTTTTATAAAAACTTAAATGAAGGAGGGAGTACTCTGAGAGAGGAACCCAATCTCGCCAGATACCAGAACTCAAAGCTTATATTAGTAAAAGTTCACACTGTGAAAGCAATTTCTGTTCCCCCAGCCCTGTTCTCTTATTTTTGTTTTGGCGAATGATGGTCACAAACTAAAATGGCTCAGGAAGGAGAGCTAGCGGCATGGTGCATTCAGAAAGGTCTGGTCAGTGAGGGCCAAAACAGCTGATCAATGCCCTAAAGGATGCAGATCTGCAGCAAGGAGCTGGAAAAGATCAATCAGATTCCAGGCCTGTTGTGGAGGAGCACATGGCACTGGACTTTATGGGGCCTACTAATCGTAGATCAGACTCCTCTAATACCTCCAATGGGAACTCTGCCATGGATCTGTACCTACAGGGGGCTCTTAAATATGTGAAAGAGCCTTACCCAGCTTACGTAGCAGTTCAATGCTAAGGAGGCCAGAGAGGCTGTGGAGTGCCACGCAGCTATGGACCTGGCCAGAGAGACCACTGAATGCATAGCTGCCATGGACCTGGAGGCTGCGGAACATAAAGTGGCTCTGAACTGAGAGGAAAAGGAGGCTGATCACAGGATCCAGTTGGAGTTAGCTAAACATGGTCACCAGCCTGTGGCTGGCGACGTGAATACCCATCGACCATGTCGAGATCAATTTCCAGTCATGGAAAAAGACGGTGAACTGGACACCTTTTTGAGGACTTTTGAAAAGACATTCCATCAATTTCAATTGGAGTATACTCTGTGGGTCAGTAATTTAGCCCCTGGTCTAAAAGGGAGAGTGCTGGATGCATTTTTGGACTGTGGGAGATGAATGGGAATTGTGCTGAAATCAAAAAGGCATTGTTGGCACGATTTAAGATTACCTTGGAAGCTTACAAACACAAGTTCAGAGGTCTAACATGCAGTGCCTCTGATACTTATGCAGGACTGTCCACACAGCTAACAACCTTCCTGCAGCAATGGCTGGAAGGAGTGCAGGTGACAGACTTTGAGGCATTAAAGGACCTCATTCTGCAGGAGTAATTCATCTCCCTGTGCCCAGCAGAAGTCAAGGAGTGGGCCATGGATCAGGAACCCAAGACAATGAAAGAGCTGCCAGCCTTGCAGACAAGTATGCTAACCACCACAGCAAAGTAGAGCTGGGGAACACCAGGGCAACCTGCCTGGAAAGGTAAGAACACTGGAGGAGCTGTCCCATCACCTTCCCCTGCAGCTGTGACTCCTGTTTCAGCACCAGTAAAGAGGGTGGGGGGAGTAAAGTGGGTGGGGGGTAAAACAGTTTGGGCCACAGGCCGCTGGTGTTTTGTATGTGATGACCCCAGGCATCTCAGTGTTGTGTGTTAAAGAAGAAGATGGCAGCCTTTACTGCAGGGGCATCAACAACGAAATCCATGCATGCAGTTTTGTTTGCACAAGTGTCCCAGGAGGGCACCAGTGACATCCTGCAAGCCATGGTCATGGGAAATAAGGTAACTGTGGGGCTACATGATACTAGGGCTGATTTGACTTTAGTGCATCCCACATTATTGGATCCAGAGAACGTTATTCCTGGAAAGACTATTGCTGCATGCGGTGTTGGGGGAATCCACTCTGAAGTCAGGTATACCTGGACTGGGTGGTAGGCAGAAGTTTCTGGGAGGTGGTGTTTTTCTTTATTCACCCACAAATGTGTTACTTGATACTGACCTAGGCTGATTTAGGGCCACCTATGTAACAGAACTTGATGTCTCTAACACAATGTTGCCAGCTTCTCCCACTAACCTCAATCCTCCCCAGGTGGCAAGTGAAGTAACATGTCTATGTGTAAGAGGGGGGGGCAATGATTCCATGTAGTGATGAAAATGCTCATGTTGATTACAGGTACCCAGAGAGATTACACCAGTTGGATTATTGTGGTTAATGCTGATGATGTATTGTCTTGTGCCACTGTAGCTAGTAATTCTGACATTGCATGAATCACTGCTCGGTATAATGTGCCTATGTGTGGAAGTGACCAGGGAAAACCTGTATGTTTTACTAATATGTCTGCTGAGGATGGTGCAATATGTGTGTGTGATTTCACAACACACTCTCAAAAAGTGCAGTCCAGGTGAGACTTGCTGCAGTGTCACCCCCCACTGACCCCTCTTGTGAGAACAGATCACACACACAGGAAAAACTCCACCCACACATTGAGATTGCATTAGAGAGCTTGGCATTCCAAGCCGAGAAAAGGACTGACCCCTCCCTACTCACCCTCAAAGCAGCATTTGATGAGCCAGTCCATGCCAACACACACAAAGAGTGTACTGGGAAAATGGTTGCTTATACAGGGAATGCTCTGTCCCTGGTACCACACCGCACATTACTGAGCATCTGCTGGTAGTACCCCAAACTTATTGGGAGGGTCTGCTTAGGGTAGCACATGCAATACCCCAGGTAGGGCACATTGGCATCAACAGGACCAAGGCTCATCTGATGCAAAATTTCTACTGGCCAGACATGCTTTAAAATACTGTTGGTCATGCAATACCTGCCAGTCAGTGGGGAAATCCAGGGATGTAGGGATTGCCCCCCTTATTCCCCTTCCCATTATTTCAGAACCATTTGAGTGAGTGGCTGTAGACACTGTAGGGCCCCTTGCAATTCTCAGTAGCTCAGGGAAAGAAATCATCCTGAATATGGTAGATTACACCACCCGGTACCCAGAAGCTGTGACCCTCTCCTCAATTAGAGCAGACAAGGTAGAGGATGCCCTTATCACAATTTTCTCCTGGGTAGGGTTCCCTAAGAAGATGCTGACATACCAGGGCCTGCAGTTCATGCCCAACCTCATGAAGAGCCTCTGCAAAAGGATGCAGGTGGATCACCTGATCACCTCTTCTTATCCCCCGACTGGGAATGGACTCATGGAAAGGTTTAATAGCACCCTAAAGCAAATGCTCCGTACATTTGTGATGTCCCAGGGAAGAGACTGGGAACAATTCCTGCTGCACCTCCTCTTTGCATACTGCAAGGTACCGCAGGAATCCACTGGCTTCTCACCCTTAGAAAGCTAACATGGATGCAAGGTTCGCGGTCCCTTGGAATTGATCTAAGTGGGCTGGGAAGGGTAGCTAGCAATCCTGAGACATCTGTCATGCATTATATAATGCAGTTTAGGTAAAAGATGCAGACCTTGACAGGGTTGGCCCATAGCAACCTTAATGCTGCAAAAACCAGACAAACTCTGGTATGACCGTAACAGAAGGGAGTGCATATTTGAAAGGGGCAAAAGATCCTGGTACTGATTCCAATTAGACAGAACAAACTCCATGCTGCATGGGAAGGCCCACACATGGTAGTCCAGTGCATAAAGGATGTGAACTATGTCATTGCCAGAGAGGAGGGCAGAAAGAGGCATAGAGCCTATCATGTGAATATGCTCAAGGACTACCAGGACAGGGACACATGCATGCTAGCAGTTTGCAGCCTCCCAGAAGAGGAACAGGAACTGGATCCACTGCTGGACCGCACTGTAGCAGCTGCATCAGGTGGCACCCTGGCAGATGCCCAGTATGGGATAGAGTTAACAGAGGTGCAGCAAAGTCAGATATCTGACACCATGAGCCCCTACCAGGTCTACTTCACAGGAAAGCCAGTGAGAATGCACATAGTCACACATCACATAGACATAGGCAACCAAACCCCCCTTAGACAGCCATCATACATGCCTTGGAGGTGTGTGCAGGCAATGAGCCAGGAGGTGGATGAGATTCTGAGATTAGGGGTAATACAGAAGTCCTGTAGTTCATGGGCTGCACCTGTAGTGCTGGGGGCACTCTGTTCTGCATGGACTACCGAAGATTAAATGAGGCCATGGTATTTGAGGCATATCTCATGCCACGGATGGATAACCTCCTTTTAAGTCAGCTGGCCTCGGCACAATATGTCATCATCATGGCAGATCCCTTTGTCACCCAAAGCCCATAAATGTTCTGCTTTTATCACCCCATTTGGGCTGTATGAATTCTTAGTCAAGCCCTTTGGAATGAAAAATACCCCAGCCTCATTGCAGCACCATGTTAATGACCTGTTGGAGGGCTGGGAGAGGCACATGGTTGCATACTTGGATGACATTGCATTGTTCAGTCAGGAACATTTGATCCATTTGGATGATGTATTAAAACAGATCATTGGGGCTGGCCTGAAAATTAAACCACAGAAGTGCCAGCTGGGCATGCAAGAGGTACAGTACATGTGGTAAGGAGTAGGGGGTGGTAACCTCTGCCCAGAATCAGAGGTTGGAAGCTATTGCTACTTTGTCAACTCCTAATACCAAGAAAAAGGTCATGTTCTTTTGGGGGACTGCAGGGTACTATCGCAAGTTTCTACAACAGTACAGCACAATTGCAAAGCCCCTGACAGATCTCACAAAAAAGAAGCTTCCCCAACTGGTAAACTGGACTGAGGCTTGTAAATGAGCCTTCTGCACTCTGAAGTCCATCCAGTCTGAAGCCCCAAATGCTGCAAGAACCTGACTTTAGATGAAGGTTCATAGTACAGATGGATGCATTTAACTTTGGGCTGGGGGCCAGGTTGATGACCGGGGGGGAACACCCTATTATGTCTCTAAGCCAGAAGCTGCTCCCTCATGAGGTAGCATATGCAACCATTGAGAGGTAGTGTCTTGCAACAGTCTGGGCCATCCATAAATTACAGTCCTATTTGTATGGATGCGATTTCACTGTAATAACGGATAATAATCCATTAAGCTCATTACAATGCATCTCTGGTGACAATGGAGCATTGCTCCAGTGAAGTTAGTTACTGAAGCAGAATAATTTCACCATTCAGCACCAATGGGGCTCACAACATGGAAATTACAATAGTCTGTCTTGACAGGGGGACAACAGCAGCCCATAATGCCACCAGAATTGTGCCTGTTAGATGCCGCTACTCCAGTGGCTATCTAAGGGGGAGGTGTAGCAAGGAATCCCATTTCAACTTAGAATGGGCTTATTAACAAATTGCACTGTTTACATTGTATGTAATATCTATTTTCTGTAGGACAAATGTCTTTTAAAATGTATAGCTGAAAGGTAATTGACTGGCTTGCATTTACATATTGCCCTAGGCTCGGTGTACAAGTTGTTAATGTCTGTGGTTTTCTCACTTGAAGCATGGATCAAAGACTGGGGTCTGTCTATAACTCCACAGGGGGACAGGCTTACAGGCCAATGGGATACAGACCGACCAGCAAGGTGTGAAATCTTTCTCCTAGCCTGCTGAGCCTCAAACAGGAACAGTAAGCAATAACCTATCCTTTGCTTAAGGGACCCCGAGACCCTGTGTTACAGTCACCTAACCAATGAAAGGGTTACATTTTCCCAAGGGGAGGAGTGACCAGAGCAGCCTGTGAAAGGGAATACAAATGTGTTTGATATGAAACACTATTAATTTTGCATAAGGCTATCAAAGGATACAGATGGTCCCTGGGAAGGCCTCATCCCAGAACCATTTAATACAACTTGAACTGAATGGTTTGTTGCTCCCTTTTATTATTTTATTTACTTTTTTGGAAAGTGTAAGTAATGGTGTGATTCTTTTTTAACATTATTATATTCTTTGTAACTTTTTGTACCAAAGCTGAAGACATTCTTGAATTAAACATTAATTTTAATTCTGGATCTGTTTTTTTATAATCCATGGCCTCACATGGCTCATGCTACCTATTTTTGCTAAGTGTGATTAATTGTATGGGCAGGTAAGGGCAAAGGCTTACCTTGTGTTTTAAAACTAAAGTTCCCCTTTGCTGGTGGCAGTTACCAGGTTTAGTTAACCACACGTGAGGTAACCACAACGTGAGGTAACCTGTAAAAGTCATGGGCAGCGATTCTCAGACTGGTGTATCTGTGAGCCAATTGAAACTTGAGGACTGGCAGCCAATCAGGAGTGGCTGCAGCAGTGGCTCCTGTTTGGCTACTGGTCCATGAGTTTCAACTTGCTCATGGACAGCACTGAAATTATGGTGGCACTGTCTCTCCATGGATGCCTGCTGGGCCTGGAGTCATATCCACACCTGCTGCTGGCACATGAAGGGAAGATCAGATGCTGCCGCTGGTTGCCTATGAGGGAGAGGTGAGCAGCTACTGGAGGGACACAGCGTAAGGAAAGATGCTGTGTGGGGTTACTATGGGGCATAATATTAAAAGGGGTATTACTGTTTGACATAATGTGTAATGGGCACTAATACTACATGGCATCATTTGTAGCGGGCATTACTGTGTGGCATCACTTGTAAAGGGCATTACTCTGTGGCATAATGTGTAAGGGGCACTATATCTGCATTGCATACTGTGTTGTAAGGGTCACTTCTATTGTGTGGCATAATATGTATAGTTGGTACTAATGTACAATACATTACACTGATGAAAAGGAGGCATGTCTTAAGGGCACACCCCTTTTGAGTTGCCATGCCCACTTTTCCAGCACACACTTGCACATATGGTGTGCACATAAGTACAACCTTACATTTCCCATACCCTCACTTCAAAATTCCCACTTAGACTACTGATTATGGCACAAAACAAGATGTTCTAAGAGAATCTCACAAAAAACAAATACATAAATTTGAATCTTAGAAATTTTTAGAAATTCAAACAAGGCAGATATGTTAAATAATCTTCCACATATATTGTACATTTGTTAAGCCCCAAACAATTTCAGTAACAGTTCTATGGAAATTAAATTACATATTCCCAAGGACAGAAATACCATATGAAATAAACTGGTAGAGTTCATGTCACATCTATGAACTAACCCATAAATGTATTATCTGGCAAAAATGAAGTTTCAGCTGAACAGTATTCCTGCACAACATTGCTGTGACTTTTTAGAGCATGTTAAGTATTACATATCAAACATCATTAGAACAGGGCACACCACAGTAAGTAGAATACTTGGTTAGAGGAGATGCTAGACAAATGTAACCTGTATTTTCCATTTTCACAGAACCCTGAGTTGGCCACACTTCCCTGCAGGTTGTCCATTTAAGCCAGAGCTTTATAAATATTTGTCAAAATCCATCTTCTAGATGACACCTGGAGGGTCGATGAACTAACAACTCAAATGTCCATAATACTTACTCCAGGAGTGCTTTGATTCTGCTTAGTCATGATCCAACATTAAAATTACAATCTCTATAGTATTTTCAGAATATGTTTTGAATATAGCAGATCTCACTAATAAAGTGTCTCACTCCTTTACTGCTATGTGAAGGAATAATAAATCATAGTATTCCTTCATAGCAACACATTAAATGCTTAGTTCCAAAATATTTTACCTGAATAATTTCATCTTTTTGCAGTCTGAGAACCATCTCTAATGATGCTTTTGGAATCTCATAAAACAGCTGTGAAGATGAGATCAAAATATCTCTGAATATGGAGACCATTTACTAAATCAATATTGGAAATCCAAATAGTGTTATAACTACTATACATGAAAACATCTGGAATCAATTTATAGGCTAGTCTTCTTAATGAATGGCTACCTTCTGTAAAATGATATTCTAATATTATAACATTATGACAAATTGTCTTAACAAAATCCTCCACGATCTGATAGATAGTCAGGCAGGGTTCATACCAGTAAAACAAAGAGGGGAGTATCCCCTAGATTCCCCCAGCACACTAAATTGTACCTGCAACAATACATGAAAAACTATATGGTAATAGAAATTCAGAGATATTTGTTGCATACATTTATAAGTACATGGTAAGCTGACAGGCCACTTCACAGTTTCTCTGATACTGGCAGTCCCTACTCTGCATAATAACAGATCCCACTCTGGGCATGTAATTATCTGCTGTAAGGCCTCATGATGAAGGCACATACAGAAATACATCCAAATTGAGAGCCAGCTTACCTTGGAGTCACCCCTGGGAACTCCAACTAGCACTACAAGACCCCTGGGAACTCCACCTAGCACTACAAGAGCCAGAATGCCCTCCAAATACTTATACCTCCAAGTATTTCTAAATGCATGCAACAAATATCTCTGAATTTCTATTACCATATAGTTTTCATGTATTGTTGCAGGTACAATTTAGTGTGCTGGGGGAATCTAGGGGATAATCCCCTTTCTGTTTTTCTGTTTAGTATGACCCCTCCCTTTCATGCACCAGAAGAGTATTGCCAAATTGATTTGAGTAGCTTTCATTTTCTATTTGCTGTTGTGAGAGGCATAAATGAACCAGCATTTGGAGGGTATGCTGGCTCTTGTAGAGCTAGTTGGAGTTCACAGGGGTGACTCCCAGGTAAGCTGGCTCTCAATTTGGATGTATTTCTGGATGTGCCTTTATCATGAGGCCTTAAAACAGATAATTACATGGCCCAGAGTGGGTGCTGTAATATGCAGAGTAGGGACTGCCAGTATCAGAGAAGCCGTGAAGTGGCCTGGAAGCTTACCATGTACTTATAAATGCATGCAACAAATATCTCTGAAATTTTATTACCATATAGTTTACATGTATTGTTGCTGGTACAATTTAGTGTGCTGGGGGAATCTAGGGGATACCCCCCTTTCTGTTTTTATGTTTAGTACGACCCCTCCCTTTCATGCACCTGAAGAGTATTGTCAAATTGATTTGAGCAGCTTCCATTTTATGTTTATTGTTCATTCAGAACAGTAGGATATTAAAAAGTCCAGAAAAGTAGTTGATTCAATCAGACTAGTATGGGCCTTATTCAGAGATCTAGCTAATCACACAGCTGCAGCAACTTTGTATGTTGTGACTACTGTATATGATAATATGCTAATGCAGCAGGAGGCGTCTCATGTAAATAGGTAAATAGATGCCTCCTGCTGGTTTTTCTGATCCGCTGCTGCCTCCTAAACCACAACATCGGATAATTTGCATGAACATCGGTCATCTGAGTAACCCTCAGGTAACTCAGGATGATCAAGGAATTCAGACTGCTGAAACCAGTGAAGCTGCATCCAAGGCAGCCACAGATATTAGCACACCCAGAAAATGGGGAATAAGTGCTCTCATTTTCTCCAACACTGATCCACCCCTAAACAGCTGCAGCCTATGAATCAGGCTGCAGCATCATGGGCATTTCAAGTGATCTCACAGGATGAGATCTGTACATGTGCAGTGTGGCAACTCTTCATGTGCAGATCTTAAACAATCAGAGATGTATTTAAGTCATTGGGTTTGCTTACTTCTCTAAATTAGGCCAAAAACTGTATAATAGGAAGACTCCATCAACAATTCTCTTCTTACATGCTAACAAAGCACCAGACCAGTGGCGTAACTAGGGTATTTGTAGCCCAGGGCAAATGAAAAAATGGAGCCACCCCCCTTATGTGCATGCACCGAAAGCATGCTCTGCAAAAAAATGGCGTGGTCACTTAAAAATGGTCAACTTAACACACACACACACCTTTATTGTCACTCAGAACATTCCTTTCCATATGACCCTTAACCCCAGTAGTGCCCCTTATACAGTACCCCAAGTATACAATGTCCCCAGTTGTGGTCCCTCTTATGCAGGCCCATAGTAGTGCCCTTTATACAGTACCACCAGTATTGGTACCACTTATGCAGACCCCCATTAGTTCCTCTTATACAGTACCCCCAGTATGCAATGTCCCCAGTAGTGGTCCCCCTTATGCAGCCACTCATTAGTTCCACTTATTCAGTGCCCCCAGTAGTGGTCCCAATTATGCAGTACCCCATGTAGTGGTTCCCCCTATGAAGTGCCCCCAGTAGTGGTCCCCCTTATGCAGTGTCCCTTATATAGTGCCCCCAGTAGTAGCCCCCCTATGCAGTGCCCCCAGTAGTGGTACCCCCTATTCAGTGCCCTTTATATAGTGCCCCCAGCAGTAGTCCCCCCATGCAGAGCCCCCAGTAGTGGTCCCACTTATACAGGACCCCAGCAGTGATCCCCCTATCCAGTGCCCCTATTAGTTTCCTCTGTAGTGGTCCTCCCTATTTAGTGCCCCATGTAGTGGTCCCCTAGTAGTAAGCCCCTTTTATAGTGTCCCCAGTAGTAGTATCCCTTGTGCCCCTAGTAGTAAGTCCCTTATATAGTCCCCCAGTAGTAGATTCCCCCCAGTAGTAGTCCCCAGTAGAGGTTCCCCCTTCCGATAAAGAGCCCCCAGTAGTAGCACCCCCAGCTGTAGTCCCCAGTATTGCCTGTCGAAGCTGAATAATTGAGTGAGACAAGTTCAGTTTAAAATTTAATCGCAGCGACGCCATCTTGCGAATGGCCGCAAGACTCCATGTTGGAAATGATATCGCAAGACACCATTTTGTGTGGTCAGCATTACTTCAAGTTGTAACCCAGGAGCTAAGAACAGATGGCAATGTTTTTGTTAACCTACCTAGGGCAACGGGAAAAACCAGCTGTCTGAGTAGAAGTAAATAAGAAGAGACAATGGGTATTTTTACATACAAATTGGGAATCCCTGGATGCAGATAAAGTATAGTTGTGGCAATTGTAATATAATATCTACACAATTGGATTTGCCTGAATATGGCTCCAAATCCCACAGTTTGAGGTGATAATACATTTGCACTTCACACAAGAGTCTGTGAGAACAAAAGAGGTTTTGTTTTCCTTTGAACACAGCAGGTGGGGGCCTGCTGACAGAGGGCATGTAGAATTACAACCCTCAGCCATCCACACTGCTGGATGTTCACTTCGTGTATGAAAGATTATGCACTTAAATCTCACCCATTAATAACTAGCGTCCTTATATCAAACCCCGAATACCCACACACTACATATTCGCACATAAGGTTCCATAAGCATCAAAATGTATGATTCAAGTTGGTTAAGTTAGTTTAAATGCTAAGAAATAGAGGTTTTTGATATCTAAGGTATTATACATGATAAGCAAGGTATGTTTGGTCTCGTTCTGATGCGTATGCTTTTTACAGAATCCCGGTGTTATCGGTGGAGAGATCGCATCATGCAAACTCAAGTTACAGATCGCAGAACTTATAAGCAACAAAATGTTTTAGTTGATGGAATGTTAAAGGAGGCGTTACCAGAAAGACCCCAGCTGTTAGAGGCAGGGAAAGTCTATTTGAAACAACCTGTTAAATGTGTTGTTACATATGCTCCTCCTCTGGGAACCAATGAGATCAGCAGGAAGTTTCCCCTTTGTCCTGTTTCAGTCTGGGGGGGAATAAATACATGTGTCCAAACACTGGTTTGCCAGTTCATGCTGAATTTTGGGTGAACTGAGGATATCTAGTCAGAAGTCTATCTCTAGGTCCAGAGGCGCAGCGTATGTATAACCGTACTTGGTCTGTATTATTTCCTTTTTACACCTGAATTATGAATGTATAGATTGCGTGTAACTGACTGTACTTTTACCTGAATAATACTTGTGCGTTGGAACCACAAATTCCACTCCTGTCTTTATTTGCAGTTAAACTGCGTACGCAATTAGCATTGTGTTTAGAGGTTTATAGGCAGGTTTTGTCTTAGAGGTTCTAGGCAGGTAAATCTTAGAGGTTTATAGGCAGGAATGTATTAAAAGGTTTATTTAAAATTTAACAGTGGGGGCTCATCGGTTTATCACACTTTTCTGATACACGATAACACTCCGTCAGTCCTCTCTCAGCAAAAGGGTGGAGGCGCCTTTTGAAAGATGCATTAGTCTTTCATTACCACAGTGTTGCTGAGTGCGTACTGCCGGTTATTGTGTAGAGGAAGCGCTGATCAGAATTCAGGGACAAGAGAGGAAAAAAAAAGTTTTTTTTCTCTGTTGATAGAACCTTACATTTAGAGGGGTGCCGTAGTATTGAGTATGCGGCTGAGATGCATTTTTGCGTACGCAGTTAAAAAGTCATTATATGCTTGTGTGGTAGTCGCATAATTGTGTATGCGGCCGGTCGCACAATAAGCGTATACGCACTTCTGGTTCTGCTGCCACATGTTTGAACAAAGCCATTGAGGTTTACATTTTTTTTCTATCTACCAATATCTGGGTAAACATTTATTTTCTGCGCAGAGAAAAAGTGTGGAACAGTGAGTATGTGTTGGACAGTTAAGGGTATCGTATGATCCTTAAGGGCTAGGTGCAAGGGTAAGCCTAGCCGCTCGGTAAGCAGCTTACCGTTCAGTACATAGAGCAGGTGTATGGTTTGTTATTTTTGTTAGGGACCTGCTCTCAGTGTGACTGCAGTGTTCAATTAAATTTGAGCATTGTAGTTGAGCCGCACAAGGTGTGATTGTGAGCTGAAAGATAATAGGTGAGCGTGGCGCATCTAGAAATTTTGTCCGTAGGTGAGTGTGGCGCATCTAGAAATTTTGTCCGTAAGTAAGCTGGCGCATCTAGAAATAACGTCTGTAGGTGAGCAGGCGCATCTAGAAATAACGTCTGTAGGTGAGCTGGCGCATCTAGAAATAACGTCCGTAGGTAAGTGAAAGTATCTTGATTGTCTTTCACCAGTTTAAATTTTTATTGAAAAGCGTAGGAGTTGTCTCAGAATGGGAGCCACGCAAACAGTAGAAATGTTAGGCAATTATGTGCTGCTAATGGAGGTGGATCAGCCCGTCGTATTATGCATACTATATATGGTTTAATATGACGAGAAAGAGTGTTAGACCGTTTCCCAGAACTGGTAGTTTTGATAAAAATGTGTTAGATAATGTCCAGGATCACATCAGTATGGTGCGATCCCGAGAGAAAAAGATTAAATATTTTGAATGTTTAAAAAATATGGCAGCATGAAGGGGATGCTTGGCTTAAAAATGTGCAGACGACGCAAACTAGCGTTGCAAACGCATTGCCAGAAAATACATCCACGACGCTGAGATGCAATACGGGCGAGCCGCAAATTGGCGTGCACGTGCGGCAAAGTAGCGTCGTGGAGAGTATTGCCAGCAGTTCACGCTCACCTCCCCCACCTTATGTGGATGGAGGTGCAAGTACGGTTACCAAAAATACCAATAAAAATATAACAAGCAACTTGTACCCTCTCTTAAGCAACCATAAAGAAAGTGTTTATGATATGGATGATGAGCCTATTGTAATGTCTGCCATTTCCCATGCTGTGCAAATGATAGATGCTGCATCACCACAATCACGGGTGGCGCCGCCATCTCCATCGGTAACAGCAAGGGAAGTGTTAACACACTCTGCACCCAAAGAGAAAGTTGTTAATACCATACGTAGCAGCAGCAGATTAAACCTCCAGCCAGGTAACCAGGTCAAAGGTAGCAGCACTACCGGTCTGCATCCCATTCGGACAATAACTGTTCCAAATGGAAATGCAGACTTAAACGGTATAGTGCCCACGAGGGAAGTAGTAATGCATTGTCCTTGGACAAGAGCAGAACTAAATTCCATCATAAATGATTTCCCCAATCCCAAAAAGGAATTAGCCAAATGTCAAAGATTTTTGAGAAATTTGGGTAGTTCACATGAACCCACTAATAAAGATTGGCGTGTGGTGTTAAGGGCCTGTCTGCCACGCAATACCGACGTGACAAAATTTATCACGGATTGTGTATTGGATGGTGACATCCCCTTAACAGACCAAGTAAACCAAGGTAACATTTCCCGCATTGTAACTCAATTGGGTGTATATTTTCCAGTAGTAGTTAACTGGAACAAAATCTTCACAATCAAACAGAAAGAGAGTGAGACTGCAGAAGATTACTGTGATCGGGCTCTGCAGGCTATCACCCAGTACACTGGGATAGAAGATATTAAAGATAGCACTCACCACAGGGGAATGATAATCACAGTTCTCATGGACGGTCTGAAAGACGATTTAAAGATTCGGGTTCAGACCTCACAACCTGGCTGGAGGGGACTCACAATAGATAACCTCATAGAGTCTGCCATAGAACATGATAAAAACATCTCCAAAAAGAGAGACCCAGAGCAAAAAACTAATGGCTGTCAGTATACAAGCTATGGAAGGAATGACAATAACATCACAGCCAACCGACACACCTGCACCCACACACACACCTGCACCTGAACAATTACACGTCCTCACCAATCCCACACCACAGCAAACACATCCTTACCCCACATATCATACACAACAACAGGTCCCATACTCATATCCCCCACAATATCCTTACCCTCCCTATCCTTACCCATACCCACCACCTTTCCCTCTTGCTCAAACCCCACAACAATCTTTTCATCCACCCCGTTCAAAATTATGTTTTAACTGTCACCAAGTGGGACACATAAGTAAGTACTGCAAAGTGAAGAACACCACACAGGAACATGAGTTGCCCATGAGTTCATAGGTAACCCCAGTATCTTCTCCCAGGCCTTATATGACTGTTTATAATTTTTTCAACCTATCAATGGATCTGTTCTAATGTAAAATGTGGATGATTTATTGTTGCATTTTGGGTCATGTTTAAATGATATTAAACTGTTGTGCTTTATCTCCCACTCATAGGACACAAGGTTGCTAAGGATAAATGGCAACCATGCCAGGCTGAGGTCGACTACTCAGAATACTATCCAACCCAGTGGCACAGGCATTATTTAGAGCAGTAGCTATTGATAACAAGATTTAATTGCAGGAACCTGTATGCAGATACTATATCCCTAGAATTATTAAAAATGATAGGGGGACTTATTTTATAGGTGACTTTTCCAAGAACATGTGTAAGATGATGGGTAACAACACTGAGATTATCCCAGATTGTCTTTTCCTTTATTTGCCCCCCTTTGAGATACTGTCCAAACAGGCAGCCTCATGTGAAAAATTGATAATGAGGTTAATGTGCAGGGTCTCACAAAGATGAATGAGAATAACCGAAATTGGAAGTGTTATTAACTAACATGTCTAATGCAACCTGTCATGATGTCAAATGTGGAAGAATTTGTTATGATCCAAATTTTTTTTAGCTCAGGTTGTTTGACTGATCGGTGGAAAGGTCCGTATCTGACGATACAGCATCCTCAAAGGGTGGCCAGGGAAGATACGTGGGTCCATTCCGCTCGTGGGAGGTTAACCAACCGGTGGAGATACAAGGCAGAGACAAGGCCGATAACGTGGACCTGTCGATTGCGAGCTTGTGCCGGAATGATTAAAAAGGTGACGGTGAGATATCTGAGCTAAAGAAATGTGTAGATCAGTGCTTCAAGCAATGGAGTGGTCTGCTGTGGTCATCCTAGTTTTTTTTTTCCAGAGTTTTATTTTTTTTGTCATGATGATCTGTTTGGGGATGCTCGGTGTCTGTGATGGGGGACCAATAAAGGAGATGTGAGCTGATGGCGGAGCTGATGGAGTGGAGTCAGGAGGAGGAGTGCTATACCAAATCAGGGGAGTGCCAGTCCAATTTCAGTACAGTAAATTGTTGTGAAAATGTGAATAATAATAATAAGGAAGAACTGTATTTCAATCCTGAGTTATGATGTAGTGTATAACAATGTAGCCTGAGTTTGAGTGGTCGTGCATGGATATAACGTTTATGTTGTTTTAAGTCATCTTAGGTAATGCAGTCCCAACCCCTTTCAAGGCTCTCCTTATAGGATAGGTGCATCCCCACATCTTTCCCATGATCCCTTAAGGATCCGAGGTGTACGTATAAGGGCAGTTTTATGTCCCTCCCGGAGACGCATTATCTGAATGGTTCAAATGACCATACTGTGTCATACCATAATACATTGAACGGTATATTCTCATGCATGGCTAAACAGATTCAAATAGCAGATTGTGATAGCATGTTGTTTGCTATCAAAGGGTGGACTGTCGAAGCTGAATAATTGAGTGAGACAAGTTCAGTTTAAAATTTAATCGCAGCGACGCCATATTGCGAATGGCCGCAAGACTCCATGTTGGAAATGAGATCGCAAGACACCATTTTGTGTGGTCAGCATTAATTCAAGTTATAACCCAGGAGCTAAGAACAGATGGCAATGTTTTTGTTAACCTACCAAGGGCAACGGGAAAAACCAGCTGTCTGAGTAGAAGTAAATAAGAAGAGACAATGGGTATTTTTACATACAAATTGGGAATCCCTGGATGCAGATAAAGTATAGTTGTGGCAATTGTAATATAATATCTACACAATTGGATTTGCCTGAATATGGCTCCAAATCCCACAGTTTGAGGTGATAATACATTTGCACTTCACACAAGAGTCTGTGAGAACAAAAGAGGTTTTGTTTTCCTTTGAACACAGCAGGTGGGGGCCTGCTGACAGAGGGCATGTAGAATTACAACCCTCAGCCATCCACACTGCTGGATGTTCACTTCGTGTATGAGAGATTATGCACTTAAATCTCACCCATTAATAACTAGCGTCCTTATATCAAACCCCGAATACCCACACACTACATATTCGCACATAAGGTTCCATAAGCATCAAAATGTGTGATTCAAGTTGGTTAAGTTAGTTTAAATGCTAAGAAATAGAGGTTTTTGAGATCTAAGGTATTATACATGATAAGCAAGGTATGTTTGGTCTCGTTCTGATGCGTATGCTTTTTACAGAATCCCGGTGTTATCGGTGGAGAGATCGCATCATGCAAACTCAAGTTACAGATCGCAGAACTTATAAGCAACAAAATGTTTTAGTTGATGGAATGTTACAGGAGGCGTTACAAGAAAGACCCCGGCTGTTAGAGGCAGGGAAAGTCTATTTGAAACAACCTGTTAAATGTGTCGTTACATATGCTCCTCCTCTGGGAACCAATGAGATCAGCAGGAAGTTTCCCCTTTGTCCTGTTTCAGTCTGGGGGGGAATAAATACATGTGTCCAAACACTGGTTTGCCAGTTCATACTGAATTTTGGGTGAACTGAGGATATCTAGTCAGAAGTCTATCTCTGGGTCCAGAGGCGCAGCGTATGTATAACCGTACTTGGTCTGTATTATTTCCTTTTTACGCCTGAATTATGTATGTATAGATTGTGTGTAACTGACTATACTTTTACCTGAATAATACTTGTGCGTTGGAACCACAAATTCCACTCCTGTCTTTATTTGCGGTTAAACTGCATACGCAATTAGCATTGTGTTTAGAGGTTTATAGGCAGGTTTTGTCTTAGAGGTTCTAGGCAGGTGAATCTTAAAGGTTTATAGGCAGGAATGTATTTAAAGGTTTATTTAAAATTCAACATGCCCATCCCCAGTAGAGGTCTCCCCCAGTAATGGTGCCCCCAGTAGTAGCTCCCCACTGTAGTGCAGACACACAAGTTAAAAAAAAATACAGTTACCTTAATCCACGCTCTGGCTCCGGCCACTGCCCCCGCTGCTGCACATCAGTCCTCCCAGGCTGCAAGCTCTGCATTTTGAGAGAGATGTCATGATGTCTCTCCCATTTCTCACTGCAGAAGCTGGAAGGCGGAGCTCATGAGTGAGCTACAGCCCGGCTCATGCAGTGGGCGCTGCAGTAGTCAATGAGAGTCTGTCTGACAGACCGCACACACTGCAGTTGGCACTACACTACCTAACTAGGACAGGTGGAACCGTGGCCGGTGGCGCCCCCACCCCCACTGTGCCTCCTGCCCTACGGTGCCCAGGGCACGTGCCCTACTTGCCCTGCCTAGTTACACCACTGCACCATACAGGGCTTCCCAGCAATGTATGGTTCAAACTCTAAAGGATGTTAGCATTACAGAAGATTTCCTTATATACATTTAGGATCTGTGTTCTATTCTCACCATTTACTTTTATCAAGATCTCCCATTTTGTGGACAATATTATAGTCATGTCTTTCACACAACCTCAGATCTCACTTCCAATCTTTACACCCAGTTATGGAGTCCATTTGGAATGCAAAATATTTTTTTCTAAATCTGAGGCTGTTAATACATGTTCTTCCACAAAATAGAAAATATCTTCAAAGTAGTTTTAATCTCAATTAGCATAATTGCAAGGCAAAATATATACAGGAGTCTTCATTAGATATTGTATAAATGGATGATTTTTCCAAATTGATCTCTAGAATAAAATCCAAACTTTTTTTCTTGGAAAAGTTTTATAATATTGTGGCTAGAAAGAATCAGAGAAATAAAATGTTCTAATTGAAGTTCCAGATACAGTTTTTAAGAAATCTCAAACAACCTAAGCTATGTGGGAATGGGAAAAGGACTTAAGTCAACCTTCTGAGAAATTCTGTCATGGAAAAAAAGTAAAAAAGATTTATCTAACACAAAGAACAATAGATTTTTATTTTATTGTATTCCACCTTGCTGATCATGTTAGCAACTATAGTATATCAAATAGTTACCTAGAATTTAGCAGCAGCAAAATCCATGATAAGAAAAACTTGATGCTAATGGTCACTGGGGGAGTGACTGGGGGAGTGACTCCCTTCACAGATAAACAAACTTAATACCATAGGTCTTAAATACTTTGTTTGACAAATTGCATGCATGGAAAAGATAAGATACTGAGTTATTAAAATTACTTTGAAACTATATTTAAACAGTTGTGATCCCATGTAAATTAATAAAGTTGCCAACATTCTCCAAATATACTATCTCCTTACTGAGTCATGTTTTTCATAATACTATTTGTTGATAATATTTAATTTAAAGCTCATGTTAGTCTCTGCTGCCATGCATATTTGAACATGTACATATATATATATATATATATATATATATATATATATAAAAAAAAAAATATATATATATATATATATATGAAAACAATGTGGTTAGGTCAGAGCACCTTAAAGTGCTTTGGAGTGCAGAAAATGTGCAAAAGATCACTAAATAAATATATAAAAGGAGCAATATATACGTCTACCAAATAGATCTAGACCATAAACAAGTATTTATAAAAATACAAATTTAATAGAAACAATGAACATAAAAACATAAAAGGAAAGACATAATGACACTAATAAAAAAGACTGTATAAATAAATAGAATAAAAAATAGAGATAAATACAGAGTTGGTAAAAATGAAAAGCTTATCTTATTTCATATATATTGAGGGTGTGGTCAGGTGGGGTGCAAGACCCCAACGCGTTTCGTCAACAGCGGACTTCTTCAAGAACAACTCAACTTCTTGAGAACGATGCATTAAAGGGCATCGAAACGTTGATGCAATTACTCCTGCCTACTGTTATCTTTCGTGGAGTGCCGCTGCCAGAGGAACTATATTTGGGACCATTATTGGTTACATGCGGAGGGCACCCTTCTTTGCTGGTGACTGTGAGTGCCATTTCCCTGGATATATGTATATATATATATATATATATATATATAGCCTGGAACACTTGTCGAGGGGTATGTGGGTTAGTGTTTCACTGTTGTAAATGTTTTGCTTAGCACTGTACCACACTGTGTTGTCTTGATTAAGGGGATACGGTCCCCAAAACGTTGACCTATATGACCTGTATGTCACAGTAAAAGTTACCCCGCAGTGGATCTTTTTTTCACTTGATACTGAATTCTCTGAGTGCCGCCTCTGTGGATTTGTGAATCATTTGTGGGGGAACATAACCCCCTGGAAGGGCACCAGAGTCCAGTTACTTACATGGACGAGTGAGTGCCGGCTTTTACTGGATATATATATATATATATATATATATATATATATATTATATATACTGTATATATATATATATATATATATATATATAAACACTGTGTCCTTCTGTATTCTAAAACAATTGTGTTAAGCGTGTTAATATCCATATGCTTTATGTACCTATAACACTGTCTTCTATCTATCACCTAACCAATTCCCCTACTATCACCGAAATGTTGAAAAAACATTAATACTATTTTGCATTAAAAGATTCTTATTTTACATTATCAAGTAAGTTTTTTTGAATAATCATAACTTGTACAAATTAGACACATTATACACAGGGCCAAATAATGTGACCATGAACTTTCTTTCAATGCGTTCTTGAGATTCCAATTACTGTGACTGACCACTGCAGTTTATAAACCATGCATTTCCTACAGTAACACATGAAGACATCTTTTACTTTCTGTCTATCATTTCATTTGTCCAAGACTGACACTTCCTGTCTGTGACACTATAGTGTATAGAATGCTACAGGGAAGAAAACAGTATCCACAAGCACACCGCTGTGCAGAAACTATGCAGTGTACAAACTAAAATGATGTGCCTTGGAGAACAACAAATCCAAGAGAGGTATAATTCATCACTGACATCATTTCAGTTATCACTTGTGTAAAGTCAGTAGTATGAACATTTTGTGCCTACAAAAATAGCCCCATTAAGTTAAGCATATTCCTATATTTTATACTTATTCCTGCAAATTTATAAAGCATTATCTTAGGATATTCATCTAAACATGACATTGACAATGAGATAGTGTTATATTCCACAGAGATCACCTAAGCTCTTTCAAAACATCTGTTACAGGAACTACAAATAACAAATGAATAAGAAATTGAACTGTACACACTGAAAGTAGATTACTGTAGTGCTTTGAAGAACTAAAATAAAACAGTCAGCAAACACAAAATTAATGATGCATGAAATATATATTATAGATTTGTTATTGGCATCAAAACAATTAAAATATAATCTTTGATAGTCGTGTATGCTGGAGAAAAGTTTTCATTGCTCATCATGATATTTACAATTTTTGTATAAACGCGAAGTGGTAATATAACATGCCAAGAGATTGACATTTCTTAGTGCCCTTTGCAATCATCTAGGAGTTACCGATCAATCATAAACAAGCCTGAATCTCTCATTAGACAAAGAAGGCGTAAAACAATGGGCACCTTTTATAAAGGGGCACCAGGCTACCATCTGCTAAACTAAACATTACAGATTAAACATATTTTTAAGGAATTGTTTTTCCAGTATATTAGAACTGTGCACAATGAAATTGATAGTACTACAAAGCTACAGTATGTAATTTATTTATTTTTGTTCCAATGGGTCTTATCACATCACAACTGTAAGGTTTTGTATGCCAACTATGCTAGCAAATACCTGGACTCCAGAGAAAGTACCTTTAGTGATATTTATTTCTTCATTGTAACACACACATTTAATAAATAAATTAATTTCCACTTACAAAATTTTACTATAAATTGTTTTATTTAAGAATATTATTTTTGTATAATTTTTATTTTTCAATACAAATTGAATTCAACACCTCTACAGATCAGAGGTGTTGAATTTAAAATGCATTGATTGTTTATACAAATTCTATATCCTATTATATTTCTATAATAAGTTAGAGTTGCTTTCATAATGCCATAAGAACTACATTTTAGATAATCACTGCAAATTCAGATTCTCATTTAATTATCCATAATAATTCTAATTATCACAAACATCATCATTAATAGTAATATTTGAATATAATAAGGAATGTTCATTTCATCACATCACAGTTGTTGTTGGTCCTTACCTATTTATACCTCCATACATTGCCAGGAATTTCATCTTTTATGTGAAAGGTTTAAAACAGGTTTATAATCATTATTGAAAGCAGTATATTACCATTTGCAAAGCATACCCATGACAGGTCGATTGTAATGCAATAATTTTAGATCATATTGGCCTGAAACTGTTGCATGTAACATAGTTACCAACAATTGGGACACATTTACATTGAACACTAGTCTGCAAAGTAAAAGATAATGAGAATTTACATGAGCAATATGTAATGTGCTCCAGCCATTTTTGGATGGAGTTCCCTCTGTAAATTAGCTGATTTGGTATTAGTTGGAAGGGTTTACATTGTTCTAATATGATAAGCAGTGAAATGACACATACAGTACTTTCACTGCACACAATATATACCTGTAGCGCACACAGGGGGAGTTTCTGAGTATCCAGAAACCCCCCCTGGGGGACCAAATTTTTTTTCAGAGACAGAGACAGCCTTGTCTCCATCTCTGCACCAGTTGCAGGCCACCCTCCATGATCAGAGGTGCCCGTACACTGCCTTATAGTCCTCCCAGAGGGAGCGTGGCAGTGGGAGAGAGAACGAGGATCACCCAGCAGTCCTGCACTTAGAAGGAGGTCCGCAGCAGAGCAGAGGCGGACACTCTGATTGAGAACTGGGCCACCTCCGGGGATGCAGTGGAGTAAAGGGATGACAGCAGCTGTGAAACTAAAGGTACAGGGGTGTTGGGGCTTGAGGGGGCACACTGGTATATTAGTAGCCCTGGTAGCGTTCTTTATAATAAGTGTAATCGGGTCCATGTGCGGGGAAGCTAAACGCAGCAAATTCAAAAGTGCAGTGTGTGTTCCTGTGACTGACTGAGTAACACAGGCAGCCTGCACTCCTCACCCCTACACTGCTCCAGGGTCCCGTTCAGCCCGACAAGCTGACTCGTGATGATTAACTCCTTGGATGCAGGAAGTAAGTAAATTGTGCAGAGAGGTGTGTAACAGAGTGTGTGCTGTGTGTGTATGCTGCGTGCTGTGTGTGACAGGGTGCGTGCTGTGTGTGACAGGGTGCATACTGTGTGTGACAGGGTGTGTCCTGTGTGTGACAGGGTGCATATTGTGTGTGACAGGGTGCATACTGTGTGTGACAGGGTGTGTGCTGTGTGTGACAGTGTGTGCTGCGTGCTGTGTGTGTGTGCTGCTGATGTTTGTGACAGGGTCTGCTGTGTGTGACATGGTGCATACTGTGTGTGTGTTCTGCTGCTATGTGTGACAGGGTCTGCTGTGTGTGACATGGTGCATACTGTGTGTGTGTGTTTTGCTGCTATGTGTGATATGGTCTGCTGTGTGTGACGGTGCATACTGTGTGTGACGGTGCATACTGTGTGTGACAGGGTCTGCTGTGTGTGACAGGGTGCATACTATGTTTGACGGTCTGCTGTGTGTGACAGGGTGCATACTGTGTGTGACGGTCTGCTGTGTGTGACAGGGTGCATGCTGTGTGTGACAGGGTGCGTGCTGTGTGTGACAGGGTGCGTCTTGTGTGTGACAGGGTGTGTGCTGTGTGTGACAGGGTGCATACTGTGTGTGACGGTCTGCTGTGTGTGACAGGTTGCATGCTGTGTGTGACAGGGTGCGTGCTGTGTGTGACAGGGTGCATGCTGTGTGTGACAGGGTGCATACTGTGTGTGACGGTCTGCTGTGTGTGACAGGGTGCATGCTGTTTGCGACAGTCTGCTGTGTGTGACAGGGTGCATGCTGTGTGTGACAGGGTGCGTGCTGTGTGTGACAGGGTGCGTGCTGTGTGTGACAGGGTGCATGCTGTGTGTGACAGGGTGTGTGCTGCGTGCTGTGTGTGACAGGGTGCATACTGTGTGTGACAGAGTGTGTGCTGTGTGTGACAGGGTGCATGCTGTGTGTGACAGGGTGCATACTGTGTGTGACAGAGTGTGTGCCGTGTGTGACAGGGTGCATGCTGTGTGTGACAGGGTGCATACTGTGTGTGACAGAGTGTGTGCTGTGTGTGACAGGGTGCATGCTGTGTGTGACAGGGTGCATACTGTGTGTGACAGAGTGTGTGCTGTGTGTGACAGGGTGTGTGCGGCATGCTGTGTGTGACAGGGTGCATGCTGTGTGTGACAGGGTGCATACTGTGTGTGACAGAGTGTGTGCTGTGTGTGACAGGGTGCATACTGTGTGTGACAGAGTGTGTGCTGCATGTGACAGGGTGCGTACTGTGTGTGACAGAGTGTGTGCTGCATGCTATGTGTGACAGGGTGCATACTGTGTGTGACAGAGTGTGTGCTGCGTGCTGTGTGTGACAGGGTGTGTGCTGCGTGCTGTGTGTGTGATATACATACACACAAATATATATGTAGTTGTAGTTGCTTTTTTTTTTAATCAACCGTTTGGAAACCCCCCTATAAAATTCCTGCGTTTGCCCCTGTATACATTGTCATTTAGAATTTTATAAATCAGAACATTTCATGACATTCACCACATGCAATAAAAAGTCTTATATTTAGACTTCCAAGATAAGAAAAATAAATGTTTTACCAACAGTTGTCAAGGCAACCCATTTAAAACCTACAGTATTTAAGTGGATTTGGTTCAAATTAGGGGTGTGCACCGGCCACTTTTCGTGTTTTGTGTTTTTGGTTTTGGATCTGGATCTTTGTTTGTGTTTTGGATCTGTATTTTTTTTAAAAAAAGCATAAAAACAGCTAAAATCACAGAATGTGTTGGTTTTTCTGCTCCTATGCTATTATTAACCTCAATAACCTTAATTTTCACTCATTTCCAGTCTATTCTGAACACCTCACACCTCACAATAGAGTTTTTATGTCCAAAAGGCTATGCTAAGCAACACGAGTGGGCGGCACAAACACGTGGCCCATCTAGGAGTGGCACTGCAGTGGCAGACAGGATGGCAGTTTGAAAAACTAGGCCCCAAACAGTACATAATGCAAAGAAAAAAAAGAGGTGCAAGATGGAATTTTCCTTGGGCCCTCCCACCCAACCTTATGTTGTATAAACAGGAAGTGCACACTTTAACAAACCAATCATTTCAGCGCCAGGGTCTGCCACATGACTGTGGCTGAAATGATTGGTTCGTTTGGGCCCCTACAAAACAAGCTGGCAATTAATCTGTCCCTGCACAAACTGGCTCTATGGAGGCAAGATGTCATCCACATCCTCCTCATCCACTGATTCCTCACCCTCTTCAGTGTTGTGTACATCCTCATCCTCACAGACTATTAACTTGTCCCCGCTGGAATCCACCACCACAGGTCCCTCTGTATGTTCTGGAGGCTGGTCTCCCTGGAAGAGTTAGTAATTCATTTTTATGAACATCATCTTCTCCACATTTTGTGGAAGCAACCTCCTACGCCTTTCGCTGACAAGGTTCCCGGCTGCACTAAACACTCTTTCGGAGTAAACACTGGAGGGGGGCAACTCAGGTTAAATAGAGCCAGTTTGTACAGGGATCTCCAAATTGCCTCTTTTTCCTGCCAGTACAGGTACGGACTGTCTGACATGCCTACTTGGATGCTGTCACCGATGTGATCCTCCACCATTCTGTCAATGGTGACAGTATCATATGCAGTGACAGTGGACATGTCAGAAATTGTTGCCAGGTCCTTCAGTCCGGACCAGATGTCAAATCTTGGTCCTGCCTGCCCTGCATCACCGCAAGCGGGTTGCGTAGGATACCTACATTTTTTCATGGCAGCCCCAGTTGCGGGAGAAAATGAAGAAGGAGCTGTTGACGTGTCATGATCCGCTTCAGCTGACAGTGTTTTCACCAGCAGGTCTTTGCACCTCTGCAGGCTTGTGTCAGCCGGAGAGAGAAACACTACATATTCTTTAAACCTAGGATCAAGCACTGTGGCCAAAATGTAGTGGTCTGATTTCAACAGATTGACCACCCTGGAATCCTGGCAAAGTGAATAAAGGGCTTCATCCACAAGTCCCACATGCCGAGCGGAATCGCTCTGTCTTAGCTCCTTCTTCACTTACTCCAGCTGCTTCTGGAAAAGCCTGATGAGGGGAATGACCTGACTCAAGCTGGCAGTGTCTGAACTGACTTCACGTGTGGCAAGTTCAAAGGGCTGGAGAACCTTGCACAACACGGAAATCATTCTCCACTGTGCTTGAGTCAGGTGCATACCCCCTCCTTTGCCAATGTCATAGGTGGATGTATAGGCTTGAATGGCCTTTTGCTGCTCTTCCATCCTCTTAAGCATATAGAGGGTTGAGTTCCACCGCGTCACAACCTCTTGCTTCAGGTGATGGCGGGGCAGGTTCAAGAGTGTTGGCTGGTGCTCCAGTCTTTGGCACGCAGTCGCTGAATGGCGAAAGTGGGCAGAAATTTTTCGGGCCACCCAAAGCGTCTCATGCACGCCCCTGTCGCTTTTCAGAAAATTCTGCACCACCAAGTTTATTGTGTGAGCAAAACATGGGACATGCTGGAATTTGCCCAGATGTAATGCCTGCACAATATTGGTGGCATTGTCAGATATCACAAATCCCCAGGAGAGTCTAAGTGGGGTAAGCCACTGGGCGATGATTTCCCTCAGTTTTTCTAAGAGTTTGTCGTTGGTGTGCCTCTTACTGAACCGGTGATAAACAGCATTACCTGTCTTGGAATGAGCTGGCGTTTCTGAGATGCTGCTACTTGTGATGCTGCTGTTGTTGCTGCGTAAGGTGATACATCTACCCAGTGGGCTGTCACAGTCATATAGTCCTTAGTCTTCCCTGTTCCACTTGTCCACATGTCCGTGGTTAAGTGGACATTGGGTACAACTGCATTTTTCAGGACACTGTGGACACTTTTTCTGATGTTTCTGTACAGTCTCGGTATCGCCTGCCTAGTGAAGTGGAATCTAGACGGGATTTGGCACTGGGGACACACTACCTCCATCAATTGTCTAAATCCCACTGCAGTAATGGTGGATACTGGATGCATGTCTAACACCAACATAGCAGTCAATGCCTCAGTTATACGTTTTGCTTCAGGATGACTGCTGTCGTACTTCATCCTTCTCGCTAAGGACTGTTGGAGTGTCAATTGTTTAGTAAAAGTAGTGGTGTTCCTACTTCCTCTCTGGGATGATGAACAACTCCCAGCAGCAGCAACAGCAGCAGCGGCAGCAGGAGGTGTAGCAATGCAGGAATCCCGGATAGGAGAGTCAGTCATGCAAGTGACATGGCCTGCAGGACTACTTCCGATCCTGACTAAGGAGGAAATTGACGAGGAGGGAGTTGACGGTGTGGATTGCAGGTGCTTGGATACAACAGGACAACGGTATTTAGGTGTCCCTGGACTGCTTACGGTCTTAGCCAAAGTTTCTGAACTTGACAGTAACTTTTTATGAACGCGCTGTAGGTGATGTATAAGGAAGGATGTTCCTAGGTGGTTAACGTCCCTACCCCTACTTATTTCACCTTTACATATGGTACATATGGCAAGACAGTTGTTGTCCAGATTTGGATAGAAATATTGCCAGACCAAAGAGGTGGAATGTTTGGTCTTCTGCCCAGGCATGACTGTGATGGGCTTTTTCATCCCACGGACAACAACTGTCTCCCCCAGAGCCTGAATTAAACAAACCACATCACCATCAGAATCCTCCTCGCCAACTTCCTCCTCAGCGCCAACTACACCAGTATCCTCATCCTGTTGTACTTCAACAGTGACATCTTCAATTTGCATATCAGCAAGTGGACTGTGGGTGCTCCTTTCAGCACTTGGAGGGGGCGTGCAAATGGTGGAAAGAGCCACCTCTTCCCGTCCAGTGCTGGGAAGGTCAGGCATCGCAACCACCACCACACTTGGACTCTCCTTGGGGATTTGTGATATCTTCTTAGAATGCACAATTCTTCGCTGTGCTTTTGCTAGCTTAACTCGTTTGATTTTTTTAGCCGGAGGAGGGCTTCCATCGTCATGTGAAGCTGAACCACTAGTCATGAACATAGGGTAAGACCTTAGCCGTTCCTTGCCACTCCGTGTCGTAAATGGCATATTGGCAAGTTTACGTTTCTCTTCAGATTATTTAAATGTTTTTTTCAAGGTCATTTTCCTGAACTTTGTCATTTGGGATTGTATGTGCCCTCTACTATGACATTAGGCATCGGCCTTGGCAGACGACATTGATGGCATGTTATCATCTATGTCATGACTAGTGGCAGCAGCTTTAGCACTAGGAGGAAGTGGTTCTTGATCTTTCCCTATTTTATTTTTATCAGAGAAAGTTTGGTCCTCCATTTATGTTATATTGATATATATACGTGCGGCTAAGGCGCACACAAACACAGAAAATAATTTTTTATTTTTGTTGGAGACTAGTGCACTTTGTGGGTTACACAACCCTTTAAGAAATGCGCCAGCTGGCCCTTTACTTATGGGACACAGACGCATGCTTGGTGCTGCTCCTTTGTTGATGCTCGTGCAGCTACAACCCACACAATTCACAAAGACAGAAAAAAAAAGAAGAATTTTTTATTCTTTGTAGATCGCACTTTGGGGGTTACACCACCCTTTAACAGACAGACGCACGCTAGGCGCTGCTGCTTTGAGGATGCACGTACAGTGCAGACAATTCACAAACACAGAAGAAAATGTTTTATTTTTGTTGGAGTGCACTTTGGGGGTTACACCTCCCTTTAACAGACAGACAGATGCTTGGTGCTGCTCTTTTGTTGATGCACGTGCAGCCACAGAGCATACAATTCACAAACAGAGAAAATATTTTTTTATTTTGTTTGGAGTGCACTTTGGGGGTTACAGCACCCTTTAACGGACAAACCAGCCAGCCCTTTACTTATGGGACACAGGCGCACGCTTGGCGCTGCTCCTTTGTTGATGCACATGCAGCCACAGTGCACACAATTCACAAACACAGATAATATTTTTTTATTTTGTTTGGAGTGCACTTTGGGGGTTAGAATACCCTTTAATGGTCAAGCCAGCTGGCCCTTTACCTATGACACAGGTGCACGCTTGGCACTACTTTGTTGATGCATGTGCGGCTACTGCGCACACAGTTCACAAACACAAAAAAATATATTTTTTTAATTTGTTTGGAGTGCCCTTTGGGGGTTACAGCACCCTTTAATGGACAAGCCAGCCGGCCCTTTACTTATGGGACACAGGCGCATGCTTGGCGCTGCTCCTTTGTTGATGCACGTGCAGCCACAGTGCACACAATTCACAAACACAGAAAATATTTTTTTATTTGCTTTGGAGTGCACTTTGGGGGTTACAGCACCCTTTAACGGTCAAGCGAGCCGGCTGTTTACTTATGACACAGGCGCACGCTTGGCACTACTTTGTTGATGCACATGCGACTACTGCGCACACAATTCACAAACACAGAAAAAATATTTATTTTTTTTGCACTTGGGGGGAGCACCCCTGATGGACAGAGCACCCCCTGGACAACACTACAGCACCCCTTTAGGACTGGGACACTGCACAGGACTTTGGAGTGGACACAGCCCTTATGGACAACTGACTGCACAACACAGTCGAGCCAGCCACTATGGACTTTGGAGGAGTGGACAAAGCCCCTATGGACAACAGCAGCACAGCACAACACAGCCAGCCCCTATGGACTTTGGAGGAGTGGACACAGCCCCTATGGACAACAGCAGCACAGCGCAGCACAGCACAGCACAACACTACACTACACTACACATCCTAGCCAGCCCTAACTCCCACCCTCCCTCTTCACTGTACACAGCCGAGTGAGAAAATGGCGCCGACGTGGGTGCCTTAAATAGAATCCAAAACCCGCGAGACCCAGAAGGCGGGATGATGACATTTTGCCTCGATTTCAGATCTGAGTCAGGCGGGAAAAGTCGAGCCTGACTCGGATCAGCCTCGGATCGGGGGGGCTCGGGGGGGTTCAGATTTCCGAAATCCGAACCCGCTCACCCCTAGTTCAAATGGTTAATAGTTATAGCATGTGGCAATTTTTAAAAAATGCCATCAGCACATCCTACTATCTTTAGTTTTAAACCTTGTGCGAGGGAGCAAATGTGACAAACTACAGTAAGGTCTCCTTTTTATGTGTGTCCATACTGAATGTCTTTGACCTCACATTTAAACTTTTGTCCAATGTAATTGTTCTTTTTTTTCTTGATTTTTGTCCAGGAAAACCACTCTAAATACTTGAATACTTTTTGCATTTGAAAAATACATATAGGCAGAAATCAAAAATTATCAGCAAACATCTGTGTCAAATTAATTCAGAACATTGTTATGAGAAAAACTATCATTCCAGTCAATTGTTATCAAGTTATTTTGTTTTGAGTTTAAAGGTACCACACTTATAGGTATATTTACCAGTGCCACTTCACCCCAAATTAATATTATTGCTCGCAATTATCATCCTTCAGGTGCAGGGACAAAGCTTCTGAAAAAGCCCTGACCTGGCAAAGAGATAGAAGAATAATTATCGCCATAGATATCACTTTGCTTCTGGGTTCAAACACAGTTAGCATAATCCATATGCACAGCTATCTAGCTGCACATGCATCAGTACAGGCTGACAGAGGGATCCTGGATCTCTCTCCAAAATAATATGTGCTACAGTATCCCATAGGCTACTATTGGCTAATGCCATGTAAAAAATAGCATTAGCTACTGGAACCAATGCTTTGCATTGCGGTGCTTAGTAAATTTGACTAAAAGATATGGTCTGCTTTTGCAGACCCCATAGATTAATATTTGCTGACAGCTTGTAAATACAGTTTTTTTTGGAGGATAAACCACCATTTTTTTCTTGATAGAAAAAACATTTAGCACTCACAAATTACTATTTGGAGACAAATAATTTTGCTTTCAAGAGAACAATTGTACAGCAAAAGCCTAATTATAACACATAGGGGCTTGTTCTGAGTTGGTCACATTTTGTTCCAAAAAAAAAGAGCAAATTGGACCCCTCAAAAATGCATTTTGCTTATTGCAAGATGTTTACGTCTGTTGCTGTGCACCGGAGCCCGGAGATTACTTACTGGGTCCAGCAGCTTTCGGCTCCCTTGGCTGCCAGATCTCCACTTTGGCTGGGTCTCTGGCAATGCTAGCCACAGTGACATGGTGGCTGCCAGTCCTCCTCCCTGCTGCATATACAGGCGGCTGTGGCTCCTTAGGAGCATGCACACACCAGCTAGAATATTAAAGTAGAAGTAGTGCTGATCGTGATGTCACATTTGGTGTCAAATTCAAATGTCCTCCTTATTAAAGGGAGACTTAAGATCACACAAGTGCCAGAGTATTAGGTCACATTCCTAGCTCTAGCATTGCTGCTTCTTACCTTACAATTGTTCTTATTGACTTGTTCCTGACTATTCCTACATCAGTTACTTTCTATTATACATTACTGCTTGCTCCTGCATGTCCCCATTTGCATTTAGCCTCCTACCAGTGCCTACCAGCTACATACTGGGAATGCAAACAGAGGGCTGTGAAGTTCAAACCTTTCTGGAGTTCCTGATGAAATTCCTCAGCATGTTAGAATCTGCTCCTCTGTCCTTGATATTAATCAATCCCCAAGTATGGATCAGCACCCACATTATCTACCCCTGAGTATGCAACAACATCTCTTCTAATGTAGAATATGCTGCTCCAAGATTGTGCCAGGATCAAACAGTAATATTTGTGCCTGTTTTACATCTAATTATTAGGGGTGAGCGGGTTCGGATTTCTGAAATCCGAACCCCCCCGAGCCCCCCCGATCCGAGAACGATCCGAATCAGGCTCGACTTTTCCCGCCTGACTCGGATCTGAAATCGAGGCAAAACGTCATCATCCCGCCTTCCGAGTCTCGCGGGTTTGGGATCCTATATAAGGTACCCACGTCGGCGCCATTTTCTCACTCGGCTGTGGACAGTGAAGAGGGAGGGTGGGAGTTAGGGCTGTGTAGTGTAGTGTAGTGTAGTGCTGCTGTTGTCCACTACTTCAAAGTCCATAGGGGCTGGCTGTGTTGTGCTGTGCTGCTGTTGTTAATAGGGGCTGTGTCCACTACTTCAAAGTCCATAGGGGCTGGCTGGACTGTGTTGTGCAGTCAGTTCTCCATAGGGGCTGTGTCCACTCCAAAGTCCTGTGCAGTGTCCCAGTCCTAAAGGAGTGCTGCAGTGTTGTCCAGGGGGTGCTCTGTCCATCAGGGGTGCTCCCCCCAAGTGCTAAAAAAATAATATATTTTCTGTGTTTGTGAATTGTGTGCGCAGTAGCCGCACGTGCATCAACAAAGTAGTGCCAAGCGTGCGCCTGTGTCATAAGTAAAGGGCCGGCTGGCTTGACCGTTAAGGGTGCTGTAACCCCCGAAAGTACACTCCAGTCCAAACCAAAAAAAAAATTATTTTCTGTGTTTGTGAATTGTGTGCGCAGTAGCCGCACGTGCATCAACAAAGTAGTGCCAAGCGTGCGCCTGTGTCATAAGTAAAGGGCCGGCTGGCTTGACCGTTAAGGGTGCTGTAACCCCCGAAAGTACACTCCAGTCCAAACCAAAAAAAAAATTATTTTCTGTGTTTGTGAATTGTGTGCGCAGTAGCCGCACGTGCATCAACAAAGTAGTGCCAAGCGTGCGCCTGTGTCATAAGTAAAGGGCCGGCTGGCTTGACCGTTAAGGGTGCTGTAACCCCCGAAAGTACACTCCAGTCCAAACCAAAAAAAAAATTATTTTCTGTGTTTGTGAATTGTGTGCGCAGTAGCCGCACGTGCATCAACAAAGTAGTGCCAAGCGTGCGCCTGTGTCATAAGTAAAGGGCCGGCTGGCTTGACCGTTAAGGGTGCTGTAACCCCCGAAAGTACACTCCAGTCCAAACCAAAAAAAAAATTATTTTCTGTGTTTGTGAATTGTGTGCGCAGTAGCCGCACGTGCATCAACAAAGTAGTGCCAAGCGTGCGCCTGTGTCATAAGTAAAGGGCCGGCTGGCTTGACCGTTAAGGGTGCTGTAACCCCCGAAAGTACACTCCAGTCCAAACCAAAAAAAAAATTATTTTCTGTGTTTGTGAATTGTGTGCGCAGTAGCCGCACGTGCATCAACAAAGTAGTGCCAAGCGTGCGCCTGTGTCATAAGTAAAGGGCCGGCTGGCTTGACCGTTAAGGGTGCTGTAACCCCCGAAAGTACACTCCAGTCCAAACCAAAAAAAAAATTATTTTCTGTGTTTGTGAATTGTGTGCGCAGTAGCCGCACGTGCATCAACAAAGTAGTGCCAAGCGTGCGCCTGTGTCATAAGTAAAGGGCCGGCTGGCTTGACCGTTAAGGGTGCTGTAACCCCCGAAAGTACACTCCAGTCCAAACCAAAAAAAAAATTATTTTCTGTGTTTGTGAATTGTGTGCGCAGTAGCCGCACGTGCATCAACAAAGTAGTGCCAAGCGTGCGCCTGTGTCATAAGTAAAGGGCCGGCTGGCTTGACCGTTAAGGGTGCTGTAACCCCCGAAAGTACACTCCAGTCCAAACCAAAAAAAAAATTATTTTCTGTGTTTGTGAATTGTGTGCGCAGTAGCCGCACGTGCATCAACAAAGTAGTGCCAAGCGTGCGCCTGTGTCATAAGTAAAGGGCCGGCTGGCTTGACCGTTAAGGGTGCTGTAACCCCCGAAAGTACACTCCAGTCCAAACCAAAAAAAAAATTATTTTCTGTGTTTGTGAATTGTGTGCACAGTAGCCGCACGTGCATCAACAAAGTAGTGCCAAGCGTGCGCCTGTGTCATAAGTAAAGGGCCGGCTGGCTTGACCGTTAAAGGGTGCTGTAACCCCCAAAGTACACTCCAGTCCAAACCAAAAAAAAAATTATTTTCTGTGTTTGTGAATTGTGTGCGCAGTAGCCGCACGTGCATCAACAAAGTAGTGCCAAGCGTGCGCCTGTGTCATAAGTAAAGGGCCGGCTGGCTTGACCGTTAAGGGTGCTGTAACCCCCGAAAGTACACTCCAGTCCAAACCAAAAAAAAAATTATTTTCTGTGTTTGTGAATTGTGTGCGCAGTAGCCGCACGTGCATCAACAAAGTAGTGCCAAGCGTGCGCCTGTGTCATAAGTAAAGGGCCGGCTGGCTTGACCGTTAAAGGGTGCTGTAACCCCCAAAGTACACTCCAGTCCAAACCAAAAAAAAAATTATTTTCTGTGTTTGTGAATTGTGTGCGCAGTAGCCGCACGTGCATCAACAAAGTAGTGCCAAGCGTGCGCCTGTGTCATAAGTAAAGGGCCGGCTGGCTTGACCGTTAAAGGGTGCTGTAACCCCCGAAAGTACACTCCAGTCCAAACCAAAAGCAAATTATTTTCTGTGTTTGTGAATTGTGTGCGCAGTAGCCGCACGTGCATCAACAAAGTAGTGCCAAGCGTGCGCCTGTGTCATAAGTAAAGGGCCGGCTGGCTTGACCGTTAAAGGGTGCTGTAACCCCCAAAGTACACTCCAGTCCAAACCAAAAAAAAAATTATTTTCTGTGTTTGTGAATTGTGTGCGCAGTAGCCGCACGTGCATCAACAAAGTAGTGCCAAGCGTGCGCCTGTGTCATAAGTAAAGGGCCGGCTGGCTTGACCGTTAAGGGTGCTGTAACCCCCGAAAGTACACTCCAGTCCAAACCAAAAAAAAAATTATTTTCTGTGTTTGTGAATTGTGTGCGCAGTAGCCGCACGTGCATCAACAAAGTAGTGCCAAGAGTGCGCCTGTGTCATAAGTAAAGGGCCGGCTGGCTTGACCGTTAAAGGGTGCTGTAACCCCCAAAGTACACTCCAGTCCAAACCAAAAAAAAAATTATTTTCTGGGTTTAGCCGCACGTATATATCAAATCGATATAACATAAATGGAGGACCAAACTTTCTCCGATAAAAATAAAATAGAGAAAGATCAAGAACCACTTCCTCCTAGTGCTGAAGCTGCTGCCACTAGTCATGACATAGACGATAACATGCCATCAACGTCGTCTGCCAAGGCCGATGCCCAATGTCATAGTAGAGGGCACATACAATCCCAAATGGCAAAGTTCAGGAAAATGACCTTGAAAAAGACATTTAAATCAGCTGAAGAGAAACGTAAACTTGCCAATATGCCATTTACGACACGGAGTGGCAAGGAACGGCTAAGGTCGATCCCTAGTATGTTCATGACTAGTGGTTCAGCTTCACATGACGATGGAAGCCCTCCTCCCACTAAAAAAATCAAAAGAGTTAAGCTGGCAAAAGCACAGCGAAGAACTGTGCTTTCTAAGAAGATATCACAAATCCCCAAGGAGAGTCCAAGTGTGGTGGTGGTTGCGATGCCTGACCTTCCCAGCACTGGACGGGAAGAGGTGGCTCTTTCCACCATTTGCACGCCCCCTGCAAGTGCTGAAAGGAGCACCCACAGTCCACTTGCTGATATGCAAATTGAAGATGTCACTGTTGAAGTACAACAGGATGAGGATACTGGTGTAGCTGGCGCTGAGGAGGAAGTTGGCGAGGAGGATTCTGATGGTGATGTGGTTTGTTTAAATCAGGCTCCGGGGGAGACAGTTGTTGTCCGTGGGATGAAAAAGCCCATCACGGTCATGCCTGGACGGAAGACCAAACATTCCACCTCTTTGGTCTGGCAATATTTCTATCCAAATCCGGACAACAACTGTCTTGCCATATGTACCATATGTAAAGGTGAAATAAGTAGGGGTAGGGACGTCAACCACCTAGGAACATCCTCCCTTATACGGCACCTGCAGCGCGTTCATAAAAAGTTACTGTCAAGTTCAGAAACTTTGGCTAAGACCGTAAGCAGTCCAGGGACACCTAAATCCCGTTGTCCTGTTGTATCCAAGCGCCTGCAAACCACACCGTCAACTCCCTCCTCGTCAATTTCCTCCTTAGTCAGGATCGGAAGTAGTCCTGCAGGCCATGTCACTGGCATGACTGACTCTCCTATCCGGGATTCCTCTGGAGGATCCTGCATTGCTACGCCTACTGCTGCCGCTGCTGCTGTTGCTGCTGCTGGGAGTCGTTCATCATCCCAGAGAGGAAGTAGGAACACCACTACTTTTACTAAACAATTGACCCTCCAACAGTCCTTAGCGAGGAGGATGAAGTACGACAGCAGTCATCCTGAAGCAAAACGTATAACTGAGGCCTTGACTGCTATGTTGGTGTTAGACGTGCATCCGGTATCCGCCATTAGTGCAGTGGGATTTAGACAATTGATGGAGGTAGTGTGTCCCCGGTTCCAAATCCCGTCTAGATTCCACTTCACTAGGCAGGCGATACCGAGACTGTACAGAAACGTCAGAAAAAGTGTCCTCAGTGTCCTGAAAAATGCCGTTGTACACAATGTCCACTTAACCACGGACATGTGGACAAGTGGAACAGGGCAGACTAAGGACTATATGACTGTGACAGCCCACTGGGTAGATGTATCACCTTACGCAGCAACAGCAGCAGCGTCACCAGTAGCAGCATCTCAGAAACGCCAGCTCGTTACAAGGCAGGCTACGCTGTGTATCACCGGTTTCAGTAAGAGGCACACCGCCGACAACCTCTTAGAGAAACTGAGGGAAATCATCGCCCAGTGGCTTACCCCACTTAGACTCTCCTGGGGATTTGTGATATCTGACAACGCCACCAATATTGTGCGGGCATTACATCTGGGCAAATTCCAGCACGTCCCATGTTTTGCTCACACAATAAACTTGGTGGTGCAGAATTTTCTGAAAAGCGACAGGGGCGTGCAGGAGACGCTTTGGGTGGCCCGAAAAATTTCTGGCCACTTTCGCCATTCAGCGACTGCGTGCCGAAGACTGGAGCGCCAGCAAACACTCTTGAACCTGCCCCGCCATCACCTGAAGCAAGAGGTTGTGACGCGGTGGAACTCAACCCTCTATATGCTTCAGAAGATGGAGGAGCAGCAAAAGGCCATACAAGCCTATACATCCACCTATGACATAGGCAAAGGAGGGGGTATGCACCTGACTCAAGCGCAGTGGAGAATGATTTCCGTGTTGTGCAAGGTTCTCCAGCCCTTCGAACTTGCCACACGTGAAGTCAGTTCAGACACAGCCAGCTTGAGTCAGGTCATTCCCCTCATCAGGCTTTTGCAGAAGCAGCTGGAGAAAGTGAAGGAGGAGCTAAGACGGAGCGATTCCGCTCGGCATGTGGGACTTGTGGATGAAGCCCTTCATTCGCTTTGCCAGGATTCCAGGGTGGTCAATCTGTTGAAATCATACCACTACATTTTGGCCACCGTGCTTGATCCTAGGTTTAAAGCCTATGTGGTGTCTCTCTTTCCGGCCGACACAAGCCTGCAGAGGTGCAAAGACCTGCTGGTGAACACACTGTCAGCTGAAGTGGAACGTGACACGTCAACGGCTCCTTCTTCATTTTCTCCCGCAACTGGGGCTGCCAGGAAAAAACTTAGGTATCCTAAGCAACCCGCTGGCGGTGATGCAGGGCAGGCAGGACCAAGTTTGGACATCTGTTCCGGACTGAAGGACCTGGCAACAATTTCTGACATGTCTACTGTCACTGCATATGATACTGTCACCATTGACAGAATGGTGGAGGATTACATCGGTGACAGCATCCAAGTAGGCATGTCAGACAGTCCATACCTGTACTGGCAGGAAAAAGAGGCAATTTGGAGGCCCCTGTACAAGCTGGCTCTATTTTACCTGAGTTGCCCCCCCTCCAGTGTGTACTCCGAAAGAGTGTTTAGTGCAGCCGGGAACCTTGTCAGCGAAAGGCGTAGGAGGTTGCTTCCACAGAATGTGGAGAAGATGATGTTCATCAAAATGAATTATCAGCTCTTCCAGGGAGACCAGCCTCCAGAAGGTACAGAGGGACCTGTGGTGGTGGATTCAAGTGGGGACGAGTTAATACTTTGTGAGGATGAGGATGTACACACTGAAGAGGGTGAGGAATCGGTGGATGAGGAGGATGAGGATGACATCTTGCCTCCGTAGAGCCAGTTTGTGCAGGGACACATTAATTGCCAGCTTGTTTTGTGGGGGCCCAAACGAACCAATCATTTCAGCCACAGTTGTGTGGCAGACCCTGGCGCTGAAATGATTGATTTGTTAAAGTGTGCATGTCCTGTTTATACAACATAAGGGTGGGTGGGAGGGCCCAAGGACAATTCCATCTTGCACTTCTTTTTTTTCTTTGCATTATGTACAGTTTGGGGCCTAGTTTTTCTAACTGCCATCCTGTCTGCCACTGCAGTGTCACTCCTAGATGGGTCACGTGTTTGTGCCGCCCACTCGTGTCGCTTAGCATAGTCATCCAGCTACCTCGGTGCAACCTTTTGGACATGAAAACACTATTGTGAGGTGTGAGGTGTTCAGAATAGACTGGAAATGAGTGGAAATTAAGGTTTTCTACTTCAGGGTCCATAGGGTATCCACAGGATACCTTGGGGTATAGGTGTGACGTCAGTCGCAGGGCACCAAAGAGTTAAGCTTTCAGCCTCCCAGGATGCACTAGTTCCCCCTCCTATACCCCGCCCCCGGGCCAAGGCACCTCAGTTTAGTTTGGTGCCCGGCCGGAGTCGGGTGCACCTGTTGGAGTGGGGGCTAGAAGAGCCCCTGAAGCTTATTCTTCATGCAGCTGTGGCTGCACAACTGGATGTACAGCATGGACAGTCAGTCCTGACGTCCATGCTGTCTTCCCTACACCCCGCCGGTACCAGAACGCCGATACTGATCCGGGGATGCTGGTGGGCGTCTGGGGTCACAGCTAGCGGTGACCCCAGATGCTCCGGACCATGGCCGGATTCAAGGGGGACAGAGGTAAGCAGCGGGGTCCCGCGGTGGGTCCCCGCTGATCACATGGTCCTAAGTCCCCAGGCAGGGGGCTCCCTGGGGACTGGCTGCAGCGTGGAGCCAGGCGACCAACCTGCGCTTCCACTACCCCCTGGGACAGCGGACCGCAGCAGAGCGGTAGCACTGCGGCGTCCCAGGGGTTAAATGCATGCCAGGGGAGCGCGCCTTCCCTGTCTCACAGCCGGCGCCTCCCCCGCTGCACACAGCCCTCTCTGCATGCTGCCGACTGGTCCTGTGGCAGCGCTCCTCCCCCAGGCCAGCCTCCTCTCTGCTCCTCGGCGGCCATCTTCTCCAGAACGCATGGTGAACGCTGCTGGAAGCGCTGGACGGAAGCATCGTGGTCTGGGTCCCCCCGCATACCTCTCCTCCGCTGTGGTCAGGTCTGTGTATGCAGCGCTGTGTCCTACCAGGCCCTGTGTCTGTGTAGTTGAGTGATCAGCGCTGTTAGTGCAGGAATTGTTATTTCTCTGCATTGTATGTGACTGTGCTAGCGCTGCTGCCTGTAATCTTTTCTTCATCTAAACTGTCAGCTTTATTACTGTCCCTGTTCTTTCTGCTAAAGCCCTTGCGGTGCGGTGCTGCAGGGTGGTCTCTCACCTATTTAATACTTAATTGGTGAGAGAGGTCACATACGTGGTGCCATCATGTCTGAAAGTGATTTTCCCCTCCGGCTACAGTGTACCACGTGCAAAGTACCGTTAGCGGAGGGGGAGGGTAGCGCGGAGGGCCTTTGCCGGCAGTGTTTGTCCATGGCGCGGCCTATTACGGTTACAGCACCGGTACAGGAGCCGCCCTGGGCTTGTTTCGCTCAGGCGTTAACAGCTTTAGTGGGCCAGTTAGCTCCGCAGCCCGCGTTTACTCCGATGGGTTTGTCCCAGCAGTCTGTGGTGTCGTCACCCATGCAGGGGTTCCCACGACAATTGGTGGTACCCCACAGTCTCCCTATTTCCCCGCTCCCGGGTTCTCAGGAGCCAGCGTGGGTTAACTCCCTGACGAGTTCTGTACAGCACTTGTCGGATGTGTTGCAAGGGGAGTCTGTGATGCGGCCTCATAAACGGCCGGTGGCGTCTCTGTCCGCTCCTTATGAGGATGACGAAGGGACGTCTGATGATGGGGAGATTCTAGATCCTTACGATCAGGAACCTCTCCATACTAAGGACGCTGATGCTAAGTCCAAAGTATATATTCCTGGACTTATTCGGGCGGTCCGCACAGCCTTGGTGATTGAGGACGAAGTTCCCCCAGCGGCTAAATCTAAGTATGCCTTTTTCAAAAATGTGAAGGGCGATGCCACAGTCTTTCCTCTTTCGGGTCAGTTGGTGGACCATTTAGAGGAGGCGTGGAAACAACCTGGCAAAAGATACCAGCCGCAGAGACGCCTGGCGGTGGCTTATCCGCTCGCGGATAATTATTTTGCGAAGTGGGAATCCCCTCCACAGGTGGATTCTCACGTGACCCGTCTTGTCCGTAGTGCCACATTGCCGATGCCATCCATGTCCTCCCTTAAGGATGCTACGGACCGCAAGGTAGAAATCTGCCTGAAGTCCGCTTATTCCCTTGCAGGGGGGGCAGCACGGCCGGCTATGGCCATTTGCTGGGTTGCCAGAGCGATGGAGCGCTGGGCGGATTCATTAGAGGCTTCTTTTGAATCCGACTGTCCGGCCGATCAGGCGGAGTTGATTGGCAATCTCCGTGATTCGGCCACCTACATCAACGAGGCGGCTCTAGACATTAGTACTCTGGTGTCTAGAATTTCTTCAGCAGCGGTAGCTGCTCGTCGCACCTTGTGGCTGCGATCCTGGAAGGCGGACGCAGATTCCAAGAAAGGTCTGGAAGCGTTGCCGTTTACCGGAGAAGTTCTCTTCGGTCCGGATCTGGATAAGATTGTGGCCACGCTGGCGGCAGCCAAATCTGCCTGTCTCCCGTCGGCCGCTGCTCCTTCTGGTTCGGGACCATCGTCCTTTCGGTCATCTAGGGCCCAGGGCAGGCCCAAACCACAGTCGTTTCCTCGACAGGCTGGCCCTAAGAAATCGGTCAAGCCCCGGAAGCAGGCATGGAGTACCAGACGTCCGGCCCCCAAGCCAGATGACAAGCCTGCGGCCTGACGGTCCGGGCCTCCCTTTGGGGGATCCCAGGGTGGGAGGCCGCCTGCTACAGTTCGCCCAGTGTTGGTCGACCACTACGACAGACACTTGGGTTCTGGAGGTGGTTTCTCACGGATACGCCCTCTCCTTCCGGCACAGACCCCCGGCTCGCTTCTTCACCACGGGTCTCCCATCAGACCGGAACAAGGCTATGGAGCTGCGGAAGGTATTGCACACTATGCTCCAGGCTGGAGTTATAGTGGCGGTTCCATTCTCCCAGAGGGGCCAGGGTTTCTATTCAAATCTATTTTTGGTACAGAAACCCAATGGGTCATATCGTCCGATTCTCAACCTCAAAGCACTCAACAAGTCTTTGCGGGTCCCGAAGTTTCGGATGGAGACCCTACGGTCCATCATTCTGGCGCTGGAACCTGGGGACTACTTGGTGTCATTGGACATACAGGACGCTTACCTGCATGTCCCTATTCTTTGGCGCCATCAACAGTTCCTCAGGTTCGCAATCAGCAGCGACCACTTCCAGTTTCGGGCGTTACCTTTTGGCCTGGCAACAGCACCACGTGTTTTCACCAAGGTGATGGCGGTCATGGCGGCTTCTCTGCGGCTGCAGGGAGTCCGCATGTTGCCGTATTTGGACGACCTGTTATTGGTGGCAGGATCTCCAGAGCTCCTGTTACGCCACTTGGACCTGACCATTGCACTGCTGCAACGGCACGGCTGGCTAATCAACTGGCAGAAGTCCACTCTAATCCCGTCTCGGAGGATTCTGCATCTTGGAGCCTTATTGGACTCGGGACAGCAAAGGATCTTCGTGACGGAGGACAAGATCTCTGCTTTACAGTCAAGGGTGCGCAGTTGTCTGCACAGCCGCCGGGTGTCCTTACACTCGGCGATGAGGTTACTGGGCTCCATGGTGTCGGTGTTCGACATGGTGGAATACGCCCAGTTTCACTCCAGACCTCTGCAGCACCTGATCCTGTCCAAGTGGAACGGGCTGACTCAGTCTCTGAAGTCCCAGACGATTGTGCTCACCCAGGAGGTTCGCCTGTCCCTTACGTGGTGGTTACAGACGACCCACCTCAACAAGGGACGTCCGTTCTGGGTTCCAAATTGGGTCCTGTTGACAACGGACGCCAGTCTTCGGGGCTGGGGAGCAGTTTTGGGTCCACACTTGTTCCAGGGCAGGTGGACGCCGACAGAAGCGGAGCTTCCAATAAATATCTTGGAACTCCGTGCGGTCTTCAATGCTCTCCAGCAGGCACAGCGGTTTCTCCAGGGTCGCCCGGTGCAGGTCCAGTCGGACAACGCTACCACCGTGGCCTACATAAACAGGCAAGGAGGAACTCGCAGTCGGGCGGCTCTCGTAGAGGTCTCTCGGATCCTGGTTTGGGCGGAGCGCAATCTTCCGGCCATATCAGCGGTCTTCATCCCGGGAGTGCTCAATTGGGAGGCGGACTTTCTAAGTCGCCAGGACGTTCATCCGGGGGAATGGTCCCTGCACCCGGACGTTTTTCAACTACTGGTGGACAGGTGGGGTCTTCCAGAAATCGACCTCATGGCGTCCCGGCACAACAACAAGTTGCCGGTGTACGGGTCTCGCACAAGAGACGAAGGGGCGTCTCTGGTGGATGCTCTGTCCGTCCGGTGGACGTTCCGGTTCGCATACCTGTTCCCTCCGGTCTCCCTTCTTCCACGGGTAATCCGGAAATTCAAACAGGAAGGAGGGACGCTCCTGTTGATAGCTCCCGCGTGGCCCAGACGGCACTGGTTCTCAGACCTTCAGGGTCTGTCCGTGGACATTCCTCTGCGGTTGCCGCTACGACCGGACCTTCTGTCTCAGGGTCCTTGCCTTCACCCGGACCTGACTCGGCTGTCTTTGACGGCGTGGCTGTTGAGACGGCCATGCTGAGGTCCCGGGGGTTTTCCAGCTCTGTGGTGCGTACCATGTTGCGAGCTCGGAAACCGTCTTCCGCGAGGATATACCATCGCGTGTGGCATACGTTCTTCCAGTGGTGTCGACCGAGAGGTTATGCACCGCGGGAGTTTCGTCTGTCTCGGATTCTCGCCTTCCTGCAAGCGGGACTAGATCATGGGCTTCGCCTTGCTTCTTTGAAGGTACAGGTTTCGGCCCTATCTGTCTGGTTTCACCGTAGGATTGCTACAATCCCGGATGTGCGCACCTTTATGCAGGGTGTTCTCCGCATTCAGCCGCCCTCTGTTCCACCTGTGGCGCCTTGGGATTTGGCTGTGGTCCTGAGGGCTCTCCAAGGACCGCCGTTTGAACCACTGGGCTCAGTGGATCTTAAATGGCTAACAGCTAAGACTGTTTTCCTTCTGGCCATTGCTTCGGCCAGACGTGTTTCTGAGTTAGGGGCTCTTTCTTGTAGACCCCCTTTCTTGGTTTTTTATGGGAACAGGGCAGTGCTCCGCACTCGGCCCGAGTTTCTTCCCAAAGTTGTTTCCCAGTTTCATATTAACGAGGAAATAGTTGTTCCGGCCTTTAACTCACCGGGTCTTTCCGTGGGTGAGGCCTCTTTGGATGTTGTGCGGGCCTTAAGGACTTATGTTGACCGCACTTCTTCGTTTAGGAAGTCGGACGCTTTGTTTGTCCTCTTTGGCTTCCGTAAAAAGGGTTGGCCTGCTTCAAAGCAAACTTTGGCAGCCTGGATCCGTATGGCTATTTCTGAAGCTTATCTTCATGAAGGCCTACCGGTCCCTCCTTCTCTGAAGGCTCATTCCACTAGGTCTGTGGGTCCTTCGTGGGCAGCTCGACGTGGTGCCTCGGCAGTTCAGATCTGCAAGGCTGCTACGTGGTCTTCTGTCCATACCTTCGTGAGGTATTACAGGTTTGACACCTTCGCCTCTCAGGATGCTTCCTTCGGGCGGCGGATTCTCCTTTCTGCACAGGAGCGTCCCCACCCTTAAAGGATACTGCTTTGGGACATCCCCAAGGTATCCTGTGGATACCCTATGGACCCTGAAGTAGAAAATATGAGATATGGTAAGAACTTACCCTTGTTATCTCTATTTCTACGAAGTCCATAGGGTTCCACAGGACTCCCGCCCTGTCGCACCTGTGCTGCAGATGGGCTTTGCTCTGGTCACCGGTTTTCCGTCTCCCTCTGGTGAGAATGTGATTCTTGTATGTGTCCAGATCTTTGTTCTCTCTCTTCCTTCTCCTCCTCCGGCCTATGGCTTGGTAACTAACTGAGGTGCCTTGGCCCGGGGGCGGGGTATAGGAGGGGGACCTAGTGCATCCTGGGAGGCTGAAAGCTTAACTCTTTGGTGCCCTGCGACTGACGTCACACCTATACCCCAAGGTATCCTGTGGAACCCTATGGACTTCGTAGAAATAGAGATAACAAGGGTAAGTTCTTACCATATCTCATATTATTGAGGTTAATAATAGCATAGGAGCAGAGAAACCAACAAATTCTGTGATTTTAGCTGTTTTTATGCTTTTTAAAAAAAAAATACAGATCCAAAACACAAAACCCAGAACCCAAAACACGGAAGGGTGGTTTTGGCAAAACCAATCCAGATCCAAAACACGAAGAAAGATCCAGATCCAAAACCAAAACACAAAACACGAAAAGTGGCCGGTGCACACCCCTACTAATTATACTGTAAGATTAGTAATAAATTATAAAGTGCCAGTATACTATATAACACAACTTAATACTTTTTTTAACAATAATTTTTATTGAAATGGATACATACAGAACACTGTCTGTGTTTGAACACTATAATGAAATACTTTGATTTTTTAAAGAATAAGATAATGGATGTATTTAAATGGATATTACATAGTAAAATGCAAATGGGAATCTGCTTTTCCATTACGGAACAATTGCAATTATCATTTAAATAATGCAAATAAATCACAGCAGCCTGACTAACAAAAGTATAAGTATCAGTGGGAATATACAAGACAAAATGCAGTCAGTGAATCAAAAGCAGCTGTTGACCGCCATCATCAGCAGAGAATACTTTGCAACATAGGTGGAGCATCTGCAAGTCAACTGTTTCCTAACAGCCATGTGTGTTTATATATATATATATATATATATATATATATATATTCACAGATAACCAGATGGAACTTATTGATGTCAAGTCTCAGTGAATGCTGTCCATTTATTGGTGAATACATACATTTTTTGGAAAGGCAACAGGAGCCTGATAACATTAAGAGGAGTGCAGGGTCTTGCTGTATTTATATTTATATATATATATATATATATATATATATATATATCACACAGATGGTGCAATGGATAGCATTACTGACTCACAGTACTGAGGTTGTGGGTTCAACCCACCATGGCCCTAACTGTGTGGACTTTGTATATACTCCCTGTGCTTGCGTGAGTGGTCCACTTTCCTCCCACACTCCAAAAATATACAGGTAAGTTAATTGGCTCCCAATAAAAATTAATGCTAGTGTACATGTGAACATATATTGTAAGCTCCACTGTGGCAGGGACTGATGTGAATGGCCAAATAATCTCTATAAAACACTGTGGAATATATGTGCTCTATATAAATAATTGGTAATAAATAACAAATAAATATAATACATATACTTATAATAGTAAAGAAAAAGAGATTAAGAAAATATTAAGAAAACTTTGGGGAATATTAACCCTGGACCCTGTTTTAGGAAAGGTTCTGTCAACTACCCCTCAAATCATATTTAAGAAAGCAAGATCGTTAAAAAATGTACTAGCACCAAGTCTTTTACCCCCTGTTATGTCTAATATAGAGGGCCCTGTTCGTTTAAAAGGCTTTTTTCCGTGTAATCATTGCAAGGTATGTGAATTTTTTAATAATGAGAGGAGATCGTTTATGGATTCCCGTGACAGTATGACACATGAAATTAAGACCTTAATGAATTGCCAAACCATGTTCGTTATTTATTTAATCGAATGTGGTTGTGGAAAAATATGTCGGCAAAACGAAGACATCTTAAATTACGTATACTGGAGCATATGAGAAATGTCCTGAACAAGGTGAAAGATCATAGTGTTCCTCGCCATTTTGCGGTGTATAAGGAGTCCTTGGTTAGGAATTTTACTTTTAGAGCAATTGAACATGTTAAATTAGATGAAAGGAAAGGTGATTTATGAAAAAATTCTCAAGACGAGAATCATTTTGGATACACAGATTAAATACGTTTGTCCCCTTCGGCCTAAATGAAGGATGTGATTTGGTCCTATTTTTAATAGATTGAGATTTTGGGATTTTCTGCTGTTTTTCTGGTCCATGTCTGTGCATTCTCGTGGGGAGAGCCAAATTAATGGATAATATCTTCTGGGCTCAATTTATTACCACTAAGAGAGCAAGTGTGTTTGTTTTATGTACTTTTTTATTCTCCAATTGAAGTGCTTTCTGATCCTTGGAGTAAAATTTTGTAAACCATATATTTTTTGCAGTGATCTCTGGATGGAAATTGAGTAATGGGGGGCATCCACTAGACGATTTTATCCCTGTCCAATCTCTTAATGATTTTCCCTTGAAGTTTCCCTTGAAATATGATCTTCCACTCTGAACAATTTGCAAAAGATTTGCAAAAGATTTGCAAATGATTTGCAAAAGATCTAACAATAAACTATGTTGTTTTAATCTGTGATTGACCGCTGTCATAAAAACACATGCAATCACCTCATGTGAACTCAATTAATAAGGAGAGGATGTTCACATGTATGCTTACATAAAATAGTTATGTGGAAAACATATAAAGGTTTATTTAGCAGTGAACCAATATTCACCCCAGGAAGCACAATGGCTAAGGATATGTTTGGGATAGTGATGCTCACACAATATCTTACATCATACCGGAGGTTGAAGACATATAAAGGTTTCTTTAGAAACAAGAACAAGATTGCAGGAAAATAGAACAGAGAGATGGAAAATCATATGGTAAGGATAAAACATAAACCAGCTAGGAAGAAAACAAAAACAATTATTTAACCTTGTGCCTCTTGGTGGCAGCTATTAACCTCTAAATGGGCACACTCTAGTCCCAAGAAAGAACAATTGTATAATACAGGAAAGAAGAGGTATTTCAGCGCTGAACCTTCAGTCCACAAACAATATGTGATCACTTTACAAAGTCAGTCCAATCCTATGTTGTCCTATGCTCCCGAACAACTGGATCTAAACTTACATTCAAGTTCTCACCTGAGTGTATATAAAGATATCTTTATGGTATCTTTATTCTGTTCTATAATCACATGTGTCAGCACCTCATGGAAAGAGGAAACTTACATAATCGTACTTGCTCGCATTCACATCACGGTTTCTTTCAACTCCAAGGATGCGGGGAATATCCTCATAGAAAATGATTTATTCACACAAAAATAGTCCAATAAAAATTAAACAATAAAAGATGGATATAAAAAAAGCGGTCAAAGTTTAAGTATGTCCTCCTGGGGGACAAAGTATTGTGCACCCGTCGGGGGAAAAGATGGTAGCCGGCACCGATCCTCCGTGCTGCAGACTGCGGCGATGGTGAGCGGCTTTGCAGATGAACCTCCTTGGGTCGGCACTGTCCTCTAGGTTCTCTGGTAGTGTCCAGTAATGTGGCTTCAACGCATTTTGGAGAATTCTTTTCTCCTTTTTCAAGAATAGCCACACTGTTATCCAAGCAGGGCTTAAATTCACAAGCACCCGGTCACATGAATTACCTAATCCAATTATATAACACTGAACTCGTGCATTGATACAATAGGTCTTAAAATTACTTTTAAAAGACATGCTTTGTGAAAAGATATACCTAAAATCATCAGTTAATATAATGGTTTCAAAAGTCTTATAGAAAAAAAGCCTTATATGAAAAAACATTGTAGATATTAAAATATTTCAAAAAAAATATCTGACATGATATATAGAAATAAAAGACAATAGATCCTCATCCATATCTCATAAACAGGGGGAGAGAAAAATGGGGAGAGAAAAACCATTAATTTTGTGGAATAATGCTGGTCAGAAAGAGATAAAATTATATAAACCATTTAGTTTCAATGTCTGCATTTAGACCCTTAGGTGTTACAGTTTTCAGCTCAAAAATAGTCTGCATTTCTAGTTTACCCAATGCTGTTTCTATACTGCTAGACCTCCAATTTATTTTACATAGTTTGATCCCACAAGCGCTTTTTAAATCCTTTATATTGCAGGCATGTTTATCTTTGAAATGTAATGAAACATTGTGTTTCTCATACCCCTTCTTAAAGGTTCTAGAATGTTCAGCTAATCTTTCTTTTAACATCCTACTAGTCCTCCCCACATATTGAGCCCCACAAATACACTCTAAGAGATATACCACATTTTTGCTTGCGCATGTAGTGAAAATCCCTTATTTCATATGTACATGTAGTCACATTTGATTTATATTGGGAAACCTTACTATCTGTCTTGCAGCCTTTACACATGCTGCAAGTCCCACAATGATAAAAGCCTTTTGAAATAATCCTAGTTGTTTTTTCTTTTATCGGCAAAGCACTCTTCACTAGGAAGTTTTTTACATTTTCTGCTTTCTTATAAATTATACGTGGTTTACCAGTGATATAATCCTTTAACAAAGGGTCTCCCACTAAAACATTCCAAAGTTTTTTTAGGATTTTTTCTAATTGTTTATGTTGTGATGTATTTCTAGTAGGGGTGTGCACCGGCCACTTTTCGTGTTTTGTGTTTTGGTTTTGGATCTGGATCTTTCTTCGTGTTTTGGATCTGGATTGGTTTTGCCAAAACCACCCTTCCGTGTTTTGGGTTCTGGGTTTTGTGTTTTGGATCTGTATTTTTTTGAAAAAAAGCATAAAAACAGCTAAAATCACAGAATTTGTAGGTTTTTCTGCTCCTATGCTATTATTAACCTCAATAACCTTAATTTCCACTCATTTCCAGTCTATTCTGAATACCTCACACCTCACAATAGTGTTTTTATGTCCAAAAGGTTGCACCGAGGTAGCTGGATGACTATGCTAAGCGACACGAGTGGGCGGCACAAACACGTGACCCATCTAGGCGTGAAACTGCAGTGGCAGACAGGATGGCATTGAAAAACTAGGCCCCAAACTGTACATAATGCAAAGAAAAAAAAGAGGTGCAAGATGGAATTGTCCTTGGGCCCTCCCACCCACCCTTATGTTGTATAAACAGGACATGCACACTTTAACAAACCAATCATTTCAGCGCCAGGGTCTGCCACACAACTGTGGCTGAAATGATTGGTTCGTTTGGGCCCCCACAAAACAAGCTGGCAATTAATCTGTCCCTGCACAAACTGGCTCTACGGAGGCAAGAAGTCGTCCTCATCCTCCTCATCCACAGATTCCTCACCCTCTTCAGTGTTATGTACATCCTCATCCTCACAGAGTATTAATTCGTCCCTGCTGGAACCACAGGTCCCTCTGTACGTTCTGGAGGCTGGTCTCCCTGGAAGAGTTGATCATTCATTTTATGAACATCATCTTCTCCACATTTTGTGGAAGCAACCTCCTACGCCTTTCGCTAACAAGGTTCCCGGCTGCACTAAACACTCTTTCGGAGTACACACTGGAGGGGGGGCAACTCAGGTAAAATAGAGCCAGTTTGTACAGGGACCTCCAAATTGCTTCTTTTTCCTGCCAGTACAGGTACGGACTGTCTGACATGCCTACTTGGATGCTGTCACCGATGTAATCCTTTAACAGACAGACGCACGCTTGTCGCTGCTGCTTTGAGGATTCAAGTGCGGCTACAGCCCACACAATTCACAAAGACAGAAAAAAAAAAAGAATATTTTTATTGTTTGTGGAGCACACTTTGAGGGTTACACCACCCTCTAACAGACAGACGCACGCTTGTCGCTGCTGCTTTGAGGATGCAAGTGCGGCTACAGCCCACACAATTCACAAAGACAGAAAAAAGAAGAAGAATATTTTTATTCTTTGTGTAGCACACTTTGAGGGTGTCACCACCCTTTAACAGACAGACGCACGCTTTTCGCTGCTGCTTTAAGGATGCAGGTGCGGCTACAGCCCACACATTTCACAAAGACCGAAAAAAAAAGAACAATATTTTAATTGTTTGTGTAGCACACTTTGAGGGTGTCACCACCCTTTAACAGACAGACGCACGCTTGTCGCTGCTGCTTTAAGGATGCAGGTGCGGCTACAGCCCACACAATTCACAAAGACAGAAAAAAGAAGAATATTTTTATTGTTTGTGTAGCACACTTTGAGGGTGTCACCACCCTTTAACAGACAGACGCACGCTTGTCGCTGCTGCTTTGAGGATGCAAGTGCGGCTACATCGCACACATGTCACAAACACATTAAAAAAATAGTTTTTTATTTTTTGGAGCACTTCGTGAGTTACACCACCCTTTAACAGACAGACGCACGCTTGTCGCTGCTGCTTTAAGGATGCAGGTGCGGCTACAGCCCACACAATTCACAAAGACAGAAAAAAGAAGAAGAATATTTTTATTGTTTGTGTAGCACACTTTGAGGGTGTCACCACCCTTTAACAGACAGACGCACGCTTGTCGCTGCTGCTTTGAGGATGCAAGTGTGGCTACATCGCACACAAGTCACAAACACATTAAAAATTTTTTTTTGATTTTTTGGAGCACTTTGAGAGTTACAACACCCTTTAACAGACAGACGCACGCTTGTCGCTGCTGCTTTGAGGATGCAAGTGCGGCTACAGCCCACACAATTCACAAAGACAGAAAAAAAAGAACAATATTTTAATTGTTTGTGTAGCACACTTTGAGAGTGTCACCACCCTTTAACAGACAGACGCACGCTTGTCGCTGCTGCTTTAAGGATGCAGGTGCGGCTACAGCCCACACATTTCACAAAGACAGAAAAAAAAAGAACAATATTTTAATTGTTTGTGTAGCACACTTTGAGGGTGTCACCACCCTTTAACAGACAGACGCACGCTTGTCGCTGCTGCTTTGAGGATGCAGGTGGAATCTAGACCGGATTTGGAACCGAGGACACACTACCTCCATCAATTGTCTAAATCCCACTGCACTAATGTTGGATACCGAACGCACGTCTAACACCAACATAGCAGTCAAGGCCTCAGTTATACGTTTTGCTTCAGGATGACTGCTGTCGTTCTTCATCCTCATCGCTAGGGACTGTTGGAGGGTCAATTGTTTAGTAAAAGTAGTGATGTTCCTACTTCCTCTCTGGGATGATGAACAACTCCCAGCAGCAGCAACAGCACTAGTAGGAAGTGGTTCTTGATCTTTCCCTATTTTATTTTTATCAGAGAAAGTTTGGTCCAACATTTATGTTATATTGATATATATACGTGCGGCTAAAGCGCACACAAACACAGAAAATATTTTTTTATTTTTGCTGGAGAGTAGTGCACTTTGTGGGTTACACCACCCTTTAAGAAATGAGCCAGCCGGCTCTTTACTTATGGGACACAGGCGCACGCTTGGCGCTGCTCCTTTGTTGATGCACGTGCAGCCACAGTGCACACAAGTCACAAACACAGAAAATATATATTTTTTTGGTTTGGAGTGTACTTTGGGGGTTACAGAACCCTTTAACGGTCAAGCCAGCCGGCCCTTTACTTATGACACAGGCGCACGCTTGGCACTACTTTGTTGATGCACGTGCGGCTACTGCGCACACAATTCACAAACACAGAAAATAATTTTTTTTTTGGTTTGGACTGGAGTGTACTTTCGGGGTTACAGCACCCTTTAACGGTCAAGCCAGCCGGCCCTTTACTTATGACACAGGCGCACACTTGGCACTACTTTGTTGATGCACGTGCGGCTACTGCGCACACAATTCACAAACACAGAAAATAATTTTTTTTCGGTTTGGACAGGAGTGTACTTTGGGGGTTACAGCACCCTTTAACGGTCAAGCCAGCCGGCCCTTTACTTATGACACAGGCGCACGCTTGGCACTACTTTGTTGATGCACGTGCGGCTACTGCGCACACAATTCACAAACACAGAAAATAATTTTTTTTTTGGTTTGGACTGGAGTGTACTTTCGGGGGTTACAGCACCCTTTAACGGTCAAGCCAGCCGGCCCTTTACTTATGACACAGGCGCACGCTTGGCACTACTTTGTTGATGCACGTGCGGCTACTGCGCGCACAATTCACAAACACAGAAAATAAAATTTTTTTTGGTTTGGACTGGAGTGTACTTTGGGGGTTACAGCACCCTTTAACGGTCAAGCCAGCCGGCCCTTTACTTATGACACAGGCGCACGCTTGGCACTACTTTGTTGATGCACGTGCGGCTACTGCGCACACAATTCACAAACACAGAAAATAATTTTTTTTTTGGTTTGGACTGGAGTGTACTTTGGGGGTTACAGCACCCTTTAACGGTCAAGCCAGCCGGCCCTTTACTTATGACACAGGCGCACGCTTGGCACTACTTTGTTGATGCACGTGCGGCTACTGCGCACACAATTCACAAACACAGAAAATAAATTTTTTTTTGGTTTGGACTGGAGTGTACTTTGGGGGTTACAGCACCCTTTAATGGTCAAGCCAGCCGGCCCTTTACTTATGACACAGGCGCACGCTTGGCACTACTTTGTTGATGCACGTGCGGCTACTGCGCACACAATTCACAAACACAGAAAATAATTTTTTTCTTGGTTTGGACTGGAGTGTACTTTCGGGGGTTACAGCACCCTTAACGGTCAAGCCAGCCGGCCCTTTACTTATGACACAGGCGCACGCTTGGCACTACTTTGTTGATGCACGTGCGGCTACTGCGCACACAATTCACAAACACAGAAAATAATTTTTTTTTTGGTTTGGACTGGAGTGTACTTTCGGGGGTTACAGCACCCTTAACGGTCAAGCCAGCCGGCCCTTTACTTATGACACAGGCGCACGCTTGGCACTACTTTGTTGATGCACGTGCGGCTACTGCGCGCACAATTCACAAACACAGAAAATAAAATTTTTTTTGGTTTGGACTGGAGTGTACTTTGGGGGTTACAGCACCCTTTAACGGTCAAGCCAGCCGGCCCTTTACTTATGACACAGGCGCACGCTTGGCACTACTTTGTTGATGCACGTGCGGCTACTGCGCACACAATTCACAAACACAGAAAATTATTTTTTTTTTGGTTTGGACTGGAGTGTACTTTGGGGGTTACAGCACCCTTTAACGGTCAAGCCAGCCGGCCCTTTACTTATGACACAGGCGCACGCTTGGCACTACTTTGTTGATGCACGTGCGGCTACTGCGCACACAATTCACAAACACAGAAAATAAATTTTTTTTTGGTTTGGACTGGAGTGTACTTTGGGGGTTACAGCACCCTTTAATGGTCAAGCCAGCCGGCCCTTTACTTATGACACAGGCGCACGCTTGGCACTACTTTGTTGATGCACGTGCGGCTACTGCGCACACAATTCACAAACACAGAAAATAATTTTTTTCTTGGTTTGGACTGGAGTGTACTTTCGGGGGTTACAGCACCCTTAACGGTCAAGCCAGCCGGCCCTTTACTTATGACACAGGCGCACGCTTGGCACTACTTTGTTGATGCACGTGCGGCTACTGCGCACACAATTCACAAACACAGAAAATAAATTTTTTTTTGGTTTGGACTGGAGTGTACTTTCGGGGGTTACAGCACCCTTAACGGTCAAGCCAGCCGGCCCTTTACTTATGACACAGGCGCACGCTTGGCACTACTTTGTTGATGCACGTGCGGCTACTGCGCACACAATTCACAAACACAGAAAATAATTTTTTTTTTGGTTTGGACTGGAGTGTACTTTCGGGGGTTACAGCACCCTTAACGGTCAAGCCAGCCGGCCCTTTACTTATGACACAGGCGCACGCTTGGCACTACTTTGTTGATGCACGTGCGGCTACTGCGCACACAATTCACAAACACAGAAAATAATTTTTTTTTTGGTTTGGACTGGAGTGTACTTTCGGGGGTTACAGCACCCTTAACGGTCAAGCCAGCCGGCCCTTTACTTATGACACAGGCGCACGCTTGGCACTACTTTGTTGATGCACGTGCGGCTACTGCGCACACAATTCACAAACACAGAAAATAATTTTTTTTTGGTTTGGACTGGAGTGTACTTTCGGGGGTTACAGCACCCTTTAACGGTCAAGCCAGCCGGCCCTTTACTTATGACACAGGCGCACGCTTGGCACTACTTTGTTGATGCCCGTGCTGCTACTGCACACACAATTCACAAACACAGAAAATATATTATTTTTTTAGCACTTGGGGGGAGCACCCCTGATGGACAGAGCACCCCCTGGACAACACTACAGCACCTCTTTAGGACTGGGACACTGCACAGGACTTTGGAGTGGACACAGCCCCTATGGAGAACTGACTGCACAACACAGTCCAGCCAGCCCCTATGGACTTTGAAGTAGTGGACACAGCCCCTATTAACAACAGCAGCACAGCACAACACAGCCAGCCCCTATGGACTTTGAAGTAGTGGACAACAGCAGCACTACACTACACTACACTACACAGCCCTAACTCCCACCCTCCCTCTTCACTGTCCACAGCCGAGTGAGAAAATGGCGCCGACGTGGGTACCTTATATAGGATCCAAAACCCGCGAGACTCGGAAGGCGGGATGATGACGTTTTGCCTCGATTTCAGATCCGAGTCAGGCGGGAAAAGTCGAGCCTGATTCGGATCAGACTCGGATCGGGGGGGCTCGGGGGGGTTCGGATTTCAGAAATCCGAACCCGCTCACCCCTAATTTCTAGTAATAAACAACACTTCTTTCTCCATCTCGTTTGTTTTTTTCTCTTATAATTAAGGACTTCTTCTCGTTTAAGATTCCAACTTTTTTCCTTAGCTTTTATAACTCTATCCTTATTGTATCCCTTACTCAAAAATTGTTTTTCCATTGCAGCCAGTTCATCATATATTTCTATTTTAGAACAATTTCTCCTTAGGCGCTGGAATTGACTGTTTGGTATACTATTGATCCAGTTGATGGTTACTATCTTGATTTATGTATGAGTTACAATCTGTCGGCTTGATATCATTTTTAGTCAGCAGATATTCCAGATATTTTTTATCACAGTCTCAATCTTTTTATATTGTTTATTAAATCTAGTGCAAAAAAGCCATATTAAAATTATCTTTATGGGGAGCTTTATCATTAACCTTTAGTAATATCAATTTATCCTTTGTGTCTATATCTGCATAAGTCTTATTTAAGGTTACACCATCACAAAACTATTGGATTAATATTTTTACCACCTGATTTTGAAAGGTTGTTTTGTATGTACAGTTACATCATAATCTCAAAAGTTGTTCCTTTGGTATACCATTAAGCCACTGAGGGAAATGGTTACTGTTATTATTTATATAAGTTTCACAATCCATTGTTTTTTGTAATTGAATGTAACTAAAGCTCCTTTATAACTTTGATTGACAAATCCAAAAAATTTAACAAATTGGACTGATATTAAGGAAAGCCTAATGCTGAAGATATTATCATTAAGATACTCACAAAAACTATCTAACAGGACCTCTCACCCCTCCAAATAAAAAGTTCATTGTCTATGTACCTCCACCAGTGCACCAGGTTTGCGCTCCAGTCATGTCCAGTCCAGACATGTGACTTCTCCCTCCTAGACATGAATACATTTCTATAACGCGGTGCAAACCTAGTGCCCATTGCAGTATCGATATCCTGCCTAAAAAAAGTCTTTCAAATTTAAAGTAATTATTTTGAAGGATGAAAAGTTTACCCTCCAACATATACTGACATAAGTCTTATCCAAATTGATGTGATTTAATGTGGGTTTTATAGCTGCTATCTCATCCTAATGTGTAATGATCATGTAAAGGGATGAAACATCTGCTGTAACTTAGATCATATTACTATCCCATATTACCATATCTAGTTTGTTTAAAACATATTTAGTATCCTTAAGATGGGCTTTTTCCATGCAAACCAATGGCTGTAGATAGTGGTCAATGTAGGCTGATAAATTTGAGTAATAACATTAGACACTGCAACAATATGTCACCCTGGCGGGTTAATCGTACATTTATGTACCTTGGGCAAAAAGTACAAAATAGGTATGGAATATTCCTCATTAATAAGATACTTAGATAAATAAACCTTTATATGTCTTCAGCCTTTAGTATGATGTAAAATATTGTGTGAGCATCACTATCCAAAACATATATTTTGCCATTGTGGTTCCTGGGATGAATATTGGTTTACAGCTAAAGAAACCTTTATGTTTTCCACATACCTATTTTATGTAAGCATACATGTGAGCATCCTCTCCTTATTAATTGAGTTCACCTAAGGTGATTGCATGTGCAGAGGGCCTCCACTTTTAATTATTTCACTTGGACTCTCACTACTTCTGTTTCAGTAAAACAGGGTGTGAAATAGGTAATTTTATGTTGTTCCTAATTTATTTTTAATTGTTTATTTACATATCATCTTTATGCTTGCAAGGAATTGTAACCAAAGAATTAGAGATGCCCTTTTTCTAATATTGGGATTTTACTTGGACTGCATTTACATGGAGTTCAGCTGCTGAAACAAGATTGGCACAAAAATTGTTTATCTTATTTCACAGGTACTCATACTCGTTCCTCAGGACCCCAAACAGTGCATGTTTTCCAGATCTCTTCACAGAATCACAAGTGAAATAATTAGCTCCACCTATGGATCTTTTAAAATATGTCAGTAAGTAATGATTACACCTGTGCACCTCCTGGGTGACCTAGAAAATGTGAGCTGTATGGGGTCCTGAGGACCAAGTTTGAGAACATCTGCCTTATTTCATAAATACTGTATTGTCTGATTGTATACAAGCTTGGTTACCTTTTTATAAGGTATATTTTTGCTGCCTTTCTGGTAGTGCCATGGTTTGGTTTCTATTGTTTTTTCTTGTATCTGTGCTGAGATGTCCATGAAAGATGATGTTTTACCTCTTTCTAAGATCAGAACTTGGTGTGAGAATCTGAGACAAAACTGTACTGCTCATCTCTACAGTATACAGAATATAGAATAACAAATGTTCTTTATAGTATAAGTCCCAGTTATGCCATATGTTTTGTAATGGGGTTGATGTGTTTAGTTTCTATAAATGAACCACAATTTCTAAGATTTTTCAAGCATTTGGTAAATAATTATCATACTATAGAAACCAGGTCATTGTCTAATATGCATAGGGTTAGTTCCTTATAATAATAAAGACTTTTCCTAGATAACATATGTCCACTCACTACTAAAGTCTACCACAACCAGTGTGATGAAGTGAAGTTCATCTTTACAGGCAATGTAGAAACAGTATTCACGAGGATATATAATTTGATGCCACATATATAGCAAGTATACGCATAAGGTGTCTTTATAATAGAAATAGGTTTAATAACACTATTCTCACTGTTAGCCAACATGGGAAGGTTTCATTGATTTGGGGGAAACTCACAATGTTCAACCCACACAAATCATACTAAAAGACCCCGAAGTAGAGCTCATGGTAATAGCTTGTTTTATAGATCATAAGCAAAATTTTAGGCAATGCACAGTGTTAAAGGTGACTGTTGGCTATGGGAACAAATGTGAGCCTTGAAGTTTCCATTGTTTCACCTCTCATGGAACCCTAAATAATCAGTCTCTTTTTAACAATATACAGGGATCTGGGAGGAGTAATATTGTTCTTGCTTTATAGTCTATTTAATAGTGTAGATTAAATAAGGAATACAGCATTTTTTGCTCTGATTATGTTATATTTGTTCCATAAATTTAATGAAAAAAGCAAGAAAATTATTTAAATTCAAAAATTTTTTCAAAAAGAGCAAGATTCTGTCATAGCTCATTAGTGAAGAAAAGGGAGGACTTCTTTTTAATATAAATATTTCTCTCTTGTTTTTTTTCTAGCAGTCTCACATCTAAGATGATTAAAAATGCTGCTGGTTTGAGCTTTTTCGCCTGTCACAACATCTCTTCTTTTAACATTTGTCTGACAGATTTTTCAGCAGTTTCTGAAACCACCAGATAATATATCCAGAAATTTGTAATTTTCTTGTGTTAAAAATTGCAATTTGCAACTTGGAATGTTTAAAAATTTTGGTTTTATAGCAGTTTTCTGGCGGTCTTGCTCTAATAAATCACTTGTTTTTGAACCAGACAATATATTTACTAAAAACATATTTTTTTATATTATTGCCAATCAATAAATTGACCCCGTTGTTGCTAGGAAGTTGACCTATGGTTGATTCTTAGCCTAGTTTACAAGTACCCCACTCACTATAGTTCCTCCTATGGTATTACTAAACCATGGATCACCATCATTACAGGATTTAAGCACTGAACTTCACAGTTCTTAGTCCCTCTGCAACAGGAAGCCTGAAATACTGTAGTGTACTCAGCAACATATCAGACATACTTTATAACTGCCCAGCTCCCACTAATACAAGAGGGCTAATTAAACTTACCAATCATGTTTCCACTTGACATCAGGGTGAATCTATTTAGTGTTCTTAGCATTAGCTGATAGATATTTACTCTCCCACACATTAATTACTTTTTGACTATTTTCTATATTTTTTATCTCTCAATACAATTATCATAGTAATTACTAGTGTGCTTAGCATTCTACAGTATTTTCAGCAAGCTGACATTTACTGTTACTTATCAGTGTGCTATATGTCAAATTAGTAAGAAGCATTATTGCAATTTATTTCATAGCAACGGTTGTTCATTATTGTTCACTGTAGCTTAGAAACTAGAGATGAGTGCAGACCCCCTTGTTTTGGTTATAATTCATTATCATGTTTTAGTTTTGACAAAACCACCTTCAAGTATTTTGGTTCGGATTCAGATTCAGTTTTGGATTTCTTTAAAAATCTATAAAAACAGCTAAAATCATGTAATTTTTACTTGTTTTTGTACCTTTTGTATTATTAACATCAATATCATTGATTTCCAATCAATTTTGACCACCTACCAGCACCTGAAATTACAAGAGAGGGACTTAATTGTAATCTGAAACATGCAAGATCCGTTTTTTTTAAATCTGACTTCCGAATTGCGAGAACACCCAAGCCAGAACTCAGTTCCAATTGGAACAGCAAAGTGATTCTGAACTGGAACTCGATTCAACTCTGAACCCTAAAAGTTCGGTTGTGAGGTGTGTTCGTATTTCAGAAACACAGAACTGCACATCTGTACTTACAACATTACACTGCATTAGTTAAACTAAACAATATACATATTTGGTGGTATATAGCAGAATGCATATATGCAGCATTTGTCCATCGATTTTGACCTTCAAATTGACAGATATAAACCCAAAATCAAACTGTTCGCTATGTAGGGTTGGTTTAGATTGTAAGTTTGTCAACCAGGATCTTTATATTGTCATCAAGGTATTATAAGACACCGACAATCAGATCACATGAAGTCCTTATTAAAAGTATCTTATTTTGAAGGTAAAGCAAAGCTTTGAATTGGCTATCTGGCTATTTATCTGAGCAAGTCACAGGTAAGTTTTGGAATCTTTTTAGATTTTGAATTCCCAGGTAACTAGATTGGATAAATCTATCTATCTATCTATCTATCTATATATTATTTTTTTTTAATTTTTCAAAATAGGTGTCACTACTTTTGTATTTTAGCAGTATAATGTTACTTAAATATATTAGGCATGCTTTCATTTTTGTTTTTGAAGGGGCAATACTTTATTATTTGGATGTGAAGTGGCACTATTTCATTTATATTTATACTACAGTATAAGTGTACATTCAAATAAGATTTATCTTAGAATTATTATTATTATTATTATTATTATTATTATTGTTATTACCTGATAACCGCACACTAGGGTTATAAGGTTGGGCAAATGGTATTTAGTATTGGGCCCACCATCTCTGGGTAGGACAGGACCCAATACTGAAGAGACCTATTGGATAAATGGTGTGGTTTTTTTTTTAAACACTAATACCTCTTTTCCACCAAAAACCCAGGTCCGACCAGGGTTTTTGGACTTGGTTCCAACCCTGGTCAGACCCAGGTCAGACCCATTTACATTGCACCTTTGATCTGGGTTACTCCCAGGTCAGCCCTGTTCACACTGAACTCAGGTCTGCTCTGCTATACTTGTGAGGTCATAAAAAGTGGGAGGTGAATGCTCCACAACCACCAATCAGCTCATTTTAGGCATGACCGAGGTCAGATAACCTGGGTTGCACCGTTTACACTGCACCATTACCTGGGTCCATCCTGGGTCCAACCCTGGTAGCTACCTGGGTTGGATTGCAGGGTCACTTGACCCAGGTTATTTTTCAGGGACCCTTTTACACTGAGCTGCGACCCAGGTAGACCCAGCAAAAACCCAGGTTTTTGCTCTGGTGTAAAAGGGGTATTAGTGCTAGCTCATGCCACTGGCAATGTGTAAGCTGTAAAAATTGGCACACATAGCAGAAAGCTATGAGTATTACATCCAGTGATTTGGAGGCCAAACTCAGCTGAAAATTGCAGCTATTTTCTGCAAGTTACTGCAAATTTGCAGCCTATTACATTCTGCACATCTCTTTCTCACATTCTTTCTCGCAATATTTCTCAGTCTCCCCATCTCATCCTCCTTTATCTTCCTCTCTTATGTGCTGATCTATCAAAGGTCAAAATGTCCTTTTGCCATTGAAAACATTTATTTTTGCTTCACCGTATATATATCAAAGGTCTCGCACCAGTGATAGCCTTCAGTTGTTGTGAGTTTCCTCTGCTTTTCAAGTTTATTTAACTTGTACCACCACCATACCTGTTCTATAATTGCCATCTCAGCATAGTGAGCTTTGGTCTTTGAATAGGTAACCAGTCGACTTGATGACATTCAGAATGTTGACAGGTCATTAGGGTGACATGAATTTAGGTCAACATGGTTAAAATGTGGACATATCGCAAATGGGAATGGGTATGTAATTCCAGCTGTCAGGATGCCTCCTGTCAGAATACCGACAGTGGCATCACGATGGTTGGTATACCGACATGGGTCGGGTAAGTATAGTTACCCTCCCCCCATCCTCCCTAACCTTCATTTTCTATAGCCTAACTAACCCCACACCCTAATCCTCCTTGTTAGTGCTTAAACCTAACCCTCCCCCCTTAGTGCCTAACCCTAATCCCCCCCAGTGGTGCCAAACCCTAACCCTTCCCCCTAGGGATGCCCAACCCTAACCTCCCCCCAAAAAAACCTAATCCAAACCCTGCTGCGCTCTCCTAAATAGAATAAGTAATTTAAAAATAAATGAGATAGCTTACAATAAATAAATATTGAAAACTTTCCAGACTCTGAAGCTGGCCACAGACAGAGCTATGTGCTCACGATCCGACATCATGTACGATTTGGCGTGAACTCTCCACGGAAGCTCCCAGCAGTCGTGAGCATGATTTGGTCCAAAAACCTGCAAATTTGACTTCCATTCTCACGATCCATCAGATCGTATGAATCGTGAGTTTCATCTTGAATTTTCCAAAACAACAGAATAGGCTCTTCAAGATTGGTGGGAAATTTATATAATAATAACAAAGGGAGGGGCTAGCCAGGGTGTATGAAAAGCAGCCACCATTTTAACCCTGTGCACATTCTGCTCTGATACTAGTGAGGCTAGGTTTATATCAGCTGAAACCTGTACATTGCTACGGTACTCTGCTTTATATTTGGCTTTTACCTTTTACAAAGTGTCTTCTATCTTCAAGTGTGTGCAACTGCATTCTATCCTGTTCCTGAATTCTGTACTGATGCATCCCTATCAGTATAAAGTTTTGGTCACCCAAACTGGGGTCCAGTTGATCCAGGAGAGGGCCCAGAGAAGGAGAAGAACATGTTGGACCAAAGAGGGGCTGCATTTGTTCAATTTAACTCTTTATACAACTGTGACAGCCAATAAGGCAGCATTAACAAAACTGTGCTGCATAGCAGTAATGAACATTTGTGTGGCAACAATACAACACTATGTAATTGTAAATATATTACATAAACATGTGTATAAACAGTACACAACAGCATTATCACCACATTTTATCAATCCCAATAGGTAGCCTGCTGTATGCTATACGGCGGGTCAGACACCAGATTGAACAGGCCAATACACACATGGCACAATTGCAGATTGTGGCCCCGGCTTCTAGCAATCTGTACTTAAGCCATATGTGTAGTGACCTTGTCCAATTTTTGTTATCACCACCATGTAGCATATAGCCTGCACCTATTGGGAGTGATGAAATTTGGTGATAGTACAGAAGAGGTAAAGAAAAATAAAAAACCTATCAACAAATTTTATCAATCCCAATAGGTAGCCTATTCCCAATAGGTATGCTATATGGTGGGTCAGACACCAGATTGAACAGGCCAATACACACATGGCACAAGTACAGATTGTGGCCCTAGCTTCCAGCAATCTGTACTAGTGCCATGTGTGTAGTGACCTTGTCCAATTGGTGTCATCACCACCATATAGCATACAGCCTGTACCTATTGGGAGTGATGAAATTTGGTGATAGTATAGAAGAAGAAGACATAAAAAAACATTAAGAGTAATGCGGCAAATCCTCCTCTGCATCCAGCTGAGCAATGTAAAAGGTCCTGCTTGTGGTTGGGGTGCTGGGTGAGGGAGTAATCTCCAAAAGGGCTGGGAGGGTACTGACATTGGCATTTGGAGGAGGCGAATAAAGCATATTGTCAGTAATATAGGTGAAGTCGTGCAAATTACTGCTAAGGGATCGAATGAGAAGCTCATTGACGAGCCTATGGAAATTCTTGGAATTTTACCGCATCCATTTTTCTCATCTGACTATTAATGTGAGCAGTAAAGTCGTCAATAGCATCAGAGGCTCTTTGAAGGATGCTTTCTGCTTTTTGTAGAAACAACTCCTCCTGTTCTGTGTGTTTTTGCTTTTTTTTGTTGGGTGGTATCGAGGAGGATGATGCTCCTGGTTCAATGGGTGTGGCCATTGTGGTGAAGTTTCCACCTCGCTGTCCCCGATCAAAGTTAGGTCGGGCATGATGGACAAATCAGGATCTTGGGTGGGAGTCTATATAGGAAAAAAAAAACAATATTAAAGTTATGTTTATCTAAAAAATTATTTTTCTATTTTTCCAGTTTCCTAACACCATGGAAGAGTGGAAGAGCATTGCTGAAGAATTTGAACAATGTTGGAATTTCCCTAACTGTGGAGGAGCCATCGATGGAAAACACATCTGCATCAACTCACCTGCCAACACCAGATCATATTACTACAAAGGCTTCTTCAGCATCGTTCTCATGGCAGTGGTGAATGCCAACTATGAATTTTTGTTTGTGGATGTCAGCAAGAATGGCCGTGCTTCAGATGGTGGGTCCTTCAAATAGACTGCTTTCTACCAGAGACTCACCAACAAAACCCTCCACTTGCCATCACTGGATGAGACAAAGCATGGCCTAAGTTAAGTTTTCATCGCAGACAAGGCTTTTGCATTACATGAACATGTGATGAAGCCATTTGCACAGAGGGGCCTGACCAGAGAGAAGAGGATCAACAACTATCATCTATCCCATGCACGGCACATTGTGGAAAATGCGTTTGGAATACTCAGCAACCTGTTCTGCATTTTCCACACCACCATAAACCTCTGTTTGGAGAAGATAGATTGGGTCGTGTTGGTCTGCTGTGTGCTACATAACTTTCTGCAAAAGAAAACTACACAACGAGGACCAGTCCCAGCTAGACAAGAAGATGTTGGACCCCCGGAGGAGATTGGCCAGTTTACATCAGTGTCTGCACTGACAAATTCAACAACATCAACAACACATGCCAAAGAAGTGTGGGAGGAGTATATGGCCTATTTCAACAGACCAGGTTTGGTGCCATGGCAGGAGGGCTATCTGTGAGATAAATGACTACAGTGGACAACTGTGATTGAGCAACAAAAAAACTTTTGAACTGTGTCTCTACTTACCAACAAATCCTCAGACAGTGCAATCACTTCTGCCACCTCCTGTTCTCCCTGTCGCTCAGCCATCAGGACCACTGACTGGTGTTGTGGCTCTCATTCACTTGTAAAACTTATAAGGTCATAGTACCAGAGTGTTGGGTGGTACACATCTTCACTGCCAGCCCCGGCGCTTTTGGAATCATCCACTTTTTGCTTTTCTTTTATATACACGGTACACAGATTCTGTATTTTGTGCAATACTGCTTTAAGTCAGCATCCGCAATGAACCTTTTTGTATATTCCAAAAGGACATTCAAAGCAGCCAATTATGTTGACTTGCGGTGGTACTGTCGACAGGATATCCTACAAAGGCACTCCTTTTCCTGGAGGATCTCTAGGAAACCGGTAACAAATTCCCGTTCACTATCCACGGACATTGCTAGGAGGAAAAAATAAGGACATTTTAATAATCTACAAATGTGAATTGTTTTGTAAATTTTTCATGTATACTTTTACCTTTTTTCAAAATTTTACTATATATTTTCTATGTTATTTTGGTTTTTTATATTAAATTTTTCAGGAATGTTATGTGTTTTAATATGTATTGTAATCAGTTTTTTTTCCAGTAATCTAATGTGTTTTTATATGTATTTTAATCATTTTTTTTACAGGAATGGTATGTGTTTTTATATGTATTATCAGTTTTTTTTATAGGAATGTTCTTTGTTTTTATATGTATTTTAATCCGTTTTTTTTACAGGAATGTTATGTGTTTTAATATGTATTTTAATCTGTTTTTTTACAGGAATGTTCTGTGTTTTTATATGTATTGTAATATGTTTTATTTTTGATGTTGCAATGTATATGTTTATGTTGTTGACATACATTTGTTTATGGTGGTATATTCAAACATCATAAACTAATGTATCACAGCAACAAAACAAATTTTATATATGTATCGGTGTTGTTGTAATTTTTTAATATTTGTTGTTAAACTAAATTTTTTTAATCAATTTATAAAATTTTTGAGTGATTTTTTTAATGTGAGGTTATTTTATAGATGTCACGTCACATTGGTGGGTAGGTGGGTGGCACATATTGGTGGGTAGGTGGGTGGCAAACATTGGTGGGTAGGTGGGTGGCACACATTTGTGGGCAGTGGGAGGTTAATGCATGGCCCAGCCACCACCCGCCTCATTATGGTGGGCAGTGGCTAGATCATGCATTTATAAATGGCTGGCACACATTGGTGGGTAGGTGGGTGGCACACATTGGTGGGTAGGTGGGTGGCACACATTGGTGGGCAGGGGAAGGTTAATGCATGGCCCAGCCACCACCCACTTCATAATGGCGGGCAGTGACTGGGTCATGCATTTAGAAGTGGCTGGCACACATTGGTGGTCAGTGGGGTTGCGGTAAAAACAGTACCAATACTCACCAAACTGCGGTAATCCTGCAGGCTCTATCATGCTTTCCTTTTCCACTCTCCATGATGCTGCAAAATATGGCGATTGGGCGTGTCCAGGGTCTTGTCCGTCAAATTCCCCAATGTACGATACATTGTGAGTATAAAAAATATCACAATTTGGATCAAATCATGTCTAAGATTGACAAATATGGCCTACAGCACGCCAAATCTGAAGATGCAAGGTGCGATGAGTGGGGACGCACATCAGCATCGTGATCATGAGTGGAACTTCACAGTTTGGCCATATTTGACACGATTTGTCCTCATGATTCGTCAAAATCTTCCAAATCGGGTAAAAAATCGCCATGTGTGTGGCCAGCATAAGGTAAAAATGTAATAGACACAGATTTGCTCAATTCTGGCAATAGATTTGCTAGATTTAAAGTGGCTATGCATTTTAGTTTTAAGGCAAAAACAATCAGGTTATTTTTACCTTAAACTAAGTGCCATTCTAAATCTAGTGGCTATGGGCCTGATTCCAACTAGCTACACACTGTCAGATTTGTTTCATCAGGATGACAATCTGGACAATTATTCGGCTACAGGTAGTTCCCGATATCTGTGATACACACTTTATAAATTTTTCTGAAAAATGGGATGATTTCTCATGGAATTGTTTGATGTAAAAAATCAAACAATGAGCTGGTCAGGTGCAGAATAGAGAGCTGCTGTCAGTGTCACTGCTGAGTGCAGTCCTGTCAGGTGCCATTAGATGCTCCCATCTCCATTTGTGCTGTCCCATCTGCCAGAAGTCGGCCCTGCAGTGCTGACCACAAAACTGAAAGCTGAACTAACTGAGGGATGGCATGCAGCTCAGAGGTGGCAGCACACAGTGTGGGGGAGAGACCTGATTCCAGAGATCCCACTCAGGAGGATCAATAACTGGGATCCTACAAAGGAAGTGACTAAGTTTTATTTTTTATGTCATCTATCTACAGTCTTTATCTCTCTAAGGGATTTCTACATCTATCTATCTATCTATCTATCTATCTATCTATCTATCTATCTATCTATCTATCTATCTACTGTATCTATCTCTTCGGGCTGTTCTACATCTATCTATCTACAGTGTTTCATTGTCTGGGGGATTTTTACATCTATCTATCTATCTATCTATCTATCTATCTACAGTCTCTATCTCTCGGGGGTGGGGGTTCTACATCTATCTATCTACAGTGTTTCATTGTCTGGGGGGTTTCTACATCCATCTATCTATCTATCCATCATCTCTCTCTCTCCTTCTGGGGGGGTTATACATTTATTTGTCTACAGTGTCTCACTATCTGGGGGGTTTCTACATATATGGATCTACAGTACAGTGTCTCACTCTCTGGGGGGTTTCTACATCTATCTATTTATCTATCTGTCTACAGTCACTCTCTATGGGGGGGTACTACATCTATCTATCTACAATCACTCTCTATGGGGGGTTCTATATCTAGCTATCTATATATATATCTATCTATCAATGTATCTATCTTTCTATCTATCTACAGTGTCTCACTCTCTGGGGGATCTCTAATTCTATCTATCAATCAATCTACAGTCTCTAACTCTCTGAGGGGTTTATACATCTCTGCCATTTGGGCCTCAATGTCCTGTCAAGGGCAGAAAAGCCCTTTGGACCTTGTTGGATGTTGCCCTATTGTTGCTGGTTGCAAAGGGGCCCCCATAACAGTTTAAGATTCAGGGACCCACAAACATAGATCTGCCACTGGTTGTTACAACTTGTCACTCCATTCATAAAAAAGCAAGATACTGTACTCACTTAAGACCAGCCATCACTCATGAGCAAAAACTACTTGCAACATTAAGGTTTTTGGTGACAAATCTTTTGCAGATTTGAAATTTACCGATGCTGTATCTCCTCAATCTTTGGGCTACATAATCCCAGAAACCTGTGATGCTCTATTTGCAGCACTGAAAAAATAATATTTTAAGGTAATTTTTATACAACACATGATGCATACAACCTTATACATTGTTCCCAAACATACACTTTCATGGCCAAAATAAGTGAAACTTCAGTTCAAACACAAACATTATTGCTGTCAATATGTTACAGTAAACAAAAACAATTAGTTATTACATTACCTTATCAGTGCATATGTTTCAAAAATACTAACAAACAGGCAGCTACAGTATAATTACTGATAAGTATAACTGTCTCCATGATCCTGTGGTGAATGTGTATTGCTTGCCATAGGTGGATAGTATGTCTGCCTTGGGTCAAGTATGTTTGGTGGATATGTCCTCATTGTATGTTGCTGTTGGTACATGGGCTGGTACATGTGTGTTTGCATGTATTGCCCACTTGAAGTTATGGTACCGGTCTCATTAAATCTCACCTTTATTATAGAATATATCATGTATCAGTCTTTCTGCATCCTGCCTATATTTGAAATCTAAATTTCTCATATTTAGAGCTATAGTGACTCCAAAAGCATCAAATGAATCTGTTGGTTTTTAGAAAAAAATCTTTGTATGACTCTAGAATGTGGTGTGTTATTAAGTCATGGCTACCCCCAGATGTGTGGGCACTTAAAAAGGTGGGATCTAAAAAAAAAAATAGGATTACACTTGCTAACATTCATATACAAATAAAAAGCAATTTAACACCTTCTATTAGTAACACAACACCACCATTAAATGAAAATGTATAAACTATATTTACTGTACAATGTTTTTTTGTAGAACAACAACAAATGGCTAGAGAACACAGGAAAAATGACAAAACAAGTAAAGGCCAGTATGGCCAGGCCACTGTAGATGTGTGTGGGCATAGAGCAGGCACAAGAAAGTACAGGTATAGTACATGCATGAGTTCCTTTAAGGTAGTTAAATACATGTTATTTGTGTAATGACCCTTATACTAACATAAACAATTTCTTACACAGTGACCAAGGGCACACATAAAAATAAATGAGGAAATTGTGAGAATCCCTGAGAGAAGCAAATAGCTTGAAAATTACCAGATATCCAGTACTGCAAAAGCTGTAGTACACTGTGTATTGAAACTTACTTTAGGAACAAACACATACTATATAACCCTATAGTCATCTCAGATAGCAGCACAGAGGATGACATACCTACACAAATGGGAGATGGAAGAGAAGTCATTGGGTTGAGAAGGCAACAAAACATAACCAAACACAGGGCCTGATTCAGAGCCGGACGCTATTTGCGCTCGCTCGTTCAGAAAAAGGGGCCGGGTATTTAAATTGAGCCCTCACTCTTTGCGGTCTGTTGACGCCTCCATGTCTGAGCGAGCGAACAAAACATGCGCTCGCTATTTTGTAAAGACGCCCCCTGGCCGCTCGCATCATACGTCATCTCAGCTATTAATTAGATTAATCGAGTACATCGAAAGGCGCCTGAACTGCTCGCAGTGCTTGTGGTTGGATTTTCCTACCGCAATCATGCGAACAGTTCAGGCTAAGAAACAACCAAGTGACGTGGTCGATGACGCTGCTTTGTTAATTATGCTCACCCTTAAAATGCCCGTTTTGACCGTTTGGCATGCCTGCGTTCGGATCACCACTCCCCGTTTTCAAGCACCTTCCCCTGTTACCACCCACAAACGCCTCATCCTGTCACTCAAATTAGCAGGCACTCGCTGTTTTGCGAGCGCTCGATTTCCGACCGCAATGACTGGTTTGCGCATGCACATTACGACCCATATGCATGCGCAGTTGTGCGAACATCGCTCGGAGCGAACGAGCGGCCGCTTACGAGCGGCTCTGAATCAGGCCCACAGTACAGAAGAAGTTGAAAGTTTGGTGAAGGAATGTACAGTATAGTGAAAATAAGGTTCATAATGGATCAAACACGTTAAGTGGAAATAACATTAAAATACAACCTGAATTTAACTAAATCTCAGGGTAGTGGCCAAATTCTAATAAAAAAAGAGTTTGATGTGTGTTAATAAGAAGTTTTTTTACTCATATGTGTACCTTTACCATGTTCATGCATGTTAAATTTGGTGTGCAAACTCAGTGCATGTTTTTCCTCAAAATTTACATTTGAATTTTAGACTGTTAAGCACATTAATGTTTTTGGAATTGACTTATAGAATAGCTCATGATTACACAAACTGGGTCCTTAAGGCACCCCAACAGGGCAGGTTTTAAGGATATATTTGCTTGTATAAGCAAACTACTGTATACAAGATACTAATTTAGAGAGTTGTCCTAATGCATGGATCTCCTTAAGACCTGGCCAGTTGGGGTGCCTTCAGGACCAAGTTTATAAAACACTGACAGTTTTATTGAGATGTTTTTTTCCATTTTAGATTGATACATTACTGTTACTTTGTCTTAATGGTGGGACAAACTTGTAAGCTTTGAAAAAGTAAAAAGCTTGACTTACATTACAAGTGTTCTTTTGTTTTTGGAATATATAAGTACATTCTTGAGCATAACACAAACTACAACATAAAGCCTCCCATAATGTCTACAATGCTGTGCTCCTGGCCTACAAAGTCACCTGTGTAAAGCTGGTAAATTCATGTAAAACATACTTGCACACAGGTGATTGGTATCATATCATAATAGTGTTTCACCAGGTGCAAATCATTTGTAGTATGACGGGAGTGGCATTGTGTGTGGGTAGGTAAGATAAAACATTACCTGATATTGTGATACTGACCTGTATTGCTGGTTTCAGAGGTGAAAATATAAAATTATACCCTCATGCACGCATTACCAAATATAGATGCTGACAGTGTGAATTCTCATACAGTTTGTAGGATGTTTGCTTGCTGACAATAAGGAAACCACATGGTTTCTTGAGTTAAATTAGGTTTTATTAGTTATAATATAAAGCATGGAATAGGAAGTCATACTACACTACTCAGTTTGAGCATAAAAAGAAGACTTGCAGTATTGTGTTCTCCTGAAAATTTACCAAAAAGTGTTTTGTCAGTTGTATTTGCACCACAATGCAACATACATTGTGTGTTTTTATACAAGACCTGAGCATTACAAGAACTGTCCAAGGTACTAGTGGCAGATGGACCGACTTCACAAAACAGTAATAGCATGTTGCCACCCACAAGGCAGATTAGGTATGGATGAAAATTCATATGACATGGTGAGATTATTGAGAATGCACACACACTGGTCGATATCGGGAGATTGCGGACGAGATTTTTGTGCTTGGCCGTTCGTGTTTGTGGGCAAACGTTCGTGTTTGTGGGCAATATTTCTACGAATTATCGTCAGAATTCCGAAACTATCGTGCATGCACACTATTCAATAAATGAATCAGATTTCCTGATTATTGGCAAATTGGCCCAATAATTGTGTAATGTGTAGGTAGGTTTAGAGTTGTATTTGTTGCACAGCTGCTGCTACTTTGTATGCAGAGGCTGTGCAATAATATGTTAATACCACAGAAGGCATCTGTGTAAATAGAGACCTCCTTCCAACTTCTACGATTTGCTGCTGCATCAGAGGATGCAGCCATCATGTCACTTGCGTGAACATCGGCCATCTAAATAAACCCTTAGGTTACTAAGGATGGCCGTGAAATTAACGCAGCCAGGGCCAGAGAAGTAGCCCTTGTTTTCTGGGATGCTGACCATTCCCACCCCTCCCTGCCCCCAAACAGCTGCAGCATGTCAATCATGCTGTGTCTTAGGGGGCACTGCAACCATCATCGCAGACACTGATTATCACAGTGCAGATCTTGTGCATGCACCAATTGGGAACCATCGATGTTGTACACAAATCATTGGGTTTGCATACAATTCTGAATCAGGCCTTACAGTATTTCATCGCAATTGTGGCACTTCTTGCAAATTGGTACACAAGGAATAAAGCTTTTAAATACTGTATAAACAAAAGGTTTAAGGCTCAAACCTGTTTTCATACAATTATGGTTTTTACAATTATACTAATGTACATCAATCTAAAACATAACCGCTATTTAGTATGAAAATAAAAAATAAATACACACATTTAAATTCAATAACAAGAAAAATCAGCACTAATAAATTTAGCCAAAATCAATTGTTTAGGATGTGTGACAAAATGTTACCAGTATTAAAAACCACAATAGTAGTAGTAGCAGCAGTCGTCTTAGTAGTATTCTTTGCAGAATGACCACATTTGTTAGGATTGGAAAATAGAAGCCAACATACTGTGGGTCAGACTTAATGGCAAAATATCACCCTGTAGGCTTTGAGGTTAATTATATTAACCTCTGTAGTGCTCTCCTTAACCTTGTTTCATTGACTATATGCTGCTTCTGTAGAATTGATATGTATTATAAAGTTGCTTACTGAAGATAAGCAGTTACAAAGAGATGAACACAGCAAATTTTATATGACTACAGTATATACTGTACAGTAAATGTCTGTACAAAGTAGACTGTTCATTTTTAAAGAAAAATGATGGCTCTGCATTACTTTCTTGTACAATACAAATACAAATTAGATTTCCCAATTTGACAACATATTTGCAGTTGAGACTTCAGTGTAAAGGATATAAAAAATATTGTTTAAATGGGCATTTCAGGAATGTGAATAAAAAAAATGTATGGGACTGGGAATTTAAATACAATTAACAAACATATTAAGAACAACATAAAGGTTTTTGGTTTAAGTTTAGGATTCATGGTTATTTATTTCTCATAAAGGGGTAAATTTACTAAGATTCGTGTTTGGGCGAGAAGGTATTCTCAAGTGAGTTTTGCCTGTTTTTCTGACTCGCAAATTTACTAAGGTCAAACACATGTGAACTCGCAGGAAACAGGCATCAAAACTTGCATGAGTTTACAAAACCCGACCAAATACACCATCGTCCAAACTCGCAAGTACTTTCCATAGAAAGTAATACAATACAGAATTTACCAAAAATTTAGTTTTGAAACTTGCACTGGAAATTAACAAACTCACCCCAAAATATACTTTTCCAATAGATGACCTCCTGAAGTAAGTGTTTGTGTGAGTTTGGATGTGTTTGCAAGTGTTCCCATGTGTTTCTACTTGCAATTACTGGTAACACAATGATGATGCATATAAAAGATTCCAAAGGTGCTGCATTGTTTTGTGTGCTGCTAAAATGGCTGAGTTTTGTTCCACTGCTGGCAACTTCATGTGTCTGGGATTTCAGAGGCTCTACCAGCAGGCTAAAAATGAAACTGAGCAGGCTCAGGAGGTAATGCAGACAGCAGTGGATTGGGCCGCTGGGCTAGTTCCCGCTGGGCCAGTGCCCTTGGTGGCTGGCAGCTGCCCAGCCCACCCCACACCCTTCAATGACTATCCCCCCTCGGGCTTTCCCCCATTGCTCTGCAGCAGTCAGCTCCAGTCGGGCAGCTGAACAGCGCAGCAGCATGGTGGCCATCTGGTCCTTCAACAGTCTGAACCCTACCCCACCTCACCTCCCCTCCCCTCCCGCATGGTCTTGTCTTCCCCAGACACCGGCCATCCCACTGCCGTGGGCTGCACTGTGCAGCTTCAGTTCCACGTAAGTGCAGAATCCAGTGACTGGGTTAAAAAGAAGAAGAAATATGGCCAACGGGGGTTCTGCTGTGCATACCCAGCTGCAGCAGCTCCTCCCACAAGCCTTTGCAGAGCCTGCCAGTCACCACTGATGGCTCCGCCTCCTGCCCCTCTGTGGCTGGGCACGATTCCCCACCTACAGGTCAGCATCCTGCATGGCGACACTGGGACAAGCAAGCAGTGACTTGGTAGCCAAACAGAGTAGCTGAATGTACTGTAAGTGGCTGCAGTGGCAATGGCACTGGTCGATGAAGGGCAAGGCTGAGACACACACTGGGGCTGGGGCATGGGCTAGGGGGAAAAGGCTGACTCACTGGGGTTGGTAGGAGAATGAGGCTGACATGCTGGTGCTGGGGGGAGAATGTGGCTGACATGCTGGGACTAGAGGAAAATGGCTGACATACTGGGGCTGGGAGGAGAATGAGGCTGACATGCTGGGGCTGGGGGGGAAGAGGATGACATGCTGGGAGGATAATGAGGCTGACATGCTGGGGCTGGGTGGAGAATGAGGCTGACATGCTGTGGCTGGGGGGGAGAATGAGGCTGACATGAACTGGGGCTGAGACACACACAGGGACTGGGGGGGAAATTAGGCTGACACACACTATGACTGGGGAGAGAATGAGGCTTACATGAACTGGGGACACATTGGTGGGAAATGAGGCTGACATGCTGAGGCTGGAGGGGGAATAAGGCTGACATGCTGAGGCTGGGACAAATACTGGGGGAAGAATGAGGCTGACACAATGGGGCTGGGGGAATGAGGCTGGGACACATGCTGGGGCTGGGGGAAAATGATGCTGACACAAACTGGGGCTGGGGGATATGAGGCTGACACACACCGGCTGGAGAATGGGGTTGAGACACACAATGGGGTTGGAGGAATGAGGCTGACACACACTGGGGCTGAGACACATGCTGGGGAATGGGGTTGAATCACACACTGGAGGTGGAGGGAATGAGGCTGACACACACTGGGGGGAATGAGGCTTATACACACTGGGGTTGGAGGGAATATGCCTGACACACACTGGGGCTGAGGAAATTGGGATGGGAGACACATTGGGTCTGAGAGCATAACACACTGGGTCTAAGGGCATGGGGCTGAGACACACTGGTGCTGAGGGAATGAGGCTGTTAGCTACAGGTGGGCCTGGGGTTGGAGAGACATATTGGGTCCTGGAGACAGACAAGGGGGCCTGGAGATGGAGAGACATGGAGCTCGGGAGATGAAGAGACACAGGGAGCCTGAAGAACCACAAGGGGCCTGGAGAACCACAAGGGGGCTTGAGGATGGAGAGATGTAAGAAGGTCTGGAGTAACATGGGGGCCTGGAGAGACACAGAAATTCACATTTTGCCCAGCACTAAAACCTCTGTTACTATACATTTTCTGGTTACGATGATGACATTGGTTGTATTTCTACATAAACAGGCATCTTCCAGATAGTGTGATCTACATGAATAGTGAATATCAGCTGAAGACGTTGCTCAGTGAGGCTCAATTCTTCAGAGGGTCCCCATGGCAGAGAAACCACCATATAGGTGGAAGAAAAGACTTCGAAACTGACTGGCCTGTACCTAGTGCAGAGGTATGGCAGTGTATCATTCACCAAGATTTCTGTTGCCGACCCTGCTACCCTCAGCGGCTTGCAAAAGCACCTCCAGGCCCTAAAAGGAGGGAATATACTGCCCTACTCAGACCCATCCCCTCAAATGACCAGCACCCATAAGGGCTGCTTCCAGAATTTTCCCGGGCTAGTTTTCTATCCCAATCGGCCCCTGAACGCAGGTATCAGAAAGGCTGTGCAGGCCACATTTTTTTGGGAGGCATTTGAACCTGAATGCATTGGCCAATGCCGAGGTCATACAGATTTCTCGGCTGAACTGTACTAACATATTCCATCTGTATGACCAAGTCAAACTGGACTTAGACCCTGACCCTAGGGCACACCTGCAGTTTATGGGCGGCCCTACTGATATCAATCATGATGTCAGTACTGGACTTCCTGCTCTATTAGCGCAGGAAGTCCACTTGGGCTTGTGGGAGCCGAGACCCTCCTGCAGGGTCTCGTCACAAGCCCGATGGTCGCGATAATCGCGGCCATCGCCAGGATGCTCGCACTAGCTGTGGTTGGTCACCCACAGCTTTGCGAGCAGCCTGGAGGCCGAAACAAAAAAAAAACTGCCCTGATTCAGAGTGAGCCATCGTCAACAGAAAGCACCTCTGAATTGGGCCCTCTGTTGTATCCGGTGATAATTTGAGCATAGAGAGTGGTAGACATCTCATCACTCAGCATTTTAGCAGTAAGTATCATGTCTTTTTTTGGTAAAGTAACCTAAACATATTTTTGCCTTAATAATGTAATATCACCTTGTATTTGTGGTTTAATGTTTTTCAATATTGGCAAAGTCATACATCAGAAATATTATGTGTTCACCACGTCGGCTCCATTAAATGTGACATTAACTTTTGATGTGTTGCTTACTTGCCTAAGCCTCCTGCAAAGATAATACACTTTCTTTGAAATAGCAGCATTGCTAGATACTTCTGATATGGTACGATAGGTTGGCAAAAAACATTATGATATGTCCTTGAACTTGGTTTGTGTGCATAGAAATCTAGATAGATAAAGTAGTATGCATTTTGGTACCCAATATATCTATTTGTAAAATAATGTAAGGCAAACTAAAACCACACTTTGATCATTTCTCTTTATTGCAAATGTGCTTGGGTGACACCAGGGGCGGATTGGCAATAATATTTAAGGGGAAGATTCCCAGTGGGCCACCACCTGTGGGGCCACTAGGGCTGTTATAAGTCCTGAAAGTGGGGCTGACTGTGCACAATGTGCTCATAGAGCGGGGTGGAGCACAGCCACGGCTGTCAGTGAAGTTGGAACAAGCATGATTACACTGACTCAGAGGACTGGCCCTCTCCACTACTGGGGGTGGGTGGTCTTCTGCCCTGATATATCCAGCCTGCAGCTGCTGTGTGCCTAGGTGTGAGGGCCACATCTGGGTGTAAGGCTCTCCTGGTACATCAGCCAGGCTGTCTCTGGCTGGAACACAGAGACAGAGCAGCTCACTGTGAAAATGCTCCCCCCTTTGTCAGGTTACTGATGGTACAGTCTGGGGAGTCTACTGATTACTTTCAGTTTCACTCTCCAACCGAACATGCACGTTGGCCGGGAGCAGGCAGACAGGGACAAAGCAAGCTGCAGTCCCGACATGTCATCCAACACTGAGAGGTGTACACTGCCCAGAACCAGCACATGGTGGAAGAAGAGGAGGATTGAGTCTGAGCAGGATGAGTAGGTGAATGAGGTAAGGCAGTGTCACATGTCTAGCTTCTCTGTTGTGGAACTACAAGTCCAAGCACACTATGAAAAGCTCCTTCCAGGGCATGGGTGGATTTGTAGTTCCATTGCAGGAGGCACACAGTCTGCCTAAGCTGAGTTTTCTGAATCAGGGGAAGACAATGTGTGGGGGATGCGGCCAATTTCCCGACAGTCAGGATGCTGGTACTTAGAATGCTGGCGCCGGAATCCTGACACCTGTAAGAATTCCAGTGCCAGCATCCCAACTGCCAGCATCCTGACTGTAAGTACTGGGGTTAGTAGGCAAGTTAGTGTTAGGCACTAAGGGGAGGTTTGGTTTTAAGGTGTAGGGAGGGGGAGGTTAGGTATTGGCACAGGGGGGAAAGGGTTATGGGTAGGGATAGGGGGAGGGTTAGGATACTGACCAACAAGTGTTGGTATCGTAACTCTGTTGGGATGCGGGCAGTGACATCCTGACCACCAGGATCCCATGCGCTGGCAATACCCAAACCTTTTGTGGCACTCAGCTGCTGGGAATCTGCACATCCTAGCATGACTTTCCATAGATTTAGGTTGTTCTAACAGCAAAACTGTTGCATGGCATGCTGGGAAGTGTAGTACTACTGCAGTTGGTATGCCAAACATTGCCTCCACCTGTACTATATCATTAACCCCATGATCTACACCCTGCTGCAGTCTATGTGTGGTCTGTTTTGGTTGGTGTAAATTAGGGATGCTATAAGCCCTGTAATAGAGTGTGGTGCAGGTTTACTGCATTTTTGGGATCCAAATGTGTCCCCGATTTTTATTTTAGAAATATAGCAAAAAAGGTAGCCTCCAAATGTGCCATTTTGTCCAGTACTGTCTTTTATCTGTCTACCTGTCAGTACTGGCAAAACCCCTCATACTCAGCATAGTCCTCTAGCATCTTATTGATCACCTTTTTCCTTTAAACATTGACTTGATAGCCACTACATGTTGATGTCATTGTTTTTTTTTCCCTACACAAATAGGCGGCTTCCAGATAATGTGATCTCTTGCATGAATAGTGTAAACCAACTCAAGACGCTGCCTGTCCAGGAAGGATCAATTTCTTCAGAGGGTCCTCATTGCAGAGAAAACATATAGGTAAGAAAATAGTCATTCACATGCTCGCTTTGTTTATTCACTGCAGAGAGGTACTGGGGCATGTCCATTTGCTCTCGGAGCGGTGGGCATTTCCCCAGCACGACGAAAACAAGTGGAAAAATGGCTCGCAAGCATGGCGTCTTACACAAGGTCATGCCCCTTGATACAAGACCAAACCCCATTTTTTGGGGTGCGTGCCTTAGGCGTGCGCACATGGGGCCACTTTACAAGAATTTTCCAGGGCCATTTTCAACTCCCAATCCTCCCCTGGGTAACACTTTACTAGTTTGTAAAGTTTCACATACAATACACAAAAGTTAATTAGTAGTCCAGTGGTGCAGATATAAAAGGGACAATACTGTATTGATCAAATTTATGACATAGTACAATATTTTATCAAGAAGGTTGTCTTTATGTCTTAATCTTTGACATTTGTTTCCAGATGTGTGCTTATTAATATTGACTTAATGTTTTCCACTTTTTCCCACAGCAATAATATTTGCAAAACAAGGTAAGTTTGTTCTGGTTTGCACCAAATTTTGGATGTTCTGTGCCCTAAAAGCCTTTAATTGCAATTTGTCTGTTCAGTTTTAAGCAAGCTTATTGTAACATGTGTTATTACAAAGGGTGTGTTGATTAAAAAACCTATATGTACCCCTTTTTGCAAAAAATTACTCTCAACATTGTTTACACTCACTATAATGTAGTTCAGATGTACACATAAGTCTAATTTAATACCCTAAAAAATAGTGTATGTTTGCAAAAGGAGCAACAAAAAAACAGTTACATGTTCCCTTTCCCTTTATGTGCCTTGTGTAAAATTAACACCTAAATCTAGAGAGAAGAGATGTGCATTAAGTGGAACAACACTGACATTGCAAAATCACCATCAACAAGATTTAACCACACTTTGGGGTTTAGGTACAAAAGTGTTGGTATTTTAAAAGAGGAGATTTATAACTAAAAAAAAATCGTATTATATTATAGTTGGATCTAGCACCTTCTACACGCTAACAGCTAGAATATGAATATGAGCTAAGAACAACATATCCACTTCTAAACCCACACTTTAGTAAATAAATGACTTTGTGTATGAGGCCATGTCCAAAGATGTTTAATTTTGGTGGTCTTTGTTTCTGAAAATGTTCTAAAAAGTAAAAACAAGGGCAGCTACATGTATTTTGGTTTGTTTGCTGTTGTTGCAAGGCTATTTTACATTTTCTACCTCCTCATGAAGTCATCTTATCACCTCCAAATGGGCTTACCAGCAGTAGGTTACATGCTCATGCCTCGAGGCCAGATGTACATAAATGTGTTTTTTTTTACTTCAATGCTTTTTACTCCATAACATAATCAAATATGTTACTTGACAATAATTTATTTAGGCTGTAGCTGGGACTATCCTCATTTTAAAACATTAGATTTGTGTCTGATGTGGAAACGCCAAAAACATTCCAAAAAATATGGCTTCTTAAGATGTTGTCCCTGGCCATACTCAATTACAACCCATTAAATCTAATTTTTAAGTATGGTCCAATGGTTTTTTTTTTAGCCTTCACTAAATGTAGTAGTGTGTAATGTTAACATGTGTGAACAGATTTCAATGACTCACCTTCCAGAAGAGAAGATTCCGGACTAGCAGCCAGATTCAGTGAGGACATTGTTTGACCTATGCCTTGGTCTAGGTGTGTTGTGGGTTGCATTGGTTTTTGAGCCAAGGAGGCGTCTATAAGCAAAACTAACATTAAATATACTGTATGCTGTACTGTTTCTTCTTGTATGCTGGGAGAAGACTATTGTTTGAATTGAATTACCTTCATCATCCAAATCACAAACTTCCACTTGTCTGGACTTGCTTACGTTCAGTGTTGGTTGCTGTGGGCTGGATGGTCCTTAAAGCAAAACATTACATTTTTAACATTGGTTCTTCTTACTGTTGTATGCACAGCCAACAATGTTAGACATTACTTACCTGCAGCATTATCCTCAAAGGCCTGCACTTGGCTACATAGCCTTCTACCTGATGCTGGTTGCTGTTGCCTGGATGGACCTTAAAGCAAAAAATGACCTATTTTACAATGTGACTTCTTACTGTTGTCTGCAAGGGCAAATACTTTGTGCAATTATTTACTGGCCTCTTCCACATCTGAATCCTCCTGTTGCCTGTGCTTTCTCTTTCTTGTGGTACTTTTAATTGCCTGTTGAAAGATTGATGAAAAATTAACATAAATAAGTGTGTGTTTGTAATTTGATATTGAGGGTTGATATTATTGCTTGATTCCAAAACATTTTTAAATAAAAATGCATTTGGTTAAATAATCGTCCTTTACAAATTATTGCCATATTAAAAAGGTACATTAGAATAGTTGACTGTGCCTAAAATAGAAAAATGGAATACAATAATATATGTTTTAATCCATTTTTAAAGAGCACATGAAATTTCTAGCTTAAACAATAGCAAACACACCAGAAGTACAGTAGCTTCACATAAGTTACCAAACATCCTAAAATAAGATATGTGTAATAATTTTACCTTCTGCTATTGTTCAAAAACATATGGCTGCATGTGTAAGCCAAATGTAATAATGGTTTCACCACTAGACTATATAAAGGCATAGTGGGATGTGTAGGGACAAAGCAAGTGGAGTGTGAAGTGCTTTTTAAACCTAAAGTAATGTGTTTGACTAAGGAAATTACAGACATGCAAAACAGGCTTTAAAAATAATGAGTTTTAAATATTGTATGTCAAAGTTTTAAAATACAACTTTTTTTGGACAAAGCAAAACACAAATCAACACCTAAAAACAAAAAAACAAAAAAATAAACCTTAAATTTACATTTAATGTTTTTTAATAGAAAAAAAACCCAGGGATGGTCAATAAGGTCCCCTCCAGCTGCTGTGGAACTACACATCCCAGCATGGTCTGCCACAGTTTTACTGTGAGGGCATGCAAATACTGTAACATACCATGCTGGTATATGTAGTTCCACAACAAAAAATGCATATATTGAGATGTGACAAATTCCAATTTAATAACATTGAAAGTCAATAGTGCAACCCAAACCAAAAGGACATTGAAAGCCTACCAAGAACCTGCAATAAAAACTTTACAGTACTTTGACTTTATAAAATGTAGATAAAACTACAAATCCAGAACACAAATAAACAATTATTTGAACAAATCACATGTCCACTTATCAGTGCACCTAGGGGCATCGGTATCCTGGACATTGATACGTCTGACAACCTCAGGTGGTATCATGGGCTTGACTGCTTTCTCATAGTCAAGGTAGTCTACCTGGTAGGGTGAGCCTCTGCCAGTTTCTCTTTCTGCCTGGGACTCAATCACCATCTTGTCTTTCACATGACGTTTGATGTCTGAGAAATTATTTTTAATGTTATCCAGTATTTGGCAAGTGGTCCCCTCAGCATTGACTGCACTCACAACCGACGCTGAGATGGCATTTATGCGATGTGTTGATGTGCTTGCAGCCTTATGTCCAAACAGCAGGTGGTGGTGTATCATGACCTCCTGAACAAGGGCCATGTTTTACTCCCAAGTGAACTTTACATTGCACCCTGTCTTTGTCTTGCCCCTTGGCCTGGGTGCCACATCACTGCTGCCTGAACTGATCAATAGGCCTGCTTGAGCAGCAACCTCACCCACCTCACTCTCTCCCTGCCTCTCCTCTGCCCTTGACATAATCCTAACCACCTCCCTACAGAAACACAAAACACTGAAAAGTAAATAACAAACAAACACAAACTTACACACCTGCTTCCAGCACACACAAAACACTGACAGGACCCTAAAAAACAAACAATGGAGACAGAAATGAAGACAAACTTACAAATAAGCACTAAACAACTACCACACACCAAACAGCAATCGAATCCACTAGCACCAAACTCTCCTTCACCACTAAACACACTCCTTACTGTCCCTCTGCAAACTCTTACCAACAAAACTCTCACAGGTGTGTCTGTTTGGGGCATTTTAATATACTTGGACAGTGGGTATATGACATGTGAGTGATTCAACCAATCACAGTACTTTGCTAGTAAAATGCATGCATTCTTGCGTGATTATTTTAAAACTCACTTCCTTTCTCATATGTAATTTTCCTCGCATGTAAAGTAAAAAACCATGGACATTTGCACAAGAGATTGTACTCGTGCCAGCTTGGACCAAAGTTTCATGACTAAACTCGATTGCATTTACCATTGGAAAACACAAATTGTGAAAACTCATTTGTTAATAAATTAAAGAATTCTGGCGGGGAAAAGTTGTGTGTGTCCGTGAGAAGATGTTCGAGCTTAAACTCGCCCAAACTCAATTCTTAGTAAATTTACCCCAAAAAGTCTAAATTTTGGCAACCAGAACACCAAAAACTCACAAAAAAACTTTAATTCTAACACTGTAATTAAGTAGCAAGACAGCAAGGAAATATCATGATATTATTTTAAGCAGATAATAGTTTCAAGTGAAAGAGCTGTTACTACAATCATAGGCACCTTCCTCAAGGGTTTCCCATACATACTAAACAAACACACAACACATTTATACCTGTATGAGTTCATATATCATTGAAAAACTTGAATAACATACCACAAATTGCAATGAATAAAAAGTGTCCTACCACAAACAGTTATACTTTCACTAATAAAACATCAGCCATGCAGCCATACCTATTCACAAAGTTGGATAAAAAATCAAGGGAAGGAGACAGATTGCTATGTAACATTAAAGATAAACACAGTAAAATTATCAAATGTGATAAATTATGAAAAAGCAACAATATCAAAATTAAATGCATTTTTGAAGCATCAGAGCTCACACAATCCCATTGAAAATACTCAGAAAGCTAAATAAAGCATCACAATATCTGTCCATAGACTGCCAACTAAGCTGCACACTGCCATACAGATCTTAGTGAATATGCATATGACTTATTGCAAAAGAGCATGCAAGCTAGTTGCTAGGCAAATGCAAAGAAATATCTAGTGAAGTTTTATATGACATAGGGGCCTATTTATCATTAAATGTTTGCGGCATATTCCGGAAAACACCCATTGTCGTGGGATATCTGCAAATATTATGGTTCATCCAATGTATGAATGAGAGAATGCAGCAGATATCTCTGATATCTCTGATATCTGCAGCGGTCGCTGTATTTCTGACAGCAGCTGCAACCCCCAAATGTTTCTATAGGTGTTGCAAAGTTTCAGATTTTACATTCCACAGCTTGGCCTCAATAGGAAAATGCCACCTGAAGATGGAGCTACCTAATGTAGCCTACAGGCTATGCTTCACAAAATTTACAGGGAGAGGGCTTCTCCAGAATTCTCTCCAGCAATGTCCGACATATGGTTGTGGCCTACAGTGACAATCCCGATGGCAGAATGCCGGCTAGGGATTCATGATAGGCATCGAGAAACCGACGTCTATCATAATCCAGAAGCCAGAATCCAGGACGACGCAGGCCTGAACGAGGCAAGTCTGGGTCACCCATCCTCTTAGCCTCGGGGGGGGGAGGTTAGCTTTAGGAGAACACAGGGGGACTTAGGGTTAGGCACCCCTGGGAGGGTATGGGTTAGGCTCAGGGAAGGGTGGGTTAGGGTTAGGCACTACTGGGGGGAGGTTAGGGTTTGGCACCCCCCAGGGAGGGTTAAGTTTAGGGTGTGGGGAGGGGGGATTAGGTTTAGGCACCCTTGGGGGGAGGTTAGGGTTAGGCACCCCTAAGGGAGGGTTAGGGTTAGTGGGAAGAGAGGTGAGGGTTATGTTACTTACGTGCCACTATCAGAATTTCCCCCCTTCGGGCAGCTTCTGTCGGGATTTGAACCGGCGGCTAAACAGCCACTGGCATTTCAATCCATTCCTTAACACACATGTGTGGTTAGTAGAGTGCGAATGTGCCAGAGTCCCATTAGAGGCGTGAAGAGATTGCCGATGCTGTCACTTCACTCTGAGCACATCACAGAGATGGGATCCTTTCAGAGCCCCAGACCCTGCATATGCTATTTGATACATGCCGGAGGTATTATCACATACTGCTCTGCGATTTTGGGCATTAAATTGTACCCAGATTACATTGAGAATGTGATAATTGAGAAATGGATCCAATAGTAAAGATATGCACATATCATGTGTTTTGTTTTTGGTAAAAACCCCTCAAAGGTTTTTTTTCTTTTTTTGGAGGGGGGTTGGATAAACTACCTCAAGTATTTTTGGTTCTGTTTTGGATTTCTTTTATATGAATAAAACAGCTAAAATAATATAATTTGGTTATACAGTATTAGTAATTTCCAGTAAATCTTGAACAGCTTACAGCTCACAACATTGTTTTCATCCACGTTGGCCAAATGCTGCAGTTAGCTGACTGGCTAGAGTAAGTGACTGAGCAGTGGCACAAACACAAAGCAGTTTTATAAATAATAAAGTGTTATGTTCTAGGTTGTTTGTGGACCCGGGGTGGTAGCAGGAGCGATCACAGAAGCAGATTTGAAAATAAAACTAGGATTTTTAATAAGTGCTTGAGTAGACATATAATGTGGCAGTAAATAAAAGTCCAGGAATATATAAATGTGCACAAGAGTTCTGTGGTGAGAGCAAAAGGGTTAATGTCCAAGTAGAAACACTTAGAGCTGTCCAGGTGTGCAGGTAGTGAAACTGAAAATAATCAAGCCAGGTTTGCAGGTAGTGAACTGAAAATAATCAAGCCAGGTTTGCAGGTAGTGAACTGAAGCGCAGGATGTCAGCAGGCTCAGGCACTCAGGTATGGGCAAGGGTGATGGAGGAAGCGGGGTAGTCCAGTGGGAGCTAGGAGCTGACAGGCAGACTGGCAGACAGCGAATTCACAGGAACAGGAAAGCACAGAGAACTCCCTCTCAGCTAGGCTGAGATACATGTTGCACTGGCAAAGAAGGAAGGCACTGACCCTTCCTAAATACCCCATGCCGTGCTGTTATTGGCCGGAGGGAACATGTGACTCACCAGGATTGGCCAGCCGTATCACATGGCCAGAAGGCAAGATGGTGGCGCCCATGCCAAACGTAATGGAGATGCCGCCAGGCCTCACCAGCGCAGAGTGACAACAGGGCCGCACAACAACACGCGCAGCCAAAGCCCCCACCAGACACCAGCTCCGCCACCAGAAATCCCGCGCCACAACGACCTCACAGGTAACACCCGCCTAGCGCCATGCTGAAATACCCTGGCCGTGACAGTATCCCCCCCCTTTTGGGGTGGCCTCAGGACACTCACCAGGCTTCTCCGGATGGGCAGAATGGAATCTCCTGATGAGCGTGGGAGCGTGGACATCACGAGCATCGGTCCAGCAACGTTCCTCTGGACCGTAACCTTTCCAGTCCAACAAATACTGAAGATGACCTCTGCGCAGACGAGAGTCCAAGATCTGGGCGACTTCAAACTCAACTCCTCTCTCCGTCTGGACTCGAGGAGAAGCAGGTAGAGTATTATGGAACTTATTCAGGACTAAGGGCTTTAATAAGGAAACATGGAAGGAATTGGGAATTTTTAAGTACGGGGGTAACTGTAAATGGTAGGCCACTGGATTAATGACTTCTGTTATGGTGAAGGGACCGACGAAGTGGGGTGCGAATTTCATAGAGGTAACTCTTAGATGAAGGTTCCGAGTAGACAACCAGACCTGGTTTCCTACTTGCATGCGTGGAACTATTCTACGCTTTCTATCAGCCTGGGTCTTATAGCGAGAGGATGCCTTCAACTAATCAGACCGTACTTGAGTCCAGATGGCAGCAAAATTCTGCACCATGTCCTCCATGGCCGGAACATCGAAAACAGACAGGCTTCGAAATTCGGGAAAACGAGGATGAAGGCCATATACAACCTGAAATGGCGTTTGGTTAGTTGATGAGTGGTAGGAAGCATTATGTGCAAACTCAGCCCATGGAAGCAAGGCAGCCCAATTGTCCTGGGAAGATGACATAAAAATTCTTAAGAAAGTCTCTAGATCTTGATTAACTCTCTCGGTGGAGCCGTTGCTTTGCGGATGGTAGGCCGTGGAAAAGTTTAACTTCACTTGAAGAACAGAACACAAAGCCCTCCAGAATTTTGCAGTAAATTGCACACCACGGTAAGAGACATTTTCAGCAGGAATGCCATGTAGACGAAATATGTGTTGGACAAACAACTGTGCCAGGTCAGGGGCAGAAGGTAACTTCTTCAACGGTATTAAGTGGACCATCTTAGAAAATCGGTCTATTACAACCCAGATAGTGTTGAAACCTTGAGAGACTGGCAGGTCTGTGACGAAATCCATGGAGAGATGCGTCCATGGACATGAGGAGTAGGTAATGGAAGCAATTCCCCAGCTGGAGCTTGTCATGATGATTTATGCTGGGCACAGGAGGAGCAGGAAGAGATGAACTCCATTATATCTGCCTTCATAGAAGGCCACCAATAGTGTCTTTTCAGGAACTCCAAGGTCTTCCGAGTGCCTGAGTGCCCTGCGAAGAAAGAGGAATGTGCCCAAGTGAGAAGCTGCTTCCTTAATTCCGGGGCCACAACTGATTTTCCCGTAGGAGGCTGAACTTGTAATGTGGCGAAAACTCTTGATTCCAAGACAGGGGTATTGCTTTGATTTTCAGATTGATCATCACAGAGGAGAGATCTCGATAGGGCATCAGCCTTCTGATTAAGTGCTCCAGACCGGAAGGTCAGGGTGAACTGAAATCTGCCAAAGAATATTGCCCAGCAGGCCAAACAAGGACTCACACAGTGGAGGTTTTTGAGAAATAGGAGATTTCTATGGTCCGTAAATACAGTAAATGGAAACTTGGCGCCTTCTAGCAAATATCTCCATTCCTTCAATGCCAACTTTACAGCTAGCTGTTCTTGCTCACCTATGGCGTAGTTCCTTTCGGCAGGTGAGAATTTTTTAGAAAAGAGCCCACACGGATGGACTCGGTTGACCTCATAACGTTGAGACAAGACTGCTCCCACAGCTTCAGATGATGCGTCCACTTCCAACAAAGAAGGCCTGTCCAGATCTGGTTGTCGAAGAACTGGTGCTGAGACAAAGGCCTGTTTTAGAAGATGAAAGGCAGACTCTGCCTCAGGTGACCATTCGGCAGGATTAGCACCTTTGCGGGTCAAGGCTGTAATGGGAGCCAGCAGTGTAGAAAATCCTTTAATGAAGCGTCTATAATAATTGGCGAAGCCCAACAATCGCTGGATGGCCTTCAGTGTCTGAGGTCGGGTCCAATCCAGAATTGCTTGTACCTTCTTGGGGTCCATTTCTAAACTGGAGCCAGATATTACATAGCCGAGAAAAGGTACACTGGGCACTCCAAAGATGCACTTCTCCAGTTTGCAGTAAAGGTGGTTTTCTCTCAAATGGGTCAGAACTTCTTTAACATGTTCTTGATGTTTAGCCACAGAGGGTGAAAAAATCAGTATGTCATCCAGATAGACAAAAACTGAAACATATAACATCCCGAAAAATCTCATTAACAAAACTTTGAAAGACAGCAGGGGCGTTACACAATCCAAAAGGCATTACTAAATACTCGAAATGTCCATCTCTGGTATTAAAAGCGGTCTTCCATTCATCGCCAGCTCGGATACGAATGAGGTTGTAAGCCCCTCTCAGATCTAATTTAGAAAAAATTACAGAGCCCTTGACCCTATCAAACAAATCAGTAATCAGGGGAAGAGGGTATCGATTCTTTACAGTAATGTCATTAAGGCCTCGATAATCGATACATGGTCTTAGACCACCGTCCTTCTTTCCAACAAAGAAAAACCCAGCTCCGGCAGGTGAAGTAGAGGGGCGAATGAACCCCTTTGCCAGGTTGTCCCGGATGTACTCGGTCATGGCTTGAGTCTCAGGCAAGGACAGCAGATAGGTACGACCATGAGGTGGTATCTTATCAGGTATCAATTCAATTGGACAGTCCCATTCCCTATGAGGGGGTAAGATATTTGCTTGTTGCTCAGAGAACACATCGGCGAACATCTGATATTCCTTGGGAATGGCAGAAGAAACTAATGGAACTGTCTTTCTCACAGGTCGAATTTTTGGAAGACAGGATTTCTGACAGTCCATACCCCATGACAGAATCTTCATAGAACTCCAATCAATCCTGGGATTATGTTGACGTAACCAGGGTAGACCAAGAACCACTTCTTGAGAGGCCTCTGATATCACCAGGAATTTTAAAGACTCAGAATGAAGTGCTCCAATTCGGACCAATACTGGTTGAGTCTCTTTCGTGACTATCCCGTTAGTTAGAGGGCGTCTGTCTATAGAGGTCAGAGAGATGGCATGGTTGAGAGACAAACAAGGAATCTGAAATTTATCTATGAAACTAGACGTTATGAAATTTCCGGCTGCTCCCGAGTCAAGTAGAGCAGTAGCAAAGACAGGTTTGGGTTTAAGATCAAAGGCTAGGGTAATAGTGAAATCTTTAATTTTTGGAGACGGGTTCATAACTCCTAACTTGATGTCTCCAGGGTCAGATAGGATTTGGCATTACCCGGTTTACGGGGGCAGGAGATTAGCAGGTGACCGGACTCTCCGCAGTACAGACAGAGGTTCTTTTGCATTCTTATCTGACGTTCTTCTTTGGAGAGGTGTGTATGATTCACCAGCATAGGCTCCTCTTCAGTAGGAGAAGGAATGGGTCGGGTAGAAATGGAGGGGGTAAATGACCTTTGCCGGTCAGTTCTGTTTTTTTCAGCCTGACTTTCCCTGAAGCGGAGGTCAACTTTGATACACAATGAAATCATGTCATTCAGATTAGTAGGAAGCTCTCGAGTGACTAGATCATCCTTTAGTCGGTCTGATAACCCATGCCAGAAGGCCGAGGTGAGGGCTTCCTCATTCCATTTGAGCTCTGATGCTAAAATTTGAAATTGCACGGCATATTGACTGACAGGACGGAACCCTTGTCTCAGTGTCATGATGTTTGATGATGCGGATACAGTACGCCCAGGTTCATCGAAAATCCTCCTGAAGGATGACACAAAGCCTGCGTAATTATCCAGCAGCGGATCTGAGCGCTCCCAGAGTGGGGAAGCCCATTCCAAGGCCTGGCCGGATAACAGAGAGACTATATAAGCCACTTTAGTTCTTGCATTTAGAAAGTTGTCAGGCTGCAGGGTAAAATGTATGTCACACTGATTAAGGAATCCTCAGCAGAGTTTAGGATTGCCATCAAATTTACTTGGTAAAGGAAGATGTAAGCGGGGAGATGATCTGCCTCCTGTATTCCCAGACGCTGATGCGGATGTAGATGCTGGCACTTCAGGGATAGAAAAGGAAGTTTGCAAACTATCCTGTCGCTTGGACATCTCTTGCAGAAATTGAGCCATCTGATGCTGCATGTTTTCCAGATTTTCTAAACGACCAGAAATGCACCGGAACAAATCCACTCCTGACTCCTGATCCGTGGCTGGCTCCATGGGGCCAGTGCAAACTGTTATGTTCTGGGTTGTTTGTGGACCCGGGGTGGTAGCAGGAGTGATCACAGAAGCAGATTTGAAAATAAATCTAGGATTTTAAATAAGTGCTTGAGTAGACATATAATGTGGCAGTAAATAAAAGTCCAGGAATATATAAATGTGCACAAGAGTTCTGTGGTGGGAGCAAAAGGGTTAATGTCCAAGTAGAAACAATTAGAGCTGTCCAGGTGTGCAGGTAGTGAAACTGAAAGTAATCAAGCCAGGTTTGCAGGTAGTGAACTGAAAATAATCAAGCCAGGTTTGCAGGTAGTGAACTGAAGCGCAGGATGTCAGCAGGCTCAGGCACTCAGGTATGGGCAAGGGTGATGGAGGAAGTGGGGTAGTCCAGTGGGAGCTAGGAGCTGACAGGCAGACTGGCAGACAGCGAATTCACAGGAACAGGAAAGCACAGAGAACTCCCTCTCAGCTAGGCTGAGATTCACATTGCACTGGCAAAGAAGGAAGGAACTGACCATTCCTAAATACCCCATGCCGTGCTGTTACTGGCCGGAGGGAACATGTGACTCACCAGGATTGGCCAGCCATATAACATGGCCAGAAGGCAAGATGGCAGCGCCCATGCCAAATGGAACGGAGACGCCGCCTGGCCTCACCAGCGCAGAGTGACAACAGGGCAGCACAACAACGCGCGCAGCCAAAGCCCCCCGCCAGGCACCAGCTCCGCCACCAGACATCCCGCGCCACAACGACCTCACAGGTAACACCCGCCTAGCGCCATGCTGAAATACCCTGGCCGTGACATAAAGCATGTCTGTGAAACATAGTGGCACTATAGGCAAACAGGATGGCAGTAAAATATAAACTATATGATACTATAGAATGTTTTCATTAATCAAGAACTAGATCAGATGCCTGAGGCAGGCACAGGTAAATGGAGGTGGAATATTTAGTTGAAGCCAGGTAAAGTATTGATTGATTGATGAATTTATTTATTGATTACAGTACAAATATAACTATAAAAGAATAAATCTAAGACATGGAAAACACTATTAAAAAACAAGTTTCCAAATTCCCAATGAGAATGAGGGTGTGATTGCAAAATTTTTTTGCATTTATATATATTATTAATAATTTGGAGTTGTGTTCTTGAGATTTGTCTGTTTCTGTGCCTGCAATTAGTCTCATCAGGTAGCACCTCCCATCATATATATAGTCAGGTTGTGCAGTCCAGAAATCTTTCCCATATGCTCCATTTAATGTGCTTTACTGCACTTCTGAGGGAAAAGAGATGCCCTCATTCTGGATTAGCACCCTTCCTTATTGGTTTAAAAGCATGGAGTATGGTAATGTATATGCACACTGTATTAGGCACAATTCTAGATAAGTCCTACAAGTTATATACTGTAGTGCAACTTTGGTTCGTCTTTGGGGTGTGGGTCCCCCTGGATTGCGTTGGTTAATCTGTCTCAGGGCACCGCATTATAACACATTTTCCTTTATAACACATTTTAACCCTTCACTGTGTGTTTAATATATATGTACTTCACTTTTTTTATTTTCATTCTTTATATGCAGCTGCAGCTGCTCCTAACTATCTCTTTACACTGCACTTTTCTTACTATGGTGGTGTCCTGGGGCGGCATGGCTGGGCCAGTTTTGGGGTTTTGGGGGGTTCTGCGCTCTGTATTTGAACCCTAGTATGTTAGGGACCAAACCAAAAGAGGTTACCTGGATATGGTGGGTAGGCCCATAACCTTGGCCATGATTATGCTAAAAACCTCTAGTGATTGCAAAATTTTATTGCATTTATATATATTATTAATAATTTGGAGTTGTGCACCTGAGATTTGGTCTGTTTCTGTGCCTGCAATTAGTCTCATCAGGTAGCACCTCCCATCATATATATAGTCAGGTTGTGCAGTCCAGAAATCTTTCCCATATGCTCCATTTAATGTGCTTTAATGCACTTCTGAGGGAAAAGAGACACCCTCATTCTGGATTAGCACCCTTCCTTATTGGTTTAAAAGCATGGAGTATGATAATGTATATGCACACTGTATTAGGCACAATTCTAGATAAGTCCTACAAGTTATATACTGTAGTGCAACTTTGGTTCATTTTTGGGGTGTGGGTCCCCCTGGATTGCGTTGGTTAATCTGTCTCAGGGCACCGCATTATAACACATTTTCCTTTATAACACATTTTAACCCTTCACTGTGTGTGTTTAATATATATGTACATCACTTTTTTATTTTCATTCTTTATATGCAGCTGCAGCTGCTCCTAACTATCTCTTTACACTGCACTTTTCTTACTATGGTGGTGCCCTGGGGCGGCTTGGCTGGGCCAGTTTTGGGGGTCCTGCGCTCTTGATTTGAACCCTAGTATGTTAGGGACCTACCCAAAACAGGTTACCTAGATATGGTGGGTAGGCCCATAACCTTGGCCATGATTATGCTAAAAACCTCTATTAACTGCAACATTTTATTGCATTTTTATATATTATTAATAATTTGGAGTTGTGCACCTGAGATTTGTCTGTTTCTGTACCTGCAATTAGTCTCATCAGGTAGCACCTCCCATCATATATATAGTCAGGTTGTGCAGTCCAGAAATATTTCCCATAAGCTGTGTGAAGCTACCTGCGGGTCCCTCTGCACCTGTGGCTGCCCCTCCTGTGTATTCTGATCACTGCTGGTGACATTGATCAGGGACACTGCAGCACCCCACTCCTGGTGTGGCTGCAGGCAGTTGTGACTTCATTAGAATTAGCAGCTGCAGCTTCTAGTAGCCACAGATGCTGCTGTGTCCCAATTACTGTGGCTATCAGTGATTGGGCAGCCTTGCCTGACCTTTCTCCCTGCCATACTTATAAGCAGCAGCCACGGCTGCTGCTGTTCCCCCCAGGCAGCTGTCGCCACATCATCTCCTCCTGGTGTGACTGCCTGCTGCTGTGTTTCTGCACCACCCTTTCTCCTAGCTCAGCACTGCTGCTGTGCCTTGTCAAACCCACCACCCAGTCCTGGTGCAGCAGTGGCTATGTCTGACTCCCCCGCTCCACCAGGTGTGGCTGGTCATGTGTCCCTGGCCCTCCCCCTTTGCCCAGCACAGCTGTTTGTGTGACCATGACAGCCAGCAGCACCCATACCCCCTCCGTTCTGTTCAAGCTCTGTCTCTGTCCTGCTGGACATTGCTGGGCTTAATTACCATCAGACATTTAATTACTAATAACGTTAATTACACTATGCTGAATATTGATTTTTTTTAGCCCTCCTTGAAATGACATTGATTAAAAACAATTTTCTTTTTTATGGATTCTGGTACATACAAGTAGGGGTGCCATGGGGTCTTTTGTCACTCCCATATTTGCCAATTTGTTCATGTTAGAGGTAGACAAGGACTGGTTTTTGATAGATCCAATTAGGACATCTCACCTACACTACACCTACACTACCTTGTAAGATATACATAGATGATCTTTTCCTGATCTGGATTGGCAATAAGCAACAATTTGAGGATATGATGACAGCCATTAATTCCCAGGACGAGAATATAAATTTCACATATGAAATGGATCAAAACTCCGTACATTATTTGGATGTTCTAAATACAAGGAATGGAGTCCAAGTAATGTCTAAGGGCCTTATTCATAGTCGGACGCTATTTGCGCTTGCTCGTTCAGAAAAAGGGGCTGGCTATTTAAATTGAGTGCTCGCTCTTTGCGGTCTGTTGACGCCTCCATGTGTGAGCGAGTGAACGAAACATGCTCTCGCTATTTTGGAAAGGCGCCCCCTGGCCGCTCACATCCTACGTCATCTCCACTATTTATTAGATTAATCGAGTACATCGAAAGGTGTTTGAACTGCTCGCAGTGCTTGTGGTAGGATTTTCCTACCGCAATCATGCGAACAGTTCAGGCTAAGAGACAACCAAGTGACGTGGCCGATGACGCTGCTTTGTTAATTATGCACACCCTTAAAACACCCGTTTTGACCGTTTGGCAAGCCTGCGCTCTGATCACCAGTCCCCGCTTTCAAGCACCTTCCCCTCTTACCACCGACAAACGCCTCATCCTGTCACTCAAATTAGCAGGCACTCGCTATTTTGCGAGCGCTCGATTTCCGACCGCAATGACTGGTTGGCGCTTGCGCATTATGACCCATATGCATGCGTAGATGTGCGAACATCGCTCGGAGCGAACGAGCGGCCGCTTACGAGCGGCTCTGAATCAGGCCCTAAGATATACCAAAAGCCTACAAATAGGAATACTAAACTTCAGGCTGGCAGTATCCACCCTATGCACTTGAAGCGAAGGCTTCCTTTCTAACAACTGTTAAGGATACAAAAGATTTCCAATAATATGGAAAAAACAATTAAACAAATGGATCTGATGATAAAAAAAATTCTTATGTGTGAATATAAATATCAGGATTTATTGGCAGCTAAATGTAAGGTCCTCACAATTCCATCCGAGGATACCCTAATATCAAAGGACAAGAAGCCACATATAGAAAGAATTGGATTGGTGCAGAATTACTCTACCGGGCTGTTCTAACATGATGATTTGATTGCTGTTACATCTAACTCCAGGCACATGTCTGCTAAGTATCTGTTGCTTCTATGCCATGCACTTTGCACTTTCTTGATTTGTGACTGAAGAGCCTTATTGGAGTCATTTTTGTGAAAACATGCAATTCTCATAAATATTGTTATTTGGCATTTATTTCCGGAGTGCTGTTTTTTTCTGGTTTACACCAGGTTCAGATATATATGTATATATTCCACAAATCTGGCACTCCCTGTTAATCAAAGTAACTATAGTCCGTTGCCAGCATGAGCATGACAACATGCTTTAATAAACAAGCAAAGTTGTCATGACTCTCAGGGATTTCAATAAGACTCGTAACAACAAATTTCCTGGGGTCAATATTTCAATGTCTGTGCATTTTCATCAGGACAAAACGTGGACCCCAGGAAATTTGGTGTTATGAGTCTTACTGAAACCCCTGAGTGCCGTGTTTACTTTGCTTGTATATATATATATATATATATATATATATATATATACAGTGTTTTATGGTATATGACAGCTGCGGTCTCAAACAATTTATGGTTTCTATTGATGGTTGAACCCATTGGTCATCAATGGTACAGCTGTCGATGGACATCACTACAGTAAACCATAATAATTTCTATTTTTATGTTATACAGTGTATACAATTTTCTTTTTATAAAATTGTGCTGGATAAGTTTTAAAAACATGTTCTTGACCTAATTAAATCATTAAAAAAGTACAATTTCTAAGTGGTTTTTGGAAAAAATATTTGCCAGTTAAGTGGTTAAAGTGAACATGCACAGTTTACCAAACCAATCACTTCTGCAACAGTGTCTGCCACTTTTGTGGGTAAAGTGCTTGGTTTATTTGGACCCCCACAAACCAAGCTACCAATGGTTTACAGTAGCTAACAGTGTCATCATCACAGTTGGAAAATGTCATTATCATACTCATCCTCCCTCTCACACTCATCAGTATCATCATCGTTATCACACAAGATTAGCTCATCATCACTAGAGTCCACAGTTACAGAAGTCTCTATAATTTGTTGTAATTGGTGGCAAAGGTCTTCCTCAAAGATTTTGTAGTTCATGTTTATGAACATCAGTTTTTACACATGATTAGGAAGTAGCCTCCTATGCCGATCGCTCACAATGTTCCTGGCTGTTCTAAATACTTTTTCCAAGTACACACAGCTTAAGAAAAAAAAGAGGGGCTCCAATTTTTTTTCCTTTTAGTATTCAACAGAACTGTGTGACATGCTATGTTGTACATTGTTTTCTCCACTGTGCTGGACTAAGGTTACATCCCCCTCCTATCTCTGTTATATAATGGAATAATTCCACCTGACTACTACCTCTTGCTTCAGTTGGTTACATGACTAATTGAACTGTTGTTGCAGCTACTGCATTTTCTACATGTGGTTGCTGAATGCTGAAAATGTCCAGAAATTTTAATGGTTTTATGGCCACAGACAACTGGTCCTACATGCACCCGTCATTTTAAAAAAATTCTGAACCACCAAGTTTATTTTGTGTACGAAACGTGGTATTTGTTCAAATTCACCCAGTTGTAATGCTCATTCAATGTAACTTGGATTATTGGAAATTACAAATATTTAGGTGAGTCTTAGTGGCTTAAGCCATTTTGCTATCACATCCCTCAGTTTTTCCTCCAGATTGACACTGGTATGACTCTTAGGGGTAAAATTACTAAGAATCAAGAATGGTTCAGTTTAGTTTTTTATTATCTCGATTTGCATCGCCGAATCTCGGGTGATTTTCCCATTTTTCCTCTCTCAAATTTACTAAGAAGTGAGTTTAGCTGAAAGTGAGATGGCCGATGGTGAAGCAGATCAAGATTACTTACACGAGATTGCAGTGTTTTCTCTCTGCAAATCTCTCCTGAGCTAGCAACCTGCACATATCAATGAGATATGTGCAGGCTGCTTGTGTGTTAGACCTGTAAAAAATTGATTACATTCTTTAAAAAATTATTTGGGTTCCCCCACCAAAAAGCTAACCAGCCCCGAAATTGTCAGCCAGTCCTGGTTCCAAAAATCATGGGGAATAAAGGCCAGTCCTGGTTTTAAATATAGGGGAATAAAATTGCGTAGGGGTCCCCCTATATTTAAAAACAACACCGGACCAAAACCAACCGGGGTTTGTAATTCCACAGCCAGAAGACCCTATTACTAGGTCTCCAGGGCCAAAGCATTCTCACCCAAGCCAGTCATGCCAAGCTGGGGATCTCAGGGGAGATGGGTACCCACAAATAAAGGGTCTCCCCTCTCCTGAAACCCCAGCATTGGTCTGAAGCCTGGGGCTCTTCCCCGAACCCCTGGGCTGTGGGTAATAAAGTGTCAATTCAAAGTAAACTATTGTATTTTACAGTGGAACTACAGGTGCCAGCATGCCTGCCCTTTGGCACATGAGGAACTACAAGTGCCAGCAGGCAGCCAGCACCCGTACCTCCACTGTAAAATAAATAGTTAAATAAAGATATACCACACACACCTTTAGACAGTACAAGTTTATTACACACATACATCAATCACACATACTACCTGCTGCCAGATGTTCACGTCCACTTGTCCAAGTAGAATCCCATTTGGAAGACCTGAAAAAAAGATCTTTACCTCCATCCTTGCGCTGGTCTCCGTAGCATCCAGGGGGGTCTTTGCCAAAAAAACAAAAACTTAGCTGTGTACAGTATGTGTGTGACCACATACCCTGCTAACGGGCTCTCGACTGAACAGTGAGAACAGTCAGGAGTGCATCAGCCAATCAGCTTATTGACTCCCAGAGTGTCACTGTTAAGTTTCAAATGTGTTTGTGATGAGAAAGCATCTAATGTAAATTACATGTATGGTTTATCAGGTAAAGATGAGACTGTAGTGTTGGAATGCACACTGCCACTGACTAAAAATGGTCCATCACATATGGCAATGCACAAAAGTTTAGCACCCACAACAGACAAACTGATTGGGGAATTGGGATGTTAACACTGTTTTGCAATGCAGAAAATTGTGGATAGAAAGAAAGATCAGACTCTAGTGTATTTTCTGACCCTTGTCAGTCAATGGTTTTGAAACAGCTGAAAGATGCACAATCACCATCAGCAATTAGCAGAGCATACATGTCAATTGCTGAAGAGTTTAAATCAGAGGAATGGATTGTGCATAACAGATGGATGCAAAATCAGATTTTGATACATGGACGATGGTACTCACAAGAAAAGATACACATGAAATGATAAGGCCCTTACATTGTACCCATTATACCGCAGCCACTTGCTGGTCTTTTCAATTTTAAACCAGTGTTGCCATAGATAATGACTGGATTATGGTGCTGTCTACACAATGATACAGAACTTTTATGGACTCTTGCGGAGGCAATGTAGTCATCTTTTTAGACTGTCAGACAGACAAGTGAAGAAAAAAAGCTACCCTTACTGCAAATAGGCAGGGGACCAGTTAATAGGGCAGAGTCATATGCCAAATTAAAAGAAGACCAGCTGCAATTTGTGTGGTTTACATGATTCATGCTCTTTGATAAAGCTTCATGTAGTGGAAGCAAAAATAGTTAGAGGATTTTCATCAAGTGACACAGTCGTTTTGCTGACTTTGGATACCCGTTTATTTCCACGGAGAGCCATAAGCGCTACACATTGCAGTGACGGTGCCCGCTGGCTGGATTCAAGATGGCGAGAGATAACCAGGTGGTCATGTGTTGACCATATTACAGCCTCAGGATTTCACCGTCAGAGGATAACCTTGTCCATTGGCCAGCCAGTGGGAGATACCAATAACTGCTACACCTCTTCAGGATATAGAGGTGGATTATATGTGCACTTCAAATTAGCATGGAGTCCGTGTTTCCTAAATAACATTGTATTGTTTACACCTTTGGAAAACATTCCAGCGCTACTCCTTGTCAAAACCTGGAGGTAAAATCAAAGGGGTTATTAGGACTCTCATATGTGGACTTTGATCGGGTGAGAACTGTCAGAATAAGATTGGTCACAGTTTACATGCAATATACAATTTTTTTATATTTGTATGTTTTCTCTAGTAAACCTGTCAGTTATGCAGGTTTCTATTAGGAATCAAGAGGTTCCATGGTAATATATGATAGTCTGTACAGACTTTTACAATATTACGGTGATTGTTATATGTCATTTGTATACCATTACTGATATGCTTATTGTGTATTTATTAAATTCATGGTAGATTTATTTGGTGTCTTGAATTCATTTCTGCCATGTTAAGTATTTATTTGTAATTACAAATCCAATTAGCGCAACACCATCAGTGTATTATCTTTGTTTGGGATCATCAGCAGGTGATCTTTTATTGGGTTTATAAAGACCCATAGTTGTTTGCAGCTGTGGTCTATTATTCAATAGTAGTTTATTAGTGCCAGGCTGTTATTTGGTGGGACACATTTCCAAACAGTTGACAATGGGGCCTACCTTACTTGTTACTGGAGAGGATATAATGGACTGTGAGATATTAACGGCAAAAGCACCAGCTTTAGTGAGCACCCAACTTGCAGGAATGATTGCCTTTGAGGCACCTGAATATGAGTTACCCTTCTTACAAATGGGGAAAGGTCCGGTGAAAGTTGCAGAACTATATACGAAGCAGGATGAAGAACAGAAGACACTTGTGCACTTTACAGATGAATCTTCACACATAAAAAGCCAAAAGCTGTACAGCTATAGCCAATTAGCCCAACACTTAAACTATCTTGAAGTTTTGACAAAGACCTATGAGACTTTTATGAAACATTAAGCAAAAACATGGAGTACACTGGATGGTCATTAGTATTTCTTACTATCCACAAAAACATCAGTATAAATGAGTGAATGTTTTGTTTAGGGAATTAAAAAGTTTACAGTTACATATAGAATAGATATTACAGTAGATTGTATATCCTGTTTATTACAGTATGGTAGCTGATTAAAGCAAAAATTTACTCTGATTCAGCAGGAGTATGTATACAAGTGATAAGGTATAGATTTCACCATCCAGGAAATACACTGAAAATTTAAGTGGGAAATTATATCTATATGGCAGATGTATTATGTTTTATTAGATATTGAGACTCACTCTATTTTTATTTCTTCTTTCAGGATGTATTAACAAGAAGGATGACATCCCTTAAGTTTACCTCGGACCTGCTGATACCAGTTCTTTCTTGTCTACCACTGCATATCAGAAAATAGAGGAACCATGGAGCAACGTGCACATTCAGATGCATTACCAAGTTGCCCGATGACAACAGAGGGGAGATTGTTAAATCTGTATTGGATCTCCAACAGTGCAGGATGGGGAGATATTGACTTTAAATGAGACTTTCACAACAACTGGAATCAGGTCTCACACAGGTCAATTTCAGATACTATTAAGGACTTAGTATGTCCAAGTGTTAGGGATCTGGTGCTACAATATATTTATTATGAATGATATATTTGTACATGTGCAGTCAAAAGCCAAAGAATGACTAAAGATGTTGAATATAGTTATAAAATGTAAATGTACACAAGGGCATTTTACACTCAACAGAATACAAACAGAGAGTTGCTATGTGTTATCTGAAAATGTGTTTTACCTTTGTGGGAAAAAGGCGTAGAAATGGATATTATTTTGAAGATATGGTAATTGTACAATCATAAATATGAGTTGTTATATTTGACAAATGTATACTATCCACATCATAAAACCAAGGGTGGATTGTCATGGGAAACCAATCATGGCTGCTAAAAGCCATGTTTTATTCAGTGCTTTTATGAGTGTGTCAGGCATTAGATGGTACAAGGAAACTAAACACATAAACTAAACACATCATATATCCAAAGGGCTTTGTCTTCCAGACATGTGCTAGATTGTTTTAGGTTTTCTTATCAGTTTTTAACTGATAGTGTAGTTGGAAACATGTTTATACCCTTATTTGTAAGTTTTATTTTTATGGAGCCCAATAGCAGGATGATAGGACACTGCAAATTCCAAGCAGCCTGGCTAGGATACTGTCTGCAGTGGTGCATGTACACTTATATCTTCAAATTCCAGCTATTAGCAGAGAATCCGCTCCTGGATTAACAAGCATGAACAATTACACCCAACTCTCAAATCAAAAGCTCAGTGAAGTGTTATTATATACTTTCTTTCTTTTGTAATAAATATTACTCTTAACTGGGAGATTTGTTTGTGTGGCTTGATTACCTCTTTGTATTCTCATCTGGTTCCACCAGGAACATCATGGATGATCTCACCTTTTCTTTGAAATCTTCTTCCACTGACTTTACAACTACAGTACAGTACTTGGTTGAGTTTTAAGGAGACTTCAGAGTATAACACACACATTACCTCTCCTACCCATATGATGCAGTTACTGACATAGGTCACTTTCCCTTTCTTACCTCTTTTTTCATGTTTTCTTTTTGTCTTCTCTTACTCTATGCTAGTGGTTCCCAAACTTTTTTGAACCAATGCACCCTAGAGTATCAGCATTGTTTTCAAAGCACCCCAAGAATAAAGTTTGTTACTGAGAAATTCAGAAAAAGAATGTAAAAGTAGTAAAGTGAAGTAAATTGTGCTTACCTGTAATCCTTAGGTTCAGTTATGTGGTGGTGGACAGGTTTATGCTTCTGTTTGTCCACATATTTACATTACATTGACCATAAATACATGTATTTAGTGCTGGACCACCAACCTGAGGCACCCCTGCAGGTGTCACAAGGCACCCGAGGGTGCCACGGTGCACTGTTTGGGAACCACTGCCCTATTCTATATTTTATTCTTTTCTGCATTATTGTTTTAAAAATTTTATTTTTTTATCATCTAAATGAGCACTATACTGTGAGGTTATGGTAAGAATTGTTATGATTATGAGTTAGTATTTGGTTTCAATGTCTGCTCTTAATATTTGCATTGTTTGTCGACTTCACTTTCTGTTTATGTACGCCATTCTTGGACATATTTGTGTTGTGCTGATTTGGCTTCAATAAAAACAGGTTGTACAAAAAAAGAAAATTGTGTGATTCTGCCACAAGTGCTAACCTGTTAGACAGAATTGATTGATATATAACACAACATTAATTTCATACTGTAAAAATAATTTGATTTATTCACTATATGTATACAAATACTGCAATAATGCACCTCCTATACAGCCCTTTAAATAGAACTAGAAAATGTATCCATTTTTTATTTCATTTAATTATTTTATATAGTACCAGTGTTCCTTAATTATGTAGCTTTAGGAAATATTCAGATACACATCTTTCAAAATCACAATAGTTTCCAAATTATACGATTTTAAATTCAGTTGGGAAACTTTTATCTCTGAAAATATGACTTATATGTCCTAAGTGTTGTGCTTGAAAGAACACAAGATAACTGCTGAAATGTCAGCATTTTATGTCCTCGGTAAATGTCAGGACAAAGAACATTTTTTCATGATATTCAAAGATGAAGATATTGACTTTACATACTTAAAGAACTCTAACAAAACTTACAATGATAAAAAATGATGTCCAATGACATTATTCTTGTTGACTAATGTATTTAATTTCACTTATACCTGACAAGGGTGGTCAAGTTCAATCATTGTGAGTCACTAATTAGACTTTAAATCTGATTTTTATGGTTGTAAATGAATTAATGACATTAAAAATCAAGCTCAGTGAAGGGCTCCCAAGGACTATCTGTGCTAGAGGAACACTGCCACATGTATTTTAAAGAACACAGCTGGAACTCCAGGTCCATTTCTTCTACTGGTCCATTTGATATTTTTAGTCTCAAGTTATTTTACTTTATGCATATTTTCAATTTAGAATCATGTTAACGGTCATAAGTGTTAATATTAAACCTTCAACTATATTTTATTGTTTGGTATATTTTTCATTTTAGCATGTTTTATCACTTGTGTATTACAGTACCATTCATACATAATTATATATCCAAAGTTAAAATAAGTATGTTTGGCAAGTACATTTGTTGATGTGAAAATAATTTTTTGATTGATTTCAAATGGTGGTTTTATTTTATTTTATGTTGCATTATTAATTTTTTTTTACAATTATAACAGCATAACTAGAACAGACATTCAATAAACTATATACAAATTTGATGCAAATTAAAGAAGCTAAAATGTAGACTAAAATATATCAATGTGTCATAAATTCATATTACTTAGATAATGTCCGGTTTGGGGATTACAATTGTTAAAGGAACTATGACATGCAGTTTGGAGAGATAGAGAAGTAGATACATTTATATAGTAGTTGGAGAGAGAGGCTGGATGAAGAGATATTTTCTTTAGAATTGGTGAGTTGGGCATATATTTAAAGAAGGGTGGGAATGTGCCACTGGAAAGAGATAGGTTGAAGAGGTAAGCTAGATGAGGACATGCATTGGGAGAAACTGAGAGGGCATAGTGTCGAAAAGCAGGTTGTACGTTTTGATGATGAGCTGAGTACAGAAACTTTGGGCCTGATTGAGGATTGCATGCAAGTCCTTTTGCAGACATATATTAAAATGTTTCATCCTGAGCTTTCTCTGTAGTGAGCAATCTAGGGTGATTTAGAGTCATAAAACTATCAGCTGCTTCTCCACTTGTGGCTGAGTCGGTGTAATTGGGCAACAAGTAGGTGCTTGGATGTAGGCTACATTTTCAGAGAGCATGTTGTGGCCATGTATGTAGAATTATGGTCAATTCAGATTTGAGCACATGCAGAGCTCTAGCTTAATGGTAGATACTTACAAGTTGGTAGGTGCATAGCAGATGTGAACAAGGAGGTGAGTCTATACATTGATTCCAAACCAGAGTAGTATTTATTTAATATAACATGATACAGGTGATATAAGATAAACAGCAGTCAATATGATAACACAGTAATCTTGGGCTAACTATTGTATAGCATTGTGATGCTTCAATATACACAGTGACACGCTTGGGCACATGTAAACAAGTCTTGCAGCTGCAGTCTAATTACCCTGACGTGTAAGTCTTGTGAATAATATTTACTCAGATATGGAATGTGTATTTAAACAGATTAGTTATGCATCATACTGCACAATTAAAAGACGTGATATTATTGAGTCTGATGGGTCTTTCACAGTAATACTCAGTTAATGAGACAGATTGTAGAATTTAACCATTTAACTACATAGCAACATATCTGAGTTCAGAAGGATCTCTTGTACCATATATATGGCTGTGTAAATGGCTGTTCATAGTGATGAAAGTTACTTTCACATGCTGATGCACACTGTAAGGGCAGTGCACCCCACTGCATTGTGTGCTCAGAAATCTGCCATTATTTCTGAGCACACAATGCAGCTTCATGCAGTATGTGGCTAACTTGTGTTCAACTCTGGAACAGATCCTTTGTCCTCAGTTACTGGAGATAAGGAACTGAGAGTGGATTGAATAGTGTGTAGAGTTAGGATCTGGTTTGAGAGATAACAAATCAAATGGTGTTGATTTGTAGTTAACTTTTTTCTGTCAAGTGCCTGTCATACAGTATAAACAATTGCATGCTACGTGTAACTTCCAATATGTACTTTTCACCACTGTTAGTAACTCTCCATGTGCAAAAGAGCTGTCCTACCAGAAATATATGCAACTTATTTTTTTAAAACAAAACCTTACACCACCTGTGTTGATATTATTCCTTATCTCCCATCTCACTCTATTTAAATACAAAAGGTGAAATTGCTTTTCCGTTGCTGGAACAGAACAAGTGGTAAGAGTCTATCCCGGCAAAACAAAAGGAAACCTCTTTCGAAATAACTGACAAACATTTTCCCAGATGCAACAATGAGATACTTTACCCCATCTATCATAAATTTTAAATCAAGGTGCATAGTCAAATAGGTGCGAGAATAGCAAAAATCCTGCACATGCGGGTTTTTCCTGCAGGCGCAGAATTTTTTCTTTTCAATTAAGTGCTGAATTTTTAATTTTTTGAGTGGCGGGAGGTTTTTTTCTAGTAGCTTCAGAACACAACCAATTTTTCCTAAAATCCATATTTTTAGGAAAAATGTTTGAGAATGGCTTTGGGTCCCCTAGGACATCCCCCCAATGACTAATTAAGCAATTAAAATTTTCCAATTAGCTTAATTAGTCAGTAATTACACACCTTCGAACTGCTGTCTTCTTCATCCAGGTTGTCGGGATCCAGTCTTTTGCAACAACGTGTGTAATAAGTGTGTGTAAGCATGTGTGAGTGTGTGTAAGTAAGTGTGAGTGTGTAAACTATATTTGAGTGTATGAGTGTCTGTGTGATCCCCCATGTGTGTGAGCTCCCCCCCAGAAGCAGCATCAGGGAGAGCTACATCTACCTGCATCCTTTTCCCCTCCCAGCAAATTCTCTGGCCTCCCAGTAGGCCCCTCCCGAGTGAAAGATGGAGGGGAGATGACTGGAAGCCAGGGAGATCACTGGATCAGTATGTTTGTTTTTCTCGAACTGTGGGGTTTTCTAAGCAGAAAACCAAGGGTACATTTTTTTTCAATTGGATGCCATGGATATTGGGAGCGTGCATACCTGCAGTAATCCAAAATTAGGTGCAAGGTTTTTTGCGGTTCAAACCTCAAGCCCAATTGCATATGCCTGTAAATTTAGCTACAGTAGTTTGGGATGGCTAGGATGATTTCATGGAGATCTGCCATGTGGAGCCATCTGTATTAATATCATATGCAGGGCCAGCCCAACCTATACGCCTGGTATGCGGCTGCGTAGAGCACCAGAGTGAGGAGGGTGCCACGGCAGTCATGGACAGTGAGTAACTCACTGGTTCTGGCGGGTGCCCTAAGGACAAAAATGCACTGTATGGAGCTGCACCATGGATGGACAATATAAGACAGAGGGGAGGGGTGGGCAAAAACAATACATGGCACGGGGGACACAATACAAGGCATGGAAGGAGGTAGAGGACAATATAAAAAAGATGGGGAGAATACAATAAAAGGCATGGGGGTACAAAACAAAGTATGGTGGTGGAGAAGACTATTTGATGCATGGGGAGGACAATACGATGCATGGAGGGTGGAGAAGAAAGTGGGGGGAGAACAATACTAGGCCTTTGTGTAGATTTGTAGTTGCATATTTACGTACATATGTGAACATGATTTAGATATGTGTATGGCTTTTTCCACGAGACCACACCTGTAAGACTGCACAGAAAAATGTGTATATTTGCCCGTTTACAGACTTTTTTGCATCTGAAGATGTGACTGCTATTTCTTTGTTACTAGTCATCATCAGTGCACTACCTAACTATAATTATCCACAAAAGCCGTTTTTTAACTTATAATAATAATAATAATAATAATAATAATATATAAATGGTGAGTGCGTTTATATTTCTTAAATAATAAAACTTTTTTTTACGGTATTATATGATATTGTCATTCTGTTTTTTACATATCTCTGAATTACATCAAGAACACCATCAAACAAATTTATAGGATACATCATAGAAGCTACTGGAACCATCCTGTATTTCCCTAACTGTCTTTTGGGGGGCTTTGTTGAAAGGCTCCTACCATTCCAAGCTGCACATCTGGATCTACCATTGGATCTAACAGGGAAATCGGCGCTAGTCTCACACATTCCTAGGGACAAAAGTTTGACAGGGACAAAACACACTAAAGTTCGACATGTAAAAAGGTCGACAGGTGCAAAATGTCGACAGGGTCAAAAATTCGACATGAAAATGGTCGACACTTTATTTTTTTTTACTTTAACCCGTCTGTAAACTGAAAGTTAAGCAGACCAAATGTATATTTTTCTATCACTATACACATGCTTGCTGTCTATACATTAAGAAAAATATGGATTAAATAGTTGCACAATAGAGGAATGATTCGGAATTGCATAGTTCTCTGTTCAGTTTTTGCGTAGAGTGCATGCACAGATGCAAATTCACTTATCTCTATCCTATTCTGTGTAGGACACAACTTGGCCAGATCTGTATATCCGTGAAACAGGGTGATTTCAGGGGTATACTGGGCAGTGACAGTATGATTGGGGCAGCACAGATGGTGTAATGGTTAGTGTAACTGCCTCATAGTACTGAGGTCATGGGTTCAATACCCACAACGGCCCTAACTGTGTGGAGTTTGTATATTCTCCCTGTGCTTGCGTAGGTTTCCTCCGGGTGCTCCAGTTTTCTCCAACACTCCAAACATATACTGGTAGGTTAAATGGATCCCCACAATTAAAATGACCATAGTGTGTATGTGCATGAGTATGTCATAGGGAATATAGATTGTAAGATCCACTGGGGCAGGGTCAGATGTGAAAGGTAAGATATTCTCTGAAAAGCACTGCGGAATATGTGTGTGTTATATAAATAACTGGTAATATATATAACCGCCCTGACTTGTGGTAGTGTCATGGGTGTGTATCAAGAGCTCTGTGCAATTCTGAATTGCACATATGGGAAAGAGAAGCCTGCATCTGACAGATGATCACTTTGTAACTGTTTTCCTAAATGTGTGTCCAACTAATCCTCAGTACACACATGGTAAAATGTGCATTTATGTCCCCCAAATCAATAGTCAGTAATTAGCCCTATGTTATTCTTAATGATGTCCAATTATACAAAATGCTAAAGATAAATCTATTCTCCATCCTTTAATCAAGCACACCTTATACTCTGGGTACACTGGAGTATCCTTTGTCAGGTCATTCTGCTCAACCTTCCTGGACAGAGGTTGCTACTGGTTCCACCAAGGCGTTGGGCCTAGTCTGTTTGTTTGCTATTAATACTGGTTTTTATGGCCTTGTTCCAGGCTTCTCGGGCTGCTTGAACCTTCTACCTTCCCTGGATAGTACATTGTTCTACTTTTTACTGAGCTTCCAAAAATGTTTGTTTTACATATCTTCACTTCTGTGGAAGAACAACTAATTCCTTCCAGGAAAGAATGAGAAGTGTTGTTTTTTTATTTATTTGTTTTTCAATCTCACATATCTTGTGGCATCCTTTACCATATCAGTTAAATTTGGTAGTTTGGAATTGACTTTGGTGTAAGAAATAGGCTGCTCAGACCTAGTGAAGCTTCTTTTTTTTCTTCCAAACATCAGTTCAAAAGATGACACCTTTATCATTTACATATCTTCCCAGATCCACTACTACCAAGGATGCAACACTTTTTACTCCTGCATCCATCTCTGAATCAGGCCCACAATGGATGTAAAATCAAATATGACCACTGCTTATCTGCTGAAGGCTCTGTTGATACATATGAGTAAGACATGACAAGACTGTGTTTGTTTAAAGTGAATGGGTACACAAATCAACCAAATAGGACACCTGTCTGGGCAAATAATGTAGAAAAACCATATATTATCTGCCATAAATGTTAACATTAATAGTTTGTGTACAGATTTTGAAAAGCAAAATATCACACTCAGCAGAATGCATGATTCTAATCTTAGTATGCAAGAAGATGTTCTTAGAATGCAACAGTGCCAAAATAATGCTTTAAGGGATTTGAAAACTAATATTCTGTCTTTGCAGCTAAGTTGATAGTGTACCTGACACACATACAACCATCTCTTCCTGCAGCACTATACAAACTGGTCCTGCCCCATCATCACCACCAGGGGTGGCATCTGCACTAGAGGTGGCTATCAGCAGTGGCTGATACCCTCTTGGTTGAGGTGGACTGCTGTTGTCCTTGCTGCCAGCACTACACTTGTCTGGACAGAAAGGAGGTGGAGACAGGGACATATGCAAAATCAGTGGTGGGACTGCATATACGCAAAACACCAGCTTCTAGGGAAAGCATTGCAGCCCCTAGAAGAGGGGTAGGGCTGTCCAAATGGCAGAGAAGTGGGTTCCCACTGGAAGCACACTCTCCTTGTTAATTGTAACCCAGACTGGCAGTCCCAGGGGGAGAAAACACCTCCAGCTGGGACTGCCTGTCCTATGTGTTATTGTCAGGTAGCCCTTCCAATGGGAAGTCACTTCCAGTCACAGTGTAGCCAGTGCAGTCATGGTCTGCAACTGGCTCACTGAGGTTGCAGATTTTACTGTGGGCTGCAGCCTTGTAGCCCCTAGGTAAAATCCGTCACTGGTGGTTATGCAGGCTGAAGCCCTATAGATCCCCCACCTAAACATCCTAAATGGAGAAGATAAATAATGTGTTACACATTTATCAATGTCAGAGACATTGATATGTAACACCATTGCATTTAGCAAATAATGTACTTGCTATTTTTGTATTATTTGTTTGATGTTTGCACTTCTTTTTTACACTTTATGGTGCACAATGTTGTCGACTACAATAACACTTTTAAATTTTTTTTGCAATACTATCTGTTTCTTCATTACACTTACAGATGTTTCCTCATACATCTCAATATGCCATATGGCACAAGACGGCCAGTGTGACTGAGCCGCTCTAAGAAGTTTAAAGTAGCATCTTTTTCTTTAAATGTTGCATCTTATTCACGTTACAGATGCAAAGAAACACCACTCAAAGTGTACTCAAGATGCTGGGCTGCAACTTTAACAGCACAGGAAATAGTTTTAAAAACATTCAAAGTTGAAGATGAAGCACAACGAAACTTGAAAAAAGCTACGGCCACTGCATCGAAGCACTTTGCATAGATATAGATTCAGTCACACACAGGTGTATAAATGTCATACATAAAATTGATCAGTGTACTGGCCTGGACAGGCATGATGTGGGAGGCTGACTCTGTACCTTCTGTCCCAATTATCCTGTTTGTGATATACTGCAACCTCTGCCATACCCTGGCACCAGCAAAGTAATATTTAATTAGCTCTCTATGCTCCAGGTATCCTGTGGTCTTTCTGTTCCTGCTGGCTGCTGGGCTGTAGGAGCTTCTAGTCACAATGCAGTAGCTCCTCATCATGGGCATTATCTTGGATTTTGGTCTCGACAGCTGTTGTGGCTCCTGGTTTTGTTGGTGCCTGTCTGCTCTGAATTTTACACTGATCCTGTGGGCTGGTAGGAGGATTTGCCACTGGCTGCTACTAGACATCTGGGTTCCTCCTGGGGTATGTAGATCTGGACTGCAGATGCCATTTTGGATCCGTGCATACAGTAGGTGCCTGGGTGGTCATCTGCCTTCAGGGGGTCTGTGAATTAAAGTGCACACTGTGGCTGAGACAGAGTTTATGATCCTAGTGCTCCCCCACCCCTTTCTCTGCTGGAATTTCCTGCAACATCTGAGTCTCATTGCTGCTATTCCTCTCTGCTGGACTGTGTACAAAGCTTTGTAGAGTGGGGTTTCACTGTACCTGCAGTGCATTATCCCACCTTCTCATTTCTGTGGACCTTCCTTTGGAGCCTGAGTTCACTATGCATAAATGGATGCAGACAATTACTGCTTCAGAGAATGATGTACTGGACAATATTTTTATGGTTCATCTGTATAGTATTTTGTTACTTACTGTAACTGCTTATTTTTACTCTCCTGATCTCTCAGCTACTGTATTTGTTAGAGATGCCTGCTGACCCTCGTGTTTTGGTTATGGATCCTTTCATATTCGTGTTTTGGTTTTGGAACTGGATTTAAAACAAAAAATTATAAAAAGTTTTAAAAGCAGCTAAAATCGTGTAATTTTTGCTATCAACAAAACAAAATTTGGATTTAAAATCTGAATTCTGAACTGCTGGAATATCAGTAGTGTAATTTTGATTTATCTGGATCTCCTCAGGAGATTAGAATTGCAATTTGGATCTGTTCAAATTCATGAAATGTGTCTGGATTCGGATTTCTGGAGAACCGAACCATACATCTCTGGTATTTGTCTTAGGCTGGGAACACATTAGGTGGTATATTGGATGATATGTCAGTTTCAAGCAAATTGGAATGACATATCATTCACATCGCATAATGTGTGAGCTCAAACACACATTCATGTGCGTCATTCATTGCATCTTCACATCTAATGGGAAGATGTCATGAACAATGTGGTGCACATAGTGCAGTGTGTTCCTAAACTGGAAGAGCACAAATTATATTGTAAATAAAAGCAAATGAGTTCTCCTTCCACAGGAAATCAGCAGTTAGAAGTTCACCAGGTATTATTGAAACCTAGTAACATACAAATAAATACCAAACAACAAATGAAATTCTGCACTCCACTGATAGGATATTATAGATACTTAGGGGCAAATTTACTAAGAATCGAGTTTGATCAAGTTATGTTTTTTTTAAACTCGATTTGCATCGCCATAATTTGGGTGAGTTTTTTTCTTTGTTTTGCATATTTATTAAGAAGTGAGTTTAGCTGAAAGTGAGTTTTTCGATGCTGAAGCAAATCGAGATTTATCCCCAGAGTTGTAAGTGAAAATGAGATAACTCACCCGAGATTGCAGTGTTTTCTCTCTGCAAATCTCTCCCGAGCTAACAGCCTGCACATATCAGTGAAATATGTGCTTGCTGCTTGTGCGTTAGACCTGTAAAAAAGGGTTAAATATTTTTTTTTAAATCATGTGAGGTCCCCCCAAAAAAGACCAACCAGCCCCAGATTTGTCAGCCTGTCCTAGTTCTTAAAATTACAGGAAAAATGTGTAGGGTTCCACTGTAAATTAAGGGGCATTAAGGGCTCAAAAGTACGTGTAGTTCACCTGAAAAGAAATGTGTAAAAAAACACAACACACACCATGAAAATAAAATTGTATTACATACATACATACATACACATACATACTCACCTGCTCCCAGATGTTCACATCCCCTTGTCAACGTACAGTATCCAATTGAAGTACCTGTGAAAAAGCTTCAATACTTAATTTTTGTCCCACGATGTTCTCTGCAGTAATCCAAACAGCGGCCCAGATACTCTGTGTCAACACGCATCAGCATGTTGATACAGTAACGCTAATGAGAGCTCAGGGCTTGAGCTAACATTATTGCTGGGATGTCAGCCAATCATCACCAGCTTCCATTCGAGGCCACTCATTGGCTTATATATGGGTGGGGGACAGATCTACTGATAGAAAGCATCTTAAAGACTGCTTGTTTTCAGCAAAAAATACAGTTACTATAGCATTCTGCTGTGCTGATAGGGGTTGTTTAGCAACAGTGTATGAGGACACCTCTGTATATACTGTAAATGTTTTTTATCTATGTATGTGATTACAAGGTTCATGAGTTTATATCTAACACATAACAGAAATAGTGGAAAGGAAGGTTAATTACAAATGTCATTACAAAAACACAACTTTATCGAGCTACAAGGTGAAGCATAGTTTCTTCTGAACAATACCTGCTGCATATAGTCATGATGTTTGACACATATTGTATAATTTTATATGCGATAAGTGAGGACAATTAGCATAGGCATTTCATTACATATGAAACCTTAGATAAAGGTAATTTGGATACATGTGTGCAAATAAATACATGGGCTTACATTTTTTTTAGGTTATTATGCACATTGGCATAAATTCATGCCATATACAAGTCACAATTTGGCACCTCCCAGAAAAAAAATAAAAAAAAATTGGTGCATCTATCTATCTATCTATCTATCTATCTATCTATCTATCTATCTATCTATCTATCTATCTATCTATCTATCTAACATTTAAAGTGGTCCTGGAGACATGGCAGAACTCACCCCCCCCAAGAGTTTATTTAATAAAGGGACAGTGGACTGCACGTGACGTATATATGCACCACAAAAAGGGGCATGGTCTCAAAAAAGAGGTGTGGTCACACAATAATATCCCCAAATCAAATTACGCCACACAGTAGCACAATCTTATTCACATTGCATTGCACATAGTGCACCTGATTCACATTACACCACATAGTAGTGTCCCTTATTCATGTTATGACACACATAAGTGCCCCTTTTACACAATGCCCAAATTAGTGCCCCTTATATACAATGCCTACAGTAGTAGTACCCCTAATACACATAATGCCTACAGTAGTAGTGTCCCTTATACAATGCCAACAGCAGAAGTGCCCCTTACACATAATGCCCACAGCAGTAGTGTCCCATATGCAATGCCCACTGTAGTGTTAGTGGCCCTTAAGCAGTGCCCACAGTTGGAATTCCCAAAACACAGAGCCTACAGTAGTGGTGCCCCTTATAGAGTGCCCCCATTAGTAGTGTCCCCCAGTAGTAATGCCCACAGTGGTAATATCCCCAATAGTAGTGCCTCCAGTAGTAATGTCTCCTGTAGTAGTGCCCCCAGTAGTAGTACCCCCAGTGATAATGCCCCCATTAGTAGTCACCCCAGTAGTAATGCCTCCTGTAATAGTGCTCCCAGTTGTAAAGCATCTATCTATCTATCTATCTATCTATCTATCTATCTATCTATCTATCTATCTATCCATTTATCTGATGTAGTCAGCATCCCAGCGGTTGATATGCCTGCAGTCAGATTCCCAGCATCAGAATTCCAGTTCCAGGATCCTGAACACTGACATCCCAATGGTAAGTATTTGGGTTGGGGTTAGGCACTAGTGGGATGGTCAGGGCTATGCTGCAGGGAAAGAGGGTTAGGGTTCAGGAGGGGAAGGTTAGGTTTAGGTTGTGGTGGGGAGGGTTAGGAGAAGGGTTAGATTCTTACCTACAAGCATCGGTATTTCCAATGCTGAGTGCCGGTATTCTGTGCACCAGGATTCCATATGCAAACCCTATTTATCTGTATATCAATTAATCTACCTACCTATATACATACACATGCAGAAACACACTAAAATAGAATATGTGACTGTGTTTCTATTGGGCCTATTTACTAAAGCACTTTGCAGGATATCACCCAAAAACACATTTCCAGAGGATATCCGCAAACTTAAAGCATCCCCTGGATGCATTTATGGGAATGTTTTTGCTTGCAAAAGCAGCCCCCAGCAGCCCCCACAGGTTTCTAAATGGGTGATCTTCACTCTCAAGTGGTCCATCTTCAGATAGAAATAGGATAGATTGTTTCCTATATCAAGTTTCTCACTACAAAACAGGATATGCAACCACTTCAGTCCAGACAACAAGAATCTTTCCAGTCTTTGGTCTTACTTGTTCATCCAGATATAACTCACTTGGGTTCAAGGGTAGCCTTTCTGGAGAATGACAAATAAGTTTCTGATGTTCTCCTGTCCTGTCTCTGAGACATGGTATCCTGACAAGCAAGTAAAATGAAGGCCATGCAAGCTAATCTTTGTGACCTCAATAATAGGGACCATTGCAACAATATAAGATTTTGTCACCTTCCTAAAGATTGCACATAGTGGCTTCAGGATGCTCTCAATAAAATCTTTGGATAAATTCCTGGACTGAAATCAAATGACATGATTAAATTTGACCATGCCGACGAGCAAAGGGACAGATTGGAAATTGACCTTGTGATATTATAAGTAGGCACCATTTTTTCTGACAGAAAGAAGAGTTCCTCAAAAAGGTTTGGACTCTCGATAGTGTTGAGTTTAATTGCACTAAACTACAATTATATCCTGATCTTTCCAGGCATACTCTCCAGCTGCACAAACTTCTTAAAACCCCTGACAGAGAAACGTATGTATTATATACAGGTGGGCCAGCTTCTCATATTCTCAGATTTTCCTACATTCTGTTAATCGCTGGGCCATGAAAAGATAGCTGTACCCAAGGGGCAGGATCATATGCTTCTTATTGAAACTCCATCATGTCTCCCATGTAGAGCGCAGTGGCAGATTGTTCAGCATCTCAGGAAGAAGCCCAGAAAAGACCCATCCACTTGCCAAATGGATGTCACTCTTATGTGGCTCCAATTATCTTTAATTAAAGTTTTGTGTCTTTGTATGCCTTGTATTCTCTTTTTTAAGCAAGTCCATTGACATCTGTCCAGAGACTATGACCACCATCTCCTGCCTTCAGCTGTCACCAGTTTTACCTAATTCTCTATACAAGATGTAATGTTTACCGACAATATGATTCTGGTAATACTGTCCCAGTTTTACACACCTTACACCCTTCTCGGTTGGTTGAACTTGTTTGTTCCCTTTTCCAATTTTTGTAGTTCCACTATAGATTTCATATTTCTAGCACATCAATTCAATCCTTCTCTACACCTGACTCCAAAGTACTGATGGAGACTCTAATCCTCAGTTTTCCCCCAACCGCTCAGTTATTTCCTTGCTCGGGATCCCTCTTGGGCCCCACATCCATTCTGGAGAGGTGTTTCATGTTACATATGTGTCCTCACTCATTTATGCTGCAATAGCACTAAACAAGCCTTCTTGGCGTGCATTGTCCCATGAGACTCTGTTAGCGCTCAGCATATTTTTTTTGTTTTTAGCAAAAATGTGTCTATGTTGCAATATGATGTGACTAGGGTTCTGATTAATTTGATATGTGACATTTGTATATCTCAGTGCAGCTGAGTCTCTCAATCAGCATGTTCCCTTTACAGACTCAGTTGCACACAGATATCCAGGTGTTGCATATCAAATTAATCAGCACAGTCTCCTGGTATGTCCTAGCCATATCGCATTGTAATGCATTTCTGGTAAAAAAAACAGATGCCCAACACTAGCAGATTTGCCACTCCTGATCTGATATCTATCTATTCTATTTTGTACGCTCCACCTCCATTATTCCTCTTTGGCTAAGTCATTGTAATTTCCTTTAATGCCAGGGGATAAATATTCCTGAGAAGAGAATCCAGGCTCTTTGATTTCTTTGTTTTGATATACCTGATATTGTTCCAAGTGACTCATTTTAAACACTCTCCTACTGCCCCCACCTCACTAATGCTTTCTACCCTATGACCAATTACTGTAATAACTCTCACAGTAAATCTAGAGATGTAGTCATCCTCTTTGCAAAATAACTTCCCCTCTCCCAGGTATCAGTGTATAGGTTAGAGGAGGGAAATTGCCTACTGTTTAAATGTATGATATTCAATCCCATTTTCACAATTGTAAAAATGTATGCTCCCAACCAGCATCAGCCAGGCATCCCTAACAGAGCTTAAGACAAGGTTGTTTTGCTTCAGATTGTATGTTGCTCATAGGAGGTGAGCTTATCTGTTAACTGTTCCTCAGTCACCCCATCTGTTTCAGCCTGCACCACTAGCATCATTCACACCAGCTGTCTGAAGGTTGGAGCATTCTCCACCGCTTTGTCAGAGATTTTACTACCTTATCTCACTCTCACAAGAACTATTAGCGTATAGATAATCTGTTCCTAGGTCATAGACATTTACACCTGGTGAAAGTGGCTTCTATTGGGGTAATGATATGGTCAGACCCTGCTCCTAAATTCTTTGTCCTCTTCTCACATAATGCCCTGGAGCATAGGTGCTGGAAATTAAATGACTAAGTACAGGATGCATATTGTAAATCTCAACTAGGATAGTCCATTGATGACTCCTTTAGATTCATAATTATCCCTGAGCCTTTTAGCTCACTAGAAAACTCATAAATGCATGTTCTGGGACTGCTGTGACCAACTTGGTTCCTTTCTAAAAAAAAACTGAGTATTTGACAGATATAAGCAATTTTAGAAAACAGTTGGACCCTTAAAACTTCCCTTTAAGCTTGTCTTTCTCCTAATATTCTTGCAATTTATCAACAACCTGCCACACCCTTAATAAATTAATGTTGGACAAACTCAGGCTTTCATATAGGAATTATAAAATATTTTTATTTCTGCAACAAACCTGGTAAAATGTTGGCCAATTTACTCAGACCAGAATGATCATTTTACTGTATGGAACTAAAGGCCTCCATGAATTTCTAATTGTACATCGTTTATTACTTTATTGCACTCATAAATCTGCACAGATCACAGAGATCAGTGCAGCACTTCTAATAAACACAATGCTGAGGAGACAATATTTTCCCAACTTCTATTTTGTCCCAAATTTGCTCCATTTACAAAGTGTTAGCAGACATGATTCTTGATAAGTTGTATTCCTTTCAATGGAAAGTACTTGCGAGTTTGGCCAATGGTGTTTTGACTTCTGTATGTGACCTGTTGATCATGCATGTGCAATAGTGCCACTGCTTCAAAAGGAGCAGTGAAGCACTTTAGAGACACAGCTGATTTTCAGATCAGCTGTCTCTGTGCCAGAGCAATGATGAATTGCTGCGGCACTTGCATCCAGTTAGTATGTTTATTTTTGGGGCCTGTTCGGACATCAATAATTAACATAATGAATAGACCATCTAATCACAGATATTTAAATATACATGTTTATGTGTAAGTGTCTTGTACTATAGCACTGTGTTACTTGTTGAAACACAATGCAAATAACACTAAAAATAAATTTTTGGGCACATTTACTAACAACCAGGGTGTGACTGGGGTCAATAATCAGTCCTGGCATTTGTAGTGCATGTACACCATAGGCACAAAAACATTGGATGTGGCCACACATCACAGGGGCATGAGCATTCATAATAGGGGTATAATCACTCATCACAGGGGCATGGCCTTGTGGCACTTCCCAGCCTCAGCATGCCAGCCATGCAGAGTGCTGGAAGATGGAAATGCTTGGCTAGGCCTTCAGATGTCTGGGCAGGCCCATCAGGCCATCGGCCCTTTTGGAATTTCCCGTTAGAATGTCAAACATGTTCCACTACAGGGGAGCATGTGGAATTCCATGAGTATGAAAGAGGCTCCCAAATGCGATCCTCAAGGCTCCCCAACAGTTCAGGTTTTAGAGATATCCACAGTTGAGCATAGGTGGTTAAATCAAATTGAATGAGGCACTAACTAAGTCACCTATGCTCAACCATGGATATCTCTAAAACCTGAACTGTTTGGGAGCCTTGAGACTCGCGTTTTGGAACCTTTGGTGTATGGGTTACTGTAATATACTATAAAATAGTTGTGGCATAATATTGTAGAAACCTTTTCTTCACTGAGAAAAGGGTTACATTTTAAAATATTATGCGTTATAGAAAGTGCTACAGCTAAGTATGCCTTTTACTAATACTTTGTCCTTTGTAAAATACATAATGCAATGGTTCCTGGGTTCAAGATAGTGTAATTATCTGTATAGTAGTTGTCAAAGAAAATTGTGTGTTATAAATGGTTTTGCCAACTGATATAACAACTAAGGAATGATGTCAAAATACTTAGATGCTTTATGTTATTCTATATTTGACAGCAAACTGAGCATTTTAAAACTCCTTTGTTGGTGGAAATGCTTCTGAAGATGAATGATATTCCACAATCAATATTCACAAAGCTTGTGTGTGTCAAGTGTTGAGGATGTAGATGAAAATATGATACACAGTGCTGTAGAGAAAACTTTTAAGACAATAAATATTAACCCTTATAACTGCATTATTGATGGCCACAAAAAAAGAATCCACCATTGATAAAAATATACCATTACAAACAATAACTGAAAATGACATTGCAATAAATGAAAGTGCCATGGCTGCCAGATCTTTATCATGCTCATTCTTTTAAAGAAGTATAATTTATGTCCGACATCATCTAAGAGACAAGCTTGGATTGCAGTGACAAAATAGTTAGACGGGAAATGCTTTAAAACTAGTGCAGACAATATGTCACTGGCCAAGAGTATAGTGCACTGTATGAACAAGCAGTCAGTCAAGGCTGTCAGAGGAAAGACCTGGTAATGTCTGTTCTGTACTGTCAGAGTGTGCATTTGGGACTATTGAATTGTAACTTAGCAACAACACAAGCAATTATAATAAAATGTATTTTTTATTACTGTAACAAATTATTATTTAGTTTATATTAAATGAAAATCAAATTATGAGTACACAATGCACTCATCAATTTCTTATGTTGAATATAGTTGCTTCTACAACATTTGTTGAGTGATGTAATATGTATTAAAAGATAGAGAGAGAGAGATAGGGATATTTTTCTGGAAAACCAGGTTCAGGAACTGGGTCGGAATCTAAACAAATGCTCAATGGATTTGATTTAATTGATAATAGAACAGTCGACTAAAGAAATGAACTCTGTGAAAAGTAACATCAGTCATTTTGAAGGCATACATAAGACTACTCTTGATAATGACAACGGCAACAATTGGTACAAGAAATTGAACAACCAATTACAACTCTATAAGAGAGATCTTATAAAGTTTAAAAATGAAAAACGCACCAAAGTAGATTATGATAATCACACTGTTTACAGATGGACTGATAATACCCACCCTAGTGAACGTAGAAAACCATTTTTTCGCAGGAAATTGTGGCATAATTGTGACCCAGAATCCTATAATGAACTTACCTCCTCTAACAGTGATCCTGATATACCTGAAGGTCCAAACAACTGGGCAGGCCCCCCTGGTGCCATAACCAGAGCAAAAACACTAGGAGACAGCTCAGGCAGTTTATGAGATGGGGCCAACAATGGAAAAGGCAAAGGGCAGGGACGTGGCACAAAGCCACCATGGAGTCGCAGAATTTAGTCATTAATTTATCCAGCTATGATTTATCCACTTTAGAGAATCAAATACTTTCTAAAGGGTTATCATTTGTGCTGATGCTTTCGATAGATTCCAATGGGCCATCGAGAAGCATTGATTACAGAGTCAATTACATCTAAAGGAATTTTTCAATAAGTCTACCCTAGCTCCCATTGTCAAAGCTCCACTACCTAATAAGTTAACTAAACTATTACCAAGATCTACATTTGATCCTCCATCATCCAATTCAATAAATAAGACATGTATGTGTTTATTGGATCAGGATATAGAGGTCCAGGACAAACCCGCCTTGTCTGTGAGGAATACTTTCAGTAAAATGGAACATTGTGCATTGGATTAATGTAAAAAAATAAAAATCTGGTATTTTGACCGGCTGATAAGGGTGGTGCCTTGGTTCTTCAAGACGCAGTGGACTATTTTGCTGAGATTTAACGACAATTAAAGAATACTGTTACATGCCAGACATTATTATTATTATTATTATTATTATTATTATTATTATTATTATTATTATCGTTTATTTATATGGCGCCACAAGTGTTCCGCAGCGCCTTACAAAGTACATAAACAAATAATTTGACAATGGACTTACAGTAAAAAATAGGACAAGGATATGGATAATATACATTGATACATAAGTGACCATAACACCTAGATATGCAACAGAGCGTAAGCAACCAAGTGTTAGGTGCCCTGGTGGGGGGTAAGAAGTATGTGAAAGTAAAGTAAAGAGAAACACAAGACATTAGATATGGATCCTACTGCTCTCTTTAAAGAAACATTAATGCAAATATTACAACAAGCAGTTGATGATAGTTATATCACAGATAACGTAAAAAATGCATTAGTACCTGATTTCCCTATAGTTCCAGTTCTTTACACTACCCCAAAGGTGTATAAGTCATTACACAACCCCCCGGGACATCCGATAATTTTGGCCATTAAATCATTCACCAACGTACAGCTGTCTATTTAGATGCTCTTTTTCAACCTTGTATACAGTCACATACAAGATACCTACTAGATATGACCACGTTATTGTGATAGCTTAAAGAGTTACCTAGGTTTGATGAACAGATATGGCTATGCAGTATAGATGTAACAAATCTGTATACAGTAATTCCCCATGAGATGGATTTGGGCAGTATGCTTAGATTTTTGAATGGTCATCCTTTATATACTGGTCCATGTATTCAGTTGGTCATGAAACTGATGAGAGAAATACTCACAATTTTTTTTTGTCTTGTGGATGGTACCTTTTTCCTCCAATGTATTGGCTGTGCGATGGGGTCCAGTGTGGCACCATCGTACGCCAACATATTGATGTTTGAGGTTGAAAAGGATATCTTTTTTACTGACCCTAATATATATGAACACATAGTCTATTGCACTCGATACATAGATGACCTTCTTATCTTTTGGAAAGGTAGCAAACTACAGTTTGAAACCATGATGACAGAGCATAACTCTAAGAAACATCCGATAAAATTGACATATAACATTAATGATACAGATGTTAATTACTTAGATGTACAAATATATATTATTGATGGATGTATAGCAACTTCCCTATACACAAAACCCACGGATTGCAACAACCTCTTACATATGCACAGTTTCCACCCGGTTTCATCTAAAAAAGGACTTCCCTACTCACAATTGTTGTGCATTAGGAGAATAACATCAGATCTCCAGTTAGCGGAAGAACAAATGGACATCATGATTAATAAATTCTTGGACAGAGGCCATAACAGAAAGCTACTTATGCAGTCCAAATCCAAAGTCCTTAAACTTGATAGGGATAAATTATTGGCTAAAAAAACATCCATTAACATCTTTCCATGGGTTACCCAATACAACCCAAATAATGATACCATTAACAGAGTGTCAAAAAAATTATGGCCAATGTTACAGACTCATACCGTGTTTCCCCGACAATAAGCTCTACCCCGAACATAAGCCCTACCCTAAATTTAGTAACCCGGTCCAAATTAAGCCCTACCCCGAAAATAAGACCTACCTGAATCTCATTTTGGCTGGGAATGCTGCAGAGACCAGCGTTCCCAGTCATGCAGTGCGCGGGTGACGTCATGATGTCACCCGCGCGCTGAGGATTCCGGTGCGGCCACGCCTGCTGGATCATGTTAGATCCAGTCAGCGTGCAAGTGAGAGCAACATCCCGGATGGCGGCGAGTCAGGTAAGTGCACTGCAATAAGGGACACTGCTACAGGGGGGCCTGCAAGAGGGGGGCTGCATAAGGGTCACTTCTACAAGGGGGCCTGCAAGGGGGAGGCCTGCATAAGGGGCACTTCTACAAGGGGCCCTGCAAGGGGGTGGCCTGCATAAGGGGCACTTCTACAAGGGGGCCTACAAGGGGGTGGCCTGCATAAGGGGCACTTCTACAAGGGGGCCTGCAAGGGGGTGCCCTGCATAAGGGGCACTTCTACAAGGGGGCCTGCATAAGGGGCACTGCTGGCAATGATAATTAATATAAGACCTACCCCAAAAATAAGCCCTATGGTGTTTTTTTGAACAAAAAAAAAATAAGACAGTGTCTTATTATCAGGGAAACATTGTACTGACCTTGGATTACAACAGGTTAAATTGATGGAAAGCTATAAAATGGGTCGTAACCTTAGAGATTATTTGGTTAAAACTAACATTAATAAACCTAAAGATCAACATAAAGTTAATCTCTTGATGGGCAAAAATGGTTGTCACAAATGTTCTTGCACTACCTGTAGTTTCATGATTTCAGGAGATGTATTTTTTCATCCCCATTCTGGAAAAAAATATATTAAATTAAGTATAGATTAACCTGCACCTCTAAATTTATTGTTTACCAGATCATCTGTCCCTGTGGACTGTCATACATAGGGAAGACGGAGCGGACCTTTAAGGAACGTATGACAGTCCACAGATCGGCCATTCGAGCAGCTTTTAACAGTAGGGTTAGTGATCACCTGTAGCTAGGCACTTTGTGACAGCTAAACATACTTTGGCATCACTACGTTACAGAATGATAGACCATATACCCAATGACATAACCGTGGCCTCAAACTTTTGCAAGCAGAAAATAGATGGATTCATATATTAGGCACCCTTATTCCCAAGGGCCTGAATGAACAAACAGGTCTTCATCACTTTATATGATATATATGCATATGTTTCGAGCCCATATTGGGTTTCTCTTACAGGATAATATACATCAATGTAGAATTTGACTGTTTACTTGTATGCTGTGTACTCTAATATTATATCTGTAATTTAGATAGATGAGCGGCGACCGCGCAAAAGAGCTTACTGGCCGCCACACTCCAAGTGAAGGTCCCAGTAAATAGAAGACTTAGACTGTGTATGTGTGTTTTATTTGAATATTTCTTTTGCAGGGGTAATATAGGTGCCAGGAGGCCTTTAATCCCCCACCTGCTGGTACTTGTGGATCTCCAAGTACCAGCATATGGGGGATGCCTGCTGGGACCTGTAGTACTATTGCAAAAGACAATATTTATATTTTCTAATGCACCACACTATACATAATCAACCCAGCACCCACTGCCCAGGGATACCGGGGATAGCCCCGGGCTATCAGCCTGGGCCTGGGGTGCTCTGAGGAGGGGGACCCTTTTATTGGGGTGGGGGGGTCCCCAACTCCCCAGGGATCCCCGGCCTGGGATGACTAGCAGTCAGGGGTGATGCTGCGGCTGGGGGGCCTGGTGAAAGAGCTCCCCTGGCTGTGGCATCACCCCCCCGCTATACGGAGACCAGTGCTGGTTTTGGGAAATACAGGGGGAGCCCTATGCATTCCCCCCCCTGTATTTCCAGAACCAGGACCAGCTCAGTGCCCTGTGATGGTTGCACTAAATATGAGGGACCCCAATGTCATTTGTCTCTCATATTTTGGCAACCAGGATAGGTTCTCAAAAGCCTGGTGCTGGTTGTGCTTAATACAGAGGACCCCTGTATTTAGCACAACCAGTACTAGGGCTCATTTTGACTGGTTGTTTTCTGGGGGGGTACCCTTTTTTTTAACACATTCAACTTTTAACATTGATGCTTAGATCTCACTGCTGCATTCGTCAATCTGTGACTTATTGATTTGATTATCTCAGTTGTATATTCACTACCAGTGAGCCCTCTGTCACCCACTGATGCCCCCTTTGCACTGCACCACTGCCACTGCTCTGCACCACTGCTGCTGCCGCTTCCCCACACGCCTACATCTGTCTCGCACTCTGCACCTCCCAAACCAAACTCCTGTGTGCTGTCCCCTCTCCTACCTGCATTAGAATACCATTTTGCTGCCCTTCTCTCCTGCAAGTGGCCTGTTTTGCTCATCCAAACCCTGATATATAATACATTTTAAAAAAGCTATGAAATTCCATAGACAAAAAACCTTACAGTTTCATATGTTCCATTAAGGCTGCTTAGACATGATCTGAAAATTCACAAAACCTATTGATTTTCTGCCACTCAAACTTCAAAAAGCAATGAAATTACGATTAAGGCTGACGCCTTAATGGACGTGTTCCTTGCACAATATAGATATAGTATGGTTAATGGCAGATTCAGCACTCTCACAGAATGAGATTGCTGTCACTCACAAAATGGTTGAGCTGCTAATTCACAGAATTGTGTGCTCATTGGAATACACACATGCAGTCTATGCAACTAAGGTCAAAGCAGAAAATAGAGCTGTGCAGATGGGATAAAAGTGGTGTGGATGGGGGGAGGAGACACAGCAGCGTGGATAGATGAGATACAAAGGATTGTAGAGGAGGGAAGGTTAAGCAGTATAGAGGAAGGGGGGGTGGCAAAGTAATGCAGATGGGTGGAAAACAGTGATGCGGATGGGGGAAACAGAGTGGCACGGTTTGGGGGGACAGTAACGTGGATCGAGGAAGAGAGTGGCATGGATGTGGGAAGACAAAGCAGTGCAGATGGGCAAAGACAGATTGGTGCGGATAAGGGAATACAGACTAGCACAAATAGGAGAACACACAACAGTAGGGATTGGGGGAGACAAATTAGTGTGGATGGGTAGGAAGACAGAGTAGTGCAGGTCGGGGGAGGAGAGAGATTTGCACAGTTGGGGGGGCAGAGTGGTGCAGATGGAGGAAGAAAGAGTTCCACAGAGGAAAGGAAGACAGCGGCGTGGCTTAGCGGAAGGCAGTGGTGCAGAAGGAAACAGAGTGGCTTGGATGCAAGGAGGTGCAGATGGAGAAAGACAGATTGGTGCAGATGAGAGAACACTGACTACCATAGTTTGGAGACCACACAGCAGTAGGGATTAGGGAAGACAGATTGGTGTGGATGGGGAGGAAGACAGAGTGGTGCGGGTGGTGGGGGGAGACAGAGTTGCATGGTTGGTGACCAGAGTAGTGCAGATGGGGAAGAAAGAGTGCCACAGATGAGAGAAAGACAGCAGCGTGGCTGTGGAGAAGGCACAGATGCAGGGCGGTGCAGCTGGGGAAAAACATTGGTGCAGATGAGGGAACACAGACTATCACAGTTGGGAGACCACACAGCAGTAGGGATTGGGTTATATATAGCAGCATGGAGGCATATAAGGGAAAGAAGTGTACATGCTTAGACAGAGTATATTTTTAAAAATAAGTCAGCTGAAGGTGTATTCTAAATTAGATAAATGTATGCAGTGAGAAGGATTTTGGAAGCCAGTAAGATTGTTTTGGTGATCAAATGGGAAGATTGAGGGCACTGAGTGGGATGTGGGAGCCAGAAAACTGCTCAAACCTCAGTTGCATAGACTGCATGTGTGTATTCTAATGAGCACACAATTCTGTGAATTAGCAGCTCCACCATTTTTTGAGTGACAGCAATCTCATTATGTGAGATTGCCAAATCTGCCGTTAACCACAGGGTGTGATGGCATACTATATCTGTATTGCGCAACGAACACGTCCATTAAGGCGTCAGCCTTAATGATCGTAATTTCATTGCTTTTTGAAGTTTGAGTGGGAGAAAATCAATAGGTTTTGTGAATTTTCAGATCATGTCTAAGCAGCCTCAACAGGACATATGAAACCGTAAGGTTTTTTGTCTATGGAAAAAATATATATATATGTGTATATATATATATATATATATATATATATAGGGATAGTTTATATCTGCACTCACATCATCATACAGAACAAATAATGTATCAGGGGTGCTCCTCCTCAGGTCAAAAGGCCAGATCTATCATATACTTTGATATCACACACAATAGAACGTGGAATGAGTGCACTCACCGTAGAAAAAAAGGTCAACTTGTTTAATTGAGGCAGCAGGTTGCTACATATGTGGAATTACCGACGTTTTGGTCCAAGCAGGAACCATTTTCAAGGTACAGCAATCCAAAAGTAATAGCACAGCATGGGTCCAAACAAGTCACGGATAACAGGAACCAACTCAGCACATCGTATAATACACAGTGCAGTCTCCCCGGGCCCCGTTATATAGCGTACACACTCATAATCAATAAGCAATCAAGAGAATAATTGGTCAGCCACTTACCAAAATATGGAGGATCAAGACAGCAAAAAGCACCATAGAGTGCGGCGGGAGTGATGGACCAATTAAGGTGCCAGCTGTCCAAGCCGCATAGCGCCAGTCATGCGGCACAGCATGCAGATGCACCATCGCTGGCGCGCTCAGCATGATATGCACATTGCATCAATGGGTGACGCGCGTCACGCCCTGTGGTTCACACATGGCTGTGCACGCACCCTAGATGCGTAACCTAGGCAACGATGCTAATAAGCTCCTAGGCAGTGAGCTGGTTAAAACAAAGGCCAGTATGGTGCAAGTTTAAAGAAGAGAGCGTGTCATATACAAAAGGACTCTGGGGTACATTGCAAGAAAGGAATATACACATATCATGAAGGTGATATAAAAATACCGAAATCACAAAGCGGTAGATCATGGAAACATAACTACCCAAGATTAATGGCAAAAACATAATAGTGTAACTGTCAATGTTCCTGTTATCCGTGACTTGTTTGGACCCATGCTGTGCTATTACTCTTTGATTGCTGTACCTTGAAAATGGTCCCTGTTTGGACCAAAACGTCGGTAATTCCACATATGTAGCAACCGTGAACAATTAACCTGCAGCCTCAATTAAACTAGTTGACCTTTTTTTCTATGGTGAGTGCCCTCATTCCACGTTCTATTGTGTGTGGTATCGAAGTATATGTGTGTATATATATATATGTATATATATATATATATATATATACACATTTATAGTATTTAGAAAAGAAGGCACTCAAAAGGTACTTTCAAATAAAACTTATCTTATGGAAAGTACATTTTGGTCCAGGACATTACATCATGAGTGTTCCTGCTTGTTCCTGCTAAAATATAGCACTGTATATACACTATGTAGACAAAACTAATTGGACACTGACTGCAAAAAATTCAGTGAAATTTATTGACATCAGCACTTTGTAGGTCCACCAAATGCAGTGATTACTGCAGACACCCTTCTTGGCAAACTGTCCACAAGTTCCTGGACAACAGCAGGCGGTATGTTTTGCCATTTCTTCTTAAGTACATTGACCAACTGTGACACTGAAGAAGGTCAAGTCAGCCTAGAATTTGTTGTTTCCATAGAATTGCAAGTACAAGGGCCTCCCTATGAATTGTTCTTGTTGAAACTTCCTCATTAGTTGCTATTTGGAACTTGTGTGCAATGGTATGCATGGGACCATTTTGCTTGTGCGGAGGTGTCCAATCACTTTTGTCTACATAGTGTATATACAGTATACTGTATATTTAAATAGCAATAGAGTTATGTACACCTTCTGCACAATTATATTGTGAGAATATGCTGCAATACCAACTATATGGGTGACCATGCATACTGTGACTGCAGGTTCAACATTCCTACTACAGATCAAGACAATAAGGTCTAAAAAATTTCAGCTGCAGCATCAATATTTCTGCTAAAGTAAATATAATCAGCGCTAAGATATCTCACCTGGATGCAGCCTTAATGCCTACCAAGCTTTGAGAAATGTTTGGATTTGCATTTTCATGTTGGTGCTTCAAGATTGTTGTTTTATTTGCCTGTTGAACAACATCAGCTTCAACACTCACAATTCTACCTTCCCACACCACTGACAATATCTTTGTTCTTAATGATGTGACTTCTTAAAACTAAACTATTTTGACAGATGTGCTGATAGCTACCCCAGCCAAGTGTTTATCTTCCAGCAGTAGCCAGCACCATATCATTTGGGTAGATTTGCAGTGTGGTGCTTTGCAAAACTGTTTAGAGATGCATAAAGTAAAGGTTGTCATCCTGAAACAGGCAGGCATTGCGGTTTATATCCACTATGAATTGTTGGTCAGCTAACTCAATCGGCTGATGACAGTATCTTAGATTTGTTTTATTTTGGTAGAAGCAAATAGTAATGCTCATTCTTGTTACATTTTTCAAACAAACTGGAAGGTTAAAGGAATACCTTACCCAGATTCACCTATATTTCTAGTTACAAGAAGCATTGCTACCTGAAGAAAGGTTCATGTGATTTCTTTATTGATTAGCCATACTTTGGCATGGACCAACCTACTCCATGAGAAAGATGATCTATTAATGGCCACTATAAATAAATTGTCTGTTTGGCCTATGCAATGCCCCAGCCATGTTCCAAACAAATGTGAATTCTTTCTAGAGACTTATTTACAGTACCTAGATAAAATCCTCATTTTTTAAGCTCACTGATTATGTGAGAGACTATTTGCCAAGATTGAGAATTGTTCCTTCAAACATTCTAGAGTAAGATTCCTGATAAAACCAGATACACTATCAACTGTGCTTAATATACATGTGCCCAGAAGATTCAAGACAATACAAAGGGTTATGAGGATCAGCAATGAATACAAATGTTTTATCTGGTCTTCTACAGAGTTATTACATCTATAACCACCTTGATCAATCATAGGTTTTGATTCAATTCAGAACACATGATATTTCCCAAAAACAACAGACTACTGAAACCTTTAAATTATTTTTGTACCACAGCACCCTTCTTCTGGTAACCAAACATTTTTTCTGCCAATACCCTCATGCAAAAGTGGAGTAACTGTGCTTCCCATACTGTTATGAAGGGCATCTTCTTTTCAAAGATGTTCTTTTTTGACAAAATCAACTAATACTTATCCTAAAGATGAAGACAAGGAGGACTAAGACAGTTCATCTAGAGCATTAGTAAATGTGTCCTCATGTACACCATACGGCTCAAGATGCCCAAGAAGATTAAGATGCTCTGATAGGAGTAGCATACTGTACCATATTTTTCTTTCAATTTTGCATCTTACAGTAGTTGCATTAAAGAGGCAGTATAAAGCCACTCCCAGTTTACATGAGATGCTAGACTGTGACTTTAAGTGCAGAGAAATTGATATTACACACATACAAAGTCACAGATAAAGCACAATGGAACTTGGTATGAGATAAAGACATGGCTGCTCACATCAGAGCTTTTAATACAGATTCAGATTCAGTCACACTGAGATGTACATATGTCACACACTCCAGAGGTCAATGTATGATATCAATGTAGTTCTGTTGCTTCCAGTTGTTTTATTTATTTGAATAAGATACACAGTTTTAGCAAAAAATACTCGCAGAGCGGCTGAGCTGCGCAGGGCCTGGCAAGCCAAGAGGGACTATAAGGGAAGTCGCAGTAAAAAAGGAAACATCTCTAGATTAAGTTCATAATGACTAAAAGACCTCTCGGTATGCCTTGGATATAAAGTTCTCACTCCTGCCGAGCTACTCATGAGCAAATTTATGATTGTCATGTGTATTTTGGTGCTTTAAGAACCTTGATTTTTTTTTCTTTGCATCAGCTTTGCGACTCTCTATTCTGCCTTCACCAATTCATTGACTTTTGCATTATTCCTTACTATCTCTAAACAACCAACTTCAGTTTTGCCACTCATGGCCCATCTCCTCATGACTGAGCATCTAGACTGGATGTGGTATGTCTCAGCTATTGTAGCTACCCCACCCAGGTGATTATCTCTTGGAAGCGTTCATCACCATGACACATATGCACATTACTGTACATGTATATAGGGTTTGTTTCCTGTTTTACTTGACCAAAATTATAATTGTATACTGTATTCAAATATATATTGGTATATTAGTTAAGATTAATAAAATAATATTCCAATTTTGTGACAACTGTTCCTAAAATAATGTTGGTCTTCAAAGTTATTTGGGTGTGGTACATACTGTATGTTTTTAAAATTATTTGTTTTAATTCTAGCATTATTCTAAAATATAAATTAATAAACACAATTTTACACTGAAATAATTACTGCAGTGGGTGTGGTTGAAATTATTTAACATTATGTACATGTATGCTACTCTGATTGCAAAATTAGAGTCAAACAGTCTGTTTTCCATAATTTCTTGTATACTGTGTGCATACATCAGCTTGTAATAATAGCCTTCTGTAATTGACCTTTTTGGGGCATTTTATATAACCACAATGCTCTAAGCAGAAAACAGTTACTATACAATATTTATGTTGCTATGGAAACTTCCTCTTGGATAATAATATGAGGCTTGTGGAATAACAGTCATAAAGCTCCTTGTGATTTTTTTCTTTCTCTGCATTTATGTCTATCAAATAAAAATATATTTCAAAAACATTTTTTGCTGAAAGTGATTTCTTTGAATTCATATGCATATGTATGATTAATGCATCTTTATAAAGAACTGGCTTTAAGAAATACTATTTGTTTTTTTAGCATAATTCATCTACACTTTGAAGATATTACAGCATACAAAAGTTATTATAGAGCAAATTAAACCTTAGCAAATAGTCTTACAGTGTTAAGAAATGTTATGGTATAGTCAAACTTGTCAATTTGTCTATCCCATTTTCAATATCTACATATTTGTTATGGAAGACAAAGAAAGTTAATTGCATGACTAAACTATGAGCAGTGTCTGCTATAAGTGACAATTTCCATTTTACACATGTAACACCTGTCTGGTGTCAAATTGTCCGCTTTACTAGATGCACGTCTGAGCAGAGCTAGTTATATTTTGTATGGTATAAATGCATTTCGATTAATATATAGTTTTATATTTTGTGAGGTTTTTTTGGTAAAATGGATTCTGTGAGGATTTTATTGGTAAAATGGATTCTGTGAAGATTTTATTGGTAAAATGGATTCTGTGAGGTTTTTTTTGTTCATTTTCAGAAAACAATTCAGCAAGATTACAGTATGTGAATTATGAAAACTGTAATATTACTTTTAAATTATCTGTGGTATTTAGGGTTGCAGGAACAGTTTTAGATTGTAACTATTTGTTTCCTATATGACCAATATTGTTGCACATTTAGTGTTTATAAAACTATATTCCCACCACGGCCCTACCTGTGTGGAGTTTGTATATTCTCCCTGTGCTTGCGTGGGTTTCCTTCGGGTGCTCCGGTTTCCTCCCACACTCCAAAAATATACTGCTAGGTTAATTGTCTCCCAACACAAATTAACCCTAGTGTGTATGTGTGTGTACATGTGATAGGGAACATAGGGCCTGATTCAGAGCCGCTCGTAAGCGGCCGCTCGTTCACTCTGAGCGATGTTCGCACATCTGCGCTTACGTATGGGTTTTAGTACGCATGCGCGAACCAGTCAGTGTGGCCGAAAATCGTGTGCTCGCAAAATAGCGAATGCCTGCTAATTTGAGTGACTGGATGAGGCGTTTGTGGGTGGTAACAGTGGAAGGTGCTTGAAAATGGGGAGTGAAGATCCGAACGCAGGCATGCCAAAAGGTCAAAACGGGCATTTTAAGGGTGTGCATAATTAACAAAGCAGCGTCATCGACCATGTCAGTTGGGTGTCTTTTAGCCAGAACTGCTCGCATGATTGCGGTAGGAAAATGCAACCACATGAATAGCGAACAGTTCATTCACCTTTCGATGTACTCGATTAATCTAATAAATAGCAGAGATGACGTATGGTGCGAGCGGCCACATCATGCATCGTGCTCTGAATCAACTCCTGTGTTCCAAATGTCAAGTCAGAGGGACTTTTGTGGAAAAAAGGTATTACACAGTTTCTAAAACACCCTTCCTGTAAAGTGGGTAGCTTGGTCAGATAATGTTTCCTGGGGAATCCTATCCTACCCAAAAATCTGTAATATGGACACAGCAGCCCTGGCCTGGATGGACACAGCAGCCCCTCTTGGATGAAGCACAGCCCTGACAGCCTGGGACTCAGCAAGCAAATGGAGCCGATCACCATGGGAGGGACTTTTATACAATCCAAAAACCTGTGAGAGTCCAACACAGCGGGATGATGACATTTTGCCTCGCTTTGAGATCTGAGTCAGGCAGGAAAACCCGAGCTGGACTCGGATCTCGCTTCGGATCTGCAAGTTCAGGTGGTTCGGTTCTCGGGGAACCGGACCCGCTCATCTCTAATATAAAGCACTGATGAATATCACATGAATTGTTTAAGCATTATCAGTTGGTTAGGGAGTGCCAACAAACAGTTTGTTTGAGATCTTAGGGCCTGATTCAGAGTCACTCGTAAGCGGCTGCTCGTTCGTTCCGAGTGATGTTCGCACAACTGCGCATGCGTACGTCTCGTAATACGCATCCACTCGTAAGCGGCTGCTCATTCGTTCCGAGCGATGTTCGCACATCTGCGCTTGCGTATGGGTTTTAGTACGCATGCGCGAACCAGTCAGTGTGGCCGAAAATCGTGTGCTCGCAAAATAGCGAATGCCTGCTAATTTGAGTGACTGGATGAGGCGTTTGTGGGTGGTAACAGTGGAAGGTGCTTGAAAACGGGGAGTGAAGATCCGAACGCAGGCATGCCAAAAGGTCAAAACGGGCATTTTAAGGGTGTGCATAATTAACAAAGCAGCGTCATCGACCATGTCAGTTGGGTGTCTTTTAGCCAGAACTGCTCGCATGATTGCGGTAGGAAAATGCAACCACATGAATAGCGAACAGTTCATTCACCTTTCGATGTACTCGATTAATCTAATAAATAGCAGAGATGACGTATGGTGCGAGCGGCCAGGGGGCGTTTTTTACAAAAAAACGTCCGCATGTTTTGTTCGCTCGTTCAAAAATAGAGGCGTCAACAGACTGCAAAGAGCGGACGGTCAATTTAAATAGCCAGCCCCTTTTTCTGGACGAGCGAGCGCAGATAGCGTCCGGCTCTGAATCAGGCCCATAGATTGTAAGCTCCACTGGGGCAGGGACTGATGTGAATGGGCAAATATTCTCTGTAAAGCGCTGCGGAATATGTGTGCGCTATATAAATTACTGATAATAAATAATAAATAAATAAATAAATGTTTGAGTGTTATGTAAGCAACAGTTATATGGTATCAATGTCATTGAGTGAGCTCAGAATTTGTAAAAATGCACCAGGTCAAACTACTTGTTCTAAGATTTTCAACTACCAGACCAATCACTATGAGAAACCCTTTCCTTAAAATTGTTTAGATACAATATATATATATTTTTTATATTTCAGGTGAAAGACAGCAGGCAGTTTACAGTGGCAATAAAAGGTAATTACCCCTCTTGGGGTTTTTCACCATATAGATTTCATTTAAATTTATTTCTACTAATCAATACAAAATACTCTATGACATGCCAAAAAAAAATCTAATTATTTGTCAAAAAAACTTAAAATAAGTGATTGCATTAGCATTCGTCCTTTTGATATATCCATACTAGATTTCCTCTGGAGTAACACATTTTCTTGATAAGTCACATACAGATGTGTCCTAAATTAACTTTGCTCTCAGCATGTCATATATAGCTTAGAACACTGGGCCTGATTCAGACCGGCGAGCGAGCGGGTCGATGTTGCCCAAGTATGCATGCGCACGAGGGAGCCAGCTCCATCGTGCGCATGCGCAAGACCCGAATAACAATGGGCAAGCCATCGTTATGGGTCTCGCACCAAAGGGGGCGTGCTGTTGATGGTGTTTGACAGCACGCCCCCTTTGGTGGGCGTGCCGGAGGCGTGGCTGCCCAAATGGAGGCGTTCCCCTGGGAATGTCTACCATCTGGGGCCTGACCCACTGACATCACTAGTGATGTCAGTGGGAGTGCTTTTGGCTCTGATAGAGCCAAAAGCTCTCCAGGGCTTGCAGCAGCGATAGCCTACCGCAAGGGTCTCCTCGCAAGCCCGATGGTCGCGATGGTCTTGACCATCGCAACCATCATTTTGGCCATTCACTATAGCTGTGGGTGGTCACCCACAGCCATGCGAGTGGCCAGGAGGCCGCTCCAAAGCGGAGGAGGGACGGCCCTGATTCAGAGCGAGTGCTCTGTCAGAGCTTCCGGCTCTGAATCAGGGCCACTGTGAGAAGGTGTGCCCAGTTAAAGAAGCCATGTCTCATTAAGGTTTCAAAGTCATGGTGTTTTTTTCATAAAATCAATTCAGTACTCACTCAGCAGGGGGAAGTTTTGTTATAATCTGCTGTACCTATGTATTGACTGCCGTCCTCAGTATGATATATAAATGTCCATTCTGATATATTACAGTGCAAAGCAAATTACTTATAAATAGGTTATTGCATTACATTATATGGATATGGTATTGAGCATTTTAACAGAGAACTGTTCCCCTTAGATTCACATTAATGGGTTTCATACCCCCAATTACTTTGACAAATCACATGATTATACCTTTATAATTTTAGCATCATAACATCATATCATGAAGCCATCTTTAAGAAGCACAGGTTTTGTTATGGCTCTATACCAGGTATTTCTTAACTTAAGATCACAAGATAAATCAAGATTGCAGACTGGTTGTTACTGTGGTTAGTAGCTTCTTAAATATGATCCTTTCTGGGTACATTGTGAATCAATATGAAGCAGTGTATGTAATATTCTCTCTCTCAGCAATTTTAGGTAAACTGTTTATACTGCAAATACCCTGAACTAGTTGAAACATTTTAACCAGCTATAAGTAAAGAGGTATTTTAGCTTTGCTATTTGGGGTCCCCTCCTCTGTACCCAGTGACCAGTAGTGCACTGAGCACAGCAGTAGACTACTGTTGGGCTCAGTGCACTGCACATGCACAGGTCACCGGGGAAATGGCATGGCAGTCATTCTGCTGGTGATTTGTACAGCACTGCTACCATTGACGTAGGACTCCGGAGAGGTAAGTATTGAATAACTGAGTGCAGGGTGTGGGCCTACTTGAACATACCCTGCACCCATTATAGATACACCCCATTTTCTACATATTGCTTTATCCACTCCCAAATAGAACCCCCTTTTCCTTCTACAACATTCCCCTCACCCCTCTCCCCCAGCCTCATTGGAATCTAAGGAAAGACTATAGGAAGATTAAGCATATCTTTATACCACATAAATCCAATAGGTAGATTTTAATGCATAACATTGCTACAGTACATTGCAAACTACAGTACAGTATGTGATTAATTTGTGAAACATCCTGTAATCCCTGCAAACCAATTAATTGGGTTTAACTATGAAAACTAGGAAACCCAAGAATCACTATTCTCCCCTGTGGACTCAGTAGGTACTATCAACCCGTCCACTGCTGCTCTGATCCTTTACTTTATCACATTTATCTTACGTAGTTTGTTAGCAATGTACATGCCTGGGTTGCCTGTGCTGTTACAAAATCCAATACCAGCCATTGCTATATGAGTTCAGTTTTGAAAGCCTGCAACTCTTTTCCAAGATAATTGTGTGACCTGTCATAAATACATGTTATAGGGCCGGAATCAGCAAGAAACGAAGGTGCTAATATGCTCACAATTGGCCGATTGTTGCCTACTGTGCATGCATACGCATCACAGTGCTCGTGTGCAAATAGCCATTGTGAACAGGACTGCAATTGCATTGGCTACACAGACCCATCGCAGAGTGATTGACATGAAGTGCCATTTGTAGGTGGCAATGGTGGGGTGGTCAGCTGAACGCAGGTGTGCCAGTGTGTTTGAACGCCATCAACAATGTTTCCCAGGTTTCTCATTCATTGAAAATGTAAGTATACTAGTCCCCTATGACAACTTTTCTCTTTTGGGCTATCTAGCATGAATCCATTTACTTTTCTGTCAGATGTTTGTATAACTCTCTTCTGCTTTACTTTACTTATGGTGTATACATGTCTCATGTGTTAAGGTTATCTAGATAACAAATACTCTATGATCCCAGAGGTATCCATTTGTATGCTTCTTCCCACAGATATAATAAACATTTTCAGGTAAAATGAAAGGTTGGTCATGACAAGGGGCACATTGCACCATTGCAAGGGTTATACCATGGGTATTATTACATTGTTCTTAAATTTAGATTGCCATTTTTTTCCCTCATATCTTTTTTGGTGTGGTTCCACAGTATTAACAAATACATTTCTGAATTTCCATAACTCTTGAGTGGTGGTTACTGTTTCTCGACAATGCATGTATGGGTTATTTTATTACTGGTATCATTACCTGCTGGAATGGGAAAACTGGTGTTTGCAACATTATCACCTTGGACACAGAGAGACCAAAGCAGATTACATTATGATTAAACTGTAGTATGAGTACTGCTGGTTAATTCTTCATCAGAGTGCCTGTACAGAACATGCCCCTTATGATTTCTTGGTCCTGGCATTGTTCTTTGAGTATTGATAAAGATGAAAAGCTGGAAGGAACTAAAGTTAAGTTATCTTATGTACGAGACATCTCAGGGAATTTTGTGGATGCAACAAGACACTTGAGAGGCCCCGTGTTAGCCTGTTGCCTTCACACAAGGCAGTGACTTATGGGAGGAGACTTTATTATGGCATGTTGATTTTCCCTAGAGGTAATACAACCTGTCCCTTACAGTGAGCTTAGTCTCTGCTGGCTACAGTGCTGGAGTAAGAGGCATTACATTGCAATGAGAGTCATGTATCCACTTTTACTTCTCCTTCACTTTCACAGCAATGAGATCAGCAACACTTGGTATGGACCATCCCAGTGATTTGTAACGTAGTTAGCATGGAAGTAACTTCTTATCATGACCATATCTCCTGCTTTGATGGCAGGCAATTACCAGTTAGAAACTTATCACAGATGTTTGCAAGTCATTCAAAAAGTAATTTTTAACAAATAGTTCACAGTCACATCATTTGCAGTGGCCAAGACTGTCTTTGTGCCAAGAAAAAGATTTAGGAGCTTTCCAAACAGCATTTTATAGGGAGAAATTCTCATTTGCCCCCTAAGTGTAGTTCTGATAGCAAACTGTGAGCCAGTCTCTAATGTAAACCATGGCCTACTAACTCTTTGTTGTATTGGTAAGTCACTCAAGCTTCCCTGCTGCTGCTCTATCCCGACTATTTTATACCCCTTTAGTGAACGCATATCAACCCAGGATTTTTGTCAGTGGAAACCGCTCCACCCGGGTCCAGTCACCTGGAAAGCCAACCATGCTACTGAACATGGTTTTTCCCAGGAAGGACTCAGGTAAGGCTCAGTGTAACAAGAAACCCACCTGAGATCTGTTACAGCACTGGGAGAGTTACATTCTGGCAAAAGGAGATAATGTAATCTACAAGAACCGGCACCGCACCCATGTGCAGTGTGAATTGTGCTGATCCGGGAATAACCTGGATCATCACCACAGTGGAAAAGGGGTATGTCCTTGGTCTGACCTGGTTTGGAACTGTGGAGCTCATTCAGACCCGCTTACTAAGATGCAAACGCTCTCTGCTGCCAATGGTATGCATTGTGTGCATGCGTATGCATCGCAGTGTGTGTGCATACCTTAGTGAAAGTTCACAATGCATTTGCTCGCTGCAAATAGACAGCCCAGAGTGAGTGACAGGGGAAGCCATTTGTAGGTGGTAACAGGGGCTGGCCATTAAAAACGGGGGAGTGGAGGTGCAAACACAGGCGTGCCTGAGCATCTCAATGGTATTTTAGAGGTGTGCATAATTAAAATGCAGCATCATAGTACACGTCACCTGGCTAGTTTTTACACAGAAGTGCTTGCAGTGCTTTCAGCAGGTTATGGTCAACCTCAAGTGCTGTGATTGCATACAATGTTACCTGATGTACTGATGTGTACAAGTGGGCATCTTAAGACAGGCTGGTGGGTGTCTGCATACACTATGTGATCGCTCTCTAAGAAATACTGGGCGTGCTAATGCATTGGTATGCTATTGCACTGTCTACGCATTTTCAAACACATCATGCATCGTGCTCTGAATCAACTCCTGTGTTCCAAATGTCAAGTCAGAGGGACTTTTGAGGAAAAAAGGTATTACACAGTTTCTAAAATACCCTTCCTGTAAAGTGGGTAGCTTGGTCAGATAATGTTTCCTGGGGAATCCTATCCTACCCAAAAAACTGTAATATGGACACAGCAGCCCTGGCCTGGATGGACACAGCAGCCCCTCTTGGATGAAGCACAGCCCTGACAGCCTGGGACTCAGCAAATGGAGCCGATCACCATGGGAGGGACTTTTATACAATCCAAAAACCCGTGAGAATCCAACACAGCGGGATGATGACATTTTGCCTCGCTTTGAGATCTGAGTCAGGCGGGAAAACCCGAGCTGGACTCGGATCTCGCTTCGGATCTGCAAGTTCGGGTGGTTCGGTTCTCGGGGAACCGGACCCGCTCATCTCTAATATAAAGCACTGATGAATATCACATGAATTGTTTAAGCATTATCAGTTATTTAGGGAGTGCCAACAAACAGTTTGTTTGAGATCTTAGGGCCTGATTCAGAGCCGCTCGTAAGCGGCTGCTCGTTCGTTCCGAGCGATGTTCGCACAACTGCGTATGCGTACGTCTCGTAATACGCATCCACTCGTAAGCGGCTGCTCATTCGTTCCGAGCGATGTTCGCACATCTGCGGTTGCGTATGGGTTTAAATACGCATGTGTGAACCAGTCAGTGTGGTCGAAATTCATGTGCTCGCAAAATAGCGAATGCCTGATAATTTGAGTGACAGAATGAGGCATTTGTGGGTGGTAACAGGGGAAGGTGCTTGAAAACAGAGAGTGGAGATCCGAACGCAGGCGTGCCAAAATGTAAAAACGGGCGTTTTAAGGGTGTGCATAATTATCAAAGCAGCGTCATTGACCACGTCACTTGGTTGTTTCTTAGCCTGAACTGCTCGCATGATTGCGGTAGGAAAATCCAAGCACAAGCACTGCGAGCAGTTCAGACGCCCATCAATGTACTCGATTAATCAAACAAATAGCGGAGATGACGTACAATGCGAGCGGCAGGGGGTGTTTTTATCAAAATAGCGGCCGCATGTTTTGTTCGCTTGTTCAGACTTAGAGGCGTCAACAGACCGTAAAGAGCGAGCACTTCATTTAAATAGCCAGCCCCTTTTTCAGAACGACCGTCCGCAAATAGCATACGGCTTTGAATCAGGCCCTTAATACGCATTTCAGTGGGATTAGGACCAGGATAGCTATTTCCATTAATGCAGTATTTTCCACTCTAGTGTGTTCTTGCAGAATGCTATGGACTAGTATCTGCTGAAACAAACTTCCTCCCCAGTATCAGTTTTTTTTCTCTTTTCTCCTGGAAATTTTGTAGTGCAAACAGCATCTTCTGATATTTGTTACATTTTGTATAAATGAAAAAACAAAAACACTTTTTTGCAAAATGCTTCATAATTTAAATTGTGTCCAGTCTTATTTCTATAATTCAATTCATTTTACTTAGACCTTTAGGCAATTTAAGAAAAGGAATTAACAGTTTTCATGTAATATGTAAAGCCAAAACAATTCTAATTAAGATATGATACATACAGTAGCTGCAGGTGACACTAGATATAAACTAAATGGCAGATATTATTATATGATTTCCAAATAATTTATATATTCTTGGAAAATACAATTGTTCTGTTATTACTAAACAATTAAAACTGATTGATATATATTGTATTGCCTTTCACAGCAAACCTCATTTCTACCAGTGATTATATTAAAGTTATAAATAAACTCTTTTGGGTTCCGTTGATTTTCACAGTTATCTAACCAACAAGATTTATCCTCACTATATTTTCTATGCATTTTTAGATATTACTATAAAAGTTTGTATGCCCATGAGAACAACTGCTTAGCCCTTACAAACAAGTCTACATTTTAAAAAAGTTTTATTTTTATTGAACGAAAAATAACAGCTAAAAATACCTTGCTGTCAGTACATGCTTCAACATATATATATAGACATGAGTGATTATTTCAACTCTGCACATAATGGTGAAACTTTGGGCCTTATACAGCAAGGAAAGCAGTTGCTAATACACATGCAATTGGTCGATTGTTGCATACTGCGCATGCGTATGCTCACAGTGCGCGTGCACAAACTAGCCACTGTGATCGGAACTGTGATTGCAGTGACTAAGCAGACCCATTGCCTAGTGATTGAAAGGAAGCGCCGAATGGGGGTGGTGATGGGGGGGTTGTCGGCCAAACGCAGGATTGCCAGTGCATTTGAACGCCATTTCAGGGGTGTGCATAACATATCCACTGCAATGCCCTAAGCAGCCTGAGGCCTGTTAGCATGTGCTGAAGTTAGCAATTTTTGAGGTAAGGTCAGGGCTTGTGTAAGTGTTTGTGAGGCTGCAATGTTACTCGATTGTACCGATGGTTTTGCAGTCCTGCTAAACATTACAGATGTGTGTAAGGTAAAGTGGGCTTCCTTATGTTGAGCTGAGATTGCATTGCGATCGCAATGGATTAGGATACAATCGCAGGGAGACTGTGTGCGTAATCGCTATTGCAATCGCAGTTTCTTCCCTTGCTGAATCAGGCCCATAGTGTCAACAATGTTTCTCAGGTCTCTTACCCCCCACCCCTGAAAAAAATGGTACCTGAAAATGATTTAATCCATTACCTAGAGTTACACCACTGATTGCATATGTTGTCTTGCCATTTACACTAGATGTATATTTTAACTATAAAAAAGGTTCTACTTATGTATCTATATTTATTTATTATTTTTGCGGCACCATCTGGATCATTTTAAAGTGACATTAATGTGCAGTCAGGATATATAAATGGATGAGCCACATCATCCCATCCAATCAGCTGCTCTTATCAATTGATCTCAGTGCCATATAACTAGTGGGGTAATCAGAAGGTCACCCTGGGTCCCACCCACATGACCTCCATGTGGGTGGGACCCAGGGTGACCCACACGGTCATACTGATATCTAGTATACCCCATTGCTTGTGTAGCTCCCCCACTCTCCCACAGATGGCACCTGTTAATGAATGCAGTGGCAAATGCAGGATTTCTAGAGGGGGGGTTCCAAATGCTCGAATTTAGAGTGAGTGTGGCCAGTCCATGAAGAGGGTATAATTAGCACTTATCCAGCTTTAATATGCATCACACAAAGTGTATTATGTGTCATAATTCCAGTAATATACAGGACCAGCGATCACAGTAAGCCATTATATGCGTCACATAAAGTGTATTATGTGTCATAATTCCAGCATATACAGGACCAGTTATCACAATAAGCCATTAGATGTGGCAGTAGGTCCATCCTGCCTGAGCTGAATGTATTAATTTTAGATGTGAGCACCATTCCAAGAACATGCAACACTATATTATATTACTATTTCTATTGTGTTAATGTGGGATTGGGAGGGGGGTTTCCAGGCAGACAGAACCCCACCTGCGTTTGCCTATGAGTGGCAGGTAGAACAGCTGCCAGCTCCTGAGACTCTTAAGCAATACATCCTCTCTGGAGCTTTTATGTCTGCATACAGAGCCTGATTCAGCAAGGATCACAACTGTGAATGCAATAGCGATTATACACGCAGTTCAACTGCAATAGTATGCTAATCCATTGTGATCGCTATGCTTTTGCAGCACAATATAAGGACGCCCACTTTACCTTATACACATCTGTAATGTTTAGCAAGACCACAAAACTATCAGTTCTATTGAGTACCATCGCAGGCTCATGCACACTTGCACGAGCTCTAACCTTAATCAGGAATTGCTAACTTCATTGCATGCTATGAGTGCTTAGGCTACGTACGGCATTGCAGTGGATAATTTATGTATGCCCATGCAACGGTGTTCAAACGCACTAGCACACCTGCGTATCTCCAACCATCCCCCCATCACCACTCCCAAATGGCACTTCCTGTCAATCACTATGCAATGGGTCTGCACAGACACTGCAATCACAGTCCCGATTGCAGTGGCCGGGTAGTGCACACACACTGTGATGCATACGCATGCGTAGAACACTACAATTGGACGATTGCATGAATAATCACAGTTGCAATCGGTAATGAATCAGGCCCACAGTGCAGCAGGGTTCAAGAGGAGTGCAAATTCAGAAGGAACCCTCCACAGAAACACACAGGAGGTATTTTGCAGTGGGAACACATAATGAAGTAGATGTACTGTATGAAGCAGTGATTATAAAGTAGAACTGTACTAGTGGAGTTGTTGCCCATAGCAACTAATCAGCTTTGAGGTTGCATTTTCAAGTACATTCTATAAAATAATAGGCAGGAGCTGAATTGGTTGCAATTGGTAACTTCTCCACTGGCACTCTTCTCCACTTTTTTCACCACTTACATCTACCCCAATGTAAACTAGGGACATTGATTGTTATACCTTGAGGCAGATGCAGTAAAGTGTGGCCTAATTTGAAGTTGGGCAATACAGTGTGGCATAATAGGAAGTGTGGTCACTACAGGATGTCATATGTGAACTAGGTGCACTGTGTGTCATGTGAACTGGGTAACTGTGTGGCATATTGGGAATTGGAAGCACTACAGTGTGGTATAATTTGAAGTAGCAACAATATTTTGTGGCATAGTGTTAAATGTGGGCACTAAAGAGTGGCATAATATGAAGTGGTGGAAATACAATGTAGCTTTGTGTTAAGTGGGGCACCACAATATGGCATAATGTGAGGAGGGGACACTAGCATGTGACATCATGTGAAGTGGGACACAACTTAGGAGCACTTAAGTATGGAATAGTGTGAACTGGGGACACTACAGTATGGCATAATGTGAGGAGGGTGCTCTATAGTTTGATATAATGTGTAGTTGGCTTCATTGTGGTATTTGGGGCACAACATTGTGTAATGGGAGCACTGCAATGTATTGTTCAGGGGCAATACAGTGTGGCATAATGTAAACTGAAGGCACTACAGTGTGGCATAATGTGAAGGAGAGGCAGTGCAGCATAATATGAAGTGGAGACAATACAGTGTAGCATAGTGTCAAGTGGGGGCACAAAGGCAGGCCATTGGAGTGTGATATAGTGTGAAATGAGAAATTTCAGTGTGGCAAAGTGTGAACTAAGGGCACTTAAATGTGGCATAGTGTGAAGTGATGACACTACAGTGTGGTATTATGTGAAGAAGAGGCAATATTATGTTGCATAGTGTCAAATGGCAGCACTACAGAGTAGTGTGAAGTAGAAGCACTGCAGTGTTGCATATTGTAAACTGTGGGCACTACCTTGTTACATAATGAGGAGGGGCACCAGAGTGTTGTACATTGTGAATTGCGGGCACTACAGTGTGACAGTGTAAACCTGGAGCCCTTCAGTGTGACATAGTGTGAAGAGGTTGCATTATATAGTGGAATTATGTGACGTAAGGGCTCTACAGTGTTGCATGATGTGAAGTTGGGGCACGACAGTGTGCTATATACGGATGTGAGGGCACTACAGTATGGCATAGTGTAAAGCAGGGGACACTACAATGGAGTATTACAATGTGTCAGAATTTGAACTAGGAGGTACTTCACTGTGTCATAATGTGACCTGGTAGTAACTTTTGTGTGGCATAATAAAAAGAGGTACATACTTCATTGTGCCAAATGTGAACTGATAGATACTTCAGTGTGTGCATAATGTAATTTTATTGGTAGATGCTGCCAAAACCTTGGGCTGGCCCTGATAGTTCAGAATCACAAGACTCAAGGCAGTGGGGAACAGAGCTAGAGACTGCTTCAACATACATGTACAGTATTCAATGTATGATGTGACTCACAAAGGGTATTCTAGTTGGAGTGGGCTATTTTCAAGTTATCTCTCTGCAATACACATGTGTTGCTATTTCTTTTATTACTGTAATATTCCTAAACCCGAGATTGATTCAAATGAGACAGCTCTCTGCTTATCATTTTCCTGAAAAAGGGACCTCTTAGTGGCGCGGTCAGTTGGAGTGCTTTTATTTGGGCCTGCAACACGGACCCAGAGGGCAGCTGGGCAAGTAACTGCTCTATGTCTGGAGTGCCGGCTACTTTATATATATATATATATATATAAACATTTTATTTATACATATATATATATATACAACAAAATGCCTTGCACTCCTCTTCCCATATAAATCATGCCACGGTGCCCGCTACAACTGTACATATGATCCTCCACGTGCGGCACTCAGTGGACTTAAAAAGAATTCACACAGCTACCAAGGCTTGCAACGTTTCGGGCTTTAATTGCCCGTCTTCAGGCGTCAGACATTATAACATATATACTGTTTAACGTTACCTGTAACCTGGTGTTGTTCCATAATAAGTAATATTCTCCAAACCAGTATACTTAAGAATTTGTCATTTTATTAATTAATTAAATAATTAGATCAAGCCCTTTTAACTGGGACATATTCTCCCAGGGTTATAATGCAGGAATAACAACGATTGACATTGTCACACAATACTTATACATTATTACAATATTCAGATTATACGCCCCTTTGACGCCCACTACCATTATCAGATAATAGACAAAGCTTATTTTTGTTAACTCCTCCTTAAGAATCAGACTCGAAACTGAATTCCTTTTGAGTGATACTCATGGAGTTTTACATCCCATATTTAGTCTGAATAGTTTCCCCAGCACAAGGACACATATATGGGCATTTTCTCTTCACTGTGTTAGATAAACAGTTTCCCTCGGGTGCGGCCTTAAACACATCACACTCATTTCCATTTAAAACTAAGTTTGGACAGAGAAACAAAATGGAAGTACCAATGCCCTGTTAAATCTCATGTACTGCTTCATTATACAGCATAAAGCATATGTAAATATGGAATTATGTAAATTAGTCTTCGACAGCTCCACCCTTAGATAAGCACATTAATTACATGTGCTATATCTCATCTCCATCTCTTGTATGTTTTCATTTTTAAAGTAGCCATCTGAATACAGCATAGGCCAACTACAAAAATCAGGATTAAGATTTCAAGAATAAACTTTGTCTGTACATAAAACATGTTAAAAAACATTTGTAAACCTGAAAATCAAAAGTTAGTATCTAATCATGATCATCATAAATCACTTTAGAGTCTCTATTATAATGCATTCATAGAAATTCTTCTTTTTTAATATAAGTCTCATTTATGTAATTGATAATAATGGTTTCTTCATCTGTAGTATTATTTATCAAATAACTTCATCATTGAATTTCAAGATTTGTATAAAAAGTTCGATAACATCCTCCAGTCTGTACAATTAAGCAATCAATTATGGCGGTGTTGTAGTAATAGTTCATTCCGAAATATTTTAATAAATGTCCAACATATATGAATGTGTTATCATATAAAGTCCAGTATCATTGTCAATAAATTTGTCCAGTTCAATAATTTCATGTTGATTATATAAATATCCCCAATTATCATACGTAAGGATGTTAGCAAAGTTGTTTCTAACATGATGTCTCTCTGAAGTATCAATCAGAGAAATTTATTTTTATTCACTGGATCAATATCTCTTGTAAAATGTCTGGCATCCTGCAAAAGAACTTATCACAAATTATTATGAGTTATAACATAAAATTGTAGTATCAGTTTGCCTAAAAAGGAAATATCTTCAGAATTAATTGGCAATAATTTGTAAGCATACTTTCCTCATAGGTAATAAAGATTATCTGGTAACAAGAAAATAACATCAAACCCAAATATGGTAGCAATTAGCATTACTAACATGTCTGAACTATATGATCTGTATCACTATTTGGAACACTCAATATTGGAACTAATCCCTAGCAGTGTATAATTAAATGCCTCATTGTAAAAATACATTGTACATAATAAGCATTTAGTCCTTTTAAAATCTTCCTTACATTGTTCATTATAGCAAGGAATTTAAGGTTTGTACACAGTAAAGATTTTATTACAATATTCTGATTCAACATTTTCTACTTGTATTGGATTAGTAAATATTCCTGTAGTTATTCAGATCTGAAGTGTAGTCTGCTTCATATTTCCTTATTAAAACAAAATGGAATACTTTCACTTACATATGGAAATAACATAATTATTAGTGGTTTTGTCAAGTTATAGTTATCAGTAACCCCTTTTCCTGTTTACAACCTGTTTTCACAATTCTCACATGGTTTTATGTTAGTTATCTTAGTATTTTCAGTATATTTCAACTCAAGAATGGTAGCATTTAATACTTTACCCATCAATGAATATTTTTTTAGAATTGGATACTCTTTTGAATAATATCCATACACCATAGTATACACCTTTCTTCTGGTTTAGTACAGTAAATGCAAATGCACTTTTCAATAGATGATAAATCAGACTTCTGATACCGATCATTTTCCCTGCTTAGAAAAGAGGAAGGAAAGGACTTATTACAATAACCCCATCATCCACACTACTGGATGTGTAGTCATACTAGACCATGAACCCTTGCTCGCCCTCTCTCCAAAATAAAAATAAGTCTCAATGTTACAATAAACACAATTGTTTCCATCACGCAGCTAAGAAAAATTATGCTTCCGTTGTCATTAGTCTATATCATAGTCTATTGTGAGCAATAATCTCCATCTTGATTGAAGAGTTCTCATAGTCTTATATCACAGTCTTTATAGCTCAGTCTCTATATCAGCACTTGAGTCTGAGAATAAGTCCCCTTTAAGCTCGGATCTCTCTCTCTGACCTTTTTCACTGTGAGCCATGGATCCAGGTGTCCTTCTCAGCAACCTTTATATATGTATCTGTTGTCAGCATCACTTTGCCATGCCAAGGACCATCCCATTGATCTGTAAGGGAACCAGAATGTAACAAACTTCTCATCATACCATCATAGTCTCTAGAATGTATTTCATCTTCTGCATCAAATGCTGATGTTGGTTGAATATCCTGTTGAGCTTCCCCAAAAGTCTTCTTGTTGTAGCTGCTTAGACAATTGTATAAAATATTGAACAGTCAAATCATGTTGTAATCTCAAATCAGTCTTTGGTTTAGTACCACATCTTGATTGTAGTTCAAAAAAAATTAATAATAAGGAGAGATTGAGATAAGGCTCAGGTGTGATTCTATTTCTATGAAGCACCAAATGTAGGCCTTCAAACAATGCCATTCCTGTCTCTTTTGTAAGTTTAACTTATTTGTTGTTTATAACACCATTGTGTGTAACTTTCATTTTATTCCCATCTTTTCACTTATTTGAAAAACTTTCCTTGTAACTTTCAATAACACTTACAGTAAGCAACCTATACCTTACATACAAATTCCTCCAAAATCTCTTCTCTTAGCATTATGGAGCTATAAATTCAGAAAATTCCAAGAACATGCTAACCCTATATTTTACAACATCCCGAAACCTTAATAATAACATACTTTAATCCTCTTAAACGACATGCCCCACTCCTTTCTAATCAACATACTTCAAATCCTTCTCATCGACATACTTTAAATCATTTTTTTTTCTTCATTGGTAACTGAATAAAATCAATTATCAATAGTACTTTGAAAATGTTTTAGTAGGTATCATTTTCTCTTCATTATTTATCATCTGAATTACATAAACATTCACATTTTCACTTTATCTCTGGCTCGAGCATACCAGTAAGATTGTACAATGTGATTCATATTATCTGCTCTTAAATGTACTAACCCAGGAACATCTCTATATGGCTTGTATTAATTTCAATTCTACTCAAATACCCATTATCATCTTCTCTTGTAACAATGCTCTAATTTCCAGACATTGACCACATTGTGAGAAGTATTTTCCTGATATTGCCTTAATTGGTAAAATGTGATATTTTTAAACAACATCAACTGAGTTCTATAACTGATTCATCATATGTACTTAAAATTACCTTTCATACTATCCTGTCAGCTAATATGTTACCCATGAGAATAATATCAATCTCTTTAGTTTGTACCCAACACTTAATTACTGCAACTTATTTTTTAGTAAACATATTGCTTCTTTCAGTTCCTTAACTGTTTGTACATGTAAAATTGTAGTTCCCAGAAGCTATCCAGTAACACCTGTGCTTCCAAATGCTATAATCAATACTGTACATTACATTCAGCTAACTACGTTGAATGTGGTAGTTACTGTAATGCATACCCTGTAACCAAAAAAAACATTATGTATCCATCTGTCACAGTTATCATCAGTAAAGAGAACTAAGTCAAGATTATCTAATGAAACTTCCCATTACTGAAAAATATTTTTATATTTCATTATTGCAAACATGTTCATTGTCTTCCTTTTTCCTCACCATTAACCATAATCAACCATATTCCCCCCTGTTGAGGATAAAGAAGATCAATGTAGCACAATTGAAATCATGACATATGTAAGATTGATATGAGTCTAACATATTATCTCCCATTGAGTAAATCTGACTATAGGAACATGTGTAAGGTGAGCATTATTAAATATTTGAATACCAGTATGTAAAACCAATAGATGCAATTCAACTTAACAATAAATGCCACCCTTTAAGGATATAAATGTCTTCGAACTGATGGTAAACAACGTCCTGTATATTCAAAATTATCAGTATATAGTTGGATTTTTTTCCCATTAAACTTTCAACTTGCTTCTGCAAAAGAAACATAATTGTTTGTTAGCAGCTCTTATCGAAGTTTAAAATAACTTTGAATATAACCATAGATCACTGTTAGATAAGGGCTGCGTCATCTGTATGAACATAAAAAATTGTAGATTATTCATCAAATATTGTAAACTGTTTGTAAACTTTTTTCAGAATATATCCTTTTGCTTTATTAAAACATTATGTAGATACTGCGTATATTTACTAAAAAGTATGTTTCATAACCTTCTTTAATTAGTACCCTAGCTGAGGTACAAAAGAAACCTATGATGCAAAAATCCAGAGACAGTTTCATGTTCTGAGATAGTTAAAGCATTTGTCTGAAAAAAACTTCTTCTCCTCCGTGCAGCTTCTCGATCTGGGAGGGGTATAGAGAGAGAGTTAAACTCACACTGACGCACTAGTTACACAGACAGACAGTTTCTCACTCTGAAAATACTGAAATAATGAGTTAAACAGTTTGTCATTACAAAAGTTTACAATCCTGCTCTGAACATAGGAAGTATATAGGATCATGTTTATTAGACCCCTCTAATATAGATGAAGTATCTACAGTTTTCTCATCTCATTCCAAATACTCCACAGAAACAGCATTCTCTTCCTATGCAAACACTATAATCACTCGGTTTTCTAGAGACATCCCTTCTTGATTGACATCCCACTTATGTAATCATTCTTATACTGTGCACTTTTCTGATTTTACCTCCATTCTTAGCTAACTAATCTGCTCCATTGATTTTCAATATCATCTGTATGCAGACAATACTCAAATTTTCCTATTCTCCCCAGATTTGTCACTAACTGCGCTCCTCTGTGTCACTGTATATCTCTCCATCATTACATCTTGGAATGTCATCTTGCCACCTCAAAATTACTGTATCCAAAACAGAATTAATTATATATCTACAAGTCAATGATAGTTACCATATTGATATCTCTATAACTATTGACAACTTGACAACTCGACAATCAACCCTACTTCACAAACTCGCTGCCTTAGGTGTCATCCTCGACTATAAACTGTCTAATGTTTCTCACATTCAACTGTCTCTAAATCCTGTTACATACATCTTAAAAAACATAGCCAAAATTCGACCATATCTTACACAAGACAATGCAACAAATCTAGCACATGGAGTCAATATTTCCTCATAGACAATTGTAATAGTCTCATTATTGGTTTTCCCCACTATATGGCATTTTGAGTATAGCTGTGAAGTTGATTGTTCTCAACAAACATTCAGTGTCTGCTAATCTACTCTGTCTGGCTCTCAATTGGCTGCCGATCTTCTACCGTATTCAATTTAAAATACACTCACGAATGACGCTATTAACCAAACCAAACCCAACATACATCTCTTCACTTATATCCAAATATTTTGCAACCCAACATCTCTGTTCTGCACAAGATCTGTGTCTGTCCTCTCCTTGTTAAGTTGGCGATTATGTTAAAGTATCGTTCTTCCAACTCTAGGTATTAAAATGCTGCCCTATTACGTTATGCATCATTCAATCTTTCCTTAAAAAGTCCCTTAAGCATGTAAACATGTGGAATCCTTTATGATTAGCAGCAACTGTCTTATTCTTATTTAGTCTGGTATAACATAGCATAAAACATTTGGCTTATGGTCATTAATAACATCAATACTATTTATCTCAAAAATCACATTTCTCTAAAAACCATTTGTTTCCAAACTTTCTCTATTGGTTTATGTAACAATGATAATGTAATAAATCTATAAGCCTTTATAGTTCTCTTGCTTTTGTAAACTGTGTCTTTTGTCTGGGACATTCTGAACTTATAAGAACTTTTCTTGGCAAACAATAATGTAAACTCTGCCTGTACTTTTCTTCAGATTCTATGACAGCGTCTTGTTTCACAGATACTAAACACTATTTTAAAGATTTTTTTTAAGAATATTTTTAAACATTACAGACACAACTATAGAAATAGCAATAGCAGCTGCAGCCTGCCATTGTGTTCTCAACAACATACATTTGTTAATACGCATGCGCGCGGACTGATCTCTGCATTTAATTTAGAATTACTTATACTAATTATGTAAACATTACAAATTAACACTTTATGTTGCACTTTTTATTTCCATCCACTGGAATACACATTTTATCATCTCTTGTCATTTTAACACTGACCATAGAAATGCACATAGTCAGCTTTCTATGATCACCTGTTTTTCTCCAAGCAAATACAAACACATTTGTATTACCTCTTGCGACACGTCTGTCTGTCGAAAAACAGGTACATCTCCACATTTCATACACTCATAATTCATACATTCTTCACTACACAAATATTAAATAAACCTTTGACTGTGAGTGATCAGTTCACAGTATAAAATTATTAAAGCATCTTAATACAGTTAACTCTATTTTTAGCAATATTACTTAAATGCAACAACACACAATATAAAATCATCTCTGAGTTCAACTTTAGCCACACCCCCTCATCCATGCCACCAATTTCCTCTCCTTCATACATAATACTCCAGAGCACAGAAACATACATATATATACACATAATGTATATATATAATTAATTCTGATACTCACGAAAATTTTGGAGATTGGATGTCCCAGCTGCTGGCCAGACAGCAGGTACAGCCACTCCTCTCCCATTGTTGAGGTAGTGAGGAAACCTGACAAGTGCACAGGTAGTTGATGGATGATGTAAAGCAATAGCAGTGCCTCCAAAACTGTTTAACGTTACCTGTAACCTGGTGTTGTTCCATAATAAGTAATATTCTCCAAACCAGTATACTTAAGAATTTGTCATTTTATTAATTAATTAAATAATTAGATCAAGCCCTTTTAACTGGGACATATTCTCCAAGGGTTATAATGCAGGAATAACAACGATTGACATTGTCACACAATACTTATACATTATTACAATATTCAGATTATACGCCCCTTTGACGACCACTACCATTATCAGATAATAGGCAAAGTTTATTTTTGTTAACTACTCCTTAAGAATCAGACTCGAAACTGAATTCCTTTTGAGTGATACTCATGGAGTATTACATCCCTTATTTAGTCTGAATAGTTTCCCCAGCACAAGGACACATATATGGGCATTTTCTCTTCACTGTGTTAGATAAACAGTTTCCCTCGGGTGCGGCCTTAAACACATCACACTCATTTCCATTTAAAACTAAGTTTGGACAGAGAAACAAAATGGAAGTACCAATGCCCTGTTAAATCTCATGTACTGCTTCATTATACAGCATAAAGCATATGTAAATATGGAGTTATGTAAATTAGTCTTCGACAATACAAAAACACATACCTTATATAACCCCTGCTGCTCCACACGCCGCCGAAACTCACCTGGTCCCTTCCGCTATACAAGTCCAACTTCCGGTTTCCTCCCGTAAAGCCCCCCGGCCATGTAAGCGTCCTGGTAACCATGGAAACCCACCAGCTGGGAACAAGCAGCAATACTCCGTTACAGTGCAAAATATAAAATACACAAAAAGAAATACAAAGTGAACATCTTAAAAATAAAAACTCTCCATAAAAAGAATAATTTTAGCTCCTGTCTTACATATCTATTTGTATACAATCAATGTTTCGACTTCATCATCAATCTACTATATTGGAGAAAATAACATCAATCTTCCCATCACCTGTATATTCTACAACATTATATTCAAACACCCTCCTTCTTTATAGAAATACATTAAAATTTAATTGATCATTCAATCCCCTAGGCTTAACTGTATCCAAATAATGAATCCATTTGGCTTCCAAACAAAGCAGCTTTTATGTCGATCACTACGTCTCCCATCATCTGGGATGTGGTCAATAATCATATGTCTAAAATTCGACAAATTGTGTTTGGCTTCCAAAAAATGATTTGCGATTGGTTGTTCCGAACCCTTACCACCAATCGCAGATCTAATTGCAGATCTGTGGAGAGCCAAGTGCTCTTTGAACGAGCGCATGGTCTTCCCCACATAGCATAAACCACACGGACATTTTACCAAATAAACCACATACGTGCTAGAGCAGGTGAGTCTATACCTAATCTCATATTTTCGCCCACTAGAAGGATGACAAAAATATTTGCCTGTAATCATATGGCTGCATGTCACACAACCTGTACATTTGAAACAGCCATTGTTACTTACAAATTTTTGCTCCTTAAATCTCATAGCCAACGTAACAACTGTGTGGACTACCCAGTCCTTAATATTCTTCCCTCTCTTAAAACAGGGCCTAATTCTGGTATGTTTAGGGCTGGGGAGTTCTTTATCTTTTTGTACAATGGGCCATAATTTTCTGCTATTTGTATAAATATTCTTATTAGCCGTTGTGTATGTATGCACCCAATTCAGGGTGTCGGATGACTCTTCTTTTAAAGTATTATTTAGAGCTTCAGTTCTAGAAATCAAATCCACTCTCCTCCGTGCCTGTTTCAACACTCCTTCTGAATAGCCTCTATCTCTGAATTTATTCATCATAAGATCCAGATCTCTTATCAAACTTTCAGGATCACTATTGATTTTTTTAATCCTAAGAAACTGCGAAAACGGTAATCCTGTTACCGTCGCCTTAGGATGGAAGATATCCACACGAAGTAGCGTATTCCTATCTGAAGACTTAGAATATAGACTCGTGCAGATTTTATTATTTTTGATTGAAATGGTCACATCCAAAAATGGAACCTCCTCTAAACTGATCTGATATGTAAATTTTATCGGATGGTCCTGTCCATTGATATCTTCCACCAACTCTATAAATTCATTGTAACTACCTCTCCATAATAACATCACGTCATCTATATAACGTCTGTAGAACAGGATTCTATCCCTAGTCATTCTATTAAAGAAAAAACTCTGTTCCACACCTGCCATATAGGCATTAGCATAGGTAGGTGCCACGTGCGAACCCATGGCACATCCCGTCCTTTGCAGAAAATACTGCCCATTAAAGAAGAAATTATTCCTCCTAAGTAGCTTGTCCAATAATGTCACGAAGAATTCAATACATGGGCCCTTATATAAAACATTCCCGTTTAATAGATCTCCCACCGCTCTCACCCCCTCCTCATGTGGTATGTTCGTATACAGACTCTTTATGTCCATCGTACACAGCCATGTGTTAGATGGTATTTCCCCCAGTTTATCCAAACTCAGAAGTAGATCTGTGGTGTCCTTAAGGTAGGTATTACCCTATTGTACACATGGCTGTAAATGGTGATCCAGAAATTTTGATATATTGCTGTATAGAGAGTCCCGTGCTGAGACTATTGGGCGTCCCGGTGGGGCTGTAAGTCTCTTATGGATCTTCGGCAATGTGTATAATAATGGAATCCTGGGATAATCAATTCTTAGAAAATCATGGACCTCTTTATTTATGGTACCCCCATTCAATGCTGCAATCAATAAATTGTCAATTTCTATCTTAAATTGATCTGTGGGGTCTCCTTCCAATAAACTATATACCTCTGTGTTGGAAAGTTGGCTGTAAATTTCTTCACAATATTTGGAGATATCCATCACTACTATGTCCCCCCTTTATCTGCTGCTCTCACAACTATATCCTTATAGGAATTCAGATTCTTTAACGCTTTCCATTCCTCTGTATTTAGATTGTTTCTATGTGGAAAATAATGTTCCTGATCTTCAGAGACCATAACATCCAGAGATTTCATGAAACTTTGTATTGCGTTATTATGGACTGGTAGGTCAAATGTTGATTTACGTTTGAAGGGCCCTCTTATTTCTTGATTAATAGGTGGGTCTTTGTTATCAAAATAGGCTCTCAACTTTAATTGCCTATTAAGATGATGTTGATCAATTTTCCAATTCAGAAAATTAAAGGGATTCGTTGGTACAAACTTCAATCCCCTATTCAAAACTCTGATTTCTACCGGGGTTAAATCTCTATTTTATAGATTATATATTAAATTAATTTCTTCCAACCCCTGCCTCTGCCTCCTTTCACGTAGCCTCTGCCCACCCCTCCTGTTGTATCTCCTATAGCCCCGCGACCTGCGCGGGTTCTCCTTCCTAAATGGGGTTTGTTAGCCGCTGTTCTAGTATCCTGACTGTTGATAATTTCATCCCCAGATGAACTAGGTAATTTGCCAGAGGAATATTCTGCCCTTGAGTTCCCATGATTAACTCTATTAAATCTGCGTTTGGGGTAAGATCCATATAGTGAACTGCCTGAGAGCCATCTATATACTCTCATTTCCTCATAGTCCTTGTTCACAATATCAAATTTTTGCTTTTTGATTATCACCAGTTCTTTTTTATAAGCTTCCATTTGCTGTTTTAGTTTGACTTGCCAATCACTGGTTAACTCCTGTGCAATCATTTCTTTATTTTTGATCTCATAATCTTGTATTTTTTGTCTCATCATGGCTAATTCTCTTGCCGTTTCTTCCACCACTAGGGTTATTAGATCTAGCGAACATTTATTAAGTACGGTGATCCATCGTCTTACAAATTCTTTATTGTATTGCCCACAATTTATTGATTGCAGCATTGAATGGGGGTGCCATAAATAAAGTGGTCCATGATTTTCTAAGAATAGATTATCCCAGGATTACATTATTTTACACATTGCCGAAGATCCATAAGAGCCTTACAGCCCCACCGGGATGCCCAATAGTCTCAGCACGGGACTCTCTATACAGCAATATATCAAAATTTCTGGATCACCATTTACAGCCATGTGTACAATCGGGTAATACCTACTTTAAGGACACCACAGATCTACTCCTGAGTTTGGATAAACTGGGGGAAATACCATCTAACACATGGCTGTGTAAAATGGACATAAAGAGTCTGTATACGAACATACCACATGAGGAGGGGGTGAGAGCGGTGGGAGATCTATTAAACGGGAATGTTTTATATAAGGGCCCATGTATTGAATTCTTCATGACATTATTGGACATGCTACTTAGGAGGAATTATTTCTTCTTTAATGGGCAGTATTTTCTGCAAAGGATGGGATGTGCCATGGGTTCGCACGTGGCACCAACCTATGCTAATGCCTATATGGCGGGTGTGGAACAGAGTTTTTTCTTTAATATAATGACTAGGGATAGAATCCTGTTCTACAGACGTTATATAGAGACGTGTTGTTATTATGGAGAGGTAGTTACAATGAATTTATAGAGTTGGTGGAAGATATCAATGGACAGGACCATCCTATAAAATTTACATATCAGATCAGTTTAGAGGAGGTTCCATTTTTGGATGTGACCATTTCAATCAAAAATAATAAAATCTGCACGAGTCTATATTCTAAGTCAACAGATAGCAATATGCTCCTTCGTGCGGATAGCTTCCATCCTAAGGCGACGGTAACAGGATTACCATTTTCGCAGTTGCGTAGGATTAAAGAATCAATAGTGATCCTGAAAGTTTGATAAGAGATCTGAATCTTATGATGAATAAATTCAGAGATAGAGGCTATTCAGAAGGAGTGTTGAAACAGGCACGGAGGAGAGTGGATTTGATTTCTAGAACTGAAGCTCTAAATAATACTTTAAAAGAAGAGTCATCCGACACCCTGAATTGGGTGCATACGTACACAATGGCTAATTAGAATATTTATACAAATAGCAGAAAATTATGGCCCATTGTACAAAAAGATAAAGAACTCCCCAGCCTTAAACATACCAGAATTAGGCCCTGTTTAAAGAGAGGGAAGAATATTAAGGACTGAGTAGTCCACACAGATGTTATGTTGGCTATGAGATTTAAGGAGCAAAAATTTGTAAGTAACAATGGCTGTTTCAAATGTACAGGTTGTGTGACATGCAGCCATATGATTACAGGCAAATATTTTTGTCATCCTTCTAGTGGGCGAAAATATGAGATTAGGTATAGACTCACCTGCTTTAGCACGTATGTGGTTTATTTGGTAAAATGTCCGTGTAGTTTATGCTATGTGGGGAAGACCATGCGCTCATTCAAAGAGCGCATGCCTCTCCACAGATCAGCAATTAGATCTGCGATTGGTGGTCAGAGTTCGGAACAACCAATCGCAAAACATTTTTTGGAAGCCAAACACAATTTGTCGAATTTTAGACATATGACTATTGACCACATCCCAGATGATGGGAGACGTGGTGATCGACATAAAAAGCTGCTTTGTTTGGAAGCCAAATGGATTCATTATTTGGATACAGTTAAGCCTAGGGGATTGAATGATCAATTAAATTTGAATGTATTTCTATAAAGAAGGAGGGTGTTTGAATATAATGTTGTAGAATATACAGGTGATGGGAAGATTGATGTTATTTTCTCCAATATAGTAGATTGATGATGAAGTCGAAACATTGATTGTATACAAATTGATATGTAAGACAGGAGCTAAAATTATTCTTTTTATGTAGGATTGTATTTTTAAGATATTCACTTTGTATGTCTTTTTGTGTATTTTATTTTTTGCACTGTAACGGAGTATTGCTGCTTGTTCCCAGCCGGCGGGTCTCCATGGTTACCAGGATGCTTACATGGCCAGGGGGCGTTACGAGAGGAAACCGGAAGTTGGACTTGTATAGTGGAAGGGACCAGGTGAGATCCGGTGGCGTGTGGAGCAGCAGGGGGTATATAAGGTATGTGTTTTTGTATATATGTTATAATGTCTGACGCCTGAAGACAGGCAATTAAAGCCCAAAATGTTGCAAGCCTTGGCATCTGTGTGAATTCCACTGAGTGCCGCACGTGGTGGATTATATATATATATATATATATATATATATATTTTTGATATTGTAGATGTACCCAGCGCCAACAGCAGAAAAAATTACCACCTTATAACCCTTCTGGGTTTATAATGACTCTCAGTGTATTGCACTCCTCTATTAAAGGTGTCAGCTCTTAACAACAAAAGTCTGGTGGTGGCTAGCCACCATAAATTAAAATAAAGGTAGTGTACACAAAGGTTGAAATGTGAGCAACAAAAGTGCTTAGTACACTCTATTAACTATTTAAATAATTCAGTAAATCTGTGAAAAACGCTTAGTAATTCATATTTAGTGTTTTAAAACAAAGTGCAGAAATAAACACATAAAGTGCCAAGTGAATAATTTAACCTCAATAAATAATATATGCAAGTGAATAAATACGTGTTTAAAATAATAGGAATATATCTAAATATTAAAAAAATTATTTAATTCATAAATATGACACCTACAATCATGAAAAGTACATAAAAACATAGCAATAAATGATATACATAGGATAAAAAGGAGTAATAAACTGAAACAAGCTTATCTTTTAGATAAAAAAGAAATTGAAGAGTTCATGGATGTATGATCAGCCTCCCAACGCATTTCGTCAATCTATGACTTCATCAAGGGGATACCTAGCTGTTAATGCCCTCCGGCTTATAAAGCCCACTAATAGGGACAATTGACACTCATTATGACATCACTTCCTGTCAGTAATTTTTTTTAATTTTTTTATTTTTTAAATCTTCCTTATTACTGATATATTACAGTGAATCTAATTATTCTGTAGTCACGTTATGTCCATCAGTCCTAAAAGCATGTAATTTAGTAGTTTTATAAAATATAAATTGAATAACAAACTGCGGGCTGTCATCACTTCCGCCCAAAAGTAAGGCCAGTTTTGTCTTGGAAGTCCGGCCACTTCCACCCTGATGCTCAGTCTTGTGATCCCGTCATCACCAAACACGCGACTCATTGCGTCGTGCTTACAGTGCTGTATAGGTACGCACTTCCACCCTGGGTTTCGATCTGGTAGCCGCGTCATCAAAGTGCGACTCGTCCAGTCGCGCTAATAGTGCTTGTCGAAGTGCATGCTTCCGCTCCCAGGATACGGTACTTCCGCTTATCCATTTGCTCCTGCGCATGCGTAGTGCCTCCTGGCGGCGGCCATCTTCATGGATCCTATTCACCTCAGGATATCTTGTAACCGCGGCCATCTTTCTGGATACTTCTTAACCAGCCGCCATATTTAAAACTCCGGCACTCCTATATTAACCTGTGCAACTCTGGGCAAAACCTTAGGGAATGAATATTCAATTAATTCCAGCTATAAAAAGAAGAAGAAGGGGGAAGGATTAGAATATATATTAAATAATCATCCTAATAAGGGAAAGACCTATATTGTCTTTCACCTATATAAACCCATAGAAACATAAATTTACATAGCTGATCAAAAACTTTAAATAACTAGTCACAACTACTCAGAAAAGCATGTATGTATGCCTATATATAAACATATATCAGGATAATCCACAATTATATAGCTAATTGTTCCAAAAGATTATTTTCAACATATTATACTAAAGGAAAAGGAAAAAGAAAAAAGACAAAAGAAGAAAAAACAGAGTTGTGACTAAGAATTTTATAAAGAAGTTTGACACAAACAGTTATCTCCATTATAATAGCGGACATCTGAAGAAATGGAAAGATAATATACCCCATTCTCAGTTTTCTAGGATCAAGCAAAATTGCAGTGATTCAGTTACAGCGGAAGAACAAATAAGGCTATATGCAGACAGGTTCATTGAGAAGGACTATCCAAAAGAACTTTTGATGGAAGCTGCAAGGAAGACTAATCAAAAGGAAAGATCAGAATTATTGACTTACAAAGAAAGAAATATACAAGATAACAAATTCATTCCTTTTGTTACTACGTTTAATGATCAGGAGAAGACAATCAGGAGTACTTTAAATAAACACTGGCATATTTTATTAATGGACCCCATCCTTAAAGATTTTCTCCCTCCAAAACCCCCGGTGGTATTTAGGAAGGCCAGGAGTATCAAGGATTCTTTAGCCCCAAGTATGATACAGGATATCACACTAAATAATAATATGCTACCAATTTGTACAGGTAGTTATAAATGTGGGAGGTGCAATATATGCAGATATCTTCATCCACAAAGGAGATCTTTTATGAATTCAGATAACTCTAAAGAATATATAATAAAACAACATATGAATTGTAACTCTACCTCTATCATTTATCTTTTGGAGTGCACTTGTGGCACAAAATACATTGGGAAGACGAAAAGAACCCTTAAACTACGCATTCAAGAACATATAAGGAATATCCGGAATAAACTGGAGGGTCATGCTGTGTCGAAACATTTTCTTCTTCATCACAACTCTAATCCAGAGGACCTTACTTTTAAACCCATTGAACAGGTGCTCTTGGGAGAGAGAGGAGGAGGTCTAGCAAAAAAATTATCTAAAAGGGAGATGTATTGGATTTTTGAGTTAAGAACACTGGCACCACTCGGATTCAATGATAATTATGAAATCGCACCTTTTATATAAGAAGATTGATGACTCCGACTTAATGTCCATATGATATGGGATATGCTACTGTAGAAGCTATTTCCTACAGTCAAACCATTTTTCAAACACCCAATCTCGTCTGCTCTTGGAAGTTAAGTTGAAATGGGCCTGGTCAGTACTTGGATGGGGGACCTCCAGGGAATATCGGGTACTGTAGTTGTAAGCAAAGATGGAAACATTTAAAGAGAAGGAGGAATACAAAGCTAATGAGAAGGTACGAACCAAAAAATTAGAAAGAATTGAAGAAGATGTCATGAGAGGAAAAGAAACTAAGTTTCTGAGGGACAAGAACGATTATGAAAATAACAAAATTAAGAATTTGAGTAGATTTGCTAAAACTAATTTAGTGAAACATCAGTCAAATCAGAAGTATGATATAAGGAACCGTGGCAATTTACCATACAGGAGACCTGTGAACATCAGACGTAGGAACAGTGATCCACACCCCATATCATGGGGAGACCAAGCTTAGAAATAGATTTTCAACACTACAACGCATGGATTCTGGAAGTGACACTGAGAATTTTTTATCTCCGGACACGGAATTCACCATACAAAATCCAAAGAGAACATTTTTCAAAGAGACAACAAGATTAGCATCCCCTCTCAAAAGGAACCTAAGAGATGAAGAGGAAAACGGGGCGGTAGGAGGGAGAAGCCACAAAAGAAGGTATCTACAGTAAGACCTGAGGAAAAAGGGATTTTTAATCTATCTAAACATATCCTTACTAAACCGGAAATAACTCTACTCAGCAAAGGCTTGAATTTTGCCCCAACAAGTAGTATGAATACATTTCAGACATTCATTGACTTGAATAAATTTGTTAGAAATGTCACACTTAAGAGACATTTTATTAAGAAGGACAATGCAATAATAACGAACTACAATGAAGGGGAATCCAAATCTGGACTTAAATGCAAATCAAAGTATTATCCATTAGAATCGAAAGGCAATCATTTGAGTATGTTCTATGAACTTGTTAAGAAAGATCTTTGTGAAAATGAGGTACAACCAGTAATTAAACATAATTTAACAAACAGAGAGAAGGAAGGATTAAAGAATTTACAAAAGAATACTGATATAATTATTAAACAAGCAGACAAAGGGGGGGGACTAGTGATCATGGACAGGACTTACAACATCAAAGAAGCTAATAGGCTTTTAGATGATGAAGTGTCATATATCAAATTGAATAAAGACCCCTTGGATGACTATATAGATGAATTGAGGAAACTCCTGGTTCATGGACTAAATAATGGAATATTAACAAAAGATGAATTCCAATATCTTTTCCAGACTAGTCCCACTACCCCCATTTTTTATTTTCTTCCGAAAATCCACAAATCGCTAATAGAACCTCCGGGAAGACCCATTATATCGGGTATAGATTCCCTTACGTCACATCTATCGGAATACGTGGACATTTTTCTATCAAAGTATGTAAAGCAACTGGAGTCATACTTAAAGGACACTACAAGCGTCCTTCAAATCATAGAACCCCTGAGGTGGAAGAGTTCTTATTTATGGGCAACTATAGATGTCCAGGCCTTATATACATGTATCGAGCATGAGAAGGGGATAAATGCAAGTAAAGAGTTTCTGGAAGCTGATGCAACAATCAATAATGAACATAGGAATTTTATTTGTGATCTTATGAAGTTCATTTTAAACCATAACTATTTTAAATTTTTAGAGCAGTTTTACTGGCAGATATGTGGCACGGCGATGGGGACGACTTTTGCCCCCAGATTCACCAATTTATTTATGGGCTGCTGGGAAAGAGAACATATTTATAATAACAACCCTTTTAAAGAACAGATCATTTTATTTAAAAGATACATTGATGACATTTTAATTGTGTGGAATGGAACAAGGGAGTCTTTTGAGATGTTCTTCACACATATTATGAAGAATAACATGAATTTGAAGTTCACATTTAACATCAGCGAACACTCTATTGAATTTCTTGACCTAATTCTTATGCATGAAGAAAACAGAGTTGTGACTAAGAATTTTATAAAGAAGGTTGACACAAACAGTTATCTCCATTATAATAGCGGACATCTGAAGAAATGGAAAGATAATATACCCCATTCTCAGTTTTCTAGGATCAAGCGAAATTGCAGTGATTCAGTTACAGCGGAAGAACAAATAAGGCTATATGCAGACAGGTTCATTGAGAAGGACTATCCAAAAGAACTTTTGATGGAAGCTGCAAGGAAGACTAATCAAAAGGAAAGATCAGAATTATTGACTTACAAAGAAAGAAATATACAAGATAACAAATTCATTCCTTTTGTTACTACATTTAATGATCAGGAGAAGACAATCAGGAGTACTTTAAATAAACACTGGCATATTTTATTAATGGACCCCATCCTTAAAGATTTTCTCCCTCCAAAACCCCCGGTGGTATTTAGGAAGGCCAGGAGTATCAAGGATTCTTTAGCCCCAAGTATGATACAGGATATCACACTAAATAATAATATGCTACCAAAGTGTACAGGTAGTTATAAATGTGGGAGGTGCAATATATGCAGATATCTTCATCCACAAAGGAGATCTTTTATGAATTCAGATAACTCTAAAGAATATATAATAAAACAACATATGAATTGTAACTCTACCTCTATCATTTATCTTTTGGAGTGCACTTGTGGCACAAAATATATTGGGAAGATGAAAAGAACCCTTAAACTACGCATTCAAGAACATATAAGGAATATCCGGAATAAACTGGAGGGTCATGCTGTGTCATTCTTCTTCATCACAACTCTAATCCAGAGGACCTTACTTTTAAACCCATTGAACAGGTGCTCTTGGGAGAGAGAGGAGGAGATCTAGCAAAAAAATGATCTAAAAGGGAGATGTATTGGATTTTTGAGTTAAGAACACTGGCACCACTCGGATTCAATGATAATTATGAAATCGCACCTTTTATATAAGAAGATTGATGACTCCGACTTAATGTCCATATGATATGGGATATGCTACTGTAGAAGCTATTTCCTACAGTCAAACCATTTTTCAAACACCCAATCTCGTCTGCTCTTGGAAGTTAAGTTGAAATGGGCCCGGTCAGTACTTGGATGGGGGACCTCCAGGGAATACCGGGTACTGTAGTTGTAAGCAAAGTGCACAGTTAAGCATAATCCCTGGAATCCCATGGTAAAATCGGAGTAAAAAATCGGAAGAAAGATATGAAATAAGAAGCATTTCCCAAGATCAAGGCAAATTATGTTGGAACAGAGACTTCTCAATAATAAGCATCTCCTAAGATCAAAGCAAATAATGTTGGAATCGAGACTTTTCAATAAGAACAGCCATTCTACTTTAAAGCCTGGATTATAAATTTTTGAGTGAAGAAATTAATATTTTATCAATATTTTATTGATTTTTTAAAGCTTTTCCTGATTCTTTTAATACAGTTCTCAAGAAATTTATATACATATATGTGCCAAAAAATTTTCTAAAAGAATTTGTTATAAAAAAAATGTTTTTTTAATAGATATTTTTATACATATGTATTTATTATAAAATACACTATTAGGTTTTGTGGATTTAGGATATTTGCTTTATTTGCTATCCCCTTCTCTGAAACCATGTGGTTTTTTAAGAACATCCCCCCCCCTTTTTTTTTTTTTTTTCTTCTTTTGTCTTTTTTCTGTTTCCTTTTCCTTTAGTATAATATGTTGAAAATAATCTTTTGGAACAATTAGCTATATAATTGTGGATTATCCTGATATATGTTTATATATAGGCATACATACATGCTTTTCTGAGTGGTTGTGACTAGTTATATAAAGTTTTTGATCAGCTATGTAAATTTATGTTTCTATGGGTTTATATAGGTGAAAGACAATATAGGTCTTTCCCTTATTAGGATGATTATTTAATAAATATTCTAATCCTTCCCCCTTCTTCTTCTTTTTATAGCTGGAATTAATTGAATATTCATTCCCTAAGGTTTTGCCCAGAGTTGCACAGGTTAATATAGGAGTGCCGGAGTTTTAAATATGGCGGCTGGTTAAGAAGTATCCAGAAAGATGGCCGCGGTTACAAGATATCCTGAGGTGAATAGGATCCATAAAGATGGCCGCCGCCAGGAGGCACTACGCATGCGCAGGAGTAAAAGGATAAGCAGAAGTACCGTATCCTGGGAGCGGAAGCATGCACTTCGACAAGCACTATTAGCGCGACTGGACGAGTCGCACTTTGATGACGCGGCTACCAGATCGAAACCCAGGGTGGAAGTGCGTACCTATACAGCACTGTAAGCACGACGCAATGAGTCGCGTGTTTGGTGATGACGGGATCACAAGACTGAGCATCAGGGTGGAAGTGGCCGGACTTCCAAGACAAAACTGGCCTGACTTTTGGGCGGAAGTGATGACAGCCCGCAGTTTGTTATTCAATTTATATTTTATAAAGCTACTAAATTACATGCTTTTAGGACTGATGGACATAACATGACTACAGAATATATAGATTCACTGTAATATATCAGTAATAAGGAAGATTTAAAAAAAAAAAAAAAAAAAAAAAATTACTGACAGGAAGTGATGTCATAATGAGTGTCAGTTGTCCCTATTAGGGGGGTTTATAAGCCGGAGGGCATTAACAGCTAGGTATCCCCTTGATGAAGTCATAGATTGATGAAACGCGTTGGGAGGCTGATCATACATCCATGAACTCTTCAATTTCTTTTTTATCTAAAAGATAAGCTTTTTTCAGTTTATTCCTCCTTTTTATCCTATGTATATCATTTATTGCTATGTTTTTATGTACTTTTCATGATTGTAGGTGTCATATTTAAGAATTAAATAATTTTTTTAATATTTAGATATATTCCTATTATTTTAAACACTTATTTATTCACTTGCATATATTATTTATTGAAGTTAAATTATTCACTTGGCACTTTAAGTGTTTATTTCTGCACTTTGATTTAAAACACTACATATGAATTGCTAAGCGTTTTTCACAGATTTACTGAATTATTTAAATAGTTAATAGAGTGTACTAAGCACTTTTGTCGCTCACATTTCAACCTTTGTGTACACTATATATATATATATATATATATATATATATATATATATATAGAACTACACAGGATTAAACGGACATATGGGGAATGGATTAATTGAAGACAGATTTACTCCAAACACAAATAAAGAAACAGTGAATGAATACATTGATGAGTCTGCTGTTTCTGGAACACTTCAGTTGCCTCCTGCAATCAACTGTTGGGTTAACATGACGATATATAATACAAATGTTCACAAGTTACCATAACCTCATACTTGGTTTCTCATACAAATTTATACCCTCAGAACAATCCCTTACATTCTACACATTTGAAATTCCTGATATATATATATGCCTCTTCCAAGCAGTACACCTCAGAGTAGCTGTCATCTACCATCCCCCAGGTCCTCCCTCCAAGTTCCTAGACAACTTTGCTTCCTGGCTGACTCACTTTCTCTCCTCAGATCTTCCCTCTATTATCCTAGGTGACTTCAATATTCCAATTGATACCCCAACAGAATCCACTGCCTCCAAACTACTCACCCTCACTTCCTCATTTGGCCTCTCCCAATGATTCTCCTCACCCTCCCATGCAAGTGGGCATTTGCTTGATCTGGTCTTCACTCACCATTGTGATATTTCTGCCGACTCCAATTCCCCATTCCTCCTATCTGACCATCACCTTCTCTCTTTTAACCTAACCTCTCACCTTCCCCTCTTCTACCTCTGAGAGCCACCATCACTAAGCATAACATTGAAGCTATCGACACTGCTATCTTTTCTTCCCTACTTGACTCACTTCTCTCCCTTATCCTCTCTTTCTCCTGCGCTGAACAATCTGCTTCCCTATACAATGCCTCCCTTTCTTCTGCTCTTGACTCTGTTGCTCCGGTGATCACTACTCACCCTCGCATATCCACACCTAAATCTTGGCATTCAAAATGCACAAGATACCTGCAAAAATGTTCACGAACTGCCAAGCGACAGTGGAGAAGATTATGCTCGCAGGTAGATTTTCTCCATTTCAAATTAATGCTGTCATCCTACAGTCATCCTACAGTGCTGCCCTTTAACCCTCTCTAAACAGTCATATTTCAAGAATCTCATCTCCTCCCAGTCCTCAAATCCCCAGCGTCTCTTTTCCACCTTCAACTCCCTCCTCTGCCCTCTTCGTCTCCCCTCCTTGCTCTCTGCCACTGATTTTGCTACCTATTTTACATCTAAAATTGATTCCATACATCAGGACATCATATCCAACCAGTCCCCCAGCTCTCCACCTCCTCCTTTCCTGGATCTCTCCTGCCCATCCAATTTACTGACTCTGACATCTTTCTCCCCTGTGACTGGAGAGGAAGTTAAGGCCCTTAGCCAGTCCTCCCCCCCTTCCTCCCCTCGACCCTATCCCCTACCGCCTCCTCCGCTACCTTTCATCTTCTGCTGCTCCCATCTTGCCCACCTACTTATTCTCTCCCTCTCTTCTGGCACTGTTCCTTCTGCATTCAAGCATGCCCTTGTCTTCCCCATTATTAAAAAACCTAGCCTTGATCCTAACATTCTCTTTAACTACCAACCAATCTCTTTCCTCCATTTTGCCTCCAAACTCCTTGAACGTATTGTTTACTACCGCCTCACCACATTTCAATCTGGCTTCCGTTCTCTCCACTCCACTGAAACTGCCCTCAAAAAAGTCAGCAATGACTTCCTTGCTGCCAAATCCAAGTGCCACTACTCCCTGCTCAATCTTCTTGACCTCTCTGCTGCTTTTGACACTGTGGACCACCCTCTACTGCTGCATACCTTTACTCCCTTGGTCTACATGACACTGCTCTCTCCTGGCTATCCTCTTACCTCTCTGACTGCTCCTTCTCTGTTTCCTCTCACAACAACTCCTCCCCACCACAGCTTCTTACAGTAGGTGTTCCCCAAGGTTCTGTTCTTGGACCTCTCCTATTCTCTCTATACATCCTCTCTAGATAAACTCATCCACTCTTTTGACCTCCATTATCATCTCTATGCTGATGATACTCAGATCTATCTTTCCTCACCTGATCTTTCCCCCTCTCTACTAACTCATATCTCTAACTGTCTCTCGCTACCTCTTCCTGGATGTCCCAGTAATTTCTCAAACTTAATATGTCTAAGACTGAGCTCATCATCTTCCCACCCTCCCAAATAACATCTTGTCCCACTATTTCTTTATTAATAGATGGCTTAACTATCTCATCTAGTCCCAAAGTGCGTTGTCTTGGAGTCATCCTGGACTCTTCCCTCTCCTTCAAACCACATATTCAGAACCTCTCGCAGTACTGTCATTTCAGTCTCAAGAATATTTCCAAGATCAAACCCTTTCTCATCCAGGATGCCAGCAAAACCCTCATACATTCACTGGTCATCTCCAGATTGGACTACTGTAACCTCCGCCTATATTGCCTCCCCAAATCCCTTCTCTCTCCTCTCCAGTCTATGCTCAATGCTTTCTCTCAGCTCATCTTCCTCTCCAAATGCTCTACATCTGCCTCCCCTCTCTTACAAGCTCTCCACTGGCTCCCCTTCCCTTTCAGAACCCAATTCAAAGTTTTCACACTCACTTACAAAGCCCTCACCCATTCCTCTCCCATTGACATCTCTGATCTTCTCTCCTTTCACTCTTCTGTCTGCCCTCTTTGTTCACTTAATACATGCTGCCTTTCATGCCAATTGATTACTTCCTCCCACTCCCACCTCCAAGATTTTGCCTATGCGGCTCCCCACCTTTGGAACTCCCTCCCTAACCCCATCAGATGCTGCACCTCTCAACAATCTTTCAAACAAGCTCTTAAGACCCACTACTTCATTAAATCCTTCCAGCTCTCATCCTAACTTGCTGCTACATCTTCCTTCCTCCCTGCCTACCCCATCTGTGTCACTCCTGTTCATCTGCCCCTCCCTTAAAGAATGTAAGCTCTTTCAAGCAGGGCCTTCTACCCTCTTGTGCTTCTCCCTACTGTAATTTAATTTATCTCTTACTCCCCACTAGGGCAACCAACACTCATTTGCTTATGTGGCGTAAAGGTCGCTAATATAGCAATGTTTATTATACATGTCCATGTCCTGCTTTGTATTGTATTGTAAGTCACTGGTTACTATTTTGTTACTGTACTTTGTAAGATGCTGCGGAACACTTGTGGTGCCATATAAATAAATTATAATAATAATAATAATAATAATAATAATAATACCATTTATTGCAGCATGTCTCAATTTAGAATTGTCTAAACTGCTTGTGGAGTTGGTGTATTGATACTTTAACTTTATGGTACTACTTTCTAGCCACATTTCCTGTATACCATAGTATTTTCCTAACTTTTACAATTGAAGGATTTAAAAATTGCCCGTATTAGTAAAACTAGTGCATTACAACCCTAGAAAAAAATATCATCAACACATAGAGGCCCTCATTCAGAGTCGATCGTAAGAAGCGATCGCTCACTCTAAATGAGGACAGGCACTTCTTGTTTTGAAGTGCTGCCTCCAGGTCACAAGCTGTGAGTTACCACCCACAGCTTAGCTTGCGATCAGGGTGATGGTCGTGATGGTCATCACCATTGCGACCATCTGGGCTTATGTCCAGACCCTAAGGTTGGGTCTGGGATTTTGTAAGCCCCAGGGAACTTCCTGCTCTTTGAGCAGGAAGTTCCCCACTGGGGCTGCCCTCAAACAGGAAGCATTCCAACTGGAACGCCTCTGTTTGGCCAGGCACGCCCCCGGTCCGCCCAGAAAAAGGGGTGAGCTGTCAATCAACATCAACAGCATGCCCCGTATGCTACGAGACCCCTAGCAACGGAGCACCCATTGCTAGCCGGGTCTTGCGCATGCGCATGATGGAGCCGGCTCAGTCGTGCGCATGCTCTTTGGGACCATCGACCCAGTTGTGAGTGCATCGGCGCTTGTGACTGGGTCTGAATGAGACCCAGATTCCTCCTGTCTTAAACAATGATACGTACACATATATCTATAAATTACAAAGGGCTTAGAACCCTGCAATGTTGGTCCTTCTAGCTAAATACAGTAAAAAGCACTATAACCATAAATATAATTGGCCAACATTTGGTTGTCAGCCCAGGCTAAGTAGTCTTCTATTTATGCTTCCTATTAACTAGGATATTATCAAATAAGTTTAAGAGTTTCCTGCTGGCTATGATATTAGCTTTTCTCAGGGACCATGATGCACACAGTTTTCAATGTTTATATTTTATTTAGTCCCTCTGTAGCAGTTGACTTAGTACTGCCACTCCCTTAGTCTCCAAACTAGTACTTGCTGGCAATTAACACTAAATGAATGTACAGTAAGTTGACAACTGCAAAGATAATATCCTTAAGCACTCTTACTAGGAATAACTGTACAAACTGTATGAACTGTCATGTAACAGCTCTGTGTAGTGGAGCAGTCTGCAGAGGGCTGATTTATCCACTTTTTATGTTAGATGATGAGTTCTGTTAATTAGAGAGGGGGGTTAAATACTCTTTGTAGAGCTACTCAGGTGGTCATCAATGGGGGGAGTACACTGTAGGGTGAGGTAACTTTGGCAGATATGCAGATATGCCTCTTTATATGTGCTTTTTGAATAGTTCAGTATTTGGTGTGGGTGTGTAGTGTGTAGTGCTGGACTCTCTGAGAGCTTTCAGCACCATGATAGATGGGTTCAGAACCACCCCATTTAGTGAATCCTCCTCCTGACCATTTGTCACCTCAGATAGTCTCCGCCTGCCAACTCCTGCCAATAATTACACAGCCCTCGAGAAATTATGGGCTGGCTCTTGCGGAGCCTATAAATTAGGCACCTCAGACTCCTCTTAGATGACTGGGGAGCAAGGGGCTGTTATTTATACTGTGCTGCCCAGAGCCCCGGAACTGTACTGATCTGCTCACATGCCAACTGTTACCTTATATAAACCACAGCATGTGCGAGTTTCAGACAAATCTTAACAGATGATGCTGCTTCCTTAGGCTCCTGCATTAGCAGTCAACATTTCTATTATAATCTGCTTTAATGCCTGCTTGCTGGTCTCCTTCTTAACTTTAAAACAATTAATAATTTACTTGTTCGTTATGCATATTTGATACATATCTTACATAAATATATCCTTTTCAACTACTGTATTACTGTATATAGTCTGCTAAAACATTAACCAGGGGTTACACTTTATAGCAAGTGCTGTTGTCATCATGCTACTCTTACTCTAGATTGTTGTGTGCTTTCCCCCCAAGGCATAATCCAATGCCACCTCTGTGATTTTATATTTTTGCAGGCACTTTCTAAGAGTTCTTTGACTGAGGATAAGTTATACTTATGCTAAGAAACACTGAATGTGTAGTCTTATTTATTGGTACTGACACAGGCCTCTTTATTGTTTACATAAATTAATGTTGCTCTACTGTGGCTTATCTTCCGTTAAAAAAAAAATATCCTGTGCCACCAGTCCCTACCTTTTGCCAGTGACTGTCTTGGTTAAGAATTTCCTATTAATTGTGGTCTGCAAAAAGTACAGTAGCTAGTCTTTGACCCTGATCTGTTGGTATCTCAACATGAAACTGAAGATCTCTTGTGAAAGTCCCTGGTAAAATCCTTGATGGTAGTTTTAAAGTAACATTATTTTAATTATGTCTGGCAGCCTTGTACATGTCTAATTTAGATGCAGATACTTGTCTCTGTAGATTACATTTTCTGGAGGAACCAATTTATGTCAAGTAAATTACTTTCAAATTGATTTTTTTCAAGACAATAAGACTCAAGCTGGTTGCTTTTGGTGGTATCATTGAATGAAGGCACATGTGCATACATTGAGTTTCAACAAGTTCAATACCAATCACTGAAGTAATAAGATCATCAAACCGCCAATATGGCAGCTCAATGCTTCAGTCTCAAAAGTGTACACAATCCTTTACGGCAGTTTTTCTATACCCATAATAAATTCATATATAGATTCTCAATTTGACTAAAGAATCAGCTCAGCTCATACCCATAAATCTTCTTTGTATAATAGTAATGTAGATCACATTTCCATTATTAATCCTTATAATATAATAATTTTCCAAATTAAGGTCCTGTGTCAGAGATTTACATTAATGCAATTGCATCGGTGATCTCTTATGCAGTTGCAAACACAGGATTTTGAAAGGGGGGTTTCCAAATAATTGGTTACAGAACCAATCACAAAAAAAGTCTAACCAGAATAAGCCTTTACACACACTGCCCACTTCCCTCCTCCATCTCTACCCACACAGCCACCTTCCCTCCTCCAGCTGTACACACACAGCCCGCTTCCCTCCTCCATCTGTACACACACAGCCCCCTTCCCTCCTCCATCTGAACAAAAACAGCCCCTTTCACTCCCCCATCTGTACGCACACAGCCCCCTTCCCTCCTCCAGCTGTACACACACAGCGCGCTTCCCTCCTCCATCTGTACACACACAGCCCCCTTCCCTCCTCCATCTTTACCCACACAGACCCCTTCCCTCCACCATCTGTACACATAAAGCCCCTTTACCTCCTCCATCTGTACACATACAGCCCCCTACCCTCCTCAATCTATACACACACAGCCCCCTTCCCTCCTCCATCTATACACACACAGCCCCCTTCCCTCCTTCATTTGTACACACACATCCCTCTTCCCTCCTCCATCTGTACACACACAGCCCTCTTCCCTCCTCCATCTGTACACACACAGCCCTCTTCCCTCCTCCATCTGTACGCACACAGCCCCCTTCCCTCCTCCATCTGTACGCACACAGCCCCCTTCCCTCCTCCAACTGTACAAACACAGCCCTCTTCCCTCCTCCATTTGTACACACACAGCCCCCTCCCCTCCTACATCTGTACACACACAGCCCCTTTCCCTCCTCCATCTGTACACACACAACCCCCTTCCCTCCTCCACCCATACACACACAGCCTCCTTCCGTACTCCATCTGTACACACACAATTCCCTTCCCTCCTCCATCTGTACACACAGCCCTCTTCCCTCCTCCATCTGCACACACACAGCCCTCTACCCTCCTCCATCTGTACACACATAGCCCCCTTCCCTCCTCCATTTGTATGCACACAGCCCTCTTCCCTCCTCCATCTGTACACACACAGCACCATTCCTTCCTCCATCAGTACTCATACAGCCCCTTCCATCCTCCATCTGTACACACACATCCCCTTACCCTCCTCTATCTGTACACACACATCCCTCCTCCATCTGTACACACACAGCCACCTTCCCTCCTCCATCTGTACACAAAAAGCCCTCTTCCCTCCTCTATCTGTACACAAATAGCCCCCTTCCCTCCTACATCTGTACACACACAGCCCCTTTCCCTCCTCCATCTGTACACACACAACCCCCTTCCCTCCTCCACCCATACACACACAGCCTCCTTCCCTACTCCATCTGTACACACACAATTCCCATCCCTCCTCCATCTGTACACTCAGCCCTCTTCCCTCCTCCATCTGCACACACACAGCCCTCTACCCTCCTCCATCTGTACACACATAGCCCCCTTCCCTCCTCCATTTGTATGCACACAACCCTCTTCCCTCCTCCATCTGTACACACACAGCACCATTCCTTCCTCCATCAGTACTCATACAGCCCCTTCCATCCTCCATCTGTACACACACATCCCCTTACCCTCCTCTATCTGTACACACACATCCCTCCTCCATCTGTACACACACAGCCACCTTCCCTCCTCCATCTGTACACAAACAGCCCCATTCACTCCTCCATTTGTTAACACAGCCCTCTTCCCTCCCCGTTGTGTACACACACAGCCCCCTTCCCTCCTCCATCTGTACACAAACAGCCACCTTTCCTCATCCATGTGTACACACACAGCCCCCTTACCTCCTCCATCTGTACACACACAGCCCCCTTCCCTCCTCCTTGTGTGCACTTACAGGCATCTTCCCTCCTCCATCTGAACACAGAGCCACCTTCCCTCCTCCATCCATGCACACTCAACCCCCTTCCCTCCTCCATCCATACACACACAGCCCTGATCTCTCCTCCATCCATACACACACAGCCACCTTCCCTCCTCCATCTGTACACACACAGCCACCTTCCCTCCTCCATCTGTACACACACAGCCACCTTCCCTCCTCCATCCGTAAACACACAGTCACCTTCTGTCCTCCATCTGTACACACAGCCCCCTTCCCTCCTCCATCTGTACACATAGCCCTCTTCCCTCCTGCATCTGCACACACACATCCCTATTCCCTCATCCATCTGTACACACACAGCCCCCTTCCATCCTCCATCTGTACACACACCCTTCTTCCCTACTCCATCTGTAAACACACAGCCCCCTTCCCTCCTCCATTTGTATGCACACAGCCCTCTTCCCTACTCCATCTGTACACACACACCCCTTTTCCCTCCTACATCTGTACACACACAGCCCCCTTCCCTCCTCCATTTGTATGCACATACCCTTCTTCCCTCCTCCATCTGTACACACACAGCCACATTCCCTTATCCATGCGTACACACACAGCCCCCTTACCTCCTCCATCCGTACACACACAGCCACCTTCCCTCCTCCATTCATACACACACATCCCTCTTCCCTCCACCATCTGTACAGACACAGCCACCTTCCATCCTCCATCTGTACACACAGAGCCCTCTTCCCTCCTCCACCTGTACACACTCAGCCCTCTTCCCTCCTCCATCTTTACACACTCACAGCACCCTTCCATTCTCCATCTGTAAACAAACTGGCTACTTTCCTCCTCAATCTGTACACACACATCCCTCTTCCCTCCTCCATCTGTACACACACAGTCCCCTTCCCTCCTCCATTTGTATGCAAACACCCTTCTTTCCTCCTCCATCTGTACACACACAGCCCCCTTCCCTCCTCCATTTGTAAACACACAGCCCTCTTCCCTCCTCCATCTGTACACACACAGCCCTCTTCCCTCCTCCATCTGTACAAATACAGCCCCCTTCCCTCCTCCATTTGTATGCACACAGCCCTCTTCCCTCCTACATTTGTACACACCAGCCCCTTTCCCTCCTCCATCTGTACACACACAACCCCCTTCCCTCCTCCAACCATACACACACAGCCTCCTTCCCTACTCCATCTGTACACACACAGCCCCCTTCCCTCCTCCATCTGTACACACAGCCCTCTTCCCTCCTCCATCTGCACACACACAGCCCTCTTCCCTCCTCCATCTGCACACACACAGCCCTCTTCCCTCCTCCATCTGTACACAAACAGCACCATTCCATCCTCCATCAGTACACATACAGCCCCTTCCATCCTCCATCTGTACACACACATCCCCCGACCCTCCTCTATTTGTTAACACACATCCCACCTTCCCTCTTCCATCTGTACACACACAGCCACCTTCCCTCCTCCATCTGTACACAAACAGCCCCCTTCCCTCCTCCATCTGTTTACAAAGCCCTCTTCCCTCCTCCATGTGTACAAACACAGCCCCCTTCCCTCCTCCATCTGTACACACACAGCCACCTTTCCTCCTCCATGTGTAAACACAAAGCCCCCTTCCCTCCTCCATGTGTGCACCTACAGGCACCTTCCCTCCTCCATCTATACACAGAGACACCTTCCCTCCTCCACCTATACACACACAGCCCCCTTTTCTCCTCCATCCAAACACACACAGCCCCCTTCCCTCATCCATCCATACACACACAGCCCCCTTCCCTCATCCATCCGTACACACAGCGACCTTCTCTCCTCCATCCATAAACACACAGCCCTCTTCGCTCCTCCATCTGTACACACACAGCACCATTCCTTCCTCCATCTGTACACATACAGCACCTTCCATCCTCCATCTGTACACACACATCCCCCGACCCTCCTCCATTTGTATGCACACAGCCAATTTTCCCTCCTCCATCTGTACACACACAGCCCCCTTCCCTCCTCCATTTGTATGCACACAGCCCTCTTTCCTCCTCCATCTGTACACACACAGCCCTCTTCCCTCCTCCATCGGTACACACCCAGCCCCCTTCCCTCCTCCATTTGTATGCACACACCCTTCTTCCCTCCTCCATCTGTACACACACAGCCACCTTCCCTCCTCCATCCATACACACACAGCCACCTTCCCTCCTCCATCTGTACACACACAGCCCTCTTCCCTTCTCCATCTGTACACACACAACCATCTTCCCTCCTCCACCAATACACACACAGCCACCTTCCCTACTCCATCTGTACAAACACAGCCCCCTTCCCTCCTCCATCTGTAAACATAGCACTCTTCCCTCCTCCATTGGCACACACACATCACTCTAACCTCCTCCATCTGTACACACACAGCCCCCTTCCCTCCTTCATCTTTACACACACACAGCCCCCTTCCATTCTCCATCTGTAAACAAACTGGCCTCTTATCTCCTCAATCTGTACACACTCAACCCTCTTCCCTACTCCATCAGTACACACACAGACCCCTTCCCTCCTCTATCTGTGCACAAACTGCCCCCTTCCCTCCTACATCTGTACACACAGCCCCTTTCCATCCTCCATCTGTACACACATAACCCCATTCCCTCCTCCAACCATACACCCACAGCCTCCTTCCCTACTCCATCTGTACACACACAGCCCCCTTCCCTCCTCCATCTGTACAAACAGAACTCTTCCCTCCTCCATCTGCACACACACAGCCCTCTACCCTCCTCCATCTGTACACACATATCCCCCTTCCCTCCTCCATTTGTATGCACACAGCCCTCTTTCCTCCTCCATCTGTACACTCACAGCACCATTCCTTCCTCCATCAGTACACATACAGCCCCTTCCAAACTCCATCTGTACACACACATCCCCCGACCCTCCTCTATCTGTTCACACGTCCTAGCTGCCCTTCTCCATCTGTACACACACAGCCACCTTCGCTCCACCATCTGTACACAAACAGCCCCCTTCCCTCCTCCATCTCTTCACACAGCACTCTTCCCTCATCCATGTGTAAACACATAGACCCCTTCACTCCTCCATCTGTACACACACAGCCACCATTCCTCTTTCATTTGTACACACACTGCCCCCTTACCTCCTCCAACTGTACATACACAGCCCCCTTCCCTCCTCCATGTGTGCACATGCAGGCACATTCCCTCCTCCAAATGTACACAGAGACACCTTCCCTCCTCCATATATACACACACAGCCACCTTCCATCCTCCATCCGTACACACACAGCCACCTTCCCTCCTCCATCCGTACACACACAGCCACCTCTTCCCTCCTCCATCCGTACACACACAGCCCTCTTCCCTTCTCCATTTGTACACACACAACCATCTTCCCTCCTCCACCCATACACACACATCCACCTTCCCTACTCCATCTGTACACACACAGCCCCCTTCCCTCCTCCATCTGTACACATAGCCCTCTTACCTCCACCATCTGCACACACATATCCCTCTTCCCTCCTCCATCTGTACACACACAGCCCCCTTCCCTCCTCCATTTGTATGTACACACACCTCTGCCCTCCTCCATGTGTACACACAGCCCTCTTCCCTCCTCCATCTGTACACACACAGCCCCCTTCCCTCCTCCATTTGAATGCACACACCCTTCTTCCGTCCTCCATCTGTACACACACAGTCCCCTTCCCTCCCCCAATTGTATGCACACAGCCCTCTTCCCTCCTCCACCTGTACACACACAGCACCATTACTTCCTCCATCAGTACACATACAGCACCTTCCCTCCTCCATTCGTACACACACAGCCCCCTTACCTCCTCCATCCGTACACACACAGCCACCTTCCCTCCTCCATCCGTACACACACAGACCTCTTCCCTCCTCCATCTGTACACATACAGCCACCTTCCATCCTCAATCTGTACACACAAATCCCTCTTCCCTCCTCCACCTGTATGCACACAGCCCCCTTCCCTCCTCCATCTGTTCACACACAGCCCTATTCCCTCCTCCATCTTTACACACCCAGCCCCATTCCCTCCTCCATCTGTAAACAAACTGGCCTCTTACCTCCTCAATCTGTACACACACAACTCTCTTCACTCCTCAATCTGTATGCACAAAGCCCCCTTTCCTCCTCCACCTGTATGCACACAGTCCCCTTCCGTACTCCATCTGTACACACACAGACCCCTTCCCTCCTCCATCCATACACACACAGTCCCCTTCCCTCCTCCATCTATACACACCGCCCCCTTCCCTCCTCCATCTGTACACACACCATCCCCTGCCCTCCTCCTTCTGTACAAACACAGCCCATATCCCTCCTCCCTCTGTGCACATACTGCTCCCTTCCCTCATCCATCTTTATGCACACAGCCCCCTTACCTCCTCCATCTGCAAACACACACAGCCCCCTTCCCTCCTCCACCCGTACACACACAGCCACCTTCCCTCCGCCATCTGCACACACACAGCCCCCTTCCCTCCTCCACCCGTACACACACAGCCACCTTCCCTCCTCCATTCGTACACACACAGTCCCCTTCCCTCCTCAATCTATACACACTGCCCCCTTCCCTTCTCCATCTGTACACACACCTCCCCCTGCCCTCCTACATCTGCACACACAGCACCCTTCCCTCCTCCATCTGTACACACAGCTCCCTTCCCACCTCCATCTGTGCACATACAGCCCCCTTCCCTCATCCATATGAATGCACACAGCCCCCTTCCCTCCTCCATCTATATACACAGCCCCCTTCCCTCCTCCATCTGTACACACATAGCCCCCTTCCCTCCTCCATTTGTATGCACACAGCCCTCTTCCCTCCTCCATCTGTACACAAACAGCACCTTTCCTTCCTCCATCAGTACACATACAGCCCCTTCCATTCTCCACCCATACACACACAGCCACCTTCCCTAATCTATGTATACACACAGAGCCCCCTTCCCTCCTCCACCCATACACACACAGTCCCCTTCCCTCGTCAATCTATACACACCGCCCCCTTCCCTTCTCCATCTGTACACACACCACCCCTGCCCTCCTCCATCTGTACACACACAGCACCCTTCCCTCCTCCATCTGTATACACAGCCCCCTTCCCTCCTCCATCTGTGAACATACAGCCCCCTTCCCTCATCCATATGAATGCACACAGCCCCCTTCCCTCCTCCATCTGTACACACAGCCCCCTTCCCTCCTCCACCTGTACACACACAGCCACCTTACCTCCTCCATCTGTACACACACAGCCCCCTTCCCTCCTCCACCCATACACACACAGTCCCCTTCCCTCCTCTATCTGTACAGACACATCCCCCTTCCCTCCTCCCTCTGTACACAAACATCCCTCTTCACTCCTCCATCTGCAAACACACAGCCCACTTCGCTCCTCCATCTGTACACACACATACACCTTCCCTCCTCCAACTGTACACACACATCCCCCTACCCTCCTCACACATCCCCATTCCCTCCTCCATCTGTACACACTGATCCCCCTTCCATCCTCCATTTGTACACAAACAGCCCCCTTCCCTCCTCCATCTATACATTCATAGCCCCCTTCCCTCCTCCACCCGTACACACACATACCCCTTCCCTCCTTCAACTGTACACACACATCCCCCTACCCTCCTCACACATCCCCATTCCCTCCTCCATCTGTACACACACATCCCCCTTCCCTCCTCCATTTGTACACAAACAGCCCCCTTCCATCCTCCATCTATACACACACAGCCCCCTTCCCTCCTCCATCTGTACACACACAGCCCCCTTCCCTCCTCCATCTGTACAAACATAGCCCTCTTCCCTCCTCCATGTGTGCACTTACAGGCACCTTCCCTCCTTCATCTGTACACAGACCCACCTTCCCACCTCCTTCTGATTACACACAGCCCCTTCCCTCCTCCATGTGTGCAATTAAAGGCACCTTCCCTCCTCAATCTGTACACAGAACCACTGTCCCTCCTCCATCAGTACACACGTACCCCTTTCCCTCCTCCATCTGTACACAAACAACCCTCTTCCCTCCTCCATCTGTACACACACAGCCCCCTTCCCTCCTCCACACAGCACCTTTCCCTCCTCCCACAGCCCCTTTCCCTCCTCCATCTGTACTCACACAGCCCCCTTCCCTCCTCCATCTGTACACATACAGTCTCCTTCCCTCCTCCATCTGTACACATACAGCCACCTCCCTTCCTCCATCTGTACACATACAGCCCCCTACCTTCCTCCATCTGTACACACACAGCCCCCTTCCCTCCTCCATCTGTACACACACAGCCCCCTACCTTCCTCCATCTGTACACACACAGCCCCCTTCCCTCCTCCATCTGTACACACACAGCCCTCTTCCCTCCTCCATCTTAACACACACAGCGCCCCCTTCCCTCCTCCATTTGTAAACAAACTGCCCTCTTACCTCCTCAATCTGTACACACACAACCCTCTTCCCTCCTCCATCTGTATGTACACAGCCGCCTTCCCTCCTCCATCTGTATGCAGACAGCCCCCTTCCCTACTCCAACTGTACATACAAAAACCCCCCTCCCTCCTCCATCCGTACACACACAGTCCCCTTCCCTCCTCCATCTATACACACCACCCCTTCCCTCCTACATCTGTACACACACCACCCCCTGCCCTCCTCCATCTGTACACACACAGCCCCCTTCCCTCCTCCATCTGTACACACAGCTCCCTTCCCTCCTCCATCTGTGCACATACAGCCTCCTTCCCTCATCCATCTTTATGCACACAGCCCCCTTTCCTCCTCCATCTGCACACACAAAGACCCCTTCCCTCCTCCACCTGTACATACACAGCCACCTTCCCTCCTCAATCTGTACACAAACAGTCACCTTCACTCCTCCATCTGTACACACACAGCCCCCTTCCCTCCTCCATCTATACACACACATCCCTCTTCCCTCCTCCATCTGCAAACACAGCCTTCTTTCTTCCTCCATGTGTACACACAGCCCCCATCCCTCCACCATCTGTACACATACAGCCCCCTCCCCTCCTCCATCTGTACACACACAGTCCCCATCCCTCCTCCATCTGTGCACACACAGCCCCCTCCCCTCCTCTATCTGTACACATACAGCCCATTTCCCTCCTCAATCTGTACACACACAGCCCCCTTTCCTCTTCCATCTGTACATGCAGAGCCCCCTCCCCTACTCCATCTGTACACACACAGCCCCCTTCCCTCCTCCATCTGTACACATACAGCCCCCCTTCCCTCCTCCATCTGTGCACTTACAGCCCCCTTCCCTCCTCCATCTGTGCACTTACAGCCCCCTGCCCTCCTCCATCTGTACACACACAGCCCCCTTCCCTACTCCATCTGTACACACACATCCCCCTTCCCTCCTCCATTTGTACACAAACAGCCCCCTTCCATCCTCCATCTATACACACACAGCCCCCTTCCCTCCTCCATCTGTACACACACAGCCCCTTCCCTCCTCCATCTGAATACACATAGCCCTATTCCCTCCTCCATGTGTGCACTTACAGGCACCTTCCCTCCTTCATCTGTACACAGAGCCACCTTCCCTCCTCCATCTGATTACACACAGCCCCTTCCCTCCTCCATGTGTGCAATTACTGGCACCTTTCCTCCTCAATCTGTACACAGAACCACCGTCCCTCCTCCATCTGTACACACGTACCCCTTTCCCTCTTCCATCTGTACACAAACAACCCTCTTCCCTCCTCCATCTGTACACACACAGCCCCCTTCCCTCCTCCACACAGCACGTTTCCCTCCTCCCACAGTCCCTTTCCCTCCTCCATCTGTACTCACACAGCCCCCTTCCCTCCTCCATCTGTACACATACAGTCTCCTTCCCTCCTCCATCTGTACACATACAGCCACCTCCCTTCCTCCATCTGTACACATACAGCCCATTTCCCTCCTCCATCTGTACACACACAGCCCCCTTCCCTCCTCCATCTGTACACACACAGCCCTCTTCGCTCCTCCATCTTAACACACACAGTGCCCCCTTCCCTCCTCCATCTGTATGCACACAGCCCTCTTCCCTCCTCCATCTTAACACACACAGCGCCCCCTTCCCTCCTCCATTTGTAAACAAACTGCCCTCTTACCTCCTCAATCTGTACACACACAACCCTCTTCCCTCCTCCATCTGTATGCACACAGCCGCCTTCCCTCCTCCATCTGTATGCAGACAGCCCCCTTCCCTACTCCAACTGTACACACACAACCCCCTTCCCTCCTCCATCCGTACACACACAGTCCCTTTCCCTCCTCCATCTACACACACCACCCCTTCCCTCCTCCATCTGTACACACACCACCCCCTGCCCTCCTCCATCTGTACACTCACAGCCCCCATCCCTCCTCCATCTGTACACACACAGCCCCCTTCCCTCCTCCATCTGTACACACACAGCCCCCTTCCCTCCTCTATCTGTACACACACAGCCCTCTTCCCTCCTCCATCTGTACACACAGCCTTCTTTCTTCCTCCATGTGTACACACAGCCCCCTTCCCTCCTCCATCTGTACACATACAGCTCCCTCCCCTCCTCCATGTGTGCACTTACAGGCACCTTCCCTCCTCCATCTGTACACAGAGCCACCTTCCCTCCTCCATCTGAACACATGCAGCCCCCTTCCCTCATTCATCTGTACATACACAACCCTCTTCCCTCCTCCATCTTTACACACACAGACTCCTTCCCTCAACCACACAGCCCCTTTCCCTCCTCCATCTGTACACACACAGCCACCTTCCCTCCTCCATCTGTACACATACACTCCTTCCCTCCTCCATCTGTACACATACAGCCCCCTCCCTTCCTCCATCTGTACACATACAGCCCCCTCCCCTCCTCCATCTGTACACACACAGCCCCCTCCCCTCCTCCATCTGTACACACACAGTCCCCATCCTTCCTCCGACTGTGCACACACAGCCCCCTCCCCTCCTCTATCTGTACACTTACAGCCCATTTCCCTCCTCAATCTGTACACACACAGCCCCCTCTCCTTTTCCATCTGTACACGCAGAGCCCCCTCCCCTCCTCCATCTGTACACATACAGCCCCCTCCCCTACTCCATCTGTACACACACAGCCCCCTTCCCTCCTCCATCTGTACACATACAGCCCCCCTTCCCTCCTCCATCTGTGCACTTACAGCCCCCTTCCCTCCTCCATCTGTGCACTTACAGCCCCCTGCCCTCCTCCATCTGTACACACACAGCCCCCTTCCCTCCTCCATTTGTGCCCTTCACTCCTCCACACAGCCCCCTTCCCTCCTCCATTTTTACAAAGTTACACACAACCCCCTTCCCTCCTCCATTTTTACAAAGTTACACACATCATGGCCCCGCATCACTCACCTGATTACAGAAGTGCATCAAGCTGCAGTCCCTTTCCTTCTAGGTCTCCGGAATTATTTTGAATATGGTGCTGCCTGCACAGACCGACAGCCAGTTAGGGACAGCCATGCAGCCACCCCTGATTAGCTGCCGGCCCACTCATGCAACGGGCGCTAGCGTCCAAATTTAAAGGAGACAGTGATAGATAGTGCCAGCCGCCAGGTGCCAAAGTGAAGTGCACTTCGAGAACTGGTCAACTGCGATAAATTGGTGGTGAGTTGGTGTTTCTAAGTACTCAGATACCCTCCCTGCGTGCGTGCTAGTTATGGACTGCAATACCGAAAATATGCTATTGTTTCCTATAGCATACACAAGGTTTGGGATGCCAACAGCTGCCCTCTCATATCTGCCTGACAATGTGCAACAGAGTAGACATTGGTAACATCAACACAGATTGGGCACTCACACAGCTTGTAAGTCAAGTTTCACCTACCTCAAACACTGCAGCTCTCCTGACACGCTGAATGCTCTCATGCTGCAAAGGAGATTGCAATGGCTAATTTATGCACGCCCCTTAAATGGCAGTTAAATAGTCAGAAATGCCTACATTTTTCAAACAACCCCCTGTTATCTCCCCCAAACACTGACTATCTGTCACTCACTTTGCGAGTAAATCTTCTGTATAAGCGTAATTGCAATATAATCTCTGTGTGTGTGCAGTATGGCATTCGTGCATGCGCAATGGATAACAATCACTCAATCTGTATAAATATCAGCATTGTGTACATCTCGGAATCATGCCCAAGTCAATATATGTTTCAAAAACTTTTGGAAAACTACATATTTCATATAAAAAACTATTGGCTTGTCACAGTATTAATGCAACCATATGTTGAATTAGTATTGTTTCTATTGCTTTATATATGGAATTATCATGATCTTGAGTTAGGAAAAGTTTTACTTTTTTACTAGCTGAAGCTATCATGTTTTTGAGAAGTCTGATAGAAGAAGCCTTACATAAAGGCAACAATTACAGATGACATAAACACATCTTTATACAAAATCATTTTCAGAATATACAATAGATGAAGAACAGTTTCTAAATGCTTGCATTTTTACTTAAAACTCTCATATGCTTTATAATATGTCTTTACCTGAATGAGTGCATGTGCACTTTGAAGAAAGGAATTAATTGATTATTTTTGATGTCTGCTATCAAGGCACATTTATGGAAAACAAAGCACCATTATAGCTCTGGGCCATGGTAAATATCATTAAAATGATCTCTGTCACAATGGAAATTCAATCATATTATACTCTGACTAATACTGTTTGTCCTGAACTGTTCAGTTGCTATATACCAACAATTAAGTTACACTAAATAATATCATTATTATTATTATTACCAGTTATTTGAATAGCGCATACATATTCCGAAGTGCTTTACAGAGAATATTTGTCCATTTACATCAGTCCCTGCCCCAGTGGAGCTTACAATCTATATTCCCTACCACATGTACATGCACACACATACACACTAGGGGTGATTTGTGTTGGGAGCCAATTTTGCCTACCAGTATATTTTTTGGAGTGTGGGAGGAAACCGGAGTACCCGGAGGAAACCCATAGAATATTTGGCCATTCACATCAGTCCCTGCCCCAGTGGAGCTTACAATCTATGGCCCTGATTCAGACCCACTCACAAGTGGGCGTACGTACGTTCGGCGTACGTAAAAAAATATTTAAATTCAAGCACTCGCTCGTATTTTCGTACGCAGCTAAAAATCCGCCCCAAACTCAGGCGACCCCTCCTCTAACTAACGAGCGTGCCAAATAGCAAGCGTACATCCCCGAAATGGCTTGAAGGGAATGCACGCACAAGTACAAACCAGAAGTGGGCCTGTCAGATTCCGATTACCTGCTCGTTTATTCTGCCTACCTCCCTCAATCGTATCATGCCAATCAATGTATCAATTAGCTTAATTGTTTTTTTTTTTCAACACAATGCAATAAACTTTAATCTTGTCCGTGTTTGTGTTTACTCGCAGAATACGTACGGCTTAAACATTCGCTTTTATTGTTCAAAAGACATGTTAGCCCCAATTAAACAATTGTTCTATTTGTTTGTATCCCCGCAAATTTTCTGTGGTTCATTTCTTTATTTAAATTTGCTTACGCATGTCACTGCATCAAGCCTATCATAACTCTCAAGAGATTTGTGGCCCTGTCGAACACATGACTCATACACTAACCAATAGAATTTGTCCTGTTAATTTCCCAAATACATTAGCCAATCAAATTTTTTTTTGGTGCTTTATTAAAAATAATTTTCTAAAAGTACACCATTGCCATCATGAGATCCGCCGCATTCACCAGACGCGAACTGCTGGTGCTCACGGAGGTGATGGACAGGCGGATCACCAGTCAGCCTCCACCCATCTCAAATAGCAGAAAGCGTTCCGCATATGCGGAGGTACGTCGCCGCCTGCGCTCCTTCAGCTCACGCCGACATATTGGCCAGCTGGAGCGCAGGTGGTCGGACCTGCACCGGCGTACACCCCGCTTGCTGGCATGCTTTCGCATGCAGATCGAGGAAAGTAAGTTTTGTGGATGGTGGTTTTCAAGTTTATCTTGTGGGCCCTAACTGCGTGTGCATGTTTTCATGTCTGTCCTATTTAGTCATTGTAGTCATATCTGCATGTGCATGCTTTCATGTCTGTCCTATTTAGTCATTGTACTCATATCTGCATGTGCATGTTTTCATGACTGTCCTATTTAGTCATTGTACTCATATCTGCATGTGCATGTTTTCATGTCTGTCCTATTTAGTCATTGTACTCATATCTGCATGTGCATGTTTTCACCCTGTCCTATTTAGTCATTGTACTCATATCTGCATGTGCTTTTTTTTTTTGGTATTTGGATTCCTGTTGAAACTAACCACAATATTTTTAACATCTTTTAGGGGCACAGCAAAGACTACAGCGTCATCGGCAGACAAGACGCCGGTCCCGGCCCCTCTCTCCAACCCCCAATTCCTCAATTAGCCCCTCCTCCCCAGACCCTGTGGCCGAGATTTCGGGTCTACTTCCCCTCCAGCCCAATTCCCCCTCTCCTCCATCCACCCCTCCTCCAAATACACCCTCCCAGGATTCTGCCAACACCCTGCCCCTAGGTTTTGGGAATGTAGCCACCTCCGAGGTGGTCGAGGGAGTGGCTTCTCGCTCTGGCATTTTGCCGAACAGTATGTTTTTTTTTTTTTTTTTTGGGCACCACAAACTGTTTGTATGTAATCATGTGTCATCCCCATTTTTGTTGGCTTTCTGTCGCCTTAGGGAATTTTTTGGGGGTTGTCTTTACCTGTTCCTGCTGATTTCACCATACACATATCACACCTGTGTGCATTTTTTTTGGGCCCTTGTATTTTTGGCCAACGACATTTTGGGGTGCTGGGTTTTATCCGTGTAATGTTGTTTTTTGGCACAAGCTTTTAAGTTTTGGTTTGCTTGTTTTGTGTTGTTTTTGAATGTTGCTTCATTATTGATGTATTAATCCCCAAACTTTTGTCACTCACAGAGGAACAGAGGCGTCGGGCAGAAATCTGTCAGTGTGTGGCCCGTATGCGGGAGCAAGTCACCGGGCTTCTGCAGGGCCTTGACCATCTGGTGGTCCTCCTTAGGAATTAGGTTGTTTTTTTTTTTTTTTACAAATAAATCAGTTTTAATTCACGCTCTGTCTCATGCATTTTTAGTAAATCCAAGATTCTGTACACAAACATAAGTAGACTCTTCAAGCAAGGATTGCCAAATAATCTCACTACAGATTGTGTGTTGTATTTTGAAGGCAAACAGGCACAAGAAACACCTACCAGTACCAATGTCATTTTCCTTTTTTGGGGTGGACAACATGATAGTTTACAACATTTTACAGGTTCCTATTTGGTGGCCAATCTGCTTAGGCCAATCTTACGAAGCCAACTGATTGTAAAGGATTCCTTGGTGTGTTGGTTAGTACCCCGAAAACATATTACATTTTAGCTCCACTTGCTTCATTACTGGGTTACCCCTTAGGTAAATTTAACGTTTGGGAGTTTGGTTACACTTGCTTCTAACGTGCCCAAAAAGGAAACAAATTACACTCTCCAAATATTTATTCACAACAGAAATCAAAAAGCAAAGTTGTCACTCACAAACAAAACACACAGTGATAATCAGAAATACACCACATACCAAAAACACGAAACAAACACACAACAAATCAAGAACTGGTTGACGAAGGTCCATGCCCACATGATTTCAAAAATATGGCGTTGCAATAAGGGTGTCATAATATACTCCTGAAGTTTCCACATAAAGGTTTTTGAAGGGTAGCAGGAAGTAGTCATCGTGGGAGTGGCAAAGATTATGCAAACAAACATAAGATGGTGCAAAAATTAATATAAAAAAAGATGAATGCAAACAAACCGTAACACATTGGGTATAAACACTGTTGTTTGGTCAATAATTACCTAAAATATCGGGCCACCACATCATCGTGTATGCCCCCCCCACATACTGACCTCCGACCAACCTCGGGGGGGCCATCCTCGGGTAAGGCATCCTCTGGCTGCATTGGGACACCACTCCTTATGGCGATGTTGTGAAATATCCCACACAGGACCACAATTTTCGAAACCATATCCGGCAAATACATGAGCTCGCCACCAGAGCAGTGGAGGCATCTGAATCGGCCTTTTAAAAGGCCGATACAGCGCTCCACCACTTGCCTGGTGGCTGTAAGTATGGTATTAAACTCTCTTTGTGGGCCTGGTGTGGGAGCCAAATAAGGAGTGAGCAAACAGGGCATGCAAGGGTATCCACTGTCTCCTGTGAAAAAGAATAGACAACATCAGGATCACTGTGTATCAAGCTTAACATTGTTATGTACTAAAGGTCTCCACTTACCCAGAAGCCACGCATCACCAGCTTGTAGGTCGGTTAATTTGTGCCATATCCCTGATTGCCGGATGACGATGGAGTCATGTGCACTTCCTGGTAATTTTGCATTCAGGGACAGGATCTGGAGGGAGGCATCACATACCACCATTACATTCAGGGAGTGATAGTGTTTACGGTTGCGAAATATTGCCTCCAGCCATGCTGGAGGCTGAAGTGGTATGTGAGTACCATCCACAACCCCTATGATGTGTGGGAAGCCAGCTATTTGGTAAAAGGGCATTTCCTATATCCAAAGGCATTTGAATAAAATGATGGAGGTGCTTGAAAAGTGCCTCCATCACTGCCCTCAGGATCCTGGAAAAGGAGGATTGTGAGATGCCCGCCACTATTCCCACCGTTGTTTGAAACGATCCTGAGGCACAGAAATGTAACACTGCCATAAATTGCGTAAGTGGTGGTATTGCTGTTGGACTGTCAATTTGCCACTCAAGATCACTCTCTATTATTGAGAGAGTGTCTATGATGATTTTGGGAGGAAGACGGTAGCGTCTTAAAACCTCATCATCGGGCATTCCAAAAAGGGTGACATGTGTTCGAAATATCTGGGGCCTTGCACGCCTACGATGCCTACGCCTGGGACGAGATTGAGGTTGGTCGGCTTCCGGGAGCATGGCCAGAACAATCCGCCCAAGATCAACCTGAAATGGCAAGATTTGAAAGTAAGGCTTTGGACCCACCCCAAAAGAAAATAAAACAACTTAGCTTGATGATACCATCCATTGCTGCTTACATGCCGGGGTATTGTCATGATACATCCAAACTGAAAATAATCCCAATATTAATTTTAAAAAGTTTAGTCTGTGCATTTATGTTTCTAAATTTGGTGCTAGACAAAACATAAAATAGGCGAAACACACATTTGGGCAACGAGCAAAACGACATTGCACACAGTACGTCAAATTGGGGTCAAATGTAAGCCAAAAATGCTAAAGGGCAACCACAAACAATTTTACAGGATGAATAAGCATTTAAAAATGCGCTAATTAGTTCGCCAATACAAGTCACTATACAAACAGAGAAAAATACGCTAATTAGTTTGCCAATACAAGTCACTATACAAACAGAGAAAAATGCGCTAATTAGTTTGCCAATACAAGTCACTATACAAACAGAGAAAAATGCGCTAATTAGTTCGCCAATACAAGTCACTATACAAACAGAGAAAAATGCGCTAATTAGTTCGCCAATACAAGTCACTATACAAACAGAGAAAAATGCGCTAATTAGTTCGCCAATACAAGTCACTATACAAACAGAGAAAAATGCGCTAATTAGTTCGCCAATACAAGTCACAATACAAACAGAGAAAAATGCGCTAATTAGTTCGCCAATACAAGTCACTATACAAACAGAGAAAAATGCGCTAATTAGTTCGCAAATACAAGTTAAAAAATGGACTTACCAAGAGCAAATATATAAGATTCCCAATCAAAAGGTCTTTGGGTCCGAAAGAAAAAAAAACCTAAAAGAGATGAAATTATGGTTCAAAAAATTAAGAACAATAACAAACAGAAGGAGACACCAATTGAACCAAAGTTAGACTTCACAAAACTTACCAAATCAAGAAACGAGGCCAAAAAAATATCCAAAAAAAAAGCGAACGGAAAATAAAAATGCAAATCTAGCAAACAAAATAAACTCCAAACGCCAACTCCTTAATCCGCAAACAAGAAACTCCAACCAAGGTAACCTCCAACAATCCAAAAACGCCACCTCGACTCGAGACACACCAAGCCATAAATAGTGTTTCGTTTCCTGCAAAAATTAAGGAGGGATCATAGGAACGCACAATCAATGATGCGGCCGCAAAATAAGGACGCATGTATAAATACGTCACGAAAAAACATTTAAATTCTGGTGTATTTCTTGTTTGGACCTCAGACATGGCTACAGACCAGGGAAACAATGGACAAGAGTCAGGCGGTAAGTCTTTCATGCATTTTGTCTCAATGATTAATTTGAAACATAAGATTGGGAAAGTTGTGAACAAGAGAAATCTGCATATTTACACAAATAGGTGAGGAGGATGACATGGAAGAGGCTGCTGGGCCCAGTATTCCGGCCAAAGCTGCCAAAAAGAAAAGGCAGCCACATTTCACAAGAAAGGAGATGGAGGTTTTGATTCAGAAGTGTGTGGACATCCTGCCACAGGCAGACAGGAATATGAGTACAAGCCAGAAGTGGAGAATGTGGGAAGAGGTAGCCGTTGCTGTCAATAGGGTGGGTGATTATGTCCGTCTAGCCCGGGATGTCAAACGGCGGTAAGTAAACACTTGCCCCCCCTATAAACAAACCCCATTTTAAACAAAAGGATAATGGTTCCCATTTTATCCCACAGATGGGGCGACTTCAAATATCGCCTAAAGCAAAAACTGGCGGACAGGGCTAGGCATGCAAGGGGGACAGGTGGGGGTCCCACCCCTGTGTCATTGGAGTTGACGGATTTAGAAGAGCTGGCACAGGGGTGTGTGCAGCCTGTGGAGGTGTTTGGCGTGTCCAACATGGATACGGACATGCCAGACTTTGCGGCTCCTCATGTTGTCCCAGGTAAATCTTGTGATGTCACCAACTATGAAATGTTATTGGGCCAATATGTAGATTCTAATGTGAGTCTTTTCTCATTTTTCCTAACAGAGACACAGGCGGATTAGTCTGCTCCAGAGGGGAGCCTTGGCCGCCGAATTTCTGCTGGCTCTGCAGGGGAGGAACCAGTACATCCGGCTGAGGACCCTGCAGAAGCCAGTCCAGGGCAATCCCCCTCGCAGGCAGTGGCCCTCCTCACAGAACTCAATTTCAAATCGGATTTCCATCCGGAGATTCTGCAGAGGATGGACGCCAGTCTGCTATGGGTGGCTGAGGCCCTGGAGCAAAATGTTGCGGCCAACGTGACCATTGGTCAGGCCCTGGCGGAAAATACCAGGGCCAACATCAGCATCGCCAATGCCCTGGAGCAGCTCGTTCGCAGCACATGGTGGAGCCGACCTCCCTTCCTGCCGGAACATCAGGATCCTCCACCTCTGGCACAACATCAGCCAATCCTCCAAATGTGCCTAGCCCTGTGCCTAGTCCAGAGGCCACAACATCTGCCTCTGGACAGGCCAGCCCGATGACATCCCGGACCCGGTCTGGCGCCCTCCCTCCCCCAGCCAAACGGGTGAAAAAACGGTGACAGCAATGGCGACTTTTCCCACACTCCTTCTGTGCTTGGCTCATATTCCTTTCTGGTCACAACTTCCCTCTCCTTTCTTGTGAATTGTTTTTAATTTTGTGTTCTACATTTCATAAATCTTTTATGTTGGCCCAATTATTGTAACTTTGGGAATGAACCCTGCAAAAAATCTTTGCCACAAATCGGTTATTTATTTTAGTTTTTGTTTGAGCAATAAAAAAAAATTTAAAAACTGACATTGTATTCTCACATTATTGTCAAAATGGATTACATTTAATCCTGGGCCAATAGGCACAAACTGGCAAAAACCACATTTTACATGCCAAAAAAAAAAAGGGCTCTTTAAGGAACATTTCAAATTTAACATAACGATGCAAATTCAACAAGCAAAAAGAAAAAGGTAAAAACAAAAAAAACATGATGACATTATTGTTACAATAGGCCCTAACCAACAAATTGAGCCCAAAAGAAACACCCACAAATGTACGTAAATTGATTGTGTAATCATCACATTAGCAGTTATGATTTCCACCTGCGTACGCTTTTGTGCTAACCCAAAAAACTGCTTTCCAAACACATACCAAGCCGGTTTTCAATCCAACACTAATTGCTGTTCTGACCACCCGCGATTAATCGCTGCAACATTGTGGAGTGCCGGGATGGAGGAGAAGGCCATCACCAATGTGGTCGAGTAATCCAGACCCTAAACTGTGCGAGCATTTTGAAGGGAAAGAGGATCATCCAGTGACGTATGAGTCAGTCCGTACACATTTTACGCTCACATCTGCTAATGTATGTATGCCCCAAAAACGCCTCGCCACGCCTGCGTTTTTCCATCTCCACCCCCGTCAACACCCAAAAACGCCCTGTTCTGTCAATCACATTTGACATGTCACTTCCTGTACGCTATTTGACGAACGAGACCAAAAAAGCTCGCAATCTGCCGTACGCACATGTGCAGTGTTACACCGACGCATGCGCGGTTAGTCAACATCCGAATGCAATGAGCAAACTGCTGTTTGCGTACGGCTCTGAATGAGGGCCTATATTCCCTAAAACATGTACATGCACACACATACACACTAGGGGTAATTTGTGTTGGGAGCCAATTTTGCCTACCAGTATATTTTTTGGAGTGTGGGACGAAACCGGAGCACCCGAAGGAAACCCATAATACTCTTTATCATTGAGAATTGGTGGTGATTATATTTATTTTGAAAGATTGTTTTCCATTTTTTAAAATTGAATGATCTCTTACTGTATATTGTGTTTTCATTGGAAAAACATATATGTGGTCAGAAAGGGACTGGAGCTACCAAGCTACTTGTGTCATCTTTAACAAATTATTTGATTAATGACATCACATGTACTTGGGGGAGATGCTCCAATTGGAGGATAATAATGCACCTTGGTACAGCATTGAGCCACAAAGTTCTCATTTACAACTTGAAGAGATAGCATCATATGATTTAAACCACACCATGGTGATAGTCTGACCCAGTGCCACCTACAAACACCAATCCCATCACCAGAGCATCTGACTCCATGCCCTTGATCCTTACCATAAAATACTCACCAGTCTCACTCATGGAACTCTTACTCAAAGGGGGTGTGGATGCACTGTGCAAAAATAAACTTTCTGTAACATATTTACACACAACTGGGTGACTAAAGAAATAAATTAAGGGGGGGCATAGATGTAGCTTATCTAGACTTTAGTAAGGCTTTTGACGGTATGCGTTTATGATGCCGATGGTCGCTATGCCGACCGCCGGCATCTCCACTACAGAATCCCGGCGAGGGTTAATTAACCTATGCCGGGAGACCGAGAGCTGACAGCCGCAGGGGGGGAGGGTTAGGTTTAGGGTTCCGGGTGGGGACTTAGGGTTAGGCACCCCCCCTCGGAGGTTTGGTTTAGGAAAGGGGAAGAGGGGGTTAGGGTTTAGGCACCCCCAGGGGAAAATTAGGGTTAGGGGGGTTAGGTTTAGGCACTTAGATGGGGGATTAGGGTTAGGCATTAGGGTTAGGCACCCCAGGGGGAAAATTAGGGTTAGGGGGGGTTAGGTTTAGGCACTTAGATGGGGGATTAGGGTTAGGCATGGGGGGAGGTTAGGGTTAGGCACCCTAAAGGAGGGTTGGTGTTAGGGGTTAGATCAGGTTAGGAAATACCTTTCAGCTGATCAGGATTTCCTTCCATGATGGACTGGTGCTGCCGGGATTTGAACGTGGCCGGCAGTGTAACATACCGATTCCCTTTTGACATGGACCCACATCGCAGACTGATATATAAACTTGAAAATTTGGGACTGGATTCTAAGATGGTTAAATGGATAAGAACTTGGTTGCAGAATAGGAAACAGAGAGTTGTAGTAAATGGAGTGCAGTCTCAGGAGGGACATGTTACAAGTGGTGTAACCCAAGGTTCTTCACTTGGACCAGTGCTTTTTAATATCTTTTTTGGTGACATTGCACATGGTATTAAAGGGAAAGTATGCCACAATGACACAAAAAAATGCAACAGGGTAGAAACACCTTGAGGGGTAAGAGGAAGAAAGGGATCTAGGAGTAACTTTTTCATGTGACTTAAAGGCAAGTAAGCATTGTAAAAAAGCAATGAGAAAGGCAAGTCAGATGCTTGGTGACATAGGGAGAGGAATCAGTAGCAGGAAGAAAGAAGTAATAATGCCCCTATATAGGTCATTTGTACGTCCTCATTTAGAACTGATGTCAGTTCTGGAGGCCACATCTGCAGAAATATATAAATACATTAGAGACTGTACAAAGAAGGGCAACTAAAATGATGCATGGCCTACATCACAAAGCTTACCAGGAAAGACTAAAATACCTTAATAATATGTATAGTTTGGAGTAGAGAAGGGATAGGGGGGACAAGATAGAAACTTTCAAATATATCATGTGTTTTAAATAGGTGCAGGAGGGAGACATTCTTCAAAAGTAGAGAAGTACTAACACATGAAGACATGCACTGAAACTGGAGGGAGGTAGATCCAAAGGAAATTTGAGGAAGAATTACTTCACAGAAAGGGTAGTAGATAAGTGGAATAGCCTCCCATCAGAGGTGGTAGAGGCTAAGACAGTAGAGCAATTTAAACATACTTGGGAAAAGCATAAGAATACCCTTACAATGAACTGAGGATCACATAGGGTTGAAGTTACCAAAAGGTAAAAAGGCAGACTAGATGGGTCAAGTGGTTCTTATCTGCCGTCAAAGTCTATGTTCCTATGTAACTGCGGTATAGTAGTAGTGCACATTAAACTACCCAACCATACTTAAAAACTAAAACAAAAAAAACCCATAACATTCTTGTGCTGAAGGCATGAGCTGCCTGTCTGCTCTGGTAAGGCATGCATGGATATGCAAATCCAGAATATCTAGAGTGTAACAATGGCATTCTGTAACTTTTAGGCTCACACCAGCTGGAGGTATGTGGATGTTCTAGCTTGCTGGACATGCTAGAATTTATAATTACACAATTGCTGGAAGTTACCAACCTGTGCTACATTGTACAGTATTTAAGGATAGCACTGACAGAGTAACCTGTTGTCCTATATCTATACTGTTTCTACAGTCATCCACAAGTACACTTTGAACTTTTCTGCATTTACCTACTTATGTTCCAGAAGAGCATTAGGCCAGGCTCTTCCATCCTATAGATGATGGTGTACTGCTGGATTGGTGAGAAATGCTGTATGTGTTTTTCTCAAGTGCTGAAATTGGACAGAAAAAGTTGCATTTTGATGTGAAATAACACACAATGTATGAGCCCTAGGTGTCTATTCACATCACTTAATTTCTACAAAAGTAGGTGAAAAATATAATTTTCACCTACTTTTGTAGAAATTAAGTTACAAATTCATCATTCTTATCACTGATATCTCCTGGTTACAATTCTCCCCCCTCGATAATTTCCACAGTCCCTTAGAAATTATGTAATTTATCAAGTTCTGAAAAAGCATTTTTTTGGAAATTGTGAGTGATACTGTATACCATTTTGAGATGGTGTACAGCCACGGAAACCCATCAGTAGATGCCATTTACACTGCACCTTGTGAGAAGAGCTGTCAGCCTTTCACCTGGAGTCATGGGAGTAGCAGGAAGAATAACTTCTGCTGCTCCATGGTGTTGGTGAGCCGGCTCCTGCAGACAAAGCAAGGTTGATGAGAGCAGGCAGTTGGGAGCTGTCACCATCGGGAGAGTAGCCATCAGGGGTGGGATTGAGAGACCAGACCCAGCAGCACAGAGGGGGGTGGGATTGAGGAATCAGAGATGAGTATCCAGAGAGGGGATTGAGATGCCAGAGAGTGGGGGATTGGGGCAGGGGGGCTTGGGACATACTGGAGCAGAGTAGCAGGCAGGGGGGAGACACCGGATAAGAGGAGGTGGAAGTGGGAGGGGGGAGCAGGGAGGAATTTGATGTGAGACACCAGAGGAGGGTGGCTTGAAAGACACCAGATGGGAGGAGCAAGCAGAAGGAGAGGGCATAGGATGCCGGCAGGGAGCGGGGACATTGTGGAAAGAATGTACATGTGGGGAGCACTTGACATTGGGGAGATAGTGCTGGCAGGGAGCACAGAGAGCAGAGACACCCACAACTCAGTATATGCTGGCATGTGCATTCAGTAGGAGGACAGCACAGCTGAAGAAGAAAAGTATCACATTTCCGAAAAGCTGTCTCCGCAGAAATAGCAGCTTTTAGGAAGTGATACTTTAGTAATGGAGGAGTGATTTATAGGTCTGAATTTAACAATGAACTCGCAGCAAATTCAAAATTGAAGTCTCACTACTTAAATATTTATAATGAGGAATATAGGGCCTGATTCAGCATGGCTCGCTATTCTGCTTATACGCATGCAACTGCATTGCTAATATCAGTGGTGCTATTTAAATGTGTGCATTCACATTGCATACGCAGCCTGACATAAGGATGCCCACGTTCCCTCACATTCAAATGCTAGGGTAACATAGCGAAACAATCGGCAACATCGGACCCATATGTAGAGTTACGGAAGCGTAGACCTCATTTATGAATTGCTATCACAGTGGTATCACAGTGGCTAATTTATGCATGCCCATGTAACAGCGTTGAAATGCACTGGCACGCTTGTATTCATCCGACCACCCCCTGTCACCACCCACAAACGGCACTTCCTGTCAATCACTCTGCTCTGGGTCTGCGTAGCATCTGGAAATGCAGTTTCCATTGCAATTGCTAGTTCGTGCATTTGCACACTGTGATGCATATGCATGCGCAGAACGCAACAATCGCCAAATTAGGTCCACCTTTGCAACTGTATTCCTTGCTGAATCAGGCCCATAGCCCCTAGTGTGATTGAGGACTATGATTAAGGGAATTCTAATAATAATTTTATATATAATGGATTTCCATTCTTTACTCACTAAGAGGTAAACTTAATACAGTGCAGGTTTTTAGAATTGAAGATGTCGATAGCAACCAATCAGATTCTAGCTATTATCTTCTAGAAGATGCTACATAAATGTTAAGTATAATCTGATTGGATGCTAATTGGTTGCAGTTTTACCATGGCCAAATAGCAAAACTGTTTTAGGGCATGCTGGGATGTGTAGTTCTACAACAGCTGGGGGGTCACTTATTGCCCACCCCTTATTTAGATTAATAAAAAGGAGAGATGAATAAGCATTTCTTTCTTTCATGAGATTTAGAGATATTTTCTACTAAGCAATCATTAGCATTTTGAATAATGTGATTAAACACACTGCTTAATGGCTTGATGTACCATGGGGTTATAATGTAAACCATTAAGCACAATTTCTGAAGCCAATAGGGAATCAATCTCGCAAACAATGAATGCCACCCCAAGGCCAAACAATGCCCATGCTGAATAGATTAATAGTTAATTACCTGTTTCTACAAGTTCCATCTAGTACTTGCAGCCTGCTTGTGTATGCTGTTTGTGGATCTATAGGTGACAGCTTGCTGATCTCTGATAGTAGCTGGTGAAACTGCAAATTACAGTGTGCCTTGATTGCCAGGTTATGCTGGCAAGTGCAGTTCCACAAACACCAACATGCCCAAACAATCAGTGGTTACCAGGGCTGAACCACAACAGTATTTAATCTATTTCCTTCTTGAATATTCCTTAATGATTTTTACCCTAGCACCCAAACCCACTGGGAAGAGTCCTAATACTCTTCAGCACAGGATTTTTGGCCATGGATGAGGTCGGCTTTTTTCCCAGGAACAATTGCCATGGAGACTCAAGGTGCCCACATGTGCTCATGATCCGACATTGCGTACGATTTCCCCTGAATTCTCCCTGGGAGCTCCCTGGCAGTCGTGGTCATGATTTGGTCAAAAAAGCTGCCAATTTGATTCATGATCTCACGATCTATCGGATTGTATGCATAGTGAGATTGTGCAGGATAAATTGTGAGTTTCCCAAAACAACAGAAGAGGTCCTTCATGATTGGTGGGAAATTTTAATTATAATAACAATGGGAGGGGCTAGCCAGGGGGTATAAAAAGCAGGAACCATTTTAACCCTGTGCACATTCTGCTCTGCTACTAGTGAGGCTAGGTGTATACCTGCTGAACCCTGTACATTGCTACTGTGCTCTGCTTTGTATTTGGCTTGCCTTTTACAAAGTGTCTTCTATCTGCAAGTATGTGCTAACTGCATTCTATCCTGTTCCTGAATTCTGTGCTGATGGATCACCATCGGTATAGAGCAGTGTTGGCTAACCTTGACACTCCAGCTGTTGTGGAACTATATATCCCAGCATGCCCTGCCACAGTTTTAGCATGCCCTAATAGAAAAACTGTAGCAGTGCATGCTGGGTTATGTAGTTCCATAACAGCTGGAGTGTCAAGGTTAGCCAACACTGGTATAGAGTGTTTGTCGCCCAAGCTGGGGTCAAAGTGATCCAGGAGAGGGCCCAGCGAAGGAGGAGAAGAGCATGCTGGACCAAGGAGTAGCTGCAGCAAAGGGATACTCACTCTCACATGTCCCTGCTGATGGAGATCAAGGAGAACAACCCAGATGACTACCACAACTACCTTCGCATGGATGACGCCACCTTCCAGGAGTTGCTGCATCTGGTGACCCCCCACATCCGGAGGCAAGACACAAGGTGGCATAGGGCAATCCCTGCTGAATAGAGGCTGGTGGCTGCCCTAAGATACTTGGCTACAGGAAGGTCATTTGAAGACCTGAAGTTTGGGACACTCATCTCACCTCAGTCCTTGGGCGTCATCATCCTGGAGATCTGCAAGGCTATCGTTAAGTGCTGCAGTACCAGTATCGCAAGGTAAAGAAAAAAAAACACACTTCACATTTGTTTCTTGTCAAAGAAAAAAAGTTTTTTTTGTGTTTTTTTTAAATTTAACTCTTTATAATAACTGTGACAGCCATTGGCAGCATTACCAAGACTGTGCTGCATAGCAGTCATTAACATTTGTGTGGCAACAGCACTACATAGTAGTCATTTTTTTTAAGGTTTTTTTATTTTTTAATTAATTATAAAAAATGATAGCCACTGTGGCAATAACACTGCACAGTAGTCAATAACAATTTTTCTGTGGTTTTTATTTAAACTCTTTATTATAAAACAGCCAATAAGACTGCATAAACCAGTCTGTGCACTGATCTGTAGGCAATAACATATTTTTTAGTTATTTTTAATATATAAAATAAACATGTATATAAATCATTCAAAACAGCATTATCACCAATTTTTTTTTCAATCCCAATAGGTAGGCTGCTGTATGTTGTATGGTGGGTCAAACACCAGATTGAACAGGCCAGTACACACATGGCACAAGTACAGATTGTGGCCCTGGCTTCCAGCAATCTGTATTTGCGCCACGTGTGTAGTGACCTTGTCCAATTAGTGTCAGCACCATCATATAGCATACAGCCAGCACCTATTGGGAGTGATACAAACTTAGTGATAGTACAGGCAAGAAGAAGAAAAAAACTAAAAGTTAAGAGTAATGCGGCAAATCTTCCTCTGACTCCAGCAGAGCATTATAAATGGTCTGGCTTGTGGATGCAGGGCTGGGTGGGTGAGTAATCTCCAACTGGGCTGGGGGGGGCTGACATAGGCAGTTGGGGCAGGTGAATAAAGCAGTTGGTCCAAAATGTAGGTGGAGTTATGTTAATTGCTGTTGAGTGACCTAATTGAAAGCTGTGAACATTTTTATTAGTGACCTCATCCATTTTTCTCATGCGACTGTTAATATGTGCAGTAAAATCTTCAGCAGTTTCTGAAGGATGCGTTCAGCTTGATGGAGAAATAAGTCCTCCTGTTCTGTGTGCTGCTGCTTTCTTTCATGTTTTTTATATATTTTTTGGGGTGGTACCGAAGAAGATGATTATCCTGGTACAATGGGTGTTGGTACTGGGGTCAAATTTTCCACCTTGCTGTCCCCGACCAAACTTGTTGGTCTGGCGTGGAGGTCATATCAGGCTCTTGGGTAGGAGTCTATATAGAAAAAAAAAAGAAAAACAATATTATATTCATGTTTTAACACATTTTCTACTATTTTTCCAGTTTCCTAACACTGTGGATGAATGAAAAAGCATCGCTGAAGAAGTTGGACAACGTTGGAATTTTTCTAACTGAGGAGGAGCAATCGATGGAAAACACATCTGCATCAACCCACCTGCCATCACCGGATCATATTACTACAACTACAAAGTATACTTCGGCATCGTTCTCATGACAGTGGCGAATGCCAAATACAAATTTTTGTTTGTGGAAGCTGGCATGAATGGCCATGCTTCAGATGGTGGGTCCTTCAAACAGACTGCTTTCTACCAGAAACTTACCAACAAAACCCTCCACTTGCCATCACTGGACGAGACAAACCATGGCCTAAATTGCATTTTCATCACATACAAGGCTTTTGCAGTACATGAACATGTATTGAAGCCATTTGCACAGAGGGGCCTGACCAGAGACAAGAGGATCTACAACTTTCGTCTATCCCGTGCACGGCGCATTGTGGAAAATACATTTGGAATACTCAGCAACTGGTTCCGCATTTTCCACACCACCATAAACCTACATGTGGAGAAGATAGACTGGGTCTTATTGCGTGCTGTGTGCTGCATAACTTTCTGTGAAGAAAAACTACAATGAAGACCAGTATCAGCTAGACAAGAAGATGTAGGACCTATGGAGGAGTTGCCCAGTTTACATCAGTGTCTGCACCAACAATTCCTACAATATTGACAGCACATGCCAAAAAAGTGAGGGAGGAGTATATTCCCTATTTCAATGGACCAGGTGCAGTGCCATGGCAGGAGGACTGTCTGTAAGATAAATTACTATAGTGGACATTTGGGATTGAGCTACAAGAACAATAAAAGGTTTTGTTTATGAACTGTGTGTCTACTTACCAAAATGTCCTCAGATGGTCCACTCACTTCTGCCGCCTCCTCTTCTCCCTCTTGCTCGGCCATCAGGACAACTGACTGGCATTGTGGCTCCTGTTCGCTGATGAAGCTTATGAGGTGATAGTACCACAGTGTTGGCTAGTACACGTCATCAGTGCCTGCACCGGAGCTTTTTGAATCGTCCATTTTTCTCTTTTCCTTTATGTAGATGGTACGCAGGTTCTGGATTTTGTGGCATACTGTTTTAAGGTCAGCATCTGCAATTAACTTATTGGTGTAGTCCAACAACACCCCCAAAGTTGACAATTTCTTTTTGTGGTATTGTCTACAGGATATCTGTCATAGACACTCCTTTGACTGTAGGATCTCGAGGAATCCCATCACAAACTCGTATTCACTAACCATAGACATTGCTAGGAAGAAAAAATAATAAGGACATTTTATTAACCTACAATTGTAAATTGTTTTGTACATTTTTAATGTTTATTTCTACAGTTTTCAAGAATTTTTAAAATGTTTTTTTTTTCCCAGGTTTTTAATATGTTTTTATTTGCATTTTTAAATATATTTTTATTTGTAATTTTTAAAATTTTTTTTATAGGAATGTAATGTGTTTTTAAAAGTATTGTAATGTTTTTTTTCAGGATATTAATGTACTTTTATTGTATTGCAATATGTTTTTTTACAGGAATGTAATGTGTTTTAAAAAGTATTGTAATATGTTTTTTTTCATGGTTTTAATGTACTTTTATTGTATAGTAATGTGTTTTTTTACAGGAATGTAATGTGTTTTTAAAAGTATTCTAATATGTTTTATTTTTGATGTTGCAATGTATTTGTTTATGTTGTTGACATACATTTGTTTATGGTGTATAACATCATAAACAAATGTATCACAAGTACAAAAACAAATTGAATATATGTATTGTTGGTGTGGTAATGTTTTATTTTTTTGTTGTTGAACTAAATTTGTTTTTGGCATTTTATTTTATTTGAGTGTTTTATGATTTTGCAGTTATTTGGCACTGGCCACCAATGGTGGCCAGTGAGTGGATAGGTGAGTGACACACATTGGTGGGCAGTGGGAGGTTAATGCATGACCCAGCCACCGCCTGCCTCATTCCGGTGGGCGGTGGCTGGGTCATGCATTTATAATTGGGTGGCACACATTGGTGGAAAGTGGGGTTGCAATAAATACTCACCAAAGTACTGCAATCCAGACTTCAGTGTGCAGGCTCTATCATGCTTCCTTCATCTTCTATCCATGATGCTGCACAAGATGGCAACTGTGCGTGTACAGGGTCCTGTCAGTCAAATTCTGCGATGAATGATGAATCGTGAGATACATCGTGAGTAAAAAAAGTACTCACGATCTGCATCACATCATGTCCTAGATTGGCAAATCTGCCCTACAGCACTGCAGATTGGAAGATGCGATGTATGACGAGTGGGGACGCGCATTGGCATCATGATTGTGAGTGTAAACTCACCATTTGGGCATATTTTTCACTATTTGTCATCACGATTCATCGAAATCGGCCAAATCGAGTAAAAAATTGCTATGTGAGTGGCCAGCTTTATCCCTTTGCTCAATGGGATGTTTCTAGCTTGCATTATGTGAACACACAAGGCCTGATTCAGATACACATGCTTTGATGATATTCATTTAGTTGGTGGATAGTTTAAGTACTGCTTATTCATCTTTATTGTAACCATGAGACACAGAACGAATCTGGATGCAGATCCATGCAATTTCCGTGGACAAGACACAGACATGTCATGGGCATGTTGGTGTCAGTGATAGCATCTAAAGACAAAGTTACACTGTCACCAAAGACCTAGTTGGGTTGGAAATCCAGCACCTGCCATAGGGATGGTGCAATGTCCAATGTTTTGGCCAATGGTGTGCAGACACTGTCTTTTGTATGCAAATCAGAAACTTTTCACCACAGCCAGTTTTTGCTTCAATAAGAATTAGAATAAAGAAGCAGCAGCTACTGCAGTGGTATAACACTCACCCATGGTGTCCATTGGACTGGGGCTGGTTCAAAGAATCAATTTACACTGCAACAAGAGTGTTTTTCTTCCTTTGCAGATAAGTGAAGGTAACCCAATTCCAGACTTAGGAAATACACAGGTTTCTTAAAAATAAATATTTAGTTTTATTACATTAGAGCATTTTTCAGCCGTAACACTATAAATGATTTTAAACAAGGGTAGCAATTCAACTTCAGATACTGTATTCCTATACAATCGGCATACATACATCACCATTCTTTTAGTAATAGGCAGAAAATTCACTCTAGCAATTGATAGTCTATCAATAAATTAACTGTTCACTGGTAATTTAAATTTTTATTATGCTCCTTAAAACCTAACAATATATCCTAACAAACTGTCAGGGCAGTAGAATTGGGTGAACATGATTCAGAAACTGTGGTGTTGGCTGGAATGAGTGTAGTTTAGGAAGATTGATGGTTTTATGGAGCTCCTCCTCATGAGAGAGAACAGATGCAGATATACTGGTACTAATGTACTGTGAGGGCAGACCATGTGGGATAGTGGCTTCCACTGAAGACAGCAGATGGAACAGAGGGCCTGATTCAGAGCCGGACGCTATTAGCGGATGCTCATTCTAAAAAAGGGGTCAGATATTTAAATTGAGCGCTCGTTCTTTGCGGTCTGTTGATGCCTCTATGTCTGAGCGAGCGAACGAAACATGCGCTCGCTATTTTGTAAAGACGCCCCCTGGCCGCTCACATCCTACATCATCTCCGCTATTTATTTGATTAATCGAGTACATCAAAAGGCATCTGAACTGCTCGCAGTGCTTGTGGTAGGATTTTATTCCAGCTATCACTGCGAGCAGTTCAGGCTAATAGACAACCAAGTGACGTGGTCGATGACGCTCCTTTACTAATTATGCACTCCCATTAAATGCCCTTTTGACCGTTAGGCACGCCTGCATTCGGATCTCCACTCCCCCTTTTTCAAGCACCTTCCCCTGTTACCACCCACAAACAGTACATTCTGTTAATCAAATTAGCAGCCCCTCGCTGTTTTACGAGCGTACAATTTCTGACCACAATGACTGTTTTGCGCTTGCGCATTACGACCCATACGCATGCGCAGTTGTGCGAACATCGCTCAGAGTGAACGAGCGGCCGCTTATGAGCGGCTCTGAATCAGACCCTGAGTACTCTATTACTCAGAATACTTTAGAGAGCTGACACATTGATGAATCCTGCAGCACAGTGCTGGATATAGTTGACAGCATTGGAAGCTGTAGCAGAGTAGTACGGGAGACTGCGCTGTGAAAGGCAGACAGCAAATAGAAGCTGTAGCAGAAGTGAGTACTGGAGACTGCACTGGGAGATGGAAACAGTGCTGATAGCTGCAGCAGTGGTGAGTAACAGAGCAGATCTGTGAGGGTTGAACCTGGGGCTGCACTGATGAGCTAAACAGAATGGAACTGTAGGACTTAGAGCTGAGACCACACAGGTGAGCTGGACAGACAGAACTGTAGAGATCCAGCCTGGAGCCAGGAAAAGGACGCAGAAGTGATTTTGTTCTAGCAAAGGTCAGAAACTGACTTAAATAGTGTGCTCTTTTTCACTATCAGCCGCATTGGTTAAGTGGTTAGAGCTGCGGACATAATTGTTGCAAAAGACATCATGTGACAAGGCCAAGATGGCAGCGCACATGCTGAGGCAGCACATGAAAAAGTGCCATAGGAATGCTACCCACATGGCTAACTGAAGGAGCTGATAGTGATGGGGGCATGTGGTGACAGACCAGGTTCTCAATGGCAGCAAAACGGCACTGCCATGACAGGTACCTGAGTCTAACAGAGCGATGTGTGAAACACACTACATTAATATCATCTATAGAATATAAATACAATACTACTGTATAATAGAATTTACACCCTTTGGCCAAGTGATCTTTGTTCAGTGGAACACATTATAGTTTGTTATTTATTTTTTTAGATATGAAAAGAAGCTAAATATTAGTGGTAACAAAGGGAATGTCACTGTCCCTTAGCTAAAGCAAAATACTGAACCTGAAGATTAGCAGTAGTAGAGGTGACGTCACTGTCTCTTAGCTAAGGTGATATATTCAAGCGAAAACAAGTTACTAGCCAAATTATTCACTTTTTCACTGCTTGGGCTGGCCTTTAGTTTTTTTAGGGACCCACAGTATCTTTGAATACTTTCTTTATTAAGGAGATCTTTGTACTGACAGGAATAAACCTTATGCAAATTAGGAACACTAAAGAATTCAGGTACAGTATTTGTAACTTAGGAACACTGAAGAAATCGAGTACAGTGTATGCAAACTAGAATCACTGAAGAATTCTAAGTACAGTGGGCCTGATTCATCCCGGATCGTTATTGCGATCGAGGCTGCAATTACTCATGCAGATCTGCTGTGAAAATATGAAAATATGCTAATGAATGCAATCGCAAAGCCAACACTCAGCCAACACTGCTATTTCAAATCCGTAATACCTTGCAGTCCTACGTATACACCGGGAACATTGAGAAACATCGGCCCCTCACGAACAATTGCAACAGGTCAGACCTTCCTCAGAAATTGTTTTACCTCTTCACACACAGTGAGTACTCAAGCTGCATACAGATATGTCCTTTTGCATCTTTTTGTGCGTAGGATACATTACCTGTGTGCACCAGCCAAAAGGCTTTTTTTCCCCCTTTCCTGTTCCTTGTTAGGAGATTTACATTTGTTTGTTGTTTATGGTAGCACCCCCGCCCATGTTACCCTATGATATATATTTTTAAAAATACATTGATGTACCTTTGGGAGGGTTAGGTAACCTCTATATTCGGATATATATTTAAGCTCCAGTTCAGTGGATATATTTTTTGCTATCTTTTTGTGCGGCAAATTGCGCCATGCATGGCGGGAGCCAGACACCCATGAATACAGCGCGTGGCATGGCATACTGTAGCGCATGCAGCCGTGGATAATAGCAAAGCGTGATGCGTGAGCAAGTTTGCAGCACGAGCGGCAAAGATGCAAGAGGACACATCTGTATGCTTTCTTAGTGGCTAAATTATGCATGCCCATGCAATGGCATTCAAATGGACAAGCATGCCTGCATTACTCAAAACCACTCCTCCGTCACCACCCCGACATACTTACGTCCCTTCCCTATGCACACTGCATGCGCAGTACACACCATCTGTGTACGCTTTTGCAGTTGCGATCCGCTATGAATTAGGTACAGTGTGTACAGCTGAAGCAAGTTACTAGAGAAAAGTCAATTTTTCCCCTTTATTGGCGGAATGTAAGTTTTTCTTGGGGCCTAGTGATGAGAACTTTCTTTATCTAACAAGGAGATCTTTGTGCTGACAGGAGTCAGCCTTATGCAAATTAGCAACATCAAATAAATCTAAGTGCAGTCTATATCGATTGAGAACACAATAGAATTTTAACTATGGTAAATGCAGATTAGAAATACTGAGGGTTTATGGATACAGTCTATGCAGATTAGGGACACTGACTAATGCTGGGTATACATTGGCCATTATATTGGCCGTTCAATTCACAGCTGATATATTGTGTGAGCATCTACCAGTGTGTACAGATGATATGTCTGTGAATAACGTCATTCACAGACATATTGCATTGGCTGTGCAGCACCGCCAATTGTAGATATATTGGTGCATCATGCTGTGTGTACGGGCAGTCAGCCAACCACCCATACACTTGCTGCAGAGGCTACCAGTAACTGACAGATCAACTGAGTGGGCATATGTAAATGCCCGCCCAGTTGTGACGTCAGTCATGAAACATCTGTCCGAAGATTGTTAAGTGTGTATGCACTTACAGACATCAGATAGGATGCGGGATTGGCTGGGTGACATCTCTGAATAGGTACAGGGTGCTGAACTCACTTTCCATGTAATGTCTTACTTCCATAAATGGCCTCAGGGCGATCTGCCTTCCTGTCTCAGGCAGGTGGGACCCACTTTTAATCCATGAAATTAAGTTCCATTGGACATGACCCGTTCTCCTCAATTCCCGTCCTACACCATACTGCCCACTGCTATCTGGGATCTTTATAAACAAAGTCATATTACTACATCACATGTCACAGGTACTCTCTACCTACATGTCTCTTCCCACTTTTCCTTTTGCCCAATTACTACACCCAACCAGAATCTCTACCTAGTAGAATCATCTCCTATCATAGCTTGTACAGCAGCCACTACTCTACCCATATCTCTTCTGTTAACACATAAATAAATCAATAAAATAAACTCCCCAGATGTACATCCATAATTGCATATATGGCAAGAGTGGGGTACCACACGTACACCTTTGAATCGCCCCCGATATTGAAAATTAAGAGACTTGCAACACTACAGTTTTTGGACTTTCAAGCTGTGGGACTTTTTTTATCCCACTCCTTTTATTCCTTTTTCATCACATACCACATCTCTAACTATGTCCAACAATACGGCATCTACAGGGGCATGCAAATGAAAATCTCATGTACTTCATTTGGGAGTCTTTGTTTACTCAAATATTTAATTAATGCCCCTTCTAGCAACATTAAAAAGTTTTCTTTGTTTCATGTATTTTTTAGTCCTATTTTGAGAAAAGTAATAGTTATAATAATAATAATAATAATAATAATAATAATAATAATAATAATAATAATAATAATAATAATAATAATAATACTCATGTGTATGCTCTCACAGTATTGAACTTGCATGTGAATACCCCTAATTCAACTCGCAAACTGCAACTAGCTGCATATTCGAGTTATGTTAAACTGTAAATTTGATTGTATATTTTGACACATTTTTACTTGGCATAAATCAAATCTGTCAAAATCTAAATTAAACCCATGACATGAGAGTTATTCATATATATTTTCATTTTACTCAGGAGGGCATGGCCTATTCAAATGTATATTGATCATTTGCTCCTATTTGTTTGGAATATGGACATTAATTTATGTACTGTATCTAACTTGAAATAGGATGGGAAACACAGGGCAAGTTAAATAGAAAGTCAAACTATTTAAGATATAAATTAAACATTTTTTAAAAGATATTCATGGAAGTAATGAAATAAGTGCTGCCGTGAAAGTGACTAAATTCCCCAGACCTTCAAACACATGTGAGCAAGCTAAAAAAAAATCCCACAAAAATCCACAAAGTCCATTTGACTCAAACTATTTCCAATTTGCTTGCATAAAATAGGTTAAAATAACATGGTCTGTCTAGATGAATTCTGTAAAATTCTAAGAGACAGGTTATAGTGACAAAATATTAAAAGCAAGAATTCCAACAGTTGCCATGACCACCAACAAATCATTGCTCCAGAAACAGAAAGCTTTGAAACAAAACAACTGATCTTTTAAAATGAAAATAATGTGCAATGAGCAAATTGTATAAAATATGACACCACACATAATAAGCTAAAACTAGAAGTGGACAATCATGTTAATTGTTATCTATAACAAAAGAGACAAAAAAAAGATATCCAGCTTTGGCAGCACATTATGTATTAAACAGTAAGTTGAGAACATCTGTTTATTTGAAGAAGAAAAAAACCCATCAACAACAAAACGAAACACAGAGACAGCATTTTAGGATCTCATTATTCAAAAACTAGCGAAGCCATTCAAATACATAAAAATTCAGAATAGAAATAGCCAATCTGTGTTTTTTATTAAAACCTAAAATTGCTTGTATAACTTTATTGATTGACTATCAAAACAAAACACAATATACAGTACAATATTCATCTGTGCATCATGTGTGTCCACCTGACTCTTTCCTTATAATGTATAATTTTGCTTCTGCTTTTATAAAGATCTATTATACATTGACAATAAGCCCAAGTACCTTATTTAGACTTTAGCTTTCAGTGTTCATTTAAATATATACCGACAGCTAAAAATATGGTATTAATGCTGTAAGCCCGGATCTCTTATCTCTAATGTATTTAATATATTGTATCAAATGCATTCTGTATACTGTAACTAATTGCTAAGGCAATGTCGGCACATTGCAGCCTGTCAAAATGTAATATATTTAGAATCTTTTTTAGTAAAGAGAAGAGACATATTATTTGCTAACACTGATAGATTTTGACTAATGCAGTTAAAACTGTTAAATTATAAATTATAAGAAAATGCTATACAGATGGGCAGCAGTTCTTTTAGAGAATTGTGGTAATTCAGTGCTTGTTTTATTATTATCATTTAATAGTATTGTAGTATATGTATGGTTCACACCAAGGACGGTTCTAGGGATGGGCTAACAGGGCCGTAGACCGGAGTGCTGGCCCCTAGAGGGTGCTGCTGAGTTCCCTCCCCTTTAGTGAGCTGGAGGAACTTTGGGTTGCCACTTCTTGCCCGCCGGCACCACAGCTCTCACCCGCGAATGCCGCTCCCCATCTACCAGAGCCACAGCTATCTTACTGTCTGTGCCTGCCTTTCTGTATGACAGCCTGCTGCTCAGAGGTGGACTAAGTGGCCAGGCAAAGGTATCAGCCGTGGGCAGCCCGAGCATGCAGTGACTGCTTTCTGGAGTGGAGGAAGAAGGAGGCTGCGCTGTGACAGTGAGTGCATGACACTCAAGGAACCATTTGGAGGTTGCCTGAGCCTGATCCCATTGTGGCGATTTGATGCCACTTCCCTTCTCTCTCCTCCCACAGTGCAGCAACCATATGGTATTCTGTGAGTCCCAGAATGCCAGACACGGCCGGCGGTCGTGACGATGTCCCTGAGCAAGCAGGGGTGATGCAGGCAACCCACTGGGACACCGAGAGCAGCAGCAGCTTGGAGGTGGTGTGTGTCGGCATCTCAGGGATCTTGGGTCATTTGAACTATTGGCATGGCGGCGGCGCGCGTAGTACTGCTGGATACTCAAACCACCTCCACTCACTCAATAGCTCCCACCATTCCCTGCTTGTTCAAAAGCCTGAATTGTAATTACTGCTGCAGTCCCAGGCCCTGCCTGTGCCTGATGCTGATCTCTGGCCCCTGCTGTCAGATTGTGTGAAAAAGATATGTATATCTGATCATTGATATTACATTGTATGGGGCATTAGTCTGTGTGGCATATTGTGTAAAGGGCATTAGTGTGGCATAATGTGTATGGGACATTACTCTGGCATAATATGTAAGAGGCATTGCTCTGTGTGGCATAATGTGTAAAGGGCATTACTCTGTGTGGCATATTGTGTAAGGGGCATTACTGTATGTAGCATATTGTGTAAGGGGCATTACCCTGTGTGGCATAATGTGTTAGGGGCAATAGTGTATGTGGCATATTGTGTAAGGGGCATTACCATATGTGGCATATTGTTTAAGGAGCATTACACTGTGTGTCATAATATGTAAGGGGCATTACCCTGTGTGGCATAATGTGTAAGGGACACTACTATGGAATTGGTATGAAACCCTGGGAGTTGGGATGCCTACTGTCAATATACCGACAGCAGCATCCTGATGCTCAGGATCTTGACAAGGGTCAGGTAAGTATGATTACCATCCCCTATTGTGCCCCTAACCCTAACTCTCTGTTGTTTCATCCTAACACTAACCCTCCCCACCCCTTATTGCCTAAACCTAACACTCCCCCCCTTAGTGTCTAACCCTAATCCCCCGTGTGGTGCCTAACCCTAGCCCACCCTGGTGGTACCTAACCTTAACCCCCCCTTCCATAGCCTAACCCCCCCATGATACCTAAATTTAACCCTCCCTCCATGGCTAAGACCTAACAACCTGCTATACTTACAATCAGCATCCCAGCTGTCGGGATTCCGGCATTGACATGTCAACTACTGTCAGTATTATGGCGGCCTGTCTTCTGGCTGGGTAGTGGTATTCCGGTGCTGGGATTTCGTCAGCCGGGATGCTGGCTGTATGTATGAAAACTATATCCCATTCTACAGTGTGCCATAACATGTATAAGAAGTACTACTGTGTGGAATAATGTGAGTGGGCTCTGTGTGGCATGACATACAAACGCTGGCAGTGCCATATTCACAAACTGTGCTGCTGTTCCCAATATCACACATTATTTCCAGAGTTAACTTGTTTATACATACACAAATCTGCATCACTGTAAGGGGTTGAGTGCGGTAACTCCTTCTATATACTATGTATGACAGGAAAGCTTCTACCTCACCTGCCCGCACATCACAGCCGAGCAGCCGCTATTTCTGCACATCTGCAAAGTATGTGTTGATGCTGCACATAGTAGGAAAGCATGCAATTCACTGTTTGTACAAATCTATGCATATGGGAAGAAATGGCGCTGTCCACACCAGCACATTGACATCAAGAAAAGACAATCTATTACCTAACAACACATATGTTAATGAGTGTAAACAAAGGAAAAACCCTTAGCATACCTGTTGCAATGTTTCAGTCAGTGCTGTAAAAGACCACATACATGAAATTGCTATATAATATAATGAAGATGTGCATATGATAGCAGCATTGTCAGCTGTGCAGAAGATTCAGCCATAATCCATTGAGCATCAATGTGATCATGTTGCAGTTCATCATCATCAACCTGTATTTTCTCCTACCCTGATGGTGCAAATTGCATAAATTCACAAAACTGCTGGTCATCATTGGCAATACTTCTTGCACTATGCAAAACACCAGTTTCCACTCATTCTGCCTCACTGGTCATGTGGTTTGAGATGTGCAGATGTAGTTTGACTATGCAATCATTCTTTTGCATGTGTTTGCTTTCTAGGAATGCACAGTGCTTATATACACTACTTGTATAATACTCTCTGGATCAGTACAACAGTGTTATCTAATAATGAGATTGAGAAAAAAAATTCAAAGGTTACACAGGTACTCTGTACAGTATGATGAAGTTAGATATGTCAACTACAAACTGTGTATTTTAGGTACATTCTGTACTACAGTAATTATGGAATATACATTTACCTTAGAGACAGAAATTCTTGCAGCAAAAAATGTATATTGTGCTAGAGTAGTGTCATGATCCTGCAATATAAAACACTGAGGTACAGTACTTTTCAGAATTTGATTTTAGTTTCTTTGGAACTGCAGTCCATCATCCCTTACAGTTGAGTCACAGTAGTTGCTGTAGCTTAAAGCATTGTGTTTAGTATTCTTGAACATCCTGTATTGTACAGGCTCTTGGCCCATTTCCTGGTCACAGACAATCTCTTGCAGCCTTTGGGACAGAAAAACAGCACATTCAGAATTGATTATATTGTCTGACCCTGTGATTGTGGCTGAACTTCCTACAGTTGTTTGGATTTCTGATTTTGGACCTGGACTGTTTCCTAGCAATTTTGACCACTCGAATTTTGACCACTGCCCATTCCTGGAGGTATTTTTATTATCTGTCTGCCCCAAAATCAGATTGCTTACAATTTAACTTTACTCTCTCCAAGCCTTGACCTCAGATCAAACCCAACTATTCTTTGCCCACCGAAATCCAGTCTATCTGGCAATGCCTCTGTCATCTGCACCTACAGTAAGTGATTCCTGCTCATATCATCCCAGTTACTCCTGACACTTACCTTGACCATGACCTGCACATCAGTGAAGACCAAATACCATTGCAGAAATCACTTGTGAAAACCTGTCCTAAGTTTAGGCTCTGCACCCACAAGATAAATAATGCCAAACTGGACTGGTGAGTCTACAAAACTGCTGATAATGGTTAGTGGTTCACAATATCTTTTTTCATATTTGTATAGTTATGTTGTAAGTTGCAGCCCTTAGAGCAAATATTGTAAACATATAGTAAAATACAAAACCAAATAAATTACAAATTAAAGGTAAATGCACCAAAATATATTAATCTTACAAATGTATACTTAAAAATATTTAGTACTGATCCAGCCGTTTTGGTCAGTGCTAGCAAACATTATGACAAAGTTTACTTCCTGCAGTATCCCTTTTGCTACCTAGGCCCTTGCATCCAACGTCTAAACCGGAGAACAAAAGCATTAAATATGTGTAATGCTTCTAAACTCATCATAGCCAAACAATGGAAATCCCCTCAATCTGCCCTGTTAGTAGGTTGTGGTGTTTCCTCTATGGAATATATTACCTCCCTATTAAATAATACTATGGGCCAAATGTAAACATTTGAGAGTTTAGAAAATATGACAGTTAATCACACTTTTTAAACTCGGCCAAAGTGATAGAGTCTGAAAACAAAGCAACAAAGCAAACTTGCATGTTTTTCAGACTGAAATAAACTCTCATGATTTAAAATCTCAGATGTTTTCTCATTTTGAAGATAAAACTCACCAATGTGAGAGTTTACTGCTAAACTCTCACCCTATTACATTTGGTCCTATATCTACATACCATCAAATATGGAAACATTGGTTCACTTTCCACAAATCTTCTATGCTAGGTGCCCCCCTTGATACTTTCAGGATGTAGTTATTAGACCGGCGGACACAATGCTGCCTGTCTAAATCCCGACTGGACCTGCCCGACAAGGGACTTAAGATAGGCGTCGAAATGCTGACGCCTATCTTAATCTTGACACCAGAGGACTGATCCCCACCCTCCTGATTGTCTGCTGATGGGTAAGTATAAGACTTAGCCTGGGGATGGGGGGGTTAGGTTTAGGGACCCCCGGGGGGACTTAGGGTTAGGCACCCCCCCGGGGAAGGTTAGGGTTAGGCACTAGGGGGGAGGTTAGGGTTAGACACCCCCTGGGAGGGTTAGTTTTATGTTGCAGGTAGGGGCGGGTTGGTTTAGGCACCCCTGGGGAAAGATTAGGGTTAGGCACTTGGAGGGGAGGTTAGGGTTAGGCACCACTAAAGGAGGATTAGTTTTAGGGGGGGAGAGGGGAAGATTAGGGTACTTATCAATGCCCATCGGGTTCCCCATCTGTCGAACTCTCACTGTTGGGATTTCAGTCGCATTCCCTCTCCTTCACACTATCCTTTTCCTAAGGTCAAACATGCATCAACCGCTGCTTATATTTCTATATTTTTTTTTATTTTTTGGGGTTTGACAATTGCTATCAGCCTTTTCCTCTTTTGTATCAAGTCTTTTGTTGTCTAACAGAATTGTAAAATCACTGTACTTTTCTGCCCAGATCTCATTGTGGTTTCAGTCAGATCTCATGGTTTGCCCTATTTGTGAATTCTTATATTCAACAATTTGTGATCGGTTTATCTCTCTGATGTCTTGCAGTGTATTTAAAATAAAAGCTTTAAAAATAAAAATAACTTCATATCTACAACACTAGCTACAAACCATTGCAAGAGAAGTCAAGATTCCCCTACTAATCCTTCTGTCCTACATCTCAGAATTGAGAATAAGTATGTTGGCATCTGCATTTCCTGGATTTCATGTAAGTGTTTGAAGGGGAGGGTGATATCTTTTGGCCACACCCTGATCAGTATGCTTACCAATATCTGTGTTACTGACAGCCATAGATATGTTAATGACTGAGATGCTGCTCACTACACACGTACTATACATATCTTGTCAATGACCACTTACTTGTGTAAACAGTATATAAATTGTATTGTTTAACAGCTACTTGGATTATCTTTGTGTATGTATCTCAGTCTCTGTGATGGTCCCTGTATTGTAAAATAATGATGCTCTCTGTATTTTATATTTGGCACTAGGGTGCTGTATACATTGTATTGTGGTCAAGATGGTGAGCTCAGTATTTTATGAAGGTCACTATGATGATTTCTATATGGCAGTCAAAATGATTCCACTTTCGTTGAATAACGATCTCTGGAATGCTCCCTGTATTATTTACATGTCCCCAAAATGTCGGCCTGATATATAGGTCCCTAAAATGCCGCTCTTGAATATAGTGTTCTCTGCAATGCCTGTGTAGATAGGTCCCTAAAAGTCCCGCTTTGTATGTAGGTTCCTAAAACATCTGCATTTGTTCTGAGTGTGACTTGCCTAGGGATTAATGTATGCTAACCATGCCTACTTGTCTGTTTACTCCACTTGCAGATGATTTGGTGCCATCTTGTTAAGGCCACTTACAGAAATTTTTCTGGGCCATTTGAAGTTCCCAATCCACCCTTGCCTGTCTCGCAGGAAGGAATGGGACACACACATTCTCAAGGCAGTCAGAAACAGACATTACTAAACCTTTTTTTCCTACAGTTCTGGTTGGTCTGTTCTGTGCTTTGCCTGAACCACCACCACCACCATACAGTGTATTGCAAAGTCCAAATCCCAGAGCTTCTGTACAGCTTCTCTTTGAAAGAGATAGGGAGTTAATGGGCATCAATAAACTCTCTAAATCCTTCCCTGAGTCCTGAAATGTAAATGTTGCTAAATATTACTATTGTGAAAAGTCATGATGAAAATGTGTATATTTAGAACATCAAGTCACCGCATTATTAAAATGTGCTGGTGAAGTCATGTTTATTTGCTGGTGACAAAAAATGAGTAATTGCCAGTGGATGTGAACTAACATAAAAAGATGTTGCACATTATTTAATTATGTTTGGGATGTTCTCACCTTGCAAAATAATGCAGCAAAATTTGACGTATTGTAGATTGATAAGAAACAATATATCATTGACACATGATTTATATTTTATTAATAACAAAGTATATATGGGTTTACCAAGACCATGATGCTTTACAATCTATTTTCTGGAATGCTCCCTCTCCACATTTTCTGGAATGCTCCCCCTCCACACCACCAAATAGCAGCAGACGGTTACTCACCTGTCCACTGCAGCCACACTACATCCAACATCACCAGGCCTTATCTGCACATGTGCAATGTGACATCTGTACATGCGCAGATCCTGAAACATTGGAGATGTGGTTGCCTCTCAGGGGCCAACTAGCGCCAGGATGCAGTGGTTGCCTCTTGAGGACAACCTAGCACCAGCCCCCAAAAGTCATAACTTGAGCGTCCCATAATGTAACTATCTGAATCATGCCCATCAATGTCTATTTCAAAGTCTAATTAAGATGATATCTCTTTAACTGGTTTTAATGTTTACATTTTAATAATCATAAAAAACCTGATGCTGAGATGAAAGCAAGTCAGCTGTACATGTTCTTACTTTGGGCCTTATTCTAAGTTGCATGTAGTGTCGATGATAAACACAGTCTGTACATGCATCTGAGTAGCACTGCTTATCTCCACACCTGTCAGAATTCTGGTGCCGGCATCCCGGCCACTGGCAACCCAAAAGTAAGTATCAGGGTTAGGGGGAGTGTTAGGGTTAGGGCTAGACACTAGGGGAAGGGTTCGGGTTAGGCACTAAGGGGGGAGAGTTAGGGTTAGACACTAAGGGGGGAGGGTTAGGTTTATGGTGTGTGGAGAGGGGTGTTTAGGTTTATGCACTAGGGGGAGGTTAGGTTTAGGCAATGTGGAGGGAGGGTTAGGGGTAGGGGGAGGGTGAGGGTTAGGGTACAAGCTGACAGGTGTCCTAGCCCTGTTGAGATGCCAGCCTTGGGATTTTGGCCTCTGGGATCTAGTGCGCTTGCATCCTGTACCCAACCTTGCAGAAGCATAAACATAACCACAATCAACTTTGCCTATTTGAGAAAACCTGATTGCAGCCTAGTTATGGTGTGTTTGTTTGAAATTCATTTGACTTTCCATGGATGGTGCGAAAACATATCAGAAATGCTGTGTAAATAGATGTACATTTGTGAACATCAGACCCAAAATGTCAAATAATTGTTGCTTTTACCATAACTGTTAGTATACAGTGTTACAGAAATCCACACCTGTACAAAACAAATAACAGCATAATTTCAACTCACTACAAACAAGCTTGCAGGATCAATTCAGAATTATCTTCAAATCAAAACATTCATGTCAAATTATAGATACCTCCCAAAATGCTTAAAATTGGCAAGGCAAATTTTGTTTTACTGGATTGGATAAGTCAATGTGTAATTAAAATCAGTGGTTTACAGAAAATTCTTTATTATCTTTAAACTATCCTGACTCTGATCACTCTTAAATAATACAGTATATAGTTCTTGATTTTTTGTATATCAAGAAAGTATTTATACAGACAAAAAAACAAAAAACACTGTTATTGATGGACAGTAAAAGTACATGAGAAATGAACAAAAATCGGTACAATAAAATTACAAGTAAAATCAATTGGTTGAATATATAGTATTGAACAGTAAACAAGAACAGAGTCAAATATACTGTAGAAGAAACAGACATTAAAGTGCACAATTGTAGATATAAAAAAGATTATCATTAATAAACAGAATATCTAGTGGGCATCATTAGAGGATTGGTTTCTGCATCGTTAGAGGACTGGTTTCTGAAAAGAGTTATATGGGGAGTCCATCCAAAGCACCCAGACATGTTCAAAGTTCAATGGGGCATTATGACAGTAGTACAGTACTTCCCAAATGACAGCTCAGCCATGGCATTTCACGTCGAATTCCATTCATTTGCTAAGAGAGGAGAGTCTTTGCCTCTTTCAGCCAATGAATGGTTCCCACCATTGACTTCAATGGTGAGCACCGCTAGGTAACTTTTAGTAACCTAGAGGCCCACCATTGAAGTCAATGGTGAGAACTATTCATTAGCTGAGAGAGGCGAAGGCTCGCCTCACTTAGCAAATGAATGCTCAGCCCAGGCACTTCTAAGAGAAATGCAGTGGCTGAGCTAAGTGAGCTGTCATTGGGAAGTACCATCCTTAGAGGATTTGAGGTGAGTTAATTTAACATAAAATCAAATGCAAAATTGAACTTTGATTAATATACTCCATAGCCTAGAAGGTACTAGAAAGAAATAGTTGTACAACAAGAAGCTCCTCAACCAATTGGGAACTAAACCATGATACAGGAGAGCAACCTAGAAACAATCATTAATAATTAGCCAGCCAATGAAAGCTAGAAGAATAAAAGGGACTGGTGTCAGAGGAAAATGAAGAAGGACCTGGACCCACACATAAAATGGACCAGAGAATCAAACAGCAGCACAGCAAACCGGGGACCCCTCAGGACTGTAAACAGGGGAGGCCATTAAATGAACCACAACTGCACCTCAATTAGAAAACACAGTGAGATAACAATATCAAAAGCAGAAACAGTTTAACATAAATAGTCAGAAGTAGAGTAAAACTATAAATAATCATGCCAGTATTCAGAATGATCAAAAAAAATCAAAGAACAAAAAAAATATTTCACATAGAGAGATAAGCAAAGAAATCTCAGTCATGAGTCCATCTGGTGATGGCACAGTGCTTGGTGGTCCAACCAAGCTGCTGCCTCTCTCACAGTTTCAAATAAGGTAGCCTTCCCATCGGCAACAACCCGCAAACTAGAGGGAAATAATAAGGCAATTGTCATTTGAAGATCTCTCAAGTGAAGCTTGATTGGATCAAATTGAACCCTGCTTGTTGGTACATCGACAGAAAAATCAAGAAAAACTGATGTTTTCACTCCAGAGGGCCTTTCATACAAGCCAAATGATGGATAGCTTCTCTATCTTCATAATGAAGCAATTTGGCAATAAAAGTGCAAGCAGAGCACCAAGAAACAAAGCCATGGCAAAAAATTGTGATCACTTTCCACTACTAAATGATCAGAAAATGAGTCTCAACCATAAGTATCAATCAGCCATTTCTAAAGAATTTGTTCAGGTAGAGAACTTTCTGCTTTCTCAGAGAAATGTACAATCTGAACATTGTTGCAACTTAACTGTCCCTCAAAATTGCATAGTTTTTGCTGGACTATAGACATCTGAGCCACCAAGCTATATATAACTAGATTCCCAAAGGGATTACACCCTTCATCTTTGCCTTTTTTCAGCATCACTTCACCCCTTGTCATGGGGAAGTTCACCCTTTATCTTCCCTACAAGAGAGTCTCACCCTACTGATAAATACTGGACACATTTACAGTTATGCCATTATATCCAAACTCATAACAGAGTCAAATTGTTAGCACTATTGCCACAATTATAAAAACTCTATATTGCCTACTTAACTCAAAGTGATATGGTCTCTGCAATCTATAATGCTCTGGTAGAAAGCAAGTAGCACACCCTGCCTGGTTTTGCTGGCATGGGAAAAGATCTGAAAAAGATTTGAAAGGGAAATTGTAGGCTAAGATTTTTAATTTTACACACGCTTGCTCCTGTAGTCTTATGGTTATAAAAACACAATAAAAAATTGAAATGAGATGGTGCTAGCATCCTGAGCCAAATGTTCCATGGCATGTCTGATACTTGCTGGAGATGTCACCTGGATCCATAACATATATGGTGGGTATGCTCTTCTCTTGTCCCATTTTGGATAGGAGTTACAGTATAGGGCTCATTAAATATATTTTAGGAGGGGATGTTCCACCTAACCCTGGCTTTTAGTTTTTAAACAACACAAATATTCTAATTTAATAGTTTAAGAAATCATTTATTCATTAACTAAACGGCCAAGGCAGTCATAAAAGTCAAGATATCCCCTAATGATAAAATATTGGATCAATTGAATAGAATTCTAAATGGCTATTGATGATGTCACACTACTCTATATAGCTAGGTATCAGAATTCTTAGCTTGGGGGTACTAACTGCTTTTTAAAGTGACATACAGTATAAGTAAAAATTTCTTGCACACCCATGAGCCTGGATTAAATTGGTTAGGCTTCACTGTTATGTGTTTATGTTCCAGTATGGCAGTCTATTGTGCTATCCATGGTTGGGTTTGCAATCCTGGCATACACAATGCCAGAAGTCAGAATACTGGTGCTGGAATCTCGATGGTGGGAATCCCAATGCATGCAGGTAAGTAATCTAACCCTTCCCCTAACCCTACCTCTAACCCTAACCCACCTTTCCCACAGCCTAACCCTAACCCTCCCCTCCTGCAGCCTAACCCTAAGCGCAACCACCCCCTTTGCAGCATGACCCTAACCATACTCTCACACAGTCTAACCTTAACTCTCCCCCTAGTGCCTAACCCTAAGCCTAATCCTACCCCTAATACTTGCCATTGGGATCACAACCACCAGGATTCTGGAGCCGGGATTCTAATTCCTGTCGGGATTCTGGCACCGGGATTCTGAGCACCGGGATGTCAACTACATCCCGTTCCTTATAATGAAGATCACTATTCCTACCCCACTTCCAGTCTTTTCGATGTCTTTCCCCTCACTTTTTATGTTTTGTTTAGTTATATGTATAAATTAAACCTGTACCTGTTTGGAATGATCTGCCTTTTCAGTTATTGGCTGTGATGTAAAACATTTCTGTGTTGGTATAGAAATACCTACTTGATTCCTTTAATATTTAGAATATTTTATCTAGCAAACCAAAATCATGTTCCCTATTCCAGATAAGAGGAGGTTGGTTAATGTTTGCATCTTGCTCAAATCTACCTTCATATTCAACATTATAATATTGTGTAAATCCATGTGCATAAATATGGGTGTATTTGCTCAAAAATAGGTGCATATCTATATAAATGCAAACAAACGCTATAAATGCATACAATATGTGCTAAATTTATAGACAATTTACATTAGAACAATCCTGCACCAGTATTTAGAGACATCACATTTTTAAAAAAACTCCTGACATAGGAGAGAAATGCATCAAGGAAGGAGATTAGTGGACTGCTTTTCATCTACATACCCATCCAGCCTAAGGCACACCTGCTGCACTTTCCTACCGGCCTCGGTCCTTGTGACAGCTGATATTGAGTGACTCACCATTGACACTATCTCTCCATCCCACACCCGCTAGTCTGCAGAGCGGGGCGCTATACCAGCAGCCGGACCAGCCGGATCAGATCTTTTCCCCATGCCAGAGTTGACAGCCGCTGGAGTGGCGCAATTTTGGGGGAACTACCAGTGCATTTATTGCTCTGACAGCTGGATAACTATTTCCCCCCTCCGTTCAAGGGGTAGCCGCTGGAGCAGCTATAGACTGGGATCAACGATTCACAAACACTCTCATTCTACCAGTGAGGAGCCACCGGAGCGGTGTTTATGTAAGGTACTCATTATTAAGGATCCCACTGATAGAAGGGAGACGGGAGATTGTGGATATCACCAGGACACATTTTCCATCTTAATCAGTGCCTCACACACCATTTGCCTGGCTATCGGGGATATTAATATTGTGTTTGCTGTGGGCCATCATTTGTGACTATATACATTTCATTTACACTTGCAATATACCCTCACATCCTATAGAGGGGATTTAGGAGTATCTCTTACATATATGCACTAGGATATACAAGTCTATCTAAAAGTTGCTTTTTTGGTAACAATTATATCCTGGAGATTATTTATATGTTATGATTATATTTGTTTTTATTGGACTGCAGTTAATTTTTATGTTTAATAAATTTATATGTACTATTATCATACAGTTTTTAATTGTGTATTGACACCTGCGCAGACACCTATTTTTCTTTTTATGCATTATTTGTGAGGGTGATTTGCAGGAAACCCTCTGGGGTCAGCAGCAGGTGCATATACTAAACAGTAATTGAGCAGTCAAGCGCACCCAATATCTTTTTGTCAGTATTTAGAGGACCTGTAATGTTAATCATCCAGTAACTATTGGTTCTATATCCTTATATCATATATCACATATTTTTAGACTTATCGTCATTATAGTGCAGATATGGATATATGGTGCTACCCTGATGCTATGAGTCTTAGACCTAATAATTTCAAAGGAGAAGAAAAAAGAAAGCATCTAATAGAGTGCACTCTGAACCAACAAAATTAGCAATATAGCATTTCTATGGAAGGAGGTGAACAGGATCATATCATTAAGACAGCAGCCATTATAGTTTAATAATTATTTTAATACACTGTTTTCTGATCTTTACACATCTATATGTTTTACTATTTCACCAATATTTTGAATGTATATAAGATTTTAAATAGAAAATAATAAAAGTATAAATTTTAATATTTGTTGGTTCAGAGTGCACTCTATTAGGTGCTTTCTTTTTTCTTCTCCTTTGAAATCATATGTGCTGAATTTATGTTTGTAAATCACTCTTGCTAATTTTGCTTTGTAATGATATTGTCAATGCCCTCATTAAAGATGATCCTGATCTTATCTACATATTTTTCTATTCAGTGAGTCCCCTTTTGCACTTCACACTACAAGATTCTGCCTGGAATTGAATCAGGACAATAGAACTACATTGCCTGCCCAGAGTTCTCCGTTTGCTGTTGGATAAGGTTAAATGGTTTGTTTATCTCTGTGTCATTGTCTGCACTTTATTGGTCCTCAGTCCTGCATTTGTCTTCCCTAAATATCCTACCTGTAATGACTTACCAGAAACCACCTTTAACATATATGGCCTGTTAGAACTGAATCAGCGGAAGCCCGGCAGGGGTGAAGATCCAGACAGCTAAAAAGGTAAGTATAACTAACCCTATTCTCCCCCCTAACCCTCCTTTAGGGGTGCCTAACCCTAACCTCCCTCCTAGTGCCTAACCCTCCTCTAAAGGCCCCCATACATCAGAGATTGATTGCAGCAATCATGCAATTTGCAATCGATTGTGTATAAAAATGTTTACCTTTTTCAATCGATTGCAGATTGCAGATTGCAGAATTGCCACAATCGATTGAAAAAGGGAAAGATTTTATACACAATCGATTGCAAATTGCACGATTGCTGCAATCAATCTCTGATGTATGGGGGCCTTAAGTGCCTAAACCTAACCCCCTGTCCCTGCAGCCTAAACCTAAGTCTCCCGGGTGGGGATGCCTAACCTTAACCTCCCCCTGGGGGTGCCTAACCCTAACCTCCCTTCCCCTAGCCTAAACCTTTCCCTCCCAGGGGGGTGCCAAGCCCTAAGTCCCCCCGGGAGCCCTAAAACCTAACCCTCCCCCCGCGTCGCTGTCCGTGACCGGCGCCCAGCTTACCTTCTTTCGGTATGCTGGGTGTCAGGCTCCCGATGTAGGTCTAAAGACAGGCATTGGGATTTCGACACCTGTCATTAGTACCTTGTCAGGATTTGACTGTCGGGAAGCCAGTGGTCGGCATTGCAACAGTCTGCTTTCTGACTGCATCTCGATAAACAATGGTTATTGCTGGAACAATTTCTGGATAGCCCATTTGACCAGCATGTGTAAAAAATATATTTACAAAAGCACAATAGAGAGTCCGTCTCTCATCTGCTGATATGCCCTCTATCTGGATACATGCTCCAAATAAATGACAATACTGTACAATTGAGTGGGCATGGTTAGTTCAATATGCCAGATCACATCATTCCAAGTAACTGTAGCTACATTTTATATCGTAGCTGTAGAAGCAGAGCCAGGACATTTGATCCCTATCTTTAGGGATGCTGTTGCCACCAAGGAAGCAGTGGAGGAACTGTAAAGGCAACATCAATGGCAGTTGTAGTTACTGGGACTTAGGGATTAATTGAGACACTATTCATTAAATCTTCTAAACAACCCTAGAACTATACTTTTCCAGTTTCCCACAACTTCCAGGAGGCTCCAGAATCAAGAGAAAGTTCCCCAATTCTTTAAAAGCAGACAACTGTATTGCAACCAGCTACTACATGGGCATGCTGATGCAATTTGCTGTCAATCACGTTATTGCATACCTGGCCCTGCAATGCAAACAATTTGCAAAATGTTTGTGTCACACAGGCACAACAATGATTTACTGTAGTAATCACTAGTTTCCATTAACAACCAGCTATTACTGCCTCAGTTTCTGCTTGGTTGGGATATTTCTAACAATCTTGGGAAAGGTGCAGAGGTGAGAAATTACATGTGTATCCAATTCAATGGAACAGGCATCTATAAAGAGGTGTGAAGTTCTGTGGTATAATCTTTCAGCTATATCTTGCAAAGTCCACATATTGCATTTCACAGATATTATAGTCTATATATAAAGCTAAGTTAACAGTATCAATTCATTCTGCTCTGTATATGGTTGGGTATAATGTCATGTGAAACACTTAGAATCAATTCACACCAGAAAAATTTCATAAATGTGTTCCAATGCAAATATTTCATTAATCATTTTGAAAAATGTTAATCCATTAGCAGATGTATTTCTGAGCGATGAAAGACAAATTATATCCCTTGAAAATTCCGGTGGCTGAGCTGAATGATATTGGTCATGTACATGACCGATTTTGCAATCGATATCGCAAACGACGAACGATGAACGATATTGCATGACATCATGGAGTGGATTTTTTAAAATGATTGTTTGAATATTCATTAAAGAAGGAATTCGGATCGGAGTGGCTATCATCGTTTCATCATTCATTGTTTACCATATATAAACTGCACGAAATTGCTAATATCGTACAGCTATATGTGATAATTGACCAACATGTTGGAGAGATGATAGATGCGATTTATCGGCCGTGGGAGTGTGCATCTGTCATTGTTCAGGGCCTATCCATTAGCAGATATAATGAGCGATTGAACAATATATCGTTCAATTGTTCATTTTATTTGCTAATGGATAGGCCCCTTTGCCCATATCTAATATCCCAGCATGTGAACTTAAATTTCCTATATCTTCTCTTCACGGAGACACCCCTTTGTCCATAAATTTCTTCTTCCTTAAATTGTACTGTATGTTAATATAGGAAGGGACTGCAACTTATTATATAATTCTCTATTTAACTTATAGCCATTAAAGTAATGAAATAATGTAAGAATATGTACCATTTAAGAAGGGAGATATTTAATATTCTGCAGGAATGCTTACACAATTTGCAACTACATCGGAATCATTAGTATGTAATTAGGAGTAAAAGTCACACTCTGGTATATTTTCAGTCACTTTTAAAGGCTGTTATTTGAAGCTTGATAGAATAATAGCTTCCACTGTGATTAACTCCAGCACTTGCGATTTCTGTCTTTTATCTATAATAGATTTCTCACTGTCAACAACATCCATTTTCAGTTGAAAGAGTACAATTATCACATAGTAAAGTACTGTATAGAACTATATGCAGTGGCTTATTTTGTATTTTAAATGTAATATACAAGTCTAAGCTGAATCTACTTAGCAACAAAGGTCAACATTCACAAATGTGTTGCATTATAAGAGAAGGATAAAGTGTATATTAATACCAGCAATACGTATATTTGTTTTATTTTATACAGCTTACATATTCTATATCAGGAGGCAAAGGAAAAGGATATTGTCTTGCACCAGACCCTGGGGTCTATTCATTAATACATAATTACAGTATCACTAGTGATAATTATGTTTTAAGCTCTCTGCAAGTTTTAACAACCTTTTGGAGTCAATCATCATGCCTCATTGCCTAAAGTATCACTTCCGAAAACCTGCTCTTTTTGCGGAGTCAGATTTTTGGAATTGTGGTACCTTTCCCCTGCAGGTGTCCATCTTACTAAAACTGTGCATGCATCTTTAACATCTTTAACATTAATTTACTTGCCGCCAGTGTCTCTACTCCCCCCTATTCTCTCCATGCTGACCCTACCTCTGTCTGTAACCACAGACCTCTGTTCACAATTGCAAGCCCCAGCCGCCACGCCAGTGTCTGTCCCTCCCCCTGCCACCGATGTCTTTCCCAGCTCCCTATGCACCAGTGTCCTCCTCTCACCTGTCTCAGCTGAACCTGGACAGAGCCTAGATGGAAGGATCAACTTCGGTAAGGTGAGCCAGAGGCAGTGTGGAGGAGAATGGGCTGTGGTGTCGCAGGAGAACTCAGCTCCCGGAGTTATGCCAATACAGCAGGAAACAGTGGCGACTCCAGAGGTGAGGCTGCAGCGCAGTACAAAATTCAAATAGGATAGCCGCACCGGCATTGTGTGTGCCAGGACCTGGTGCCTGAACCCTAACTGACCTTTCCCGCAGCCTAACCCTAAACCTCCCCCTAGTGCCTAACCCTAACCCTAAACCTACCCCTCACCTTTGGGATTGCTGCACCTGGGATTCTGACTCCTAATGGGATTCCGGTCCCGGGATTCTGAGTGACGGCATTGTGTGCCCCGGGGTGTCAACTACATTGCTAAGATAGTGATGCTATTATAGTTTTGATATCAGCCCCTAAGATATAAAGAACACCACTGCTAGATACCACAATTTCCCATTAATAATATTAGGAATTGTTTATTATTTACTGTATTTAGGGTTTAAATCATTATGTCAGAATTTAAAGTATATTAATTTCTTAACAGCTGGTGTCTCCTATTGATTGGCAATAATATGGAGATATATATGAGCATATCTACTGTACTTCACTGCTAGACATGACATTCTCCCTCTCAAAATGCAGGAAAATATGTATCATTAAATGCAATCCAGTTATAGTATTAGTAACAGATTACTTCTTAGCAAGTCATTAATGATAATAATTATATTTTTGTTTTTCAATCATAGTTGGAAGCAACATCTACATCTTTGTTACTATTGTAGATGCAATTTCCCTATTTTATAATGCCAGAGGTTACTTATTATAAAGGGATGTAGGTTATTAATTCTATTGTAGTATTCAGGTAGTATAGTATATAAATATTTACGTTAAATGAAGGAATAGGCTTTATTAGCGTTACTCTTGCTGTACTTTTTCCTCACCTTATATTTGATAATTATGTATAAATCAGTTTGTTTATGAAGAACTTAAAAACAATTTATTGCTTGAAGATATTTCACATCCAAGAAATAAACTTCTACAGGTGAGTTTGAATCTCTTATTATAATATTATAATACCTGTTCTAACACATTCTGTACTACAGTATTTTATTACAGTTGTTACACACAGTAGTTAGTGAAATGTAATCTGTTAGGGTAACTAAAAATTATTGTGATAGGTTTTAATTATTTGATGTCACTCTGCACAAGATAATACAGCTAGTCCTAAGATGTTGTGCCAAATTTAATAGGGTCTGACTTTTTGTGAGAATTCAAACTTGGACTTTCTCGCACATTTGAAAGGTCCGAGTTTGTCCCACAACTAGGCAAATGTAATAGCCTGCAAACTTGTGAGTTTGAGGCTATTACATTGTGTAAGTCCATGTGAGTTTTTACTTTTGAAAACTCTGACCTTGTAGTGTGACTTTCATTTACAAGGTCTGAGTTCCACAGAAGCCTTCACAGATCAGTAAGAAAAAAGTAAGAAAAAAACACAACCAGCACCAGGATTTTCTGAGCCGGACCTGGTTGTGAAAATACAGGGGAAAAAAGACATACAAATCCCCCGTATTTTCAAAAACCAGGAGTGAGCGAGTCCTGGTTGTGGAAATACAGGGACAAAATGAGTAGGGGTTCACCTGTTTTTTCCAAAACCAGCACCATACACTGTCTAGTGGGGGTGTAATGCCACAGTTGGGGGACCCTATCACTGGGTCCCACAGTAAAGCATTCAAAACCAGACTGCTAGTCAGCCCAGGCCAGGGATCTCTTTGGAGGTGGGGACCCCCCTGTGGCATTTAATCTCAATACTAATCAACATTATATTTTGTGAACAATGTGTAATGAAGCAGCTGCATTTGATGTCCTTTAATTGACCTGTGTGTGTCCAGAGAGGCTGATGGATATTCCGCGGTTTACGACTGGAACACCATTGAAGCCAGCCATGCCAGGAGAGGGGTTGACAACAATCTATGTAAATTCCTTTGATTTGAAGAATGTTTATATAACTGTGTCTTATCTTCTAAACAGACAGTATTGGGGCTATTTGACCAGTCGAGGAAAATGTGAAATTGTCTTGTGCTATTTGAAGAGCAGAATGTGTATAAGTCACATAATTTATTAACAGCTGGCACTGGGAGAGTTAATCATATAGGTGGGGGCTAGGAGAGCTCTTGCAGGAGAATAAGAATGCAGCTGTCCCAAAACAGCTTGTCACTCATTGGGGATCAGATGGAAGTGCTGTGAGTGCACCAGGATATTCTTGTGGGTGAAATACTCTACCCCATCAGCAGTGCTAAGAACAGTAGGTTGTTTTAGGAACTCTGAGTTATTTCACTTTTATTTTTAGAAAATATATGCATTATAATGTTTGTCATTTTATCAATATTTTTATAACTAATATTTTTTGGATTAAATACATTTAAACTAGCATATTCTCTGTGATTCTTATTGAACTTCTGAGCCTTGGAAGTCCATGCTACATATATGTGTGTAATTGAATATGATTTATTAATAATCTGTTTGGAGATCGCAGAACTCCAGAAAAATGTGCATGGTGGAAGAAGAATCATGTACTTTGGTAAGTGACTGAGGTGCATCGGCATCACGACCAGCTGATCCAGATTGTTGTATCAGTGAGTCAGCCCTGGTTAGTGACACCCCCTATAAAGGGGATGTCTACCTCCAGGGTACCCAAGGCCTGGGCTGAAAGCTTTATGCTTTCCTTGGTACCCCTGGGCAGAGGGTGCTGGGTTGATTGTGTAATAAATAGATTGATAGAATAATAGCTTTCACTGTGATTAATTCCAGCACTTGCAATTTCTGTCTATTATCTATAATAGGTTTCTCCTTGTCGACAACATCCATTTTCAGTTGAAAGAGTACAATTATCACATAGTAAAGTACTATATAGAACTAAATGCAGTGGCTTATTTTGTATTTTAAATGTAATATACAAGTCTAAGCTGAATATACTTAGCAACAAAGGTCAACATTCACAAAATGTGTTGCTTTATAAGAGAAGGAAAAATTGGATATTAACATCAGCAATATATTTGTTTTATCTTATACAGGTTACATATGCTATACAAGAGGCAAAGGGAAAGGAAATTGTCCTGCACCAGACTCTGGGGTCTATTCATCAATACTTAATTATCACTAGTGATAATTATGTTTATACATGCTGAAAGGTTAAATAACCTTTTGGAGGCATTCATCATGCCTCATTGCCTAAAGTATCACCTCCAAAAAGCTGCTCTTTTTGCAGAGTCAGCATTTTGGAATTGTGGTACTTTTCCCCCTACAGCTGAGGTGTCCATCTTCCTAAAACTGTGCATGCATCTTTAACATTTAATTAGTTGCAGTCGGTGTCTATACTACCCCCCTATTCTCCACATGCTGGCCACACTGACCCTACCTCTGTCTGTAACCACAGACCCTATTCACAGTTGTGAGCCCCGGCCAGTGTCTGTCCCCCCCGCCACCAATAACTATTTCTGCCCCCTATGCAACAGTGTCTTCCTCTCAGCAGTCTCCACGCAGCAGAGCCTGGATGAAAGGAATAACTTTATTGAGGTGAGCTGGAGGCAGTGTGGAGGACAATGGACTGTGGTCCAGCTGGAGATGTCAGCTAGCGGAGTTAGAGGTGGGGCTGCAGCGCAGTCCAAAATTCAAATAGGGGAGCCACACCAACTGCCAGTGAGTCCTGGCCATCAATGTTTGGCAGCGTTTGGAAGGGCAGTCGATGTGGCTTCCCTATTTGAATTTGGATTGTGATGCAGCCTCACCTCTGGAGCCACCTCTGGCAGGGTTCTTTGAAGATTATTGGGGGCGGTACACCATCTCAGGATGGCGTACTTTAACAATACTGGGTTCTCTTCAGCACCACTGGGCAGTGGGTGCCGGGTTGATTGTGTAATAAATATATTTAATAATATTATCTTTTATGGTAGAACTAGAGGTCCCAGCAAGCCTTCCCCACATGCTGGTACTTGGAGAACCACAAGTATCAGTATGCAAGGTAGTAACGGCACTGTTACCTCTAGTTCACCTGCAAAAGAAATATTAAAATAAACACAGGGCACAGACATTGAAGGTTTTATTATTTTATTTCACATACACTCACTCATACTCACCTAAAATCCCTGTAGCCATTCACATCCTTTTCTCCATCCACAGCACCTGTAAAAAAAATCCATACTCACCTACCCCTTGTTCTGGTCCTCTTCAGTCCATGAAGGCATCCACCGTCTTCAGAAAACAACAAACCGCCAATACCTGACCCACAGCAGTGCAGTAGTGGGAGTAAGAAGCCTGTCCCGGGACTTAACATCATTTGCCTTTACACACTCAAAACTGTTTTGAACCACCTGTTTGTGCAAGGAGATAGGGAAATGAGGGACTTTTACTATGAAATTAAATTAAAAGACTTAACAATTTTTTTAAACCAGAAAAAAAATATTTTTTAAGCTCTTTTTTTGGGGTGCAGATTACCGAGCCACAACACCCAGTTAGAACAGTATTTGACCCCTTCCAGGCAGATATACACTGCCTTTCAAACACACACAATTTTCTAACTTTTTCTGGTTTAAAAAAAAAAGTACATCATTCAACCCCTAACTGACTGATATACAGGGTCTCCCATAATGATGGGACACATTATAAACGTAACTATTTAGGACTGGAACAAGCACATGTATTAAGGACTATGTGTAATACATAACCAAGGTAGAGGAATTCATAGCACTGTTAAAGGTTTGAATATCACATCCCACCTCGAATACAACAGCATGTGTGTATGTGTTTGTCCACAACTAGACTAGTCATCCAGTGTGTGAGAGCTTCTCTGAGCTGCTGTAACATTAAGGATCAATGTCCTGGAAATGAGACCAACATTAACTTCCAAAGTCAGACTTTGAAATACAAAATATTTTAAAGATGGGAGAATGCCCATGCTCTTTTAAATTAAAAATAAAATGTGTCCCAACTTTCACTGAAATATCTAAATTAAATTAAAAGACTTGAGATTTTTTTTTTAAACCAGAAAAAAATATCTTCTTTCAGCTCTTATTATTTTGGGGTGCATCTAATATAGTGTCATCAACCAGTAAGTACAAATTTTGACCATTTGCTGGCAGATATACAAGATACTCCTTCCATTCCTAATGATGTGTTTCTGTAATATAAGAGTATGGAAACATGAAAATATGCCTCCACCCAAAAAATTCAGTAAAGTCATGGGGGAACACTATGGGTACCCCCATTTTAGCCTTTAATTGAAAGTCGGGGCTTTAAATAGCCGCAGCAGGTGTTTTTTTCCCGACATTGAAGAAGTGATGCAGAAGAGCACTTAGGCTAATTTTTTCATTTTTTTAAGTGGTCCCATCAAATTTGGGGTACATGAAAATGGGTGCTAGCATATTTTGATGTACCTAAAGTAAGTTTTTAAAAATTCTGCATTTGTGCACCTGCCGCTATAATTCTATTCTAGAAAACACCTGCCGCATACATGCAGAATAGCCCTGAACCTATTTCCCTATTGTTTAACAATTTTTTCCCATTTTTTTCTTGCACCCCACATTTTAAATTAATTTTTTGGGGTGTCCCTATTTTTTATTTTTTTATTTTTTTGACACAGTTCTTTTTTAAATGTCAATCTCAGGGGTGCAGGCTATTTTTTTAAAGCCTGCACCCCTAAACCCCAATTCTGCACTTTTTTTCGACACCTATTCAATGGTGAAAAGTTATCACCGTTTTTTATCAAAGACTTTTCAAAACTGCAATAAGTCTTTGAAATTGAATACTGTGTAAAACTAAAACAAGTGATATTAACGCAAAAACGTTAAAAAGTGTGATATTAACGCAAAAAACGATGTTATCGCACCCATATTGAATACCCCTATAAAAGTAATGTCACAAAACAGTCTACTGCAAGTCTTTGAAACACTGCAAAAATGTATTGAATATGAAGGACACTATTTTAAAAAAGAAAAATGTTCGGATCCTGTGAAGTCATCTGATTCTGAATAAAAAAAATCAGTCTTGTTACTTTTCAATCAACCCCTGTATCTCCTTTCAGCTTTTATTATTTTGGGGTTCAGCTGAAGGGGTCAAAACACACAGTAAGTATAGTAATATGCACTGCCTCTCTCTCACACACACACAATCTTCCAAGGAAATATCTAACTTCTTGGCAGATATACTGTCTCTAAAACACACACAATCTTCCCTTAAAATATATCCTCGAGGATTTTGCGTCCGCAATTGTTCTACGATTGGACGACATAGTGCTACATTTTGTAAAAGATGGATTTCAATCCTCAACAAATATAGCTTTGACCTAATGCTCCTCGTTATAGAGGAAGCAACTCGTGAGCTCAATGTAACAAGGGATAAGATTAAAGCCTTTGAATTGGAACATAATGATACATTCACATCAGATCAGCAAATTAACTGGCTGGTAAAATTAAATTTACAACTTGCAACCTACAAAAGGGACTTAATCCAATTTAAAAAAGTGAAATTGGCGAAGGTAGTCAATGACTACGAGCAAAATAAATTATACAGGTGGATCAGTGGGGGTCAACAGGAGTATAGTAGACCACTACGAAAAGGGCTCCGTAGCCCTCCGTTAGACTCTGATACAATCACTACTAGTGATTCTGATAATATCAACACTCAAAGTGTTCCACCATATATCCCTTTAGGGGCACGCACCCGGAGAGGTGCTACAGGATGAGGAGACGCCACACGAGACCTGGACGGCAATGGCAGAGGCAAGAGACTGCCAGGAAGACCTCCTCTCCACAACAGACATTAGTATTTAATCTTTCGCAGAGAATCCTTACTGACTCTGAACTTAAGGTACTCTCTAAAGGCTTATCTTATGTCCCTACTGTCCCTTTCAATGATTTGAATTGGGAAATTGAGAAGTACAAACTTACTAGACAACTTAAATTGCTTGAGAAATTTAAAGGTACTAAAGGCAATGGAATTGTCTCTAATAGAGCTGATCCTGTTCCTACTGCTGTGTCCAAATTGACATCTAGATCTACATACGAACCAATTTCTAATAATCATTCAATTAAGTCTTTTGTGAATATGATTGATAAGAGTGTAAATGGTTTACAAAAATCCAAACACATGTATGATATGACTCTAACTAATGATGAATTTATTGCATTGGGGGATGTTCCTCTTGACTGTTTTCTTTGCAGTATAGATGTATCCAACTTATATACCATTGTTCCAAATGTTGCTGGGATTGAGGCGGTATGTGACCTTATTAAGGATAATCCCTATTATAGTGGTCCTGATTTTTCACTGGTATCGCAATTACTTCTGCAGATCCTTACACATAATTTTTTCTTATTTGATGGAAAAATTTATTTACAACGCAGTGGCTGTGCGATGGGGTCTAATGTGGCCCCATCGTACGCCAATGCATACATGTTCAAAGCAGAAAAATACATTTTTTTTCAAGATAAACATTTGGCTGATTGTATTTATTTTATTGCCGATACATAGATGATCTGTTCATCATATGATCTGGCACCAGGGATGGATTCATCGATATGATTGATGATCATAACAAAACTGACAGCCAGATTAAATTCACTTACACTATTGATGGTTTTGGACCTGGATCTTTCTTCGTGTTTTGGATGTGGATTGGTTTTGCCAAAACCACTGTTCCCTGTTTTGGATTCTGGGTTTTGTGTTTTGGATCTGTTTGTTTGGGGGATAAAAGCATAAAAACAGCTAAAATCACAGAATTTGTGGGTTTTTCTGCTCCTATGCTATTATTAACTTCAATAACATTAATTTCCACTCATTTCCAGTCTATTCTGAACACCTCACAATATTGTTGCACCGAGGTAGCTGGATGACTATGCTAAGCGACACAAGTGGACAGCACAAACATGTGGCCCATCTAGGAGTGATACTGCAGTGGCAGATAGGTTGGCAGCTTGAAAAACTAGGCCCCAAATAGTACATAATGCAAAGAAAACAAAGAGGTGCAAGATGGAATTGTCCTTGGGCCCTCCCATACACCCATATGTTGTATAAACAGGACATGCACACTTTTACAAACCAATCATTTCAGTGCCAGGGTCTGCCACATGACTGTGGCTGAAATGATTGATTCGTTTGGGCCCCCACAAAACAAGCTGGCAATTAAGATGTCCCTGCACAAACTTGCTCTACAGAGACAAGATGTCATCCTCATCCTCCTCATCCACCAATTCCTCACCCTCTTCAGTGTTGTGCACATCCTCATCTTCACAGAGTATTAACTCATCCCTGCTGGAATCCACCAGCACAGGTCCCTCTGTACGTTCTGGAGGCTGGTCTCCCTGGAAGAGTTGATAATTAATTTTTATGAACTTCATCTTCTACACATTTTGTGGAAGCAACTTCCTACGCCTTTCGCTGACAAGGTTCCCGGCTTCACTAAACATTCTTTCAGAGTACACACTGGAGCGGGGGCATTTTAGGTAAAATAGAGCCAGTTTGTACAGGGGCCTCCAAATTGCCTCTCTTTTTCTGCCAGTACATTTACGGACTGTCTGACATGCCTACTTGGATGCTGTCACCGATGTAATCCTCCACCATTCTGTCAATGGTGACAGTATCATATGCAGTGACAGTAGACATGTCAGAAATTGTTGCCAGGTCCTTCAGTCCGGACCAGATGTCCAAGCTTGGTCCTGCCTGCCCTGTATCACCACCAGTGGGTTGCGTAAGATACCTAAGTTGTTTCCTGGCATGCCCAGTTGCAGGAGAAAATGAAGAAGGAGCTGTTGATGTGTCCCATTCCACTTCAGCTGACAGTGTTTTCACCAGCAGGTCTTTGCAACTGTGCAGGCTTGTGTCAGCTGGATCGAGAGTCACCACATAGGCTTTAAACCTAGGATTGAGCATGGTGGCCAAAATGTTTTGGTCTGATTTCAACAGATTGACCACCATCGAATCCTGGCAAATTGAATGAAGGGCTTCATGCACAAGTCCCACATGCCAAGCAGAATCGCTCCATCCTAGCACCTTGTTCACTTTCTCCAGCTGTTTCTGCAAAAGCCTGATGAGGGGAATGACCTGATTCAAGCTGGCAGTGTCTGATCTGACTTCACATGTGGCAAATTTGAAGGGCTGGAGAACCTTGCACAACACGGAAATCATTCTCCACTGCGCTTGAATCAGGTGCATAACCCCTCCTATGTCATAGGTGGATGTATGGGCTTGAATGGCCTTTTGCTGCTCCTCCATCCCCTGAAGCCTATAGAGTGTTGATTTCCATGGCGTCACAACCAGTTGCTTCAGGTGATGGCTGGGCAGGTTCAAGACTGTTTGCTCGCACTCCAGTCTTCGGCACGCAGTCGCTGATTTGCGAAAGTGGCCAGAAATTTTTCGGGCCACCCAAAGCATCTCCTGCATGTCCTTGTTATGTTTCAGAAAATTCTGTACCACCAAAATTATTGTATGAGCAAAACATGGGACATGCTGGAATTTGCCCAGTTGTAATGCCTGCACAATATTGGTGGCATTGTCAGATATCACAAATCCCCAGGAGAGTCTAAGTGGGGTAAGCCATTGGGCGATGATTTCCTTCAGTTTCTCTAGGAGGTTGTCATGGTGTGCTTCTTACTGAAACCGGTAATACACAGCATAGCCTGACTTGGGACGAGCTGGCGTTTCTGAGCTGCTGCTACTGGTGCCACTGCTGTTGTTACTGCGTAAGGCGATACATATACCCAGTGGGCTGTCACAGTCCTATAATCCTTAGTCTGCCCTATTCCACTTGTCCACATGTCCATGGTTAAGTGGACATTGGGTACAACTGCATTTTTTAGGACACAGTACACTTTTTTTGGCATCTCTGTACATTGTCGGTATTGCCTGCCTAGTGAAGTGGAATCTAGATGGGATTTGGTACCGGGCGACACACTACCTCCAACAATTGTCTAAATCCCACTGCACTAATGACGGATACCAGGTGCATGTCTAACACCAACATAATCTCGCCAAAAAATAGACTAAAGTAGCAATGGAGTGTTGTATGTTAAAAATTAAAATCTTTTTTAGTAAAGGTTACAAAGGAATCTTTCAATCCATAAACATATATACATATGCATATAAGTGTAAAATCACCTTTTTAAGGATGTAAATACTCATAATTCTTAATCCTTTTAAAAGTGTCTAAATCGAACCCATATTCGATTTAGAGCCAAAATTCAGTACTTTTTTTCAACCCCTATTGTGTGCTGAAAAATTATCCCCGTTTTTTTGCATAGACTTTTCTCCCCGGCGAAAAGTCTTGGGGATAAGTTTTCGCCCTGGCGAAAAGTCTTGAAGATAAGTTTTCACCCCTAGGAAAAGTCACAATCTGTGTTTTTTTTTTCCCGGAAACCTACTTTTTGCGGTTAAATAAATACAAATATTTGTTCCATTTAAATATAGTTCAAAATAAACTATACAATCTAAGTTTAGTTTATAAAGAAAGACAGACAAAATTAATTCAACTTACTTTACGAAACTAGTAAGGTATCAGGAAAAAAACCTCAAATTTAAAAACTATAAAAATTACTGTGAGGCAGATGAGCCTCTACCCTTCCCTGATCCTGTAGTTTCACCCCCCGTAAACAGGCACTTCGCCTTGGGGAACTCATTGGTGAGGTCATTTGGGGACTGGTGGCTTGTGAGCTGGGTGTAGATGCTGATGGCACTTCCTTAAGGACCCTTTGTGCCACCAGCTCCCTTTGTAATGCCACAAAGGCCTGTGTTTGCTCCCATATGGCAGCATTTTGGTCTCTTGTGGCCTGTGTTTGCTCCACCAGATGCCTACTGAAGTCACTAGCCATATGGATGTGGGTCCCCAGGGCTACTGCGGAGGTCCTATTTAGCTTCCTGAGCTGGTGTGTGATACTGTCCATTTGAATTTTTTGCATCTCCATGTACTGCATCTGGTGTTGACAGAAGGTGTGCAGGGACTGAGCCAGCCCATCTGCACTGGGGTGGGTGACTGTGCTGTTTGCTGTGTTGGTGGCTGTTGGTGCTGTTCAGGTGGATTTTGCCTTGTTGCCTCAGCTTCCTCCTCCTCCTCCTCCCCCAACATGTAGGCCACCAAGCCAAAATTACTTCTTGGGACCCTAGACGCTGGTGGTGTGCAGAGGCATATCTTCCTATTGGCCTGGATGGCCCTCGCCAGAGGCACCGGCCGAGGGGGTGCGCCGTTGCCACTCGACATAATTTACAAATCATCACTGGTCTCCTGTTTGCTCTGCGCAGTGTCCGCAGTGTCCCGCAGACAGCTGTCATTAGTAAATGATCCCTGGTCTCCTTCTGTCTCCTCTGCTGTTATCAGTGTCCTCCATTGATTGTTAATGTGTATCAGGCTTCGAATATGTCCCTTTTTATCACAAACATTTAAAATTAGAGAGACTATTTTTTTTTTCTAATATATCTCTTCTCCCACAATACCCACCACATACCAATCACCACTCACTAATTCCCATATGTCAACCTTGCAGGAAAAGAGCGCAAGCACCACATCAACCCGCAATGCACTATTCGCAAGGTAATTTGCAAATATGCAAATTATCTTGCCCACAATGCACCTTGTTTGTTATTGATGCCTCTTTTCCTGTGTTGTTGACATATAGAAATTAATAAACAGTGCTTGCATGTAGTAAGTGTTATAACTGAAAAAATATAAATATATATATATATATATATATATATGTAAAAAAAAGTGTATATATATATATATATATATATATATAGTCTCCCTATTTCTACAGGCATGTAAGTTGAACTACCCCCAGTGTAAATACTAATAAATATATCTTTTTTTCAGTATGGGGAATTGACCATGATCTTTATAGATTGTGGATACTCAGGTGTCAGGATTAAGACATGATCCTTATGGACTGTTTTTATTATTGTGTGGGAGATAGCAATGGACCCATGTGGGCTGTTTTACCAGTGAACTATATGGCAGAGTTAAAAAAGCATAATGCAGTGTACAGTCCAATTTGAATATATGTAAATTATTTTACCCATAATGCATGCTTGTTTTTGTTGCTATGTTTTCAAGCTTTTCCTGTGTTTTTTGGCATTAGTAAATAGTGGTTTGCAATAGAGTAAGTTCTGTAAAAGATATATATATATATATATTAAAAAGAGAAATAAAAAAAATATTCTCCCTATTTCTACAGGTGTCTGAATTAAACTACCCCCAGTGTGTGTTATTTTATTTTATAAAGTAGAAGCAGTCATTGGAGGGGGGCGCCAGTCCCTTAGTTTGGCAGGGTCGCTCGGACCCCAAGATACACCCCTGGTGGTGTGGTCAGCAGTGGAGGCACAGAAACTCCTGATGGTCCTGAAAAACTTTAATAACATATAGTAGAACTAAAATGTTAAATAGTGTGTTTGGATTAATTTTTGAGTTTGAGTTTCACATACATAAAAAACAAAACAGGTACATTCAGTAGTGACTGCAATAAAGTGACACAATGGGTGTATCTGCATGATAAATGCTACATTACAGTGGCATTGCTTATGACACTGTAACTTAGCATTTGGCATGCAGATACACCCGCTGTCTTTCAAAAAATATAGGTATGCCGCATATCATTGGAATCAGCAGAAGCTGCTTGTGTATTCTTTTTCCATTTATGTGCAAATAAAACACATTGTTACAATTAAAATGTTTATAATATAAAAGTAAAACCCATAAAAATAATAAGGCCTGTTTAACATGCAAGGAGGCTATGTATGTGTACACATCTCTATCATTACCTTTAAATTAATTCTTTAAAATAAATAATATGTGTAGAACATAATTTCTACTTTTCTATTCTTGTAGACTTTAATGACACAATGCTAAGATTAATTAAGTAATGTGACATTTTAAAAAAATTCAAATCTTAAAATAAAAATCTGTGTAAGTGGATTTTTCAAACGTTGGCTTAACTCACCACCCTGCTCCATTGACCTTTCCATGCAAGGTATTTTAGGAGTTCTTGACCTCCTTGTTGCAGCACCTGTGTTTTAATAAAAAAAAAATTAGATCAGACAAAAACAAATCAATTTGAAACAATGGCCCATATTCAATTGGAAAGGACGCAAAAAGGACATCCGCCAAAACTGAAACAGGTGAAAAATCCTGTCAGATTGGTGTAAAACAGCCTGACACCCCCCCAAAAGATGCACTGACATGGGGGATCACTGTGAGCCGTATTCAATTTGATTCACACCCGCAAAACTTTTATGCCTGCAAAACAGGCGAAGTAGGCAGAAAGTCTGGGAGGCGGAAAAGTATCGCGGGTGTGAATCAAATTGAATATAGGCCCAAATTGAATATGGCCTAATTATGGGAGTGCCTACAGGTGCATACACACTACATCATTTAAAAAAAAAATGGGATTTACAATACTTTTAAAAAAAGACAGTAAAAAGTAGTAACATTTGTTTGCATACTCACCATGAGCCCTAGGGGTTGGTGACCGGTCAGTGTCTACAATATGTGGACCTGGAAAAACCTCAGGAGCAAAAACCGGCTTCAGCTCCTGTTCATATGGAGTGAAGTGAACTCTCACTGCTTGTCCTCCTCCTGTCATGCATCTCTGCCTATGCTCCTCAGCCATTTTCTCTTTTGTGTTCCTTTTAATATCATTATAGCGCTTTTTGATGTCTTTAAAGTCACGCCGATATTCACTCACTGCATTCACTGCATCAGTGATGTTATGCCACATCTCCTTTCACCGCGCTGCTGAGGTTCGGTGTGACTGTGCCCCAAGTAGGTTTGGAAAAACAGGTACTATTGCATGGACAGGGTGCAATTTTCATCATAAATGAATCGTATATTATGCCCAGTACGTGTTTTCCCAGGGGCTGGGGGTGCTTTAGCCTCCTCATCCTCAACACTACCCTCAACCACAGATTCCAGCTCCTGTACTTCCTGCACCACACTCTCCTACTCCTCCACCTCTTCACTGCTCACCTCCTCACCAATATAAGGTTGCAGTACAATCTCCTCCTCCTCCTCCTCCTCCACCATCCTGGCCACCCTCCTTGCTTTTCTGGATGCCATGCTGCAGCACAATAACAATACAATTGTAGGCTTTTTTATACTCTCTTTCACCACTCCTTCACAAAACTCCTCAATACCTTTCAAAGGAAAAAATGGAGTATAGGGTTTATATAGGGTGTGTGAGGTAGGCATCAGGAGACTTTGGAGGGCCAATGAGTGACTTTGTTTAAACTCAACAGAACACTAAATGAAATTCGCATTCTGGATGGTCCAAAAAAAATGCATCTGCCGGTTCTGTATTCTCACAAGAACATGCACGCAAAATAGCAATTTGGCGGAAAAAATCGCAAACCATTACATCGCGTGAGTAGTATGGGAAACACGATCAAAACAAATGTACGAGAATGTACAAGTTTAGAAATTACTAAAAACCTGAACTGTATTACATCCTGCCTGAAGTATCTGACATGGAGATTCAGTCAAACAAAAGGAGTTCAAACACAGAGAGTCTGACATAGGCAGAAACATCAATGACCAGCAAATCACTGAGTCAGAGAGATAGGAGTTAAATACCTGATGCACAGTTGCAACTGGTCAAGCAGACTTAACTCCTAAGAAAATTCCCATCAGTCCAGAAAGCTCCCCACAGTCCCCTGTGGTGAATCAACACATAAATACAAGACTATGCCTAACATCATGCCCCCCTTTGGAAGGTGGATTACAGACACCATAAGGATAAAACCATCTTATTCCTTTTCTTTTTGCCTTTTATTTTGGCATTTGTAGACCAGTCTGAATGTACCCAGATTTCCTCAAGGGAGAAAACATGTCTAGGTAATATGGGAACACCTATATGATATATTGAATCATTAGAGTCTAAATCAAATGTTTAAATTGGATACTTCTTTTTGGAAGCAGCTAAAGAGGCATAATAGGCTATGGAGGCAGCTAGGAGGGGTGATGGATGCTGTACCAACTCTGAGGACCAAGAACAGGAGACCAAATAGGATGTGGCATGAGCAAATAATACAGACTGGCCATACTTAATGTACTGGTGCACCAACTCCAGAAAGGACTCCTGAATCCATCCAGAATTTAAATCCAAAGGAACATTCTCAGGACTCTAGAGCTGTGTAGCAGTAACTGGACTCTGGAGCTGGACATTTGTCTCTGGACTTTGGAGCTGGGCAGCTCTCACTGGACTCTGGAGCTGGGCATTTGTCACTAAACTCTGGAGCTGGGCAGTGGTCACTGGACCCTGGAGTAATTAGACAAGACTGTAACAACCAGATTTGCAACAGATTAGACTAGAACCACCAGACTGAAGGCAGACAAGTTTGGAACCACTAGAAAGATGACACACAAGACTGCAACCACTGGACTGGTTCCAAGGAGATAAAGGGCCTGATTCTGGGTAATTGGCAGAGGTGAAATTGCCAAGATTACAATAGGTATTTGATGTTTGGAGTAAAAAAAGGGAATAGACAAGTTAACATCTAGACAACAGACTTGGGAAATATGGAGAATGAGATGATTGAAAAGTAAAAAAGAAATAATAAGTTAGCCAAGACAGGACATGTACAGGAACAAAATTATGTGCCAGGTCTATAACCTTGGGGGACCTTAATGGAAAGGAAGCTGTGGGTAATTGGAGGTGCTTTTAGATATAAAGAAGGAGTGGTTGGACAAGTGGGAGGTGAACTAGAAGAGAGCTGAATCACAAAGTCGAATAGGAAAGATGGTTTGGAGTTGAATGGTGTGGTCATTTATATAAATTTTTGCTGTGTACTACAGTAATATCAGAATGCTTACACGCTAGGTTAGAATAACATTATGAATACTTATAAGTGAAAAAAGAATTGTTTATTAAAATAAATGCTTTATTTTCCATGTATTCAAATACAGAACTGGATACTACAGTAAGTATACACAATACTGAATAATATGGATGTGGTACATACAGTATGCATTATATTATTTGCAAAGTGAGTGACAGGAAGCCAGCATTTGGGGGAGTTAATGAGGGTGGGTAGGCAAATGCAGGCATGTCGGGACTGTTTAAACACTGTTTCATCAGCATGTGTAAATTACCCATTGCGATCTCCTTCACAGCATAAGAGCTCTCTGCATGACAAGAGAGTTGCAGTGTTTGAGGCAGGTCAGTGTTGACTTACAAGCTGCATGGCTGTGTGATCTGCATAGATATTGCCAGTGTTTACACTGTTGTACACTGTCAGATGAGAAGGCACCAGTGGGCTTCCCTATGCTTGGCTAAGCTTTGGAAGGCATTAGCAAATTTTAGCAACAGTGAACCATAAGAGATTGCAGTTGTGATTGCATTAGAGTAAATCTCTGTATCAGGCCTTCAGTCATATGTCAGTTACTGCATACACCTCCCAGGATATTCTGAAGGTGACGTCCCAAAAACTAATTGCTTCCTTATTGAACTGGTTTAAAAATCAATTTGCATGTGTGCAGCATCCCACTAGCATGCTGTGATCTTACCAGAAACAGCAATACTGCAGTTCTGTTCTGCATGCTGCTTCAAATTTCCATCCCCAGGTACAGTCTTCGTTCCCTGCCAGATTGAATTACTGAGTGGTGAGGATATTAATGCTGGTGTCACAATCTTCTGCAGCTGTACATGTCCATATGGAAGGTAACTTCTATGGTGTTAGAAGTTGCTCTTTTAAATACTGTTAGCAGTTTCCATGCCCCCACTTCCCTGGGAGATTTGTGATGAATAACTCATGCTAGCTTAGGTTTGGGAGGAAATGCCTCTTACAGCAGTACATTGTCTATAGTGGTTTAGTGTCTAGTGCAGCTTTTAGAGATGAAGCTAGGGGGAAAGTGCAGAGTAATGCATAAAGTTGAGCAGAGTACTTTAAAAGTATTAAACCTGAAATGATCTCAGGCATTTTTATACCATGTTGCGACAGTATACAGTACGGGTGGCCCATAATGAGTACAATACATTGTCTATAGCAGTTTAGAGTAAAATGTAGCTGGGTGGCATAACATAGAAATGAAAGGTGGTGGCAAGTCTGGAGCAATTTATTAAGTTCATCAGAGTACCTTAATAATATTAAACTCAAATTGCTCTGTCATATAATTTCTACAGTATAGTGGTTTAATCTTGACAAAAAGTGGTAATTTTAAGCAGTGCTTGTGGAGACCACCAAAATTGCAAGGACCATGGCACAAATCACAGTGTGTAACACTTTCATACTATAAGCAGCTTCCCCACCCCCACCCACTGTCAGGTGATAAATGACTCATGCTGGCTTAGGTTTTGAGGAAAAGGAACCATATAGCACAATGGGGTAGATGTATTATAGCGGCACTTAATGTGCCGCTATAACGCTTCCCGCTTCGCCTCGTTACCGAGGCAAAGCAGGAAGCACTACCGATGAGATGTATAAACATCTCATCAGTCGGAGAAGGGGAGCGTTAACTCCCCCCTCTGGCGCTACCCGCTAGAGACAGCAGCGCATCAGCCTAGTGCTGATGCGCTGTGTCTCTCTCCCGGCCAGCTCCACTGAGTATGTGCGGGATCACGCAAGTATCGCGAGATCCCCGCGTGGAGCCCTGGAGCCGTCAGCCGCCGCAGCAGGAACAGCGCTGTCCTTGCTGTGGGGATAGGCTAACGCCAGGCTGTAGCTGTTGATAACATAATATATTTACATGCTTATAGCAATTTACAGAGGCTATAAAATACATGTTTTGTGCAGTTAAATAAATTCTGCCTATTAGCATTTCATAATGTCAGTGAAATATTGCTTGCGTTTCTACACCAAAAGGAAACATCATTAATAGATTCCAATTAAACAGGGCCCCATATATACAATTATGCAAATTTGTAGCATGGAGTCATTTTACAATAATAGAATGTGCAATTAATGTCCAAGTAGACGTGTTTGTGCAACTATAACACACATGCTGTAAGATGTCAAATAAAAAAATGTTCTACATTCTATGACTCACAAAACACTTAGCTCTACAATATACGCAGTACGATATAGTAAATCCTTACTTGCTAACCTTCTTCCATGTTGGTATTTGTTGTACACAGCTGGACCGTTCATAAATTTAGACAGAAAATTGCACACTCATCCGCCAACCTTTAGAGAATTTCCTCTGATTGTGTTTCAATGAATCAGATAAAAAACATTTTGCAGGGTTTTGAATAATTCTCTAACATTCCTATAATAACTTTGAATGTCTGTATTATTCAGCTGAATAAGATTCAGTACTAACACTTAGTAAATAAAGGTAAATTTACGGCAGTGCAAACTGTGCAAAGTTCCAGCAATAAAATGTAGGAGTTATGCTTTTGGTCTTCCATTCTGCAGAATGTATAAAAAAGAAAGAGGAGCTGCACTAATTCAGCATACAGTACAAACTAGTGTAGAACACATTTATTCTAAAATATATTTATTGAAGGATTACAATCAAATGCTGATGTACCACTAATTACAAAACACTTCCTATTAAATACAGTTCTTAACAAAGACACATCTAAATACACAAAAATAATAAAATGCAGAAAAATGATCTAATAAAGGAGGGTATGATTCAGAGATGTATGCAAACCCAAAGGTATGCATACATCTCCATTATTTTGGGGTCTGCACATGCGCAGGACCCATTCTGCACATGTGTAGAATGGGTTATGTGATCTTGCTTGCATATCTACAAAACCACAGCATGTAATTCTTTTGGGGTGGTGCCTGGCCAGCTTTCCCAGAGGGATGAGGCCAGGGTCTGCATCAGTGGACACAGATCTTCTGGCCTCACAAGCTGCTAGCAACCATTGTTGAGTAAGTCTGAGTAAGTCTCAGCTTATGCAATCTGGCCAAAGTTGCAACCATCTCGACCGGTGGTTGTGATTGTGATCAGAGGCAATGTGTACGGACTCTGCTGTCAGATCACAGATGTAGCATGGAGATGTCTATTTCCTATTTACACCTCCTGCTGCATTTGCATTTGAGTTGGACAGTATTGCACAGCCATTTCCTTGCAGGTATGCAAAACCATAAATCTTAGAATAAGGCCTTGTCAGTGAACTGGTTGTGAACCCAGTTGTTTAGTCATACACATTGGAGGCATTACTTTGATGGACAAGCTGCACCTAGCATTTGATGGTGCAAGTTCTGATGGTGTGACTGGTGGTTACATCTAAAAGATGCACAGAACAGTAAAAGATGCTCAAAGTGAACGTTCTAGCCATTGCACATGCCTACGAATGCTTGTACACCAGGGGAAGGGCTGTTTCTAGCACCGATATTAAGTTCCAGATGTGAATACAGTAAAAACCTAAAGTGGTCACAGCAGCTTGCCACATAGAATCAGCCCCTTTGAACAATAATTATGTTCTTCAAGTATTACAGCAGGCCTTTCATGATTATACAGTATATACTGTACTATTAATTTCTCTTTACATAAAGCTGTTATCAAGGTTAGTAGTTGGAAAAAAAAGTCAATTGTACTCTACTGATAATGGACCTCAAATACCAAGGCAACATTTATCAAACTCTTCCACTTCCTTAGCGACACAAAAACCAACTCCCCCATTCAAAAAAATACTGTCAGTCCCACAATTAGTTGATTAGTGAATATATGTAGAAAGGTAATAAACTATGTGAGGGTTTTGGGCCTGATTCTTAGCTGGACACAAAGGGCATGATTCAGAGGTGGCTGCAATGCCTATGTTTATGCATAGTGATTATGTGCTACTGTGCATGCACGAAATGTCCGGAAAAACCCTATGGCACATGTGCCACCCTGAGTGTGCGGCTCCATATGCTATTGCGCTGGCATCCTTTGGTGTTCAATTTATAACATAGTGTAATAAGTTTATAATTTCTAAGATGTACAAGTGATAAACAAAGTACATAATAAATAATCTCATTGCAGTGGTAATCATATAACCATAAAATATACTGCTTAATGTGATTAATGAAGTTATATAAATTATTTTGTAAATCAATTTAACTGAGGAACTGCAAAACATTATTTCAATTATGGATTTATGGGATTCCAGAAAAACATAAGGGGAATTCATGGAGGGTGTTTCTATGTTTATCTCTGCAATAAAACTGAGGAATTTATGGTGTTAGTGCAAATCCACCAAGTCAACAGATTTTCAAAGTCTAAATAACATTACACTGTCACTGATGGATTAGGCTGCTTAGTTTGTAAAAAGTACACCATCCATTATATCCCTGACAATAATGAAGATGCCTGCCATGACTTCTCTTCAATTGATTAATTTGAAAATTATAGTTAAATTAACTTGTTCTATGTTCTTCCACATGAAATATATATAGCCTAGTTTTTATATTTACTTTTGATTAAAGCATAATGTAATTGCTGCAAAAAAAAAAAATTTTTGTGTGTAAATATTAAGGATTAGATGGGTTTAGTACAGTGTGTAAATGGTTTTCAACTACACATATTTTTTCTAATAATTAAGGAGTAGAATTGTTTTATAAAAAATATGCTACTGAATACAGTAAAATGTATTTTGTATTATATTTTGCATTAGTAAAGACCATGGGCCTGATTCAGAGGCAGCACTGATGCAAGTGGTGTCAGAGGTTATGTTAATGCAGCTGGAGGCGGCCAGTGCTAGCTTCCCTGATCTACTGCATGCATCTGATTATACAGCATCAGATCACCAGCAGCAACATTGGATGGGCCAGCGGGCATCTGGGCAATCCTAAATGTTGCTCAGAATACCCACCTCTATTAAGCTGCCAAGGCCAGTGTCTGCTGCTGCACTACAGATGGGTCCACAACATACATGTAGCTTCCTGGCTCATTAAAAACAGCTCTTCTAGTCGTGCCATGCCGCAATGTGACTCGGTAGCGCTGAGCGTCTTTTCATGCACATTTTTACCTTCAAATGCGACTTATTCGCACAATGATGTGTATAGATAGCATAAGCAGCTTCTTAAAATGATATGCAGCATGCCTATGTTCCCTGTGCGTCTGCGGGTGTATCTTCTTTTAATCAGCAGAAGCTGCTTTTGCTATCTATTTGCATCGCTGTGCGAATAAGACGCATATGAAGGTAAAAAGTTGCACGAAAAGTTACTCGGTGCTACTGAGTCACAGTGAGCTCCTGCGTTATGTGTGGCGTGACTTGTAACACACAAAGGATAGATGTATGTGGGCACATCTGTACATCCGATGACGCAGGACCACATCTTCAAAGGTGCACTGCAGCTCCTCTACATATCTTAAACCATCAGCAGAGCCTCCAACATGACCCATTCTATTTAGAGATGTGCAGTTCCAGGTCCCATAGAACCGTACCCACCTGGACATCGGTATTCTAAATCAGATCCGAGTCTGGCTCAGATTTTCTCACCTAACTCAGATCCAAAAATGAGGCAAAGTGTCATCAATCCTGCTTCAGATTGTAGCAGGTTTTGGATTGTATATACTGAAAGTCCCTCCCCATGGTGATCTGCGCCATTTCCTTGCTGAGTCCTGTCCACGGAGGTCTGTACTATGCTGTGTTGTCCATCCAGGGGTATGCTGTGCTGTCCATCCAGGGGTGTGCTATGCTGTCCATACAGGGGTGTGCTGTGCTGTCCATCCAGGGGTGTGCTGTGTTGTCCATCTAGTGTGCTATCCATAGAGGGGTGTGCTGTCCATCCAGGGGCATGCTGTACTGTCCATTAAAGGATGTGCTGTCTATCAAGTGTGCTATCCATCCATGGGTGTGCTCCATTCTTGGGTGTGCTGTCTGTCCAGGGGCTATAAAAAAGTCAAGAAAAGTAAAAAAAAAAATAATAATAATAAGTTTAAAAAAAAGTTAAAAAGTAGATTTTTTTTTGGTGTTGTACCCAAGTGTATCCATATAAGCACTGTGACACTGCTGCAGGCCATACCCCAGTGTATCCAGATTCCACATAAGTACTATGATACTGCAGGCTGTACCCCAGTGTATCCATACAAGTACTGTGACACTGCTGGCCACACCACAGTGTATCCATATAAGCACTGTGATTCTGCTGGCCGTACCCCAGTATATCCATATAAGTACTGTGACACTGCTGGTCATACAGGCTGTACCCCAGTGTATCCATACAAGTACTGAGATGCAGCTGGCCATAACTCAGTGTATCCAGATTCCATATAAGTACTGTGACTTTGCTGGATGTACACCAGTGTATCCATTACGTACTGTGATGCTGCAGGCCATACCCCAGTGAATCCACATAATTACTATGCTGTTGCTGGTTGTACCCCAGTGTATCCAGATTCCATATAAGTACTGTGACACTTCTGGCTTTACCACAGTGTATCCATATAAGTACTGTGTTGTTGCAGGCCATAACCCAGTGTATCCATATAAGTACTGTCACTCTGCAGGCTGTAAACCACTGTGTTCACATAAGTGATGTGACACCGTAGTGTCATTTGCAAACACAGTTTAAAAGAAGTTAATACAAATTTTCAAAATATGTGTTTATTGTTGTACTGTGCCGTACAGTGTCTGTGCTGTGTTATCCATCCAGTGCCTGTGTCCAACCACTCCCTGTCCTGTCATAGACTGGTGCTGCAGTGACTCCACAGGCCATAGCACACTGTGTTTGCATAAGCACTGTGACTCCAAGCAGTGCTATTTAAAAAAAAAAGTATAAAATAAAGTTTAAAAAATATATTTGGTTCTGTTGTTACTTGGACTGCTATGTGTGCTATACCACATTGAGTTTGTTCACATACATCAAAGCTTTTTGAATCCCCACAATGTGAGCTGAGCTTTGAATTGAAAAATGGTTTGAAGAGAAGAGCAGGAGTAACAACCAAAGACTTTTGATGCAGCTGCTGCCACCAGTCATGACAAAATTAGTCCATTTAAAATCTAAAGCTGATGCCTAAGGGCATAGAGGGTTTAAGTCAGAGCATCAAAATCGAAGAACCAATATTTTACAGAGGTAAAGAAAAAACCATCAAAGTTGGCTGCAGAAAAACATACTATAAAATTGCCAAAATGCAATTTACCACACAAAGTGGCATGGAAAGGCTAAGGCATTGGCCTTTATTTATGAGTGTTGGCTCTGCAACTGTCAGTGAGGCATGTTCTTCTGCCTCTTATTATGATGTTGTAAGTCCTTCTCACTCTAGAAGTGGTGTAAAAAATGAAAACCACTAAGGCACAGAAACCAACTGTGTGCTCAGAAATGTCACAAATTCCTGAGTAGAATCTAAGTGTGTCTACAGGTGCAATGTGTGAGCCTGAACTTTCCAGTACTGTACTCGAAGAGGAGCCTTGTTCCACCATTTGTGCCCTTTCTGCAAGTATTCTTGCAATAGAAATTGAGGATGCTGCTGTGGAAGGAGGGTATTTGTGTAGCTGATGCTAATAAGGATATTAATAATGAAGATGTTGATGATGAGGATGTTGATGATAAGTATTCTGTTTGTGTAAATCAGGCACCAGTGGAAACAGTTGTTGCCCATGATAAGAAAAAGACCATTGTCATGCCTGGACATCAGACAAAAAATACAATTCTTATACACCAGAATTATTTCTACTCAAATCTGTACAACAATTGTCAAGCCATCTGTAGAATTTGTAAAGCCAGAGTAAGTAGAGGTAAGGACCTAAAACATCTTGGAACCTCCTCCCTGTTACAACATCTGCAGCACATTCATCAAATGCTTTTGACAAATTCAGAAACTTTGGCAAAAATAGTAACAGCAAGCAGTGCAGCGTCAGCTAGCTCTCTTCTCTCTACTAAATCCAAGCACTTGCCATCTCCATTACCAACACCTTCATCAACAATATACTCAATCATGTTTGGAAGTAGTCCTGCATCCACTTTGATAATGCTAATAGAGTCCTCCCCTTTCCTGGATTCTTCAAAAGATTCATTGAGCACTATGCCTGCTGCTGCTGGGAGTGGATCTTCATCCCAGAAGGGAACTAAGAGAACTACTAGTACTAGTTTAAGAAAACCATTGACTGCTAAACAATCCTTTGCAAGGGGGAGCAAGTGTGACAGCAGTCACCCAGTTGCACAGCGGATCACTGGTGCCATAAATATAAGCTGGTATTAAATGTGCATCCAAAAAAACTTAATTAGTGTCCTCCAAAATGCTTTTGTACCCACTGTCCACTTAAACATTGATATGTGAACAAGTGGAACAGGGCAAACTCAAGCTTACATGACTGTAACAGCCCATTGTGTGGATGTATTGCCTTCAGCGGCACCAACAGCAGCAGCAGCATCTAAGAAACAGAAGCTCATTCAGAGGCAGGCTACTCTGTGTAACACAGGTTTCTCTAAGAGACAAACCACTGACAACTTCTAAGAAAAACTCAGGGAAGTCATTACAAAATGACTTACCCTGCTCTGATTATCCTCGGGATTTGTCATTTCTGAAAATGCTGCCAATATTGAGACAGCTGGGGGAATTCCAACATGTCCCATGTTTTGCTCACACATACAACTTGGTTGTTTGTTTTTAAATGACAGGGCTATGCAGGAGATGCTATCTGTGGCCTGAAAATGTTCTGAACATTTTCTCCATTCAGCAGGTGCATGTAAGATATTGCAGCACCTGCAAGAAATGTTAAATTTGCCTTGCCACCAGCTGAAGCAAGATGTAGTAACAAAGTGGAACTCCACACTTTATATAATTCAGGACATGGAGTAACAGCAAAAAGCCATTAAAAGCTACAGTACACAATAACCTATCACATAGGAAGATGATGGGAATGTACCTTACTCAAGCTCAGTAGAGAATACTTTCCATGTTGTGCAAGGTGCTGAAACCCTTTGAAGAAGTCACCCATGAAGTGAGTTCAGACACTGCCATCTTGAGTCAGGTAATTCCCCTAATTAGACTGGTGGAAAGCAGCTTGAGAAATTGAAGGAGGAGCTAAAATGAAACGATTCTGCTATGTATGTTGTAGATATAGTCCTTTTTTCGGCTTTCCAGGATCAAAAGTTTGTCAGGATCTTCTAAACGGATCAATACATTTTGGCGATCATGCTTGATCCTAGCTTTAAGTCATATGTCATGTATTTCTTCCCAATGGATATAGATCTCATGAGATGCAAAGAGCTGTTGGTAAGCAAATTGTCAGCTCAAGTGGCACATGATGCAGTTATAGCTCTTTCAATTTCTCCAGTGCGGCTGCCAGGAAAAAACTAAACATTCCCAAAAGACCCACTGGTGATGCAGATGAGTCATTGCAACCAAGTTTTAACATCTGGTTGGGTCTAAAAGAATTGCCTACAATTAGTGATCGTGATTCCATCTGATATGGTCATCATTCAAAGGATGGATGAGGCTTATTTTAATGATAGCATCCAAATAGTCATGTCAGACAATCAGTTTGACTACTGGCAGGAAAAATAGACAATTTGGAGGCCCTTACACAACATGGCTTTCCTCTTCTTGAACTGCTACTTCCTCAATATGTGGAAAAGATAATATTCATCAAAATGATTTACAGATTACACAAGGAAGACCTTTTCTTGCCAGCTACGTCCAAAGTATACAGAGGCACCTGTAATGGTGGATTAAAGTGGGGATAAATAATATTTTGGGAAGATGATGTACACAGATGAGGATAAGGAATCGGATGATGATGGAGACAACATCTTGCTTCTGTAGAGCCAGTTTGTGTACATAGAGATCATTGCCAGCAATATTAGATGTCCATTGGTAGTTTGCTTTGTGGGGACCAAACAAAACCAATCGCTTCAGCCACAATTGGCATTCCCTGTTGTGATTGCTTTGTTAAACTGTGCATGTCCTGTTTAATATATAAAACATAAGAGTGGGAGGAAGGGTCCAAGGACAATTTCATCTTGCACATCTTTTACTTTGCATTATGCACTGTTTGCGGCATTGCTGACTGTCTTTTTGTGTAGACAACAAACATTTTTTATAGTTTATTAAACTGCCATCCTGTCTGCCACTGCAGTGCCACTCTTGTTTCCTATATGTGCCATGTTGAAAGTTGCACTGCCACAGCCGCTGAAATCTTCTACATGTGGTTGATGAATCCCAAAAATGTCCAGAAATTGTTATGGCCACAGACAGCATATCCTGCATGCCCCATTAATTCTTAAACAAAATTCTGAACCACCAAGTTGATTGGGTGGGCAAAATATGGTATATTTTCAATTGTGTCCAGTTTCTTTTAATTCCCCCCCCCCCAACATCAACCGGTTGCCCCAGGACCCTAATGAATTGATAGGCTGTTGTAAATAATGGTTCAACTCAATAAACACCTGCCTCCTTTGTATGTAGTTGACTCTAAGTGAAATAAATGGATAATGTAGATGATGGGTGTCATGCAAGAGACCAGAAATATGAGCAGCAGCACAGTGCATCTTCCTGACAGGATGTGTGCAATAAAGTGCAAATATGTTTAATACAAAAAATAGTTGTGTATATTGGTCACATACATACATGTTAGCATGGTACATACTGTGCGTAAAGCTCGCTGAGGATAAATGAGGCACTCCACCCGTTGTTGACAAACAACTTCCAGCAGGCGCGGCAAACAGCATGGATGCTGGGAGTTATAGTTCAGCTGGAGAGTTACAGGCTTCTTTCCTCTGATGTATACAGCAAAACTTGATCCCATTATCCCCAACAACCTCTCTGAGCAGAAAGTAAACATATGTTTACAGTGTGTACTATTCAGCACCTCCTCAAGCAAGGCCACAGCATTTTGATTAGCAGTAAAAAATATACAGTGTGTATGGGCTGAATCAATATTCAATGAGGATGTGGCACAAAATGGCTGCCCTCACTGTGTGTTAGTGACATGTGCTCTGCAGATTTCACTCAAGTGACCAGGTGTTATATGATTGGTTAGTATAGGTTTGGTCACAAGTGGACTTGAGTGAGCCACAAGAATCTCTGTGCGATGGTGCAGACACTGCATAATATCTTCTGACAAACTATCCTTGAGCAAATACTGAACCTCTTCCAGATCAAAGATGTCTTTCATGAATTGAAGAACTTCATCCTACATCTCTCCCACCTTATACAGTTTCTTCAGATTCAAAAAAATAAAATAACGACATTAATAAACTAATCAATCATTCCATCCTTTCCATGTCTTCAAGCACTCCATAAACATACTCCAACTCCCATGGGCCTCTGACCTAGCTCTTGATTGATGAAATTATTCTTGGTTTTAACTTCCTATGGGGTCGTATATTTTTTTAAACTGCTTTCCTGTCTGCCGGTGAAAATCTACTCTGTTTTCTAGATGTGCCATGTTGAAAGCTGAACTGCCACATGTTTGTGGCCCTCTTCTTAGCTTAATCAGCCAGCTAGCTCCATGCAACCTTTTGGCCTAAACTGGATGAAATCAATATTGTGAACTGTGAGGTGGTCAAAATTGACTGGAAATAAGTGGAATAAATATTATTGAGGTTAAAAATACTGTAGGGAAAAAAAACAGGCCCACATTATTTAATTTCAGTTGTTTTTATGAATTTTTAGAAAAAAATATAGATCCAAAACCAAAACACGTAAGGGCAGTTTTGGCAACACCAAATCCAGATCCAAAACATGAAGGAGATACAGATCCAAAACCAAAATATGGTGGTCTGTGCACTTCTCTAGTTCCAATAGGTTCAATTAACTAGTTCAACATTCTTGACTGCCTTTTTAAATTAGGTGGGAAGTCCAGGTGCAGAACAATGTGTACCTGATGGAAGGGGTCATCTTTCAGGGTAGGAATCGGTCAATGGCGTGTGAATCACCAGAGTGTCCAGGCCTGAATCAGGCCCTATGTTTCAAGCAGACATCACTCAAATAGCAATACATACATTTGTGTATGTTGGGCCTATTGTAAAACGGTATATTATACATGAACTATGCTAAGTACATTATGTACTGTAATGGTTTTCTACTACTCAGAATTTGTCAAATAATTGAGTAGAATTGTTTCTTTATTAAAATAAACTACTGAATACAGTAAAATGTATTTTGTATTAATGAAACCTTTCAAGAATGCATTACTCAAAGGACAATGAATAGAGTACAGTATATTTGTGTAAGTTTACTGCATAACTGTATGCTTTACATTATTTATCTTAATGTGTTCGAAGAATTTAATCTTTTGTTGAGAAAATGTCACAAAATTACACCAAGTACTGACTAACTGCTCCAGGCTTCTCTCCATCCAAGTGCTCCTATAGTCTACTCTTCCCTAACTTGTGGGTCTTTTCTGCTTCTGCCTCACAGCACATTGCAGACACATCTTCTTGTGAAAGTTAATGGTGGGCAACATCCAAATTTGAATACCTCAGGTACATAAGCCAGTGCCCTTCATAAGTCAATTCCATAAGAGATGCTGTATGAAAAATTTTATGATGGTGGTACTTGGAATGAATACACAGGAAGGCTGAGTTACCTTCCAGTTAATTAATTTAATTTAGATATTTTAAGGGAAGAGTGCATGTGTTTGTGAGTCAGTGAATATTCCTTCACTTACTGGTTGTTTTGACTCTTGCAGCTGCACCCCAAAATAATAAAAGCTAAAAGAAGACATTTTCCTGGATTATTATTATACTTTATTTATATGGTGCCACAAGGGATCTACAGCATCTTACAGTGTACAAAAAGTAAACAGTACGAACAAAGCAAGGAAAAATTGGCTTACAGTACAAAACATTGCAGGACATGGACAAGGCTTGTAAACATTGCTGCATTGTCACTCATAATATTCAAGCAGGAGGGCAGCAGAGCCCAAGGGTAAATTGCCATTGTAGGCAGTGGGAAGGAGATGATGGTAGAAGTGAGGGAAGGAAAAGCACATGATGGAAGAGAGCCCTTCTCATTAGGGCTTACAGTTTAAAAGGGAGGGGAAGACATACAGGTGAGAGACAGTGAGCAAGGAGAATAGAGCAATGGGTTAGGATGAGAGCTCAACAGATTTGATAGAGAAGTGAGACTTGAGAGTCCTCTTAAGTTTTGTAGTTTTGAGGGTCCTAGTTACCTCCTGGGTGATACAAAGCCCCAAAAAATAAGAGCTGAAAAAAGAAATGTTTCTGGTTAAAAGCAATCTCAAGTCTTTTATTTCAAATTACAGTACTGTAGATATTTCAAGGGAAGATTGTGTGTGTTTGAGAGGCACTGTATATTACTGTACTTACTGGGTGTGTGGGCCCCACTATATGCACCCTAAAATAGTAAAAGCTAAAATAAAATATTTTATTTTGTTTAAAAAAAATTCTCAAGTCTCCTAATTAAATATTTAAACTATATTTCCAGGATATATTGTGTGTGTTTGAGGGGCAGTGGATATCTGCAGACATGCAGTCAAACACTGTACTTACTTGGTATATGGTTCCATCAGCTGCACCCCAAAATAATATGAACTAAAAGTAGACATCTTATTCTGGTCTAAGGGGGTGATTCTTTACTGGGTGGAATTGCAAAGCTGCATGCAAGCAGCTTTGCAATTCTGTCCTTTAAATTATGTTAAGTGCAAGTGCGCTGTCTTGGAGTTATTCTTGACTCATCCCTCCCCTTTCACAGTCTCACCATTTCCATATCTCCAATATCAGACTCTTTCTCACACTGGAGGCAACTCAAGGTCCTCATCCACTCACTGGTCATCTCCCAACTGGACTACTGTTACCTTCTCTTATCTGGCATCTCTGACTCCCACCACTCTTCACTCCAATCTGTCCTCATTTCTGCTGCCCAGCTAATCTTCCTTACCAAACTTACTATATCTGCCTTCCTTCTTCTACAAGACCTACTCTAGCTTCCCTTCATCTTTAGAAACCAATTTAAACTCCTTACTTACAAAGCCCTGATCCAATCCTCTCTCAATTACATCTTTGACCTTATCTCCCTTTACACTAATACTGCCCACCTTGCTCCACAAATGAACACCACCTCTCCACCCAACTTATTACTTCCTCCCATTCTCACCTCCAAGACTGTATGTGTACTGCTCTTTTCCTCTGGTATTATCTTCTTCTCCATGTCAGACTCTCTAAAAAACTTAAATTCTGCTCTCAAGACCCACTTCTTTATCAAAGCCATCCACCTCTCATCCTAATCCACGACCCCGTGCTCCTTTTTTTTACTGTCTACACCATCTGTGTCACCCCTGTCTGCCTGCCCCTCCCCTTTAGAATGTAAGCACTCACAAGCAGGGCCCTCTTCCCACATGTGCTTTTTCTTAACTCACTTATGCCATAACTTCTCCTGTTGCCTACAACTGGATCTATCCCTTGGGTATTATGACTGCAGATGCACCAATATTTATTAACCATGTCCATCTCCTGCAATGTTCTATAATATAAGTGACAGTTTTCTTTGTTTCCCTTTGGGAAAGAAGAAGAAAGAAGAGGAAGATGAGGAAGCAGAAGAGGAGGAGGAAGAGGAAGAGGAGGAGGAGGAGGAGGAGGAGGAGGATTCAAACAGTTTCTGTCTATGTGCCTTGTAAGGTGCTGCAGTTCCCTTTTGGAAAAAAGAAGAAGCAGAAGAAGAAGAAGAGGAGCAGGGACTTGCACATGTACAGCATGGCTATAACTAAATAATTGGTGAAGCATTGATTACAGCAAAAGTTTACTAAAACAGAAACTAGTTGCTGGAGTTTTAATATATATTACAATTTAATATTACAGTATTACAAAGCAGATGAAATTACAATATAGAAGCAATAGCTGAATAAATCTGTGAATCCAATTGGTTTATTTTAGGATATTAAAAGCCCCTGTGGTGTCCAAATTCTTATAATTACTTAATTTGAAATGAGATATGTACTGTTCAGAATTAAATGTGAGATTGATTCAGCATGGATTGCAATTCCAACAGTGTACTCAGATCAGCTGATGGTGCGTTCTGTGCATGCATATGCATCACAGTGTGCGTGCACAGTTTAGCATTGTGATCACACTGCAATCACACACTCAGACAGAAAGCCATTGCAGATTGAGTGACAGGACATCAGCATTTGGGGTGGTAATGGAGGTGTGGTCAGAGAAACGAAGGCTCGCCTGTCCATTTGACTGCTGTTGCATGGGCGTGCATAAATTAGACACTGTAATGGCATATGCGGCTTGTGTACTCACTGTGTGCGACGAGCCTTGCTATTTCTGAGACAGGTCAGACTTGCTGTAAATCTGCTTGAGGGGCCGATGTTACTCACTGTTACCGATGTTTATGCAGGACTGCAAAGTCTTATGGATGTGAGAAAGCGATAGTGGGCATCTCTATGCTGGCTGAGCAGTTGCAAACATTAGCATATTTTCGCAGCAGAACTGCAGGCATAATTGCAACTGCGATCGCAGCTGTGATCCATGCTGAATCAGGACCTGTGATCAGAAAGCAAAGTCCATCGTTGATTGATGAAATACTGTAACTGGGTTTAGTTCCAAATTCAGAGTTGCTTTTAGTATCCAGTATTAGGAAAGAGGATGGTAGCATAGTTACAGTAGGTCATATCTCTGGATCTGCCTTTTTCTAGGCATATATTTTGCAACTCTGAATGGCCTGATGATGATAATGTTGAACTAAGAAATAGGTTTAATTACATTTTTAAAAAAATGTGCTCCACTCTAAAATTAGTGATCTCTGTTCTGATTACTAAATTATCAGGATAAAAGCATGGGATCAACCTGCAAAATCAACCACTAGCAGAAGTCTGTGATAGACTGGGCTGGTCACCAGGGCATGGGTTTGAGAAATTGGGTTAGGTATGGCCACGGAAAAGGCTGAACATATACCCCCTCATTGTATATCTAACTATGGTGATGATCATGCAAGTGGTGTAGTTACATCTTTCCTGCACTCCCATGCCCCCACAGAGGTCGACTTCCAGAGTAATCATAAAGTTAAAAAAAAAAGAAGTATCATTGTGAAAACATAAGTACAAGCAAGCCCTGACAGACAGGATATGGTAGAACATTTAGCTCAACAAAAATAGCTAATGGATACTGTATATTGTTGTGTTTTATTATTAAAATCTTTATTACTTTCTTAAATACATAGGAAATTTTCATCATGAAATATTCCTATTGGAATCTCATTAGATCTTATTAGATCTTGCATCATATGAAGCCACAATGGCACAGCACATCAGAGCATTTATGCATTGGGTTGCCAAAGGTTATCACATAGTTTTATCAACTGTTGTACCAATAAAATAAAGTTTCTAAACAAAATAACTAGAGATGAGCGGGTTCAGTTTTACTCGGATTTACTTGGTTCTCAAAACTGCATTTTATTGGCTATCGGCTATCACGTGTTTTGGATAGCCAATAAAATAAATCTGAACTAATCCGAACTTGCGGTAATGTGGCAATAAGAACCGAGTAAATCTGAACCCGCTCATCTTTAAAAATAACTTCAGCAGTGTATCAGTCAAATCTCCAAAATACAGTGACATAATAATGGTAAAGTAACTCTCAAACAAGTGTCCAGTAACTGTTGATGTCTTTTTTGTTTGTTTGTGCAGTCATATGTATTAAAGTTGTTAGTTACATCTAAAATTCAAAATCATTAACCCTTCAATCAGCTGATGTGTGTCATCTAAATGAATTCTCTGAGATATTAATTGTCAGATAAAGGTCAGTTATTTATTAAAAGCTATAAATACAAATTGTATGTAGCAAAGTAAGGACAGTGATATTCAGTGCAGTCCATCAATGCATAACAAACAAATAAACATCATGCTCTGCAAGTAGATACCGCTTAGGGTGCCTTCATGAACCAAAAAACCAGAGTATCCAACTCTACATTCTAATTTAGCTATCAACCAGGGAGGGTGAAGACACTGCCCACTTAAAGGTCATACAGCCAAACCAACCAGTCAACAAAGGTAAATTAACCCAAAATCTAAACCATGCCCCCTGGCTGATGTTCTTTTGTTCTATTTTGCCCAACAAATATGCAATGATTTACCAATAATGTCAATAAATCAATAAAAAATGGGAGGGGTTTGGAAATCCACTCCAAATAAAGAAAATTGGGTCTTAGAGCTACAACTTTAAATATACTGACACAAGACCTCTCTCCCACAGATTAATTGGATACAGAATCCATATGAACAACACACAGACTAGCCCGCAGATTTGAAGTTTAATCCACCCGGGGCTTATAGAACTCCATCAGTTCTTCAAACTCTCTATTGGCTGCTGGGAATCATGTGCATGAAGTGTCAGCATCACCATTAGGCAGCTTTAGGCATCAGCCACTGGAGAGCACCACATGCTGCTGCTGTGTTTTAGTAAAAAAATGACATTGTGCTATGGCTATACTAGAATAGCGGTGGCAGCACAGATCTAGTCAGCTGCAGCCACTGCTGTCAGTCATCATGACCTCACCACTGGAAGTGCACTGCACATTGATCTCCTCTCTCCATGCCACATTTGCCAGAGCTGCCTGTCAGTGCTGACAATATTCTATATTAAAGTACTCTGTATTTTGCTTTTGTTTCAAGTTCTTTGGAAGTTAAACAAACCCCCACATAATTTCTCTCTGATGAATGTTCAAATGATTGGAAGAACATCACTGCAAGCATGACAATGCATATAAGAGGTAATGCACATTTGGCAAATTTTCAAAACTATCAGTAATCTCTAAATATAATTAGTATACAATATATAACAATATATGTGATACTAATCAAGAATAACAATAACCTGAAAAAAGTTCTATTCTTCAGGCAATAATATAATCCTTTTAGGTGGGATGTATCCCTCCTAAAAATATGGGGTTTACCAGTTTAAATAATGGTAATTAAAGAGACATACCTATCATGCAAAAATAACATATCAACAGATACAAAGGTGCATGTGTGAAGTGATAATCTTCACGTGTTTGAATGAGGCAAAATATGTGAAACATAACATAAACAGTGAACATATACACAATGTTAAAAAGCTGATCACCACATTTTTAGCATCTGGTATAAATCACAATTAATGAATAATTGGAGGCGTCCCTCTCTTCTGCCTGGGAGAAATAGAGAAAATAATCCTAACTAAATAGTCATGAAATATAAGAGATGGGTGCACTTATAAGTCAGATGCTGCTTTTCTACATCATACAAGTATCAGATGAGGAATGAGTGTCACTGAAATATATGGCACCTAAGAAACAGTGCAGATTGCCTCTGCTGTTAGTGTCCTCATATCCCAGAGTCCCTGTTGGCAATGGCAGCACAAGGTGTCTGGTTAGTGACAACTAAAGAGAGAGAAATGAAAGTAGATAAAGGCAAGATACCTGTCTCTTTGGCTCCCATGGCAGGAACATGGTGTGGGGATCCTACAGTGCGCACTGAGTCCCCTCCAGCTGTGTGGCTGATGCGCGTTTTGCTAGAGGCTTTGTCAAGGAAGCTGTTGACGCAGTATGTGTGGGCCAGGTTTAAATAACACAGGCAATATTCTATTCATTGATTGGTTCTAATCATCAGGATTGGCTTCAACCCTCATGGATGATGTCATATGTATGAGCGGAGTTCCATGAGTCAGTGGTCAGGTGATCGTGAAATACCCGATCGATATGTAGCGGGCAGAGTCACGTGAGTCAGCAATCATGTGATCGGGTGATACCCGATCAGACTATGTAATGTTCTTACTGCATAGTTTAGATTATGGTAGATACTGACACAGGGTCAGTGCATAAATCCAACATTTGTATTAGGATCATGTGGGGCTCTACACTTCTTCACAATTATATGATTTTGATACACCAAATTGTATTACCTATGTCAGCTAGTCAGGAGATTCCATCTTAATAGGTGGAGTTATGTTGCCAATATCAGCTGATTGGGAAGATCCAGGTCTAATAGTATTAATCAAACATATAGGGAATTATTCCATTATGGATCCATTATATAGATGACATCCTGGTAATTTGGAATGGAACAATTGAGAGATTCCATGAATTCATGATGAAGTTTAATAACAATAATCTTAACCTGAAGTTTACCTATGAGACCAGTAAAAGGTCAATTACTTTTCTAGACTTAAGGATATCGGTCGATGAAAAAGGGAACTTAAAGGCAACAAACAGCTTATTGCATCATGATAGTTGCCACATTCCATCTACGATTCAGAATATTCCCAAAGGGGAATAACTCAGGTTGAGAAGGAACTGCTCAGATCACATCAAATTTCAAATACAAAGCAGATATTTGTCCAACAGACTCAAAACAAGAGGTTACCGTAACAAATCCATAAAAAGAGCATACCACATGGTATCTAAAATCAATAGGGAAACACTTATCTTTCCCAATAACAAACAGAAAGAGAAAAAAACGGATACAATTATATTTATTGGGAATTTTTGCCATGAATGGCAACCCATAGGAAAGATCTTACACTCACATTGGGAAATCCTGATGCTATATCCTGATCTTAAGCAACATCTGGATCCTAAAGTCCAGATAAGTTGGCAAAGGGCACCAAACTTGTCACTAACAAGACTCCTTGCACTGCCATTGGCAACAGGGACTCTGGGGTATGAGGACACAAACAGCAGAGGCAATCTGCACTGTTTCTTAGGTGCCATATGTCAGTGACACTCATTCCTCATCTGATACTTGTATGACGTGGAAAAGCAGCATCTGACTTATAAGTGTACGTATCTCTTATATTTCATGACTATTTAGTTAGGAATTTTTTCCCTATTTCTCCCAGGCGGAAGAGAGGGACGCCTCCAATTATTGATTAATTGTGATTTATACCAGATGCTAAAAATGTGGTGATCAGCTTTTTAACATTCACATATTTCGCCTCACTCAAACACATGAAGATTATCACTTCACACATGTACCTTTGTATCTGTTGATATGTTATTTTTGCATAGTAGGTATGTCTCTTTAATTACCATTATTTAAACTGGTAAACCCTATATTTTTAGGAGGGATACATCCAACCTAAAAGGATTATATTATTGGCTGAAGAATAGTACTTTTTTCAGGTTATTATTATTCTTGATCAGCATCACATATATTGTTATATATTGTATACTAATTATCTTTAGAGATTACTGATATTATTGTTGGTTTAATACAGGTGACATCCACTTGTGAATAACATTATTTCATTTTATCATATATGTTCTTTTTTGCATTTTTTTCATCTATGTGTGTGTTTTTCTTGCCTGGCAGTATCATTTTAATAATTGATTAATAAAAGGTATATTTTATCTATGTGATCCTAACAATACTATTTGAGTGTGCCCCGCTATAGAAGTCCTTTTCCTCCTTTTTCTATTTACATGTTACCCATACTCTGAGGGTGCACCTCTCTATATATTACTATAACACCACATCAATTTAGTGGATTCTCCTGTGCAATTGTATCTTTCCCTTTTTCCTTTTCCCTGCTCCTCCCCCTTTTTTTGCAATTTTCAAAACTGGCAGAAGATTCAAATATGATTAATATTAAAAAAAAACAATTGATTAAATAAATATACGCCTTATTAAATAAAATAAAAAGTACAGTCAGCAACTCCCTGAATGACTGATTGCTTTAGTGAGAGTTCTTAGTATGCAAAGTCTGACCTTACGTGGAAACAATGGAAAACTGCACACAACTGGAAACGGGTACTTCCTGAAATGTATTGAATACCTTGCTTCATTCCATCAAGTAATTGATGGACATATTATTAAAAAAAGATATATATTTACTAAGGTGAGTATTTTTAAAAGTGGAGATGTTGCCCATAGCAACCAATCAGATTCTACTTAACATTTATCTAGCACCTTCTAAAAGATAATAGCTAGAATCTGATTAGTCGCTATGGGCAACATATCCACTTCTAAAAACCCGCATCTTAGTAAATATATCCCAAAATATCATAGCAATCATAAAACTTTAAAATTACATAGTGAGAGCTTGAAGTTCAAGTGAACAAAGTATTTCTATCTGAAAGATAGTGGACCAAAGGGTGAGAGTTTAGAAAGCGTGAGAGTTTTCTCACACTTTTTAAACTTGGACAATGTAATAGAGCGAGAATAAAGCAACAGAGCAAACTTGCTTGTTTTTCAGATTCAAAAAACTCTTACGATTTATAATGTCATTCAGATGTTTTCCCATTTGATGATAAACCTGACTAATGTGAGAGATTTCTGCTAAACTTTCACATTTGCTAAACTCTCACCCTCACTCTCACATTAGGCCTCATGTTTTAATCAAGTGCAGGTCTCCGGAATCCCATATAGATAACTGCTCCAATGGAAGCGGTGGCTGTATTCCATATAGGTTCATTGCCTTGGAAATGCAGTTAATATCCCTATGATTGGGATGCAAATAGCCAGAATCCCAGGGCCAGAATCCCTATCTTGAGAGAAGACCTGTGCCAGAATCCCAACATGACTGGGCATGCCGATGTCAGAGCTGGCATCTCGATCATAAGGAGACCAGGTAAGGTAAGTATCAGCTGTGGGGGGAGGAGGGTTAGGATTATGCACCCTAGGGGGATTTAGGATTAGGCTGCAAAAGGGGGGAGGCTAGGATTAGGCTCCAGAGAGGGGTGGTTAGGTTCATGCACCACTGGGGTAGGTTAAGGTTAGGCACTAAGAGGGTAGGGTTAGGTTTAGGAACTTACCAGGAGGGTTATGGTGCAGGTTAGGGAGGGTTAGTGTTAGGGTGCTTGAAAGGAGGGTTATGGGGTAAACAGGACAGGGAAACAGTACTCACCATTCCCATATTGGGATTACATCCATCGAGATGCTGCTTCTCCATTGGATTTCATACCGATTCCTTCTCTTGTTGTATTACACCACAAATGCATTTAAACTCACAAAGAGTCTTTGTCAATGTATGTTTAAGTTATCAAAGTCCAAACCTTATATACTAAAAGTAATTAACATCAAAACTTACACCTGTGGCAAAATGATCTATCCTGTGGATAACAAACAGCATATAGCACTAAAAAGGAAAATGGAAGTGTGTTTGTGTGTTTCACAGATCTAAACCAGAAACTGGCATTGCATTTTGATTTAGAATAAACATGTACAGTTTATAAGGTTTCATCTGAGAATTGGCAATATGGCTATGTATTCCAATGGATGGAACCAGAATACTAACAAATCCCAAACAAGAAAGGGCATAATGTATAGTTGTGGCTATTTTCTCATAGTTGTGATTCAGTGGTTATATTGGTGTAGTTAAAAAATGAATAAGCACAAAAGAGCAAAACATTACAAGCAGCAGCCATTTCTAATAGCCCTATGTTTCTGGGAACTGATTTACTGACTTAAACAAGAAGTATTCTGTATTAAAAATATGATGATCATATTAATATAGTTTGAAAAATAGATCTACGCCCAAAAAAACAGTACTAGTAACAGCCATTTTCTAATATTCCTATGTTTAAAATGGACTGCAGCCATATTTTTGTTGTTCTTTCTGGATAAGTCTTGAAAAAAGTATTATGCTTCATAAAACTTTATTGTTGTGCCACAAATTTTCACAATAACTTTTTTGAAAACATTCTTACATAAAAATAGAAAATGTGAGTAATAACCTATACATAACTAATAAAAATATTTTGCCAAAATGTCATACTCATACTACATGGAGCTAAAATCAATCTAAGAAAACTTTTAGCTGGAAGTTTGAATTTATACCCCTGGGAACAAGGGTATTTAAATTTTGTATGTATTCAATTTCTGTGCAAGCTAAACTATCCTCACAAGCCATATGTTTCCAAGTATTTTGTACATGTTTAATCCCTCAAAAACATTAAATACATTTTTCAGATCATATATGGATTTTTTTAAAATGGACTGAGAGAGAGTGAGTTTCTAGACTATTTTTTATCATTATGATCCATGGCAGTGGATCATCTTGGTGGCAGATCCTGGCCGTATTAGGCAACTGGGACACTGCATCATGCCTTGATTCCAATTCTGGCTCTTGCAGGTAGCTGGAACTCAGTCTATGTCTGTATGCAGCTTATTGCTATATTCCTGCCTGTCAGTTTGTGTGAAAAGCTCAGCTGCATACTAACATGTGATTAGGGAGGCTTTCTGCAGGGATTGCACTGATTGGTTCCTGCTTCTGATAAATTATAGCCAGCCCTATACTTACTGCCGGTGATATTGTCTGACTTCCAGAGTATGTGTTTTCTCTGTGCTCAGAAGCCTGAATTTTTGCCAGTCTCACCTCTTTCTGCAGTTCCTGCATGTTGAGATTATTGTCTCCTGTGTCCTCTGCCTGTCTTTCTGATCATAAGTTGCCCATAAGTCATCTGCTGTTGTTCCACCTGCTCACATCCTTGCTGTTTGTACTACCCAGAGCAGTGACTTCTGCAGCCACAGATTACCTCTCCACAGCCCACATAATTTCCATATGACAGCCCAGTCTATCCATGTCAGTCTGTGTCCAGCTGATTTAAGTCAGCAGTTATCTCTACCTCCTGCCTCCAGCCTGTTTTCCAGCCATGTCTGTGTTCACCTGTCTGCTCAGTCAGTGGCTTGCTGTACCTTGAGCCCACAAGGCTGCACCTCATTGTTCCTGTTACACCTTGGCCCTCAAGGCTGCACTAAGTTGTTTCTGTCGCATCTTGCCCCTTAAGGCTGCACTGCGTTAGTCTTGTCATACCTCGGCCCTCAAGACCGCATCGTGTTGTTCCTGTCACATCTCGGCCGTCAAGACTGCATCTTGTTGTTCCTGTTGCTCCTCGGCCCTCAAAGCCACAACTTGTTTTTCCTGTTGCACCTCAGCCCTCAAGGCCACACCATGTTGCTCTTGTTGAACCTCGACCCTCAAGGCCGCACCTTGAACCTAAGTCTGTTACTTCAGCCAGTAGTCCTGACACATTATAGTGCATTCCTATTGTAACACACCAGTTTTCCTGTCTGTTCTGCCACAGTTTGTAACACAGCTCTGCTGCATCGGTTACCTTGTCTGTCTAGTTCTAGTCTGTTAATTCTGCAGTATCACAGTTCAGATCATTCCTGCTCTGCAGCTTGTATTCATTGTCTAGCCTCTTCTTGCCTGGTGACCTAGCTACACCATAGTCCCAAGAAATACCTGAGACCTTCATCATCTGCAGCTGCTCGTGTACTTGTGTTCTTGTCCTTTACATCTGTACAAGTCTCCATCTGCCTGCAGCCTCACTCCAGCTAGTTACAGTATTGAAAGGACTGCCACTCCTCAGTTCTGCCTTGTTTCTAGTCAGCATTCTTACAGTCTCTTGGTGGCTGTGTAAGCCTCTGCTGCTGGAGGCTTAAATCCAGGTGGCAACCTAAGTAACTGGGTGAGTATAAACCTCTATGGGAACAATTGGTAGCTGTTATTGGTGGAATATCCTCTCGTTGGTAGTACATCCACCTTCTTAGTGACGTACTATATTATTGTGCTTTTCTCTGTATTTTATGTTTTGGAAACCCATTTGAAGGTAATATCGGAAAGAAGACACATTGGAGACACTGTACCATATATTTATTTATTCTTCATCCCAAAGGCAGTGCATATTATGGACCTTTGAATGTTTTTTTATTTGGATTTTTCTGAGAGCGCATGTGTGAACATTGTTTCTTTTATTTTTTGAAATTACATTTTGATCATTGCTATTTCTATGTTTGAAAAAAATATTTAAATCTGTATACACGTTCCATCCAAATCAGCAGGATATAAGTGATGTAATATCGAAAGGACAGCAGGTTTGCTCTGAATTGATTGTCATGCCAAATAAATGTTTTCTCCCACTTGGACATGAATAAATTGGTGTACTGTAACTTAGAGAAAACTTGGTGCCCATCACTGTCCCTCCCTGCTGCAAGTAATATGTACTTATTATCAAAACAAAAATAGTTATTTTTTAAAATGACTTTAATTGCTTCCATCAAAAGGTTTTTTTATCATAATTAGAATACTTCTCCATAAAATATCTAGCTGCATAAATCCCCTGATCATGGTCAAGTGTAGAGATAACTAATATCACCTGTGACTAAAATATCCTCCTCCTTCTATTCTATTTCCTCAAGGCTTTCAAGAACATTAGTTGTATCTATAAGATAAGATTTACTTTGAATGTCCAAGGGTTTTAAATAATGGTCAACAAGTGATGACAAATTGGACACTAAGACTATTAACACCAGAAATTATTGGTCTACATGGGGAATTAACCATATCTTTGTGGATTTGGGGTAAAATGTATATGGTAAAAAGAGAGTACCTTTTCTTTGTTTTCTCCATTAACTCAATTTTACTCTCATGGTTGCACCTCTACAGAGTAATTTTTCAATGCCTTTATTGGTGTAATATTATGTGGATTATCCTACAATTCCAACTATTCTAGTGTTAAAACTTGTGCTCTGGGTCTCTTCCTTCCCATGATCATCGACGATGGTGCATGGTATTACACTCACTGTTATATCACCATGAGGCCTTAGGCCAAAAATATTTCCAATGTTTGAATTGGCCACTAGCAACCTCAATTAATAGGAGATGTGTCTTTTAAAATATTTTAGGATATTTTGAACATATTTGTAAAACACAATTTACATATAATTGAGGATTGTGAAAGAAAGATTGAACAACTAAGCAAAAAACTTGATGAAGGGGAAAAGGACTCTACTGTAACTTCCAAAAGTGTTTTGTGAAAAGTAAATAGGTTCTATCAGCATATGAAAAAGTTATAATTGAAAGGAAGAGGAACAAAGGAATTTTGAATTTTGGCAGGGGATTTAAGGAGACATGTGAGCTGGACAATTTTTGCTGGATATGTAATTGGATTTGGGTCTCATTTGTTGTCCAATTTTAAATTTGGATTTGCTAAACTGCCTTGACTGGTTTTGGATTTGGATTTGCATTTTTCTTTGAAAAATTGACAAAAAAGCTAAAATCACATAATTTGGGCCTTTTTTGTTCCTAGAGTATTAATGACCTCAATAACAATAATTTTCAGTAATTTCCAGTCAATTTTGACCATCTCACAGCTGACAATATTGTTTTCACCAATATTGGCCAAAGGCTGTAGAGAGCTGGCTGGTTACTAAGCGTCTCCTGCATGCCCTGTCATTTAAAAAAACCCTGTACCACCAAGTTTATCACGTGTGCAAAGCAGTGGATGTGTTGGAATTCACCCAGCTATCATGCTTTCACCTCATTTGTGACATTATTAGAAATTACAAATCCTAAGGAGAGTCCAAGTGGGGTAAGCCAGTGTTATGCCTCTTAGTGAAACCGGTGATACACAGAGTAGCCTGCCTTTTATTAGATACTGCTTATTTTGCTAATGAAGGTGATTCACCCAGTGGGATTTCACAGTTATGTAATTTTTAGTTTGCCCACTACCACTTGTCCACTTATCTGTGGTTAAGTGGACAGTGGGTTCAATGGCATTTTGTAGGCCAATAATTTAGTTTTTGTAATGTCCCAGTACAGCTGACGAATGGCTTTTCGAGCAAAATGATACGAGATGAAATTTGGTACCGGGGATACAGGACCTCAATTAACTGTGTAAAACCCACTTGATAAATGGTGGACATTGGCTGCAGATCTAATACTAGCATAGCCATCATGGTGTCAGTGATCTGCTGTGCAACTGGGTGAGAGCTGTCATACTTGGCTGCTCTTTCAAAGGATTGTTTTTTGAAACTTCTACTAGTAGTCTTCTTGGTCCACTTCTGATCTTTACTGGACTACCTCTGACCTTTACTGTGGATATTGAGGATGTAGGTGTTGGCAGAAGAGATTGCAGGTGCTGGTATCTAGTTGAATGAAGGGAGCTAGCTAATGCTGGACTGCTTTTTGTTATTTTTTTAGCATCAGTTTCTGATGTTATCAATAACTTGTCATGAACTCACTGCAAACACATAACAGGGTGGAACTTCCTAGATGCTGAAAGACCCTACTTCTACTTAATGTGGTTGCACAAAGGCTACGTATGACTTGTTAAATGTTGTCAGGATTTGGGTAAAAATAATTCCACACATAAGAGGTGGATTTATTTCCCAGGCATGGAAATGGCCTTTTTCTTAAAATGACCAGGAGCTGCAACCACTGGTGCCTGACACACAAACAACATCCTCATCCTCAAGATCCTCATTAGAGCCAGTATCAGTTACACAAATATCCTCCTCATCCTCTTGCACTTCCTTCGTGGTATCCTTAATTTCTATGTCATCAGTTATACTTCTGCTGCTCATCCCCACATTTGCAGAGGGAGCTGAAATGGTGGAAGGTGGCATCTCTGCAAGTACAACAGTATCAGAAAGGTTAGGCTCACACATAGAACTCATGGATACATTTAGACTCTCCTCTCCTCAGAGATTTGTGACATTTCAGTTTCTGAATACACATTTTGTTCTCCTGCATTAGTGGTTTTAATTTTTTACACCTCTACTAGACTCTGGGTGAAAATGTCTTGCATCATCATGAGAGGCTTAATAATATGCCTCACTAACAGTTGCTGAACCACTACTCACAAATAAAGGCCAAGGCCTGTATTTTTCCTTGCCACTGCATGTGGTGAATGGAATTTTTCCCAATTTTATATTGTCTTGCATCAAACTTTCTCTTTGTTAGAGGAGTTTTTTTCTTTACAACTGTGTATTGTTTTTTTTTATTTTAGATGCCCTGACTTAGACCTCTATGAACCTTGTATTTGTACTGTGCACTGCACTCCAGTATACTGTATTACACCAGAAAGGACTTGGATATGGCTCAGATCAAGACATTCAGAATGGCCTGGATTCAAGGTAATCTGGGCTGCTCATCTCTAGTTTTAAGTGGAGTAATCCAATTAAAGATACAGACACAAATTATAGTACACACTACAGATTATCAGAAGCAGCATCTTCTGGCATGAAGGATACATCTGCACCATCCCCCAGAATATCACTAGATTTTTAATAAGAAGGCAAGGGGAAAAGAGGGAGAAATTGAACAAAAAGAGAATGTGGAAGAATAGCAATAAGGGGAGAATATTTAAGACCCTGGGATTTCCCTCTGCCTTTCCACCAATTAACAAGGACAAACAAGAATTCCTAACTACAAAAGATACTTTGAAAATGATGAACTAGTACAACAAATCCCTGAGTCTTTCCTTGCCACTGCTGTGTGTGGTGAATGGCATGTTGCCAATTTTAGGTTGTTTTGCAGCAAACTTTCCCATTGCTAGAGGTGTTTTTTTCTTTACTACTGTATATTGTTTTTTTTTATTTTAGATGCCCTGACTTAGGCCCTCTATGTCCTTGAGCATCAGCTTTAGTAGATGACATTGAAGGACTAGTATCATCATCATGACTGGTGGCAGCAGATGGAGGGCTAGTATTTGCTTTATCTTCTCTAAACTGATCATTATCCATTTTTCAATTTGCAGATCACTGTGTGGAGTAAAACCACCTTTACGCACACACTCTTGGATAATACAGTATACTGGGGTGCATTGCACAGTACAAATATAACAATTTTTATTTTAAAAAACTGGAAACTTGACTCACACTTCCTAGAGTTAGACCTATTTTACGCACACACTCTGGGGTGATACAGCATACTGGGGTGCATTGTACTGCTACAAATACAACAATTTAATTTTTTTTAAATTGGCAGCTTGGTTCATATTGAATAGTTAGAGAACTTTTACACACAGGCAGAGGTTCCCAACCATGGTCCTCAAGGCACACTAACAGTCCAGGTTTTAAGGATAGCTATACTTGAGCACAGGCGAATTGATTAGTACCTCAGTAATTTTGATTAAACCATCTGTGCTTTAGCATAGATATCACTAAAACCAGGACTGTTAGTGTGCCTTGAGGACAGAGGTTGGGAATCACTGCTCTAAGGTAATACAGCATACTTTGGTGAACAATACAATTACAACAATTTTTATTTTTATTAACTTTTTTCTTTAACTTTTTCTTAACTTTAAAGTTTTTTGCTTGAAATATATTGTGTCACACTGTGAACCCATGAGAATCCAACACTGGGAAAATGATGTTCGGCCTCGATCTGACATCTGAGCCTGACACAAAACCCCTGGAAAGTACTTGTATGTGGCTTGGATCAAGACATTCAGAACAGTACGGATTCAAGGTAATCTGGACCGCTCATCTCTAGTTTTAAGGAGAATCATCTGAAGAAAGTGACAGAGCCAAACTTTTGTACACAATACAGATCATCAGAAGTAGAATCTTTTGGCATGGAGGATACATCCTCACCTCCCCCAAGAATATCAATAGATTTTTTAGAAGAAGGCAAAGTAGGGAGAAATTGAACAAAAAGAAAGATTTAAGACCCTGGGATTTCCCTCTGCCTATCCACCAATTAACAAGGACAAACAAATAATACTAATTATAAAAGAACATTTGAAATTTATCAACTTGTACAACAAAACCCTCACAGACACTCAAATGAATGTCTTGACCTACGACTCCTTTCAATAGATTTAGAGAAATACCTAAGACTTTTTGAAAGGAAATTGTTACTTAAGCAATTATTTGCCAACAATAAAGACAAATGAACCTATACTGAATCTGAATGCATAACTATGAAATCTGGTAAACTTACAGGAGATCACATGTATCTGTTTAAAAACAGAAGAAGAACTGGTGGTGTTAAATATTTTGGAGGAACTCCAACCATGGGAAAAAATGGTCTACTCTACAAACACGGACAATGCTATGTAAGTGCAAATCCACATTCAAACCTTAGGACATAATTTTCTCAGAAGTAAAAATCTATGGATTTAGTTTCCAAAGATATGGACCAACTGCAAAATTACATAAGCAAACATCATTTTATTGATAATAATCTGATCCAGGAAGACAGACTTACCCTCAACTAGCTAAACAAATGGAATGAGGTGATCTTTAAACCATCAGATAAGGGTGGAAAAGTGTTATTTGACCAAAAGATAGAATATAGATAAATTCAGGCACAATAGTTCAAATATTAAATCCAAACTTATTTAATTTGCAGTAATTATCACTGCTAGTTAAATGTTTAATATTAAATATACAGTATTAAGCATTTATTAATAAATATAACATGCGGGATATATTAACATACTGTACATTAACAATTCACTTGAACCACATACAAAAAAATAAATCGTACAGGATAATGGCAGAAAAATGCAGCAGGGTCCTGAAAACAGTGGCTTCTCACTTTCCACATACTATAAGGAACATACCAAAAGGAGAGTTTTTTAGGTTACATAGAAACTGCTCAGATGACTAGACCTATAAAATGAAATGTGTGGAACTAGCTCAGAGACTTATCAAAAGGGAATATAGCAAAAGGTCCATTAAGCAAGCTAAATACCATGTATCTAGAGTTATTATATACCAACAAGATTTGTTTTGTTGGAGATTTTTGTAGAGATTGCTAGGACCTACAAGCGATAGTTAATACACACTGGTGTATACTAATGCTAGATACTGATCTCAAAGAAGCATTGGAACCTCATGCTTTTTTTAGTTTGCAGAGATCTACAAACCTTTGTGATAAATTGATTAAGAGTCATTTTGAAAGGAGACAAAAAAGGAACCCAAGATCAAAGGCACTAACCCATATGTTAATTGCAAGGCCTGCAACTACAAGATTGAAAAAAGTTTGATAAAATAATTGAGATCTGACATTTCTTTACTTGCAACATGATGGGTGGAATATACTACTTTAAATGTGGCCTGAGGAACATAGACATGTAACACATACCTTGAAACAGAGAGATTTGGAACATGTTGACAACATTAAGAATGCAGCTACTAATATTCAAAAAGTGAGGAAAATTGCATCAGTTGCCAGATACTTCCTAAAGACATACAATGGATCTCAGAAGGACCTTAAGGCTTTTGGATTGGAATCATAGGAGGTGATCTGACCAAGACATCACTCCAAAGTTAAAGCCATTGGACTATTATTATTTATTTATTTTATTAACAGTTTCTTATATAGCGCAGCATATTCTGTTGCGCTTTACAATTGGAAACATTGATAGAACAAAACAGGGTAATAACAGACAGACATAGAGGTAAGAGGGCCCTGCTTGCAAGCTTACAATCTATAGGGAAACAGGCATTGATACACAAGGATAGGTGCTATATATATTGCAATTTGGTCTGGCCAGAATGCAGAGTTTCTTGGTGGGCTGCATGATCCAGTCACACAGGAATGTCGGCAAAATGTCAGGAGTATGTGAAAGAAAGACAATATGTGAGGTTATGTGTGGACTGTGAGAGGGGATGTGATAAGACATGGAAGCTATGAAGGTTATGTGGTCGGTTCTGGGATCTTATGAGCTTGTCTGAAGAGGTGAGTTTTCAGGGAACGCTTGAAGGATTGAAGAGTAGAGGCAAGTCTTATTGTGTGTGGTAAGGCATTCCATAGAGTGGGTGCAGCCTGAAGAAAGTCCTGTAACCGTAAATGGGAGCAAGTAATGCATGGGGATGAGAGACGCAGTTCTTGTGCTGAGCGGAGAGGTCGGGTTGGGAGATATTTTGAGATGAGTGAAGAGATGTATGTTGGTGTAATTCGGTTAATGGCCATATGTGTAAGTAACAGTATTTTGTATTGAATACGGTAGAAAACCGGCAACCAATGGAGGGACTGACAGAGTGGGGCAGCAGACGATGAACATTTGTCAAGGAAGATAAGCCTCACAGCTGCATTCATAATGGATTGTAATAGCGATAGCCTGTTTTTGGGAAGACCAGTAAGGAGACTATTGCAATAGCCAATGCGGGAAATAATGAGTGCATGGATTAGAGATTTTACAGTGTCTTGTGTGAGTTATGGTCGAATTTTGTATATGTTTTTTAGATGTATGTAACATGATTTTGAGACAGATTGAATGTGGGGAACAGAGGACAATTCAGAATCAAGGATGACACCAAGGCAGCGAGCTTGTGGGGTGGGGTGGATTGTTGAGTTATCAACAGTGATAAAGAGATCAGATTGGTAACTGTTATTGGCTGGTGGAAATATAATTAATTCTGTTTTAGAAATATTAAGTTTCAGGTAGCGAGATGACATCCAAGATGAAATGGCAGAAATACATTCAGTGACACGGACCAATACAGATGGTGATAAATCAGGAGAGGATAGGTAGATTTGAGTATCATCCGCATACAGATGGTAATGAAATCCAAAAGAGCGGATTAGTTTGCCAGGAGAGGTGGTATAGATTGACAATAGCAAAGGACCTAAGACAGAGCCTTGCGGTACTCCAACTGATAGAGGTAGCGAAGAGGTGGCAGAATCAGAAAAACGAACAGAAAAAGAGCGATCAGATAGGTAGGAAGAGAACCAAGAAAGGGCTGTGTCCTTAAGACCTAGGGATTGTAATGTTTGTACGAGAAGAGAGTGGTCAACAGTGTCAAAAGCAGCAGAGAGATCTAGAAGAATTAGAAGTGAGTAATGGCCTTTAGCCTTGGCAGTGACCAAATCATTTACTACCTTAGTCAGTGCTGTCTCTGTGGAGTGCTGGGAACGGAAGCCAGACTGAAGTGGGTCTAATAAGTTGTAGGTGTTAAGAAAGTGTGTGAGGCGGGTGTAGACAAGTCTCTCCAGTAGCTTGGAGGGGCATGGGAGCTGGGAGATAAGATGGTAATTAGAGAGAGTGTTAGGGTCAGAATTTAGTTTTTTCAGAATGGGAGTAATCACTGCATGCTTCAACAGTGATGGAAAGATGCCAGTAGAGAGAGATTAGTTAGGGTTGGGATGAGCACAGGAGACAGAGCTTTACTAATTTGTGAGGGTATAGGATCTAGAGGAGAGGTAATAGAGTAGGAGGATGAGAAGAGTGTAAATAATTCATCTTCATTTGTGGGGTCAAATGAAGAGAATGTGCCAGAGGGTTCAGGTAGGGAATTGAGTAGGTCACTAGCTGAGGAAGAGAATAACATTTCATTTCGGATATTATCAATCTTGTCCTTGAAATAGGAAGCAAGATCAAAATGAAAATGGACACAGTCAAACCATTTGGACTCAAAGAAATAATTAATTAGAGTGATTTTTTATAAAAAAAAATCAATATTCACACATGTATTTTATTATTACTTATGACTTTTCACATTTTTGCAACATATTAAAACATCACTTCAAGTACTACTTGACACACCTTGTTCTCATTACTAGCCTTACCACTATCTATAATATTTAAGTGCTTTTTATTATGCCCATATTACAATATTACTCACATTCCACACATAACTATAACTGGTTAACTCATTTCCCTCCTCTTATTTAACAAAATCGCCAAGTCCGTTCAGGGGTTCAATGCAATCAATGACAGAATCCGTTCGTTTCTATGGAAAACCCCGTACTATCACACTGCTGCAGGTTTATGCACCCATTTCAGATGCAACAGAAGAGGATATTGAACAATTTTATGCAGAACCCCAACAAGCAGTCGACCAAATTCTTGCTAAAGACATCATCTTTATTGCTGGAGATTTCAATGCAAAAGTAGGAGAAGGAGAAGAGCCGTGGTCGCTGGCAAATTCGGATTAGGAGAACGGAATGAGGCCAGGGACTGACTGGTTCAGTTCTGTCAAGAAAATCGGCTACTGATCATGAACACATGGTTTGAACAGTCTAAATGCTGCTTATACACATGGACATCTCCAAACAGTCAACATCACAATCAGATCGACTACTTTCTCTGCCAACAACAATGGAAGAGCTCAATACAAGTAGTTAAAACACTCCCAGGTATGGATTGTGGCTCTGACCATCAGCTACTTGTCGCTAAAGTGAAACTCCGGTTCAACAATATCAAAAGGATGCCTGCAATGCGATGTTTTGATACCTTCAATATTCCAGCACAATATGGAATAAAGGTAAAAAAATGATTCAAACTGCAGAGTGCAACTGGAAAATACCCAGACGATCTGTGGGAAGAAATGAAAGCAATCATACTGGATGAATCGAAAAAATTTGTTCCATACAAAGAACCAGCAAAGAAATAGCAATGGTTATCAGATGCATCAATTGAAATTTCAAGAAAGAGACGAACAGCCAAGGCCTCTGGCAATAGTATCAAATTGAAATTGCTAAATGCGGAATTTCAGAGAAAAGTGAGACAAGAAAAGTAATATTACTGGAATGAACAGTGCACAAAATTGGAAGAGTCAAACAAGCAAGGCCACATTCGTGAACTGTTCGCCTTTGTGAAACAGGTACATGCACCATTTATGTCACGCAAAGCAGCAACCATCAAAGACCGGAATGGTAAAATCCTACTGAATGAAGACCAAATCAAGCACAGGTGGAAGGAATACACAATGGAATTATATGCAGGCAATCGACTAAATCATCCCATCGGTCAGGAAAACCCAAGCGAGTATGAACCAGATGTTCTAGAGGAGGAGGTTGCCTGGGCTTTAAAACAACTACCAAACATGAAAGCCCCAGGCGTTGACAGTTTACAAGCTGAATTACTCAAGTTGGTACCTGTCTCAGCACTAACAGCACTTTGACAGCAGATATGGAGAATGAACTCATGGCCCAAAGATTGGACTAGATCAGTCTTTGTCCTGCTTCCAAAAAAGGGCGATGCACAGGAATGTGACAACTATCAGACTATTGCACTCATATCGCATGCAAGCAAAATATTGCTGAAGATTATTCAAAGACACATGGGCTACTTTGTAGAGAAGGAGCTCCCAGACACGCTGGATGGATTTCGCAGGGGTCGGGGGACCAGAGATCAAATCGCAAACCTGCGATGGATTATGGAAAAGACACGAGAGTATCAAAAGGATGTGTACATTTGCTTCATTGCTTCATTGGCTACAGCAAAGCATTCGATTGTGTTGATCACGACAAGCTATGGAAATGTTTATGGCAGATGGGCATTCCAGAGCACCTGGAGAGACTGATGTGATCGCTCTACATGAGTCAAGAAGCCACAGTCAGAACAGCTTTTGGCAACACGGATTGGTTCAAGATCGGAAAAGGCATTCGGCAAGGCTGTATTCTCTCGCCAGGTTTATTCAATCTTTATGCCAAAATGATTATGAGATGATGCAGTTTGGACGAGTCTACAATTGGCGTAAAAATTGGAGGGAGGAACATCAACAATCTACAATATGCCAATGACATGACTCTGCTTGCTGAAAGTAGAAAATACCTAGAATATCTGGTAAGAAGAGTCAAGGAAGAAAGCGAGAGCATGGAACTGTACCTCAACATCAAGCAAACAAAGATAATGACTACGGCAAGTGGCGATGCAGTCCATATATATTGATAATGAGGAAGTAAAATCGGTACGAGACTTCCTCTTTCTGGGTACTAAGATTGATCGCAGTGGAGAATCATCTACTGAAGTAAAGCAACAAATTGCCCTAGGCCGCAATGCTATGCTAGGAGTGACGAAGATATGGAAGAGTAACGATATAAGCAGCGCAACAAAAGCATGGTTGGTCAATGCAATTGTTTTTCCGATCTTTATGTATGCATTGTGAAACCTGGACACTCAAGAATGCAGATTGCAAGAGAATTAACACTTTTGAATTGTGGTGCTGGAGGCGAATGCTGCGCATACCATGGACAGCAATGAATATGAACAAGGCAGTCCTACAGCCGGTCAAACCAAAAATATAATTAGAAGGCAAGATCACCAAACAATGACTCTTGTATTTTGGACATGTCATGCGGGCTAATTCCCTAGAAACAGTGCTAACTCTTGGATTCGTCAGCAGGTCCAGTAGAAGAGAATGACAAAGACCTCGTTGGCTGGACACAATAAAGGCTGACACAAACATACCCATAAATGACCTGAAGGAAGCAGTCAGAGAAAGAGAAGCGTGGCATTCACTTATCCATAAAGTGTCCGAAAGTCGATGTTGACTAAACGGATAAAAATCATCAATACACATTTATTCCCTAATCACTATTTCCCACATCATAGTTTTGTCATGAGCAATGCATTACTATGTACGCCTAATATTATCTGACACCTCATTTTTTGGAATTTAAGATTTTGATATCCCTGTCAATTATATTTACTATTATTTTAAGTAATATACTTCTTATTTACAGAATATACAGATGTGTCCTCTTGTATCTTTGCCGAGAGCATGCATAGCGCAAGGCAACTTGCTGCACATGCATGTGCCACAGTACACATGACTTGTGCCTAGTGGCAAAGATACCAGAGTATACATCTGAGATCTCTACATATGCTTTTTACATAAACTAAAAGAACTACCTGTTAGATAATAACACATCATCAACCACTTGCTATATGATATTATATAACCAGCTGTATTTGATAACAACACATCTGATACTATAGAACCAGTAGATGATACTATTGAACCAGCTGTATACGGTTCCAACACATCTATATTTATGCTAAATGATAAGGATAATTTATAATCCCACCACAGGACCTTATACTGTTCCCCTCCTTTTTTACCTACCCTAATATTGTTTTTATTTTTGCTACACCCAACCATACCCAAAGCTAGATGATAATACAGCATATATTATATATGGCAACAAGCAATTTGAATGTGTCTCAGAGATAACTCACATGCTCACTACTAGGTTAGTAAAGTGTTTATTTCATGATAACCAAAGATTTTTTTAAACATAACCCCATTTTTTTTCCAGACATCTACAATGGATGTCTGGACTAAGTTCTATATTTAAAATTAAAGCCGCATGCTCATTCAATAAAATCCATAGCATCAACTGGGGTTTCATCCCACCAATGGATCCTGAATGGGTCCAATATATAGAAAATGTAATGATGGGCACTCACCGGGGTGTTGAAAAATGTAAACATATGGATACCTATGTCTTTTTATTTTATGTTATCACACACATTTTTGATCTTTTGATATTCTCTATATTACTGTTTGTCCATGTTATATTACAGTACATCATCTGTATGCACTGGTATGAATTAAAATACTGATAAAATATTAAATTGGGATGCCATATTTTGGGTATGTAATTAGGTGCACTCTGTAATTCCAATCTACTGCAGTGATTTATTCTATTTTTTGATGCCACTGACTTATTCTCCATGTTTTGATAGTTTTGTTTGTTTTTGTGCATGCTGGAATGAACCATACCATACACTATATGTATATATTAAGAATATTGTTTGCCCTGGTTGATTATCATTGTATCATATAATTATTGTCTTGGTTTGATTATTGATCATATGTTATTTTATATCCGTATTGTTGCCTCTTGTAAATGCACAAGATTGACACACTACCATGAGAGCTGCTGGTAAATGGGGTAGTTAGCCCCAAAAAACAAAGGTGAAGAAACACATATAATATATAACCAGTGCAGTTAAAAATAATAAGTAAGCAAATATGATGAACAGGTTTCTAATAATTGGATCAACATATAATTTATTTGACTAAAACATGCACCCTTGTGCAGTAATGAGATCTCTAATTAGAGACACAAATAATTAAAATATAAAATATGCATAGATAATACCAAGAAAATAAAAACAATAAACAAAATAGTCAAGGTCCACCAATGTAAGGGTTGGAGTAGGACTCAATCCACAGTATCCAAAAATTAATGGGTAGTAGCAGTACAATGTTACCAGTGGGCTAATGAAGCCTGGCAGGAAGTCCTCTGGCATCCAGCAATTGGTAATAGGGCTGAAGAACATTGACAAGGAATCATCCAAGGTGTATAACATGGTAACTTGTTAATAGGAAATCCTCTGGCATCCAGCAGACTGAATAGGCTGAAGCGCAATCCTTAACGAATCCTTTCAGGCTGCAAAGTTTGTCCAATGGGAGAGTTGAAAGTCCAAAATGTATATCCAACAGATGGCAAGTCCAAATAGGTGATGTATACAGGTCTCAATGCGTTTCTCTGAGCAATGACCGCTCAGCTTCCTCAGGAGTGTAAGTGTATTATTGCCTTTTATGTATGCCCCTTGGTCTGCTTTATTTGTACTGTTATTTGCGTTGTCTGCTTTTCTGTTGTTTTGCCTTTTGGGATTTTATTGACTATTGCAATTTTATCACCTATCAATAAATGTTAGGTCTAAACATTTTTGGTAGGTTGAGTGCCCCTAAAAAGAGAGTACTTTTCCTTTGATTTCTCTATATACTTCTTTTAACTCTCCTAGGTGCATCTCAACTGAGTAATTTGTTCATGCCCATATATATGTGCCTAATATTTCTTAAAAGTGAATTAATCTACAATTACTAATATTCCAGTGTTAGCACCAGTGCTCAGGGTCTCCTCCTTCCAGTTACCTTAGTTTAAATCCCTACTTGTACCAGGGACACTTGCAAAGTCCCTCTTCAGCATATTCTACTTCAGAAACAAAGCCCCTGCACTGTTTAGCTTGACAACTATGCCCCACCCCCTGAACATATGAAAGGACTTTCCAGGATTGTGAGTAGCCAGAGACCTAACTGCATCACCCCTCAAAGACATCAGCACCATGGGAACCTCTGGAGAAAGCCCTGGATCTAAGCCCATTCTCATTTAAACCAACCATGGACAAACCACAGCACAAATCCCTCAAAGTGCAAGCACTGCCAGTGGGTGATTCATGACATGTAGAGTCCCAGCTATGAAATAAAGCTCAAAACTGTGTTCCCTGACTGGAAGCACTAAAGGTAAGGGGGCTGATGGATCTGTTGGTAATGAGCTCCATTACCATTATCATTTATCCATCATTGGATAAAAGGGGGGAACACTGTGATGCAGATGTAGCATTATGATAAGCAGTGCAATATAAAGACATAGATATTAAGAAGAGAAAACAGCAAAATAGGTGACCGAATGATGAGAAATGTGAGAGAAAAGAGCAGAGAGAGAAGCAGAAAAGATCAAAAAGCAAAGGGATAAAAACTGAAAAGGTAGTAACTGTCATAAATTACACAACAAAGAAACGTGCACTAAAAATAGAATGCAATACAAATTCAGTCACAGACTACTTAGCTTGATGAAGTCACACAAAAAAAGATTGGTCCTTATAACTACATCCTTAAATAAACTAACACAAGACCACATACCCACAGACCATATATCTAAGAAAACTATATCACCAGTACACAAGCAAGCCCCCAGCCATGACATTTTAATTATTTTCAGGCTTATAAAAATAATTTTGTTCTTTTTTTTAAAGTAATTTAAATACATTGTGCTTTTGCTTTCTCCCTAATATTAGTGCACATTCTAAGAGAGCTGAAGACAGGTACCTATGACTACACTTGGATAATCGAAGTGCTCTTTTACTTTCACATTCATGACTGGATTTTGAAAACCATATTTTGAATATGACCATAAATACAGTGCTGCTCTTAAACTTAAATAAGTACATGTCAAAATCTCAAAGCATATAAAAAAAATTGTTATGTTCACATTGTAAGTTTTCTTTGAAATGCTGCAGATTTCAAGTAAGTGGTTTCTATTATCTATAATTACAGATAACTGAGAACAAATGCATTAGTATCTTATGTATCAACTGTACTGTATTTAGTGCTATTGGTTGCAAAAATGTTTGCATAAATTTATGGGGCAGTGGATGCTTGTACATATATAACATAAAAGTGATACAAAAGTCATAGAAGCTGAAATGCTAGTGATATTCAGTCTCATTTTTACCTAAAGCTTACTGGAGTATAAGTTGGCTGTAATTGCACCCACATTTAAAATTTCTTTCTAGCAACTATTAACAAACTTTATCTATTAAGGTTTCCTATGGAACCTTCTCCCTGTAAATTATGTAAAGAGTAGCCCATATACTACAGCAACTTATGCCATCTGGAGCTTGATAAATTTGGTGATAAAGCAGCCCCCATAGAACCATTTATTGGCTGCTTTTGAGATCCAAATTGGAGGACAGCAGCACATATCTCCGATATCTACTGCGCTTCCCTGTACATAATTGCTGGGATACTTAATGTTTGCAGGTATCTCACAAACATTATTTGATAAATATGCCCCCGATAGTTTTAACTGTTAAAAAATTTGGATTGCTTGAAACATAAGTGCCCAATCATTTCCCAGAATGGGCCCCAAAGCCAGTTCACTGCAAAAACAGCCCACATTTAGACTATATGAACAACTAATTTAAATGAACACTCTTGATCCCAGGAAGGGTATATTGCTTATTTTTTTGTTGTTTTCTTGACTAGATAACCCCTCCTTTTCAAGCTAGTGTCTTAGTATATAACTTGATTTTGTGTATCACTGTCTGATAGTTATATATGGGATCAGTAACTGTTGGCAATTGCTGATCCTTATGCCAATCAATATGAAAATGATCCCGCACTAGACTCAAATTTAATAACACATATGAAAACCAACTTATAAAGCAGTATAGATTAATATCTTTAACACATTAGAGTAGTTGGCGGTGCTCCCAGGAAAAATTGTGATTAACCACAGAACTGAGCAAAAAAATTTAGCAAGAATGCTAAGCAGAAAATTTTAAATAAGTATATCTTGATATGAGATTTTAAATATTAAAATATAACCTTTAATGATTTTGTTTAAAAAAATTGGGTTGTAATAATCAGACCAGTTTACAGTGATGGGCTGGTCTGCCCCTCAATGAAAAAAACACACATATGGTGTAAGAAAAATGTCAAATAGATAAATCAAAAACAATTAGTAGGACGGCGAAATTAGAATATGAAAAATCTTAAACACAATGGTGTTACACTGCTCAGGGATTAGTAACTCCGTACAACAAATTTGAGGTAATGAGGAATCTAGTGAATTAGCTCAAGGGAATACCCTGCCCCAGCGGAGGGATACAGACTTCAGATTTTCATTTTTAGAGAAGACTCGGCCATCATGTGGAAGACCACCAAGAGAAAAATGAGGAGAGGTGGCAAGAAGAGGAGGAAATCGTCGAACATGGGAATCCACATCCCCTATACGCTACTCCACATGGACCAACAAGAATCTGTAGCAGAACTCAATATCATAAATTTATCCAAACATATCTTAACATCAGACCAAATTAATATACTTCAAAAAGGATTATCTTCCTCACCCTCTAAAAAATTCAACAGTTTTCAATGGGAGAAAAATTTACGACTCTTTGGGAGGAAATTGTTTCTAACCAAGTTTTTTGCTCAAAAAAATGCAGATGATGACACCTCTACCCCTAAGACACAACGGGTAGAAGTTCCTGGAGATGACCCCCTGATGACTAGTCAGGAGCAAGAAGCAGTCAGAAACTTAGAGGAACTACTACAAGATAATTTTGAAGATATGTCACATGACACTGGGAATAGAACAAGACTTATCTGTAAAAATAAACGTAGTTTCTTTCCCCCAGAGAACATCTCACCAGAAACCAAGATATTTATGAATATGGTCTCTCGTGAGTTGGATTTACTTTATAAAAAGAATAGATATAATAGGATACCATCCAACCTGACCATACTGGAGAAAAAAGCAATTGATGAAATTAAAACCTGGGATGATATAATAATCAAACAATCTGATAAAGGTGGTAATATGGTCTTGTGGCCAAAAGATATGTATATCCGAGAATCCCACAAACAGCTATCTGACACATCTTGTTACCAACACCTTATCTTCAATACCATGGAAAATTATAAAGAAATTTATTCTTCGATCATTGATCAAGCAAGACAACATGGGACTATTACAAAGCAAGAACATGGTTTTCTCAAAGTGGATAATCCGAAAATACCCACATTTTACCTTCTCCCTAAAGTCCACAAAAACTTAACCAACCACCCGGGGAGAGCCATTGTCTCGGGGATTGGTGGACTAATGGAGAAGGCTAGTATTTTTGTGGACACGCATCTTAGATAATTTGTGACAGAATTACCGTCATATGTCAGAGACACAACAGATGTCCTGAAAAAGATCCATGATGTCAGATTGGAAGAAAATCAGTTGTTGGTAAGCATGGATGTTGAGGCATTGTATACCTGTATCCATCATGAAATAGGATTGAAGGCGGTTGAATATTTTCTTCAGATGGAAGGACTGGGGGACTTTCAGCTTTTTCTCCTAAAATTACTCAAATTTGTCCTCACTAAGAATCATTTTGTTTTTGATGATCGCCACTATCTCCAGGTAAGAGGGATAGCTATGGGGCAGCTTGTGCCCCCACATATGCTAACCTCTTCCTGGGGTGGTGGGAGCGCGAGATGGTTTTCACAGATGCAAATGAGATATATACCAGACATGTTGTCAATTGGTTACGTTACATAGATAACCTTCTCATAATATGGGAAGGCACTAGAACCCAACTTACTGAGTTTATAACCAGTCTCAATAATAATACACTAAATCTTAAATTCACATATGAATACAGTCACACCAGCATTTCCTTTTAAGATCTGAGGATCTATAAGGATAGTAACAATATGTTGGCAACTGAATTATTCCGCAAGAAGACGGCAACAAACAGAGTCTTACATGAGACTAGCTCTCATTTCCCTCCCACCATAACCAACATTTCAAAAGGGGAATTCCTAAGGTTAAAATGCAATTGTTCTGATGAGGTGACATTTAAAGAAAAAAGCACCAAACTCATGAAACGTTTGAGGGAACGTGGCTACAGCCACAAATCAATCAAACGAGCCAAAACAGAGATTAATTCCATCAATAGGGACACTCTTATCTTTCAAACAAAAGAAAAGAAGAAAGACTCTAACAAAATTCGGTTTGTGGGAGATTATTGCAAAGAATGTAGAGAAATTAAGAGAGCTATACAAAAACATTGGCCCATTTTGTTATCTGATCTTGTTCTTGCGGATAGATTACAACCAAATGTCACTATGAGTTGGAGAAGATCACCTAATCTTCGTGACCATCTGGTTAATAGTCATTTCATTAAAACCAAATATAAACCATCATCTATTACAGGCAGTTATGCCTGTGGAACGTGCAAAGCTTGCAAATACATCTGCAATAAACAGGAAGTCAAGGATATTTTTGGTACTACCATTGAGATAAAGGATTACTTCAACTGTAAAACTTCAAATATGGTCTACTGTATTTCCTGTCCTTGCAATAAGATGTATATTGGAATAACCACAAGGATGTTAAAACAGCGCATCCTTGAACATGCAGGGAATATAGGTAATGCATCAAGGGACTTAATCAATATGAAACAAATCACTACGGTGGCCAGACACTTTTATTCTCTCCGACATGATAGTACGCATCAAATGAAGGTCTTTGGTTTAGAACGTATTAGGATGGGTATCAGAGGTGGTGATACCATGAGAGAACTCCTCATGAGAGAAAGTGAATGGACCTTTAAAATGGGCACTTTGGCCCCTAGAGGTTTAAATGAGTTTATCAATTACTCAGTCTTTTTGAAGAAATATTAAAACCTACTTTTGTATCTAACTTTTTATCATAGATAGTGCATCAAATAACATATAATTCAACATACATTCTTTTTGAACAAAGGATAAGCCTGCACTTTATATGAGCTCAAGAAGGATACTATCGATATGTGTACATTATGCACATGTTCATATATATGTATATGCATATGTATACAATATTTCTGGCTATCTATATAGCTAATGATATATTTAGAGTTTTATACTAGACATGTATCATTACATGATTATATTAATTTTCCCTTTTCTTTTTCCCTTTTTCCTCTCACAACACCAATTATTTAGTGTCATTCACCCAGCATTTTTTTAGTTTCTATTTCCTCCCCCTTTCAAGAGTTCACTATGGTAACATACTTTCACCTTTTTCTCGTGTATGTGCGGATTTGGATGTATGAAGGGCGCGCATGCAGACATACGTGTGGGTTATGCATGTATGCTCGCACACATCTATGAGATATTTATCCCTATTGTATATATCTTCTTATAGGGATCACTGTTTCCTTTCACATGACACTTATTTCTTTCATTATTATACACTCACCTTTTTTCTTTTTTTACACACTTCGCACACACTTTTTATTTACATTGGGCACTATGTTACTATATTTTCATATTTATTAACATATGCACATATCATATTTTATTGTACCACATAATGTCCTGATAATATACGCAGCATCACATTGTGCGAGGTTCATGGCTATCTGATTGTACAGCATAATGCCTTGATAATATACACAGCATCACATTGTGCGAGGTACACTGATATATTTGTTCTCTAAATAGTATCATTACATGATTATATGTCACATACTTTCACCTTATTCTCGTGTATGTGTGGATTTGGGTGCATGCAGGGTGCGCATGCAGATATACGTGTGCGCTATGCAAGTATGCTCGCACACATCCATGAGACATTTATCCCTATTATATATATTTTCTTATAGGGATCACTGTTCTTTTTCACATGACACTCAATTCTTTCACTATTATACACTCACCTTTATTCTTTTTCACATACTTTGCACACCATTTACATTTACATTGGGCACTATGGCCCTGATTCAGAGCCGGACGCTCTGACCAGAGCGCTCGCTCTGAATCAGGGCCCACCTCCATTAATATGGAGCGTCCTCCTGGACGCTCGTATAGCTGTGGGTCACCACCCACAGCATATACGAGCATGCAGGATGTTGGTCGCGATGGTCTTGACCATCGCGACCATCGAAACTGCGAGCAAAAGCCTGCGGTTGAGTTTTTCAACCACAAGGCCAGGAGTGATTTTGGCTCTATCAGAGTCAAAATCACTCCCACTGACATCACTAGTGATGTCAGTGGGGCCGGCTTCAGACGGTAGGCATTCCCTTGGGAACGCCTCCGTCTGGCAGGCACGCCCCCGGCACGCCCACCAAAGGGGGCGTGCTGTCAGTCAACATCGACAGCACGCCCCCTTTAATGAGACACTCTGAGCGAAGGAAAGTCCGTCGCTCGTCGCATCTCGCGCATGCACACGATGGAGCTCCCTCCGTTTTGTGCATGCGCAGTGCAGACCATCGACCCACTTGCGAGCGGACAGCCGCTCACGAGTGGGTCTGAATGAGGGCCTATGTTACTACATTTTCATATTCACTAATATATGCACATATTTTATTTTATTTTCAATTATTTTTTGTTAATTATCTCACATATTGATAGCACACTTGCTCATTATTTACAGCTGTGCTATAACGGCTTTTCCACCTTTTTTCTTATATTATTAATTTTATAATTATACATTAATTATTTATTCCCAGCTTCTTTAATATTACGATTATTATTATAATATTTATTTGCAACTTATATTTATATATTTTGAGCTAAAGCAACTGCAGACTTAGATTCCTAATTGTCCAATTCTTGCAATCTATGCATGGAGGATCTATAATGAGGTCCCTATTGGTTAGAATACCTGTCTATCAAGTGTACTAACTTCTGATTGGTAACATGCGTGTATGTAATAGCATGACTCAGATGTCAGGTTAGGTTGTAGGTGAACAAGTCGAGGCAAAACGCGCATACTACCACGAGCTCCTGCTCATTACACAAGGGCACCTTCCCTCACTGTGGAGGGGATCTCCGTTCAACCATCACGATACAGGTATTTTCCTTCCATAGGTGTGACACTCCCACGGCGCATTTGGCCTCTGCAATGCCTTTGGCAACAGAGACCATCTAACACCTTGCACGGGACTTCTCACACCTATCTTCATCTTTTTTTCTATTGGCATCACCGGAGTCCCTCTCTCATCTGGTGTCCTCCTTGCAATGACACTAGACAGTAGAGGGGACAGAGGGTGCACAAGTGCCGTACTATCTACATTAGCCTAATATATACAATATTTTATTTTTTGTATGGCTACAATTTATTGATGCATTTTCTTATGTTTAATGTTTATTCACACAATTATTAATGCTGTAACCTGTACTGACTCAATAATTACATATACCATATGGTGTAATTTACATATACAATTGTTTTATTATTTGTCCCTGTATACTAGCAACAATTCACTGGAGTCATTAGGGTTTTACACCCTCATTGTGTTTAAGCACTCCCAGTGCCAATGAGTTGGCTGCACGGTGTCAATAAAGCTGGGAAACACCATTGTGTATAGATGTTTATTTTTATCAGGAGCTCCTGATTTATTGTACAGGGGCACTATTCCTTACCATTAGCGGGAATCTCCATTCAGTTACCACGATTTTGGCATCTTCCTTCTATAGGTGTGACACTCCCGCGGCAAATTTGGTCTCTGCTATGCCTCCGGCAACAGAGACCATCTAACACCTTACACGGGTTATTTCATACCTTTCTCCATCTTTTTTTCTATCGGCATCACCGGAGTCCCTCTCTCATCTGGTGTCCTCTTTGCAATGACACTAGACAGCAGAGGGGACGGAGGTTGCATAGTGCTGTACTATTTCTAATAGCCAAGAACATATTTTTGTTTTATTTATATTCTGTATGGACCAACATTTACAGCAGCCTCCATTTGATATTGATGCATGTTTTTCATCTCAGTGTTTTTTCAACACATTTATGAATGACACTATTTATGTTGATTTAATCATTATATATACTATATGTTGTATTTCATACATCTAATTATACTATTGGCTGTTCCTGTATACTAGCAATAACACGCTGAGAGTATTTGGGTATTATACCCTTATTATGTTATAGTACTCTTAGTGTTATCAAATTTGTTGTACGGAGTTACTAATCCCTGAGCAGTGTAACACCATTGTGTTTAAGATTTTTCATATTCTAATTTCGCCGTCCTACTAATTGTTTTTGATTTATCTATTTGACATTTGTCTTACACCATATGTGTGTTTTTTTCATTGAGGGGCAGACCAGCCCATCACTGTAAACTGGTCTGATTATTACAACCCCATTTTTTTTAACAAAATCATTCAAGGTTATATTTTAATATTTAAAATCTCTTATCAAGATATACTTATTTAAATGAGTGCCCCAAGAAGGACATTTTCTGCTTAACATTCTTGCTAAATTTTTTTGCTCAATTGCTGGTCCTTGTAGTGCCACAATAGAGGCTATTGTGCATTAACTATTAATTTAAAAACAAATGCATGTATGACCCAATATAGGAACTCTCATTATTTAGATGTAGGACAACTCTTATCAGAAGTGTCACAAAGTTACTAAGTAGCTTATCCTACAGTATTTAATGTGTATAACTACCCTTCTGCCTTTTATTGACATATAGAAAGCTTCCTTTATTGCTGTTTTTGGCAGTGTGCTGAGATATTGGTGTGTTGTCTAAATACTCATTTTCAAGAACCTATTAAGGATATAAATTGATTTGAGTAACTTCCATTATGTTTATCATAGCAAAACTGCAAAAACTCATGTTCAATTGACTGAGTTAATTTCTGCATTAGTCCCAATTTGTCTATACACTAAAATATGCCGTATATATTTATTGGAGAGGAGCATTTGCAAGTGCAATCACCACCTGTAATGAAACAATATGATGTACAGATGTGTCCTTGCTCATCTAGGCTCAATACACCATATAGTGCAATATACCTGGTGTGAGTGAGCCACCAGGTCCCATGCAACTCTGTTAGGATTGGGTGACCTTTTTTGGCAAAAATGTGTCTAAGTCAATGATGAAGCAATGTGACACATCTAGGAAGCACCAGGATACTGTTGATCAATTTGATATGCCATGCTTGTACAGTATATCTGCGTGTGAAACTTAACTTGGAGTGGAAAAATGCTGCAACTGCTGCATCATAGCCCTTTGTTTGCTGATTTAGAAACTCAGTCTCACACAGATATATACTGTAAGTGTCGCATTTCAAATTAAAGATGCATTTTTGGCAAAAAAAATGCCCAGTGCTGGCAGAGTCTCATGGAACCATACGGTAACTGCAGCAAAGACAAGTGAGGGCATATCTATATATTACGTACTATAAAATAAATTAATTCATTAAAAAATGTAGATTGGAACAATCAACCAAATAATCAACCAGCCCAAGACTGTCTAGACTAGGCTTTTTTATACTACTGCATAACAGGGGAAAGCCTTTATAATACCCCTTTCACACCAGAGCAAAAACCTGGGTTATTGCTTGGTCTACCCGGGTTGCAGCTCAGTCTAAAAGGGTCCCTGAAAAATAAACAGGCAATCCAACCCAGGTAGCTACCAGGGTCGGACCCAGGATGGACCTGGGTAATGGTTCAGTGTAAACGGCGCAACCCGGGTTATCTGAACTGGATCATGCCTAAAATTAGCTGATTGGTGGTTGTTGAGCAGTCACCTCCCACTTTTCATGAACTCACGAGTTTATTAGGGAAGACCCAGGTTCAGTGTAAACATGGCTGAATTGTTAATAACCCAGATCAATACTGCTGTGTAAATGGTGTCTGACCTGGGTTGGAACAATGTCTGAAACCCAGGTCGGACCAGGGTTTTTGGTGGAAAAGAGGTATAACTGATCTAACTGCATTGTGACACTAGCCTCTGACTTGTTAGCACAGGGCTAGAGCCTCACATGGATGTGGTTTTGGCCAAGATTTGAGGATAGGTGGAGGTAACTCTTTTAAAGCAATTAAAATGTCTCAAAATACAAATTAAGTTAAACAATTGATACTCCTCCAACATAGAACATGTTTAAGCAATATTGAAAATTGGTTTTATGTTAAATTCAAGCAATAGTATATTTCCCAGGTACCAGTTTTCTGATCATTCATATGTCAAGCTTCTAAATTATAAATAACTGATCAGTTATATAACAAAAATATCACAAAGCCATACATTAGTTAATAACACAAGTGCATATTAAATCACTGGCTTAAATATATTATGTTTTTATATATCAAATCACGTCATTCAAACTGGCAAAATTATTGTGTTCTTTAAGGAAATTAGAGCAGAACTCCATATATAAATCACTATCTCAGGGAGGAGGGGAGTTAGTCATTCATATTTTTATCCATATATACATAAAACCCACTTAACCTGTCATTAACTACAATGCATAATAGGTTTGGGGATATTTTGTTTATATTATTATTTCTGGATATAGTGCTATTTCTATATATGTTTGTGTAACATAATCTAATGTACGGTACTGTATTTCTATTTATTTTCTAATTTAGCTCTCATAAAACCGGTTTCAAGTGTAGTATAACAACGTACTGTTGCCATTTGATCTATACAGTGTTGCAAACTAGATTTACACAATACCATTGATACAGATTTCCTCAATGTCCCTATTTTTGTTGCTGTGCATTGTAGTTTGCAACACATTTATGTTTAAGTTGTTATATGGCTATATTGTGATTTGAGCTGCCCAGTTTCCATAGACCTTTTTTTTTCTCTCTTATGCGATTATACTAACACATTACTGTGTGTGGGATTCACATCTGATTACATAATTGTTATTCTATGTTAACAAATACTTTGCCATGTATTCAGAGATTTAATGTATCTTTAAACTTATTGAAAATAATATCTTATAAATATTATCTTTGCTATTTTGATAACTAGTGAACACTTTTATATCCTTCCTTTATTTTATTATTAATGCTATATTAAAAGGTAAGGTTTTATCATTTATCATTATATGTACATTTACATTTTTCCCCAGTCTTGTACTTTCTTCCTGTTGTGTAATAGCCTTTTGTGTTACTTTAATATCCTATTGTTTCTTGTCATAAACTTGAACCACTAGGCTTCACCAAAACAATTTTCCTTTTGTTGGAACCCATGGAAGGGGTTGCATTATTTATGACACTGCAGCATAGAGATAATCTTGTGCTTCTATATGTACTGCAGTGCATACTATTGCCATGATGATCCTGAGCATCTGATATGGGCGTTGCCTTGTAATACTGTGTGTGCAGTAAATCATGTGAATCATAAGAGTGAGCCAGGTGAGTCAATCATGCACCTCTATAGCCTAGAGTTAGGATACTTACTGACAGGTGTTGGGATCCGAACACTGTCGGGATGCCAGTGTCAGGATTCAGAGCGATGCGATCACGAGCGCAAGCATCTTGTACCCAACCCAAATTAAGGATAGTCTACTGAGGTTCATATGGATCTGTGTGAAGATCAAACTCAGGACCTGATTCAGACCTGCTCACTAGTAAGCAATCGCTCATTGCTGGTGATGTTATCAAATCTACACATGAGTATACTTCCAGTGTGTGTGCACAAACTAGTACGAGCGATCAGGATGCACTCGCTCACCCTGCAAAGACAGCCCAGTGGAATGAGTGACATGAGAGGCCATTTGTGGGTGGTAACAGGGGCAGGGCAGTAGTAACAGGGGAGTGGAGTTGCGGATGATTGGTTCAACACCATTTCAGAGGCGTGCATAATTAACAGGCAGCATCATAGTACACGTCACTGGGTTCAATTATACACTGAAGTGCTCGCAGTGCTTGTGGTAGGGTACACTCAACCGCAAGTGCTGTGGTCAGACCCGATGGAACCCGATGTACCAATGGTTGTATTTATTTCCTGGTGATGACGTATGCTAGTGGGTGGATAAAGACAGGCTGGTGGGCATCTATAAACACAAAGTGATCGCACACCAAGACAAAGTGTGTGTACTTATGCCTTGCCATATGAGCGGCTGCCTTGACATCACCTGGCTGAATTTCCATACGCTGGGAGCGAGTGGACGCATCTAGCGAGCGGGTCTGAATCAGGCCCTCAGTCTCAATTACTTTATCACACCATTACTTTGCATAAAGGACATTTACATGCCCCTCCCCTCCCCATTCTTCCTCTCTAAATTTAAAAGTCATATGCACGCTATGAGAATTAATCTTCTTACAAATGGAAGCATAAATCTTCTTTCTGTGCATGTACAGTATTGAAGGGAATGTTTTATGCAAAATAAGATCAGTGCATCCAACTCTGTATGAGCAAATGCAATACCTAATTTGCAATCACTGGTTATGCAGCAATATTTATATAAAAAAGTACAGTATTTGGAAACAGCCAAATTCACAAATTTGTTAGGTAGGTGAGTGGCTGTGTAGGTGGGTGACATTTTTCCCTACAAGCCCACATCAGGCTTTCTATCATCCCTGTTTGCTACATTGTGCCCTCATATTGGCACCTGGGATAGAAAATGTCTTAAACCAAAGAGAAGCAGACACCCCTTATTGAGCATCTGGATCTTCCCTCAATCTGATGATGACCATATGGGGGAAATTGCCAATCTAAGTAAATACAGTGCTCATTCACTTGTGAAAGCTCAAAAAAATTCTGATATTTTTTTACTTTGTTGGATAAAAAGTTTGCACCTCTAAAGGACTCTATTGATTCAGCTACTGTATGGCACATCTTCAACAACATTATCAGGGCTTCAAGGAGTCAGAGCAGTGAACCTTTAAAACTCAACAAATGATTCATACTCAGGAAGCATCCATTCTGGCCTTATACGATAAATTGTAGGCTCTGGAAAAATCAACACCTGAAAATGAGATTATAAAATGTCTTCTTTCATGTACAAATTAATGGGGGCATTATAGTATTCAGTAAGAATCTTCATTATAAAACTTTAGACATCTGCTCTATCCTTCAGGCAGATATTTATTTATTATGTTGAAGTATTATGTCCATTATACTCTTGCCTCTACAGGATCTAATGCTGCATTCTTATTTTTCTGCAAAGTTTTACACCCATCTCCAGTAGTGGGCTAAGGGATAAATTATTCTGCCATATGGTGAGGGAGGGGCTATTTGACATTACTGAAGCAACAATGTTTGAGGACACATCTGTAGATTGACACCCGCAGTTAGGTGGCAGAGCAAGACACCATCTGCATTTACATTTTTAACACACTCTATTCAGTCACTTGACCTTTGGAGATACAAACATCATGCTTACATTTTAGTATAAGCTTTTCTCTCATCCCCAACATACTTCCCCCAGAAGAGATTTATGGTTGGTGTCCTCAGCCCATCTTAACATGATAACAGACTGTGGAATCGATAACATTGCTACAGTATTTCATGCCTTCATTTGGTTTATTCTGAGGCTACCTGCTCAGCAATGCATATGTTATAATTAAAGGTTTCTGGCTTATCTGAAATGTTACAGAAACACACATAAGTGTGACAAGTGCTTCTAAAATGGGGCACACAAGACATCACAGCATATTATAAGGTCTATGACATTAAAATTAATTGCGCAAGTAATAGTTTTGACCTACAGTACACTTATAACAAACATATCTGTAAATGTCAACAGACTTTTTAAAAACTGACAGTTAATGGTGTATATTAGGAGTATTCAACATGCGGTCCTCCAGCTGTTGTGGAATTACACATACAGTACCAGCATGACCAGACTCAATTTTAGCATGCCCTAAAAGCAAAACTGTGTCAGGGCATGCTGGAATGTGTAGTTCCACAACAGCCAGAGGGCCACATTTTAAATAGCCCTGGTGTTAATACTAATACCTTCCCCTTACACAGGGGCACCAGACAGGGGTGTATCTATAATGGGTGCAGGGTGTGTGGGGAACACGGGCCTCTGGGTCCAGGGGGGCCCAGCACCGCACACCCTGTACCCATAATATTACTTACCTCTCCAGAGTCTCACGTCGGCGCGGGGGTCTGGCACTGTAAAACGACTGGAAAATGGCTGTGGCAGCCACTTTCCCATCATTTCCACATGCACAGTACAGGGAAAATTGCCGCTGTGGCCATTTTCCCGGTGACCTGTGCATTCATTATAGACTCTGGGCACACTCTAGTGCCCACAGTCTATAACTCTGGCGCTGCCGGCGCACAGCTCAGTGCGCTGCTGGCGCCGGGCGGAGAGGAGGGGGTTCATGTCGGAGACTGCACACGGCCCCCCTCCTCTCTAGAAACACCCCTGGCACCAGACATGGATGCCCCCTTGTCCCCACTGCTATTAAATTTGCCATTGGTTCCCCTTATCCACAACTTTGTGAACAGCATTGCTTAGTAGGGTATTTTGGTAAAAGGCCAGGAGCGAAAGGTATCTACCTTTGCAGACGACCTTTTCCTGTCCCCTTCATAACTACCGTGTGGAAATCTCAGTGGCTATTATCATATTCAATTATTTTCATCTGATCTTGGGCTTCTTGATTAATAACTTTCTAAACAGAGACATTGCTTGGCATTAAGAGATGAGGGGGGTGATTCCTTCCTTTCAATGGACATAATCTACCATTGTATAATAGCTCATTCCTCATTGTTATATACAGTGAATTTCCCAGAGCTGACCAAACACATCTAATCTGATTTTAATTCCTGGTGGCACCTCCCATTCTTTATATAGGGTATTTTCACTTAATAAAAATGATTTGCTTTATTTGATTCGTATATTCAATCCAAATGCTGCCACTGTTAATTATGAAAGCTGATATACATGTACATACAGCAATTGATAAATATATTTTGAATAATAAATTACCTTGCAACTTGTGCAAATTTCAACAGCCTCTGAACTAGGTGATGTTTCCCTTCCCTGTTTAGGTACTATGCTTAATGGCTGACTACAGGCATTTATTGGATTGGATGCACAGACAACTTTACACTTTTCTTTTTAGCAGACTTCTTTCCACATATTCACTTAACCAGTTACAGTATCTACCCACCTTACTCTCAGGCTTTCCTACTACCCTTCATGATTATTTGTTAATATCACTTACTTGTGAAGTAGGGGTGATTTGTTTTATATGTGGCCATCCAGATGCTAAACTCATGCAATGTATATGGTCATCAGATAAAGTGCAATACTTTTGGATGTCTGTTCAAAATTACATCACATGGGACTTGGGACTTAGGGCCTGATTCAGAGCCGGACGCAATTAGCGCTCGTTCGTCCAGAAAATAGGGGTGGCTATTCAAATCAACCATTCGCTCTTTGCGGTCTGGTCACGCCTCTAGGTCTGAACGAGCGAACCAAACTTGCGGTCATTTTTTTAAAAATTACGCCCCCTGGCCACTCACATCCTACGTCATGTCCGCTATTTATTAGATTAATCGAGTACATCGACCAGGGTATGTACTGCTCGCTATTCTTGGGGTTGGTTTTTCCTACCACAATTTTGCGAGCAGTTCTGACTATAAAATAACCCAGTGACGTGGTCAATGATGCTGCTGTTTTAATTATGCACACCCATAAAATGCCCGTTTTGACCTTTAAGCACGCCTGCGTTCAGATCCCCACTCCCCGTTTTCAAGCACCTTCCCCCGTTACCACCCACATACGCCTCTTTCTGTCACTCAAATTATCAGGCATTCGCTATTTTGCGAGCACATGAATTTCGACCACACTGACTGGTTCGCGCATGCGTATAATGATCCGTACGCATGCGCAGTTGGGCAAACATCGCTCGGAGCGAACGAGCGGCCGCTTACGAGCGGCTCTGAATCAGGCCCTTAATTATGTTATTAGCTGTGAATGGGCTTTCTGGAACCTTATCTCACCATCCCCATGTGTTAATAATCCTCCTGGAGTCAAGCTGCTATTAGTCAAGGTTATGTTAAAGTTGCTGCTAAGAAAAGCATTCTGTCGGAATGATTTGCAACTGAAGTTCTCAGTTTACTTTTACTGTTACCCCATCCCTTCTATTCTTATAAAATGGACTGGGCAGAAATGTCTATTGATAAGGAGGGAGGGGAAATAATTCTCTATATGGTTACCATACATTTGTACTTTTTCCCTCTGGCTCAATCTGCTATTAGGCTGGCAGTTCACTTGACCATTTGGTACAATTTGGAACCAGTGGTAGCTGGTATTGCATCTTTTAATTGTACATCTTGTGCTCTCTTTTCTCCATAATCATTCTTTGTATCTTTGTACTTATTGTTTTTCTTGTTGCTGTTATACCTTTTTCTTTATGCAACATATATCTAAATGGTAGGAGTACTAACTGTGTATAGTAGATGGAGTCTTAAAAACTTAAAAACTTGTTTGTAAACTTTACAAAAAATAAAGTGTTCTGAAGTTTTTGCACAAATGAAGCAGGAAATAACATAGCCTTTGGCATGCAAACTTTTAGGGGGACACCAAACAGACCTGTAAAGAAGGCAGGGCTGGAGTTACTGCTAGGCAACCTGGGCACTGTACTAGGGCCCAGCAGGTCCCATTAGGCCCATGGACGGCCCCCAAAATCTGACCCTGACCATCACAAAGACAGGCTCAGTGATGGACATATTGGTGGTGCAGATGTTGCTTTGCATCAACACCTGCAGCAATGAAGGGGCCCACAGCAGCATTGACAGCACTGCTAATAATGAGTCTCACTGACACATAACAGTACACTGCAGCAGGCCATAACAAAGAAGGTGGAGGCAGACTGGCTAACCTCATTTCCTCCCCTAGCATCTCCTCTCCTCTTAGCACCACTTCTCTGACACTGCTGTTACCAGGGGCCCGATGTCACAATCTAGTGACCGGCCCCGGTGTGAAAACCAAAGGAGAGAAGCTACAGTCAGGGTTAGATCTAAAGTCAGACATGCCGCGCCGGATCTCCTCCATCTCTCTTTGGGCTCTTGCTGTGTTGGCCAGGGGATAATACTTGCTGTAGCTTCTCTGCACAAAAACTAAGTGAAAGGTCAGTTCTTCACTCACAGTTAACTCCTGATTTGCTCTCTCTCTCTCCTTCTACTAGCATTGTCTTTCCTCAGCTCTCATGTTAAATCCCCTTTTTCTGTCTGCCTGTCTCCCCAACTGATACTTTCCCTTCATGTCATAATGAACCCTTTTGACTCAATTTAATCCCTTTACACCCTCCTTCAGAAACCTAACATACACTTTGCCCTTACCCTTCAACCTTTGCCAGTCACTCACTGCTTCTCCTTGTCACCCTCTCCCCACTACATTCCCCCTTTCCTATCACCCACTGCCCATCACCCTCTGCCTCTTGATATCACATTCTCCATGTTCCCTTCTCCCCATCATTCTGTGCCTCTTCCTGTCACCCTCTCCATTCATCCGCTCCCTGTCACATACTGCCTCACTCTAAGACTCTCTTTGCCACCCTCTCTCTTTCACTCACTCTTCATCATCTTCTGCCTCTCCCTGTCACCCACTGACTCTCCCTGTCACCCTCTCCCTTTCACCCTATCTCCCTCACCCTCTACTTCTCCATGTTACCCTTTACCTGTCACCAACTGCTTCTCCTTATTACCCTCTGCTTGTCACCCAATCCCAGTCACCCTCTGCCTCACCCTGTCACACTCTTCCCTTTGCCCCTCTCTCCATAACCATTTGCATCTCACTGTTACCCTCCCGCCATTCCCCTCTCTCTCTCTCTCCACATTCCCCTCTGCCTCTCTGCTTCACCCTCTGACTTTCCCTGTCACCCTCTAACTCCCCCTGTCACCCACTGTCATATTGTTATATATATATATATATATATATATATATATATATTATCCTTACAAAGTTCATCCATGAATTGTTTGACGGTATCTTCTTGCCTAGTGCCCCATGAGGTCTAAATCTGGCTTTGCAAAAAAACAGATGATATTGCTAACTCCATGATGACCTGTCAATATATTTATACATCAATTTGTGATATGACATGCCATCACAGAATTCCTGGAGCAAAAATTAAGAAGGTTTTTACAGGAGATCATTTTGCTGATTGAGAAAAATCTTGGTTTATGGCAACATTGAGGTTTGAGTATGATAGAAAGAGGAAAGCTTAGGATGTTCATTATGGAAATATCAAGTTGAAGCACCAGCCTTCAAGCTGTTTGATCTTAGCCTATATTGTATATTGTATGTTACAACATGGTTGAAATGAGAGAAAAATAAGACATTTTTTCCTGAGTCTCTTGGCTTTTTCAATATACTCCAGATTATTAGAATTAATATAAAGTTATATAGTAACATGATGTGCTCCAACAAATCACTATTTCATATGTATTTAATTGACCTCAGATTTCTGAGGGAAAATGAGAACAGGGTTGCAATCTTTTATGATTACTAGAGTATTGGGGCAGACTAGCTACAGCTCCGACTCCAATGTTAACTTCACCAAGCAATCAATGTTAATATTAGGGTATTTAGTAACATTCACTATGAGCAAAATTTTAAAAGAAAATTGGCATAAAATTCCAGAGAAAAAGAGTAATTTAAATAATTTAAGATTAGCAAAGGTTTCAATGTTTCTTGTTGCAGTTCTTATTAAAAATGTACTGCTCTACAAAGCAAGCACAGCCCTAGAGAGTGACAAAGTTATATCATATTGAGTCCTTGATTTATCTTAACTCAAGCTCAGTGCTATTGGAAACAGGTTTGGAGTATTCAGGAAAAAAATAAACCACTATCTTGTCTCATATCCTTTTTTCTTCTTTAACTTTTAATAGAAATGTTCATAGCCAAGATTAAAAGTAGGGTTAGAATCCAAACAGTATTTTATAGGTTCAGAAAGATCTAAGTGGTTAAGATCCAAATAATGACATTTATAATTAGTAAAACATTGGTTTTATGCACTATGTCCTGTGGGTAGATAGGATTATTCTAGTAAACATAGATTTGATGCTGCAGAAAAACATGCAAAAATGCATCAAACCCATCATGCAGAAGATATAATTCTTTGAGAAATGATTTAGAGATGAGAGGGATATATGCTCAAGATCAAGATTGAATTCCCAGGTTTTATGATTTCCTTGCAATGTTGTATATAAGATTCCCACTCTTTGTTATGCTGTATCACAAACTGTGACTTACAGAAGGTTGCAGAACAGTTGAAAATTTTCATGAATACTGTAAACATCTTATATATGTCATGGTTCCTGCTGATTCAGTCAGGTAGATTTACCCTAGGTTTCAAAATACAATCTGGCAGAACAAGATGAAGTCCTTCGATGCAACAACTCTAGTGAAAAGCTTCCAAAACTTGATCTTAACTTCTCTCTTTTGTAGTATAGAACTGTTATAATATCATATCTTCCTACTCAGAACCATCCTGTAAGCACCAAAAATGTGGTTATCTAAGCTCTCATAATTGCTTGTCCTTTAGATTTTTGCACAGATGTTAAGATATTCCCTAGTTTTGGTTAAATTATGGCAAAAATGTAGGAAAGAGATAATGGAGGAAATGGTAGGAAAATGACAATACTGGAGACTAGAAGCAAGAAGCAGATAAGTAGTGTTAATAATATTAATCTGAGTAAATAGGACCAGTATCAGAAAACAGTAAGCAAAATATAAAAGCGCTGCGGAATATGTGTGCGCTATATAAATAACTGGTAATAAATAAATAATAAATAATAAAGGTAAAACAGATTCAAAGCTTTGATGAGGCAGAGGTTATTATAGCCAGTGGCAAAACTGAAGGTTAGGGCAGGCAGAGTTCAACCAACTTTAAAGATTCAGGCTATTTCCTTATGCAGGAAACAGCAAGTTATAAACACTAATGATACAGCACAAGAACATATAATAGGCAGTGATATTAGAAATGTCATGTGACATGCATGTGGAATTATACTCCCCAATCAGGAAGCAATACCTCCACATATGCAACAGTCATCAAAATGCATTAATCATAGATCAAAGTGTGCACACATATTGTATCCAGACATGCCTTCATCTGCATTTCTGAAACTATCTTTTTCTAGATTTGTAAGTCCTACTATGTACAAACAACATTATTTTTTATTGTAATCTTTAACAGCTTTTTTCTAAAATACTGTTTAGAAAAACCCTAATTATGTTTTAAATATTCCATGATAAAAGGACAACAGAGCAGCCTTATGGTAAATATACACAGTACTATCTGTGCCACCAACGGCTTGAAAGATATCTTTCAAAGATATCTTAAAGATATCTTTTAAAGATCTTTCAAAGATATCTTTCAGTGAAGTCATCCTGCCACATCTCTGAACAGGCAAAGTTGACTATATTGTCCAAGTTTGCCTGCATGCATGGATAATGAAAGATCTTTATCGTCCACATCGTTGGTCGTTGACAGGTTGGTAAGTACATAAAAATTAATGATATGAACGATAACAATATGAATGATATTGTTATCGTTCATATCATTCTGTTTTATCACTCCGTGTGTACGCACTTTAATTTACATAAGTCATCTTTGTATGTGGCTGTTTACATTATGTTGGTCAACATGGGTCTGGAAATGTGCATTCCCTTTTAAAAAGAATAAATGAACAAAATTCATGGGGAAAACAATTGAGGCTAATTACACAAAAAAATGTAACAAAAATCTGCAGGAATATCATTGAGACTGGATTTACCATTGTAAAAAAAATATATTTAGGTAAAAACCTGTTGAGATGGTTTCAACAACCCATGACAAAAAGAAAAAAAGAAAGTGTTAAAAAAATTTGGTTCTATCCATAGAAAGTCTCTAATTCAGATTATTAAACTCTTGCCAGGTCATTTTAGGACAAAAAAGCCAGCAATGCTGTAACAGCCAGCAAAGCCATAATAGTCAAGAGTTGGATATTTTCCTTAAAATATGTAATGGAACATCTCTTTATTGCCTTCCTAGTGAAATGTGTGGAATGGGGGTGTCAAAACAAGATTCTCATGGGCCTAAGGATTAAGGAGACTTGCCCATCAAAGTAATGACCTGCACCCCTTCTCTGTGTACTCTCCTGGAGTGAAAAAACTAAAAGTTGGTAATTATGACATAGATAGATCACCCACACTACAGCAATAAAGTAGATATAAAGGTAACCGACAAACAGCATGTCAACATGTTAGGCATATCAACATGCAGTATGTTGACATTAGAGATGTGCAGTTCAGTTTTCCTGAAAAACAAACACAAATAAACCTAGTGGTTCTGAGTTGAATTGAAACCCAGCTTGGAATACTTGGGGTTCCGATTAGAACTGAGCCCCAGTTTGGGTCTGCTGTAGGTTCAGAACTTGGATTTAAAAATCAAATCTTGGTTTCAGATTATATGTAGACATGTCCAAATTACATGATTTTAACTGTTTTAATTAATTTTAAGGAAATTCAAAACCATAACGATCATCCAGCACACCACCAACCCACCAACAATAGCCAACATCCCGGGATCAATGACCATGGGTCCCTATAGTAACCTGGTTGATATCGACCAGGTTGGCCTGCATGCACAGGCGATGGACGATATCGTTGGTGGGTTGGAAGGGACCAAAAAATGCATGATATGAATGATATCGATATGATCGATATTGTTATCGTTCATATTGAGCATTTTAATCATCCTGTGTGTATGCACCATAAAAGTCCTTGTTTTAAGGCTATTAATGCCGGTTGATAGATGGTATAATCAAACTGATTGAGGTACTAATTAAATCACCTGAGCTTAAGCATGCATATCCTTAAAACCTTGACTTTTAGGGTGCCTTGAGGACCGAGTTTGGGAACCACTGTCTTATGGTATATATACCTCTGTACTTAATAAGATATACAAATCACCCATTTGTTCAAATGGGACTTCTTGCACCCATACACCAAAATAATTTTTCCTTAGTAACCTAAGAGTGAGTTGGAAATATTGACAGGTTTCAGTGGCAGCACAGTCCCAACACCCAAAGCACAGCTAAAGAAGCTCAATACAACAAAATTTCTATGCCATCAAGATTGTGTATCATTGCAAGTGATATGCCTCCCAAAAGATGTACCTATGTGTAAATGCATATAATTGCAGTTTTGTAAAATTTTATTAACTGTGTTAATATTTACCCACCCCTTCCCTTTCCCTCTGCTGTTGTAATATACAGAGATTTACTTTTTTCAATATAAAATCATATTGTTTTGTTAAAAATTAACTGAATTAAAATATATGAGAATATAATACATTACATAGTCATACTTAATTTAACATATGCTTGTTGTTTAATATTTGTAAATATCTATGTCATGCCTTAAGTAAATGATTATGCAATTATGCATATATTAACAAAAAAAACTGCATTGCTTTTACTTTAAGATTAACTGTCTGCATATACAGTATACTGTTCATATATTTTTTACTTGGCAAGATATATTTATATTTACTAGTATTTGTTGAATGATGGTGTTTCTGTAAATTAATACTTATTTGAATTTTAAATCACATTTTACATAGACAGTTATGATTGAAACTAGAGTACATAAAATGCACCTGTGCACTCCACTAAAATTTCATTTAAACTGACTTAATGTGTAAAATTCATTATGGTAATTCTACAGAATTTGCATGCAGGATTTTTTTTCACTTTATAATTCACTGTGTGTTTAAACTTATCCATTAAGTACATTGAACTGAAATTAAGAGTTATTATTTGTATGACTAAATGCAAAACATATATTCATAACATAAAAATGTGCATTTCATATTCAAAAATTATGTAATATAATGGAAAATAGTGTTTAATGGCAAAGCTACAGGCTTTTATTTGAATAAACTACTACATACAATTTGCAGTCATTTTGAATTACTAATGATACATTTTCATTTAAAGTTGTTAAAGTATTTGGTGCTTATAATTATTTTTATTATATTAAAATTTTATTTTTTAATGTTTTAAATTGACATTTCATAAATTACAGAAAGTAAAAGTGAGCAAAGGAAAATCAGTTTACTACCATTACAAATATTCTATTTTAGATGTGGAATTTAAGTAGGCTGGATTTTACACAGGGTTAATCAGATTTATTAAAATTAGTAAATGTACCATATGGGAGAACAATATACTGTATACACACATTGGGCTTGATTCATAGTTGTACGCAAACCCGATGGTGCATGTATGAAACATAATGTACACAAAAAGGTGCTGTTGCGATCGGAACAGACGGTATAAAAAACGAGGCAGAAAAGTAATAGGCGTTCCTGAGCAGTGACTGGGAGGTGGCTGGCAGTGGGTGTGCAATGGGAGTATAGCGGTGTGTCAGTAAAAGCAGCTGCATTCACAGACACAAAGCTGCAAAGAGTCAGACTGAGAAAATTGCACCTGCTATAGGGCTGATACAAGTGTTGATGGTGTGAGCAATGGTGGCGTCTAAAGAAACTTTGGTGGTATTACAGCATGCAGAGATACTGAAAGAGGGTGTCTCAGTCTTTGCACATTCCGACATACACTTGTACACCAAGGGAAGGGCTGATACTAACATTTGTATATACTCGCAGCCACGACTCCAGCAAAAGATGCAAGACCGAAAACAGCTGCACCCATCTCTAAACCAGGCCCTGAATTTGTCTATTGTATGGTTTGCTACAGACTCATTGTCAACTCTTACTAGACTAGATATAAGTTTTTTTTCTGTATTGCTTTCTGACATTCCTAGCAGATCTCAGTCAAAAATTGTGCATGCTAAAGACCAAAAAAAATCAAACTTGTTGCCCCCTTCTGTAGTGGTAGTCATTACCAAGTGATAGTGCCTACACTGGATATTCATTTGAGATGGTGGGGGGTACTAACAGTCTAGAGATACATAAAGCAGTTCATGATGATGACTTAATCTACAGAATTTGTCCTTTTATGGCTCAATGCACTGGCCACATATAAACACTTAATTTTATCTTACATGTAAGTAAGCTCAAAAAAGTATCCAAATGAAGATACAAACAGTTGATAGGTTCAAATGGTTGACACACCAATGGTTGTCACAAAAAAATATTTTGTTTTTTAAACATTTTTAAGGTTAAGGTTAGAGGTTAGATTTAGGCAATTGGGGGAGGGTTAGGCAGCCGGAGGGGATAGTTAGAGTTAGGCACTAGGGGGAGGGTTAGGCTATGGTTAGGTTTAGGTACTTATGGGAGGGCTAGGGTTAAGTACCAGGAAGTAGGTTAAAGATAGGCAATAGGGGGAGTGGTAGGGTTAGGATTAGGGATAAAATACTACAATTACATGTGTGTTGAACATTTGTTCCTGTCAACCTTCCATACTTGTCGACATTTTGCACTGTCAACCATTTGTCCCTATCAACCCATTGCATGTCGACCATTTGGTGTCAACACATACATTATCGACCATTTGTCTGTCGATCTCTTATACCACACTCACTCAAAAGCACAAATAAAAACACAACTGTGCCTTATTGTTTGGGTAACTTTAAAAAAAGAGAGCATTCCAAACAAGTCAGAGGTACAGTTAAGGAGTGGCACAATTATTTTGGAACCACAAACAACTCAAGATTGCAGAACGGGCAACTGAGGGCAAGGAATCCTATAAAAATATATTTAAATTCCAAATGAGCTATTTGATTGAAAAAAAACTTATTTAAAAATAAATCAAATACAATCATAAACCTTTCATAGGGAATGGTAAATGTCTCAAACTTCTGTACAACAAAGGAAATAAGTTGTACTGAGTGATAAATACAAACCTCTCTAGTGAATAGTAGGATCAAATAATGTGATTAAATGGCATTTGAAATGAATTACAAGTAACACTCATAAAACTGACATTTGAATTATGTAGAACCGATGGTAATCATAAAAAGAGAGAATGCACTGCAGTAATACAGCATATAGTGATCCAGATTAATGAATGTATCACTTGCAGATAAACAAAAAATTCTACTTTGTATTGGTATATTCAAATTAAATCACTGTTCTTGGATCATAATCCTTTTCACAGTACAATGTTGATAAAGCAAACATTCCACAATGTTTTAAATTCTTAAGGTAATCTAGTTTTTCACTTGTAAATATACTCAACAGTATCTATGTCAATACGAGATGTTTTCCGAATTTAATAGTCTCAATATAAAAGTCTCCTTAGCAGTATTTGGTTGTGTTAGTACAGTTATAGAAAAATAATTAGTTCTATATTAGGGCACCAGTCAGTTCAACATGAACCCAACTAGTTCTCTTTTTGCAATATGGAATGTCCATAACATTAGTAAAAGAGAGCAGTCAGCAAAATCTATTTGTCTGCAGTAGAATAGCTCAGTGGGTAACAAGCTATACATTAAAAACAGATATCTATTAATTTTCATTCTCCTTAGTGTGTGTCCACTCTATCAGATGTGTTCTTATACACTGTGATTCAAGTAATGCCAAATAACCCCTCTCAGGTCATCTACTGTAGTCCCGTTATTCGGCTGCATAGAGCATCTTTTTGTGCAAAATGTGCAACTTATTCGCATAATCAAAAGCTAGGAGCTTTTATACTAGAAACAACAAAACTACAGTACATTGCTAGCATGCACTAACCACTGGGGCTTACAGCACTTGTACATCTGATTGTGACTGATGGCCTGATTCAGCAAGGATTGCTTTTGCGATCGCGCATGCAGTTCTTCTGCAAAAGTATGCTAATAAATGCAATCGCAAAGCACTCTCATTGACAACAAGTAGATGCCCACTTCCCCTCTTGCACATCCATAATACCTTGCAATCCAGCCAAAATATAAGTAACATCGAAGTACATCGGAGACACTTACACATTTAAGGTAGGTCTGACCCCACAACTTAATTTCTAACTTTCCTGAATGCAGTGAGAGCTCAAGCTGCATATGCCGTTGCAGTGGCTAATTTATGCTCGCCCCTAAACTGGCGTTCAAATGCACTGGCATGCCTACGTTTCGCTGACCATCCCCCCATCACCACCCACAAATGGTTCTTCCTGTCAATCACTCTGCGTAGTCACTGCAATCACAGTCCCAATCGCAGTGGTACCCTCAGGCACGCACACGGCGATGTATACACGTGCGCAGTGCACAATAACAGTCTGTCTGCATACGATTTTTCAGTTCCAATCCTTGCTGAATCAGGCCCTTAGGCCTTGGAGAGAGATAAAATTGACAGAGACCAATCAATCAACTCCTAGCTTTCACTTTACAGGCTGTTTTTTAAAAATTACATTTTGTTGCTGATTGGTTGTTACTTTATTGCTGTCCACTTTATCTCTCTCCAAGGCTAAGTACATAGACCTCTGAGGCTAAATCTCTCTAAAAGGGGCTCTGATATGATCAGCAGCGGCTTTTCCTACTACTTTGTTCCATTGTGCTTCATCTGAGTCTTTGAACTTGGGTTTAAAGTCACAGCCTAGCATCTCTGGCATACTGTGAGTGACTTTTTGCTGCATATGCAATGCTAAGACACAAATGTAAAGAAAAATACGGTACGCTACTCATGTCGGATCATATCAGGTGCACCAGGGTTTTTGCACCATATGCTGTAAAAATGCTTAGTGTATGAGGACACATATGTAAGTTAAAGTAAACTGAAAATAGTATCCCAAAATTTGCTTACAGCAGATGGAAAGTGTTTCACATCTTTAGAAGGGTTTAAACACATTGCAGGGACATATAAAATCAGTCATTGATCAATCCAATCCCAATCCATTGTTCTTAAGTGGAAGACATATAAAAGTAACATTGTATGAGACTTGAAGAGGCCAACCCGTGCTGAACAAGAATGGAACATATCAAGGAACTAGAAGATCAACTGTTAAAAGCTACAAAATTTAGTAGGGCAAGCAAGAAAATAAACATTACAATTTCACATTTTATGCAGCCAGGAAGCCGACGGTAGAAATGCAGACCGCCGGCTTCCCGACAGTGCAATCCCGACAGGGGACAAATGATAGGCATTGAAATCCCGACGCCTATCATTATCCCGATGTCCGGCATACTGAACGAAGGTAAGCCGGTTGGAGGGCGAGGGGGGAAGGGTTAGGTTAGGGGCTCCAGGGGGGGGACTTAGGGTTAGGCACCACCCTGGGTGGGTTAGGGTGGTCAAGCTAGTGCAAGGGGGGGTTAGGGTTAGGCACCCCCAGGGGTATGTTGGTGTTAGGCACCCCCTGGGAGGGTTAGGTTTAGGTTGCAGGGATGGGGTGGTTAGGTTTTTTCACTTAGGGAAGAATTAGGGTTAGGCATTAGGAGGGAGGATAGTGTTAGGCACCCCTAAGGGAGTTTTAGGGTTAGGGGGGAGGGGTTAGGTTAGTTGGTGTACTTACCAAACAGGATTTTCAGTGGTGCCAGTCTTCCGGCTTCAGGATTTGAACTGCCGGACATAAGTCCGGTGGTCATTCATACCAATCCCTGTCCAACACCCATATACTCAAATACATACCTGACAATATAGAGGTGTCTTTAACTTTTTACATTGATGTTTCAGATTAAAACTACTTTTGAAAAAACATTGCAAAGCATTCCTGTAAACTATAAGTTAAATAGCATAAAATACAATTACAAATTGTACTAAACACATTTACACTTTACCATATAGTACTACTGTATGTTTAATGCACTTAATATTACATTTTTAAATTTTTTATGACCTCTAAAATGTAGCAATGAGTGATGACTCAAACTATAGAAATTCCTTGGAAAGATTCTTACTAAACCGACAACCTCAACCAACCATTGAGGGTCATTCAATACTTGTAGTGATTCTGATGTTTACGCTAGTATATCTGATAGTAAATTTGCTTTCACTTTCATTAGAGAATGGGTGCCAGAAATAATGACACAATGAGCTCATTGGGCTCTTATGGTCTTAAGAAGTACCCCCAAATACAGAGGAATTCCTAATTAGTAATTATTAGAAATAATGTCAATTTATTAGGATACTGTTTTTATTTAAGAAATAGAAACTAGCAGGGGGTTTTAAGGGAACATAATGAAATAGAAGAACATGCAACAACAGCTTAATATCATCGAGGTTAACCTTCTAGGAGTGATGCAGACCATTCTGGAGAATGTATGTATATGGCAGTGAAAAAGTCTAAAAAACACAATATATGCTGCTGCAATTAGTCATCTACATTTCCTTATAAATGAAGGAATATATAGGAAAATAAATTCTGAGATTTTTGTTATGAAGAATGGTGCCATGCTATGCCATGCAATGTACTGTACTTATTATAAAGAAATTAGATTCTATTATACTACATAATAAGAAGTGAAATGTTACTAGAAGTGAAAGTATGGGTAATGTGACTTAATAGCCTTGACCTTTTTTATTCATATTAATATTTCTTGCATTTTATGTATTGTCATCTTCACATTATTATGTCTGGCATCATACCATCATGGTATATTTATTTTCTTCATCTAGTATATTTTTGAAATGAGCATGAGTATAAACTATTTAATTTATTGAAAGTATATAAGAAAAACAAAGGTAATGTAGATTAGAGATGAGCGGGTCCGGTTCTCAGAGAACCAAGCCCATCCGGACTTCAGGGATCTGAGGGGATCCGAGACACAGCTCGGATCTCCCCACCTACCCTGTCGGATCTCGAGGTTTTACCTTGAGTGGCCGTCCAATTGAATTCATAGGGCTTACCGCTGATTGTCTGAGAAAGCCTTCTATCAGACACAGCTGAGGGAGTTCCTGGCTCTCGCTTCAAGTGCTTTAATGGAACAGGTATCCCTCTTTCTGCTAAACTTTCCATAGACTTCAATGAGCACAGGAAATGGAAGATAGATACCGCCCATCCCCAGCACTGACACTGCTGCTCCCCCTGCTGCCGGCACCCCCGCACTGCTGACACCACCAGCACCCTGCACTGAAGACACTGCCAGCATCCTCACACTGAGAACACCACTGACACCCCTGCACAGAGGACACCATTGGCACCCCCACGATGCCATCACCATGCACCAATCAGCAGAACCCCCACACTGCTGCTCCCCATACCGAGGACACCATTAGCACTCTCACTCTGAGGTCTCTGCTGGTACCCCTGCACTGCTGACACCACAGGCATCCTACCCTGAAGCCAATACCAGCACCCCCACACTGAGTACACACTTGGCACCCCTGCACTGCCAACACCGCCAGCACCCCCGCACTCAGGACACCGCTGGCACCCTTGCTCTGGTAACACCGCTGGCACCCTGCACTGAGGACACTGCCAGTGCCCCTGCACTGTAACCTCATGTACTAAGGACACTGCCACCACCCACGCACTGCCACCACTGCAGGCACTCCCACACAGAGGACACCGCTGGCATCCCCATTCTGCTGACACCGCCAGGATCCTGCACTGAGGACACAGACAGCACTGCTGCCCCCTATACTGAGGTCACTGTCAGCACCTCCACACTGCTGACACCTCCATCACTCCCACACTGAGGACACCGTCGACACCCTCACACTGCTGACACCACCAGCACCCCACACTGAGGATGCCACTGAACTCTCACACTGAGGACACCACTGGCATCCCCACACTGCCAACACTGCTGTCACAGTAAGTGCACTATTGTTGTATCCAACCCACACTGTATTTGACCTGCATTGTATCAAACTCACACGGTACCCTACTCTGTATACAACCTGCACTGTATCCAACCCACACTGTATACCACACTGTGGACCTTATTCAGAGCGCTCGCAACCAACTCAATTTTGGTCCACAGGGCATGCGCACGATGGAGACTGCTCAGCTCTGGGATCACCCATCGTTAGTGGGCTCGAAGCAGATGGAGCGAGCTGTCGATGTTGATTGACAGCTCGCTCCGTTTGCTGGGCGGGCAGGGGGGCAGGGGGCATTCCCGGCCAAACGGAGGCATTCCTTTCGGAATGCTTGCATTTTGTGGGCGTCCCCACTGACATCATCAGTGATGTCAGTGGGGAGCTTCCTGCTCAAACAGAGCAGGAAGCTCCCTGGGGCTTAAGGTTGATGAGACCCTACCCTAGGGTCTCGTCGTAAGCCCCGATGGTCGCGATGGTCTTGACCATTGCGACCATCTCCCTTAGCGATCGTTAGAGCTGGGGGTGTTAACCCACAGCCTAACGACCGACATGGAGGCGGCCGTTTAGGATGCAAGCGGCTGCCCTGTTTCTGAGTGATCACTTGAATCCTATGACCGCCTCGGAATGAATGAGGCCTTGTATCCCACACTGTAACTGACAAGCACTGTATCCAACCCGCACTGTTTTCGACCTTCATTGACCTTCACTGTAAACTGCTCTATATCCGACCCACACTGTATCCCGCACTGTAACTGACTCACACTGTATCCAAACCACACTGTATCCTATCTACACTGTATCTGACCTGCACTGTATCCAACCCACAATGTATCTGACCTGCACTGTAAACTGCACTGTATTCAGACCTGCACTGTAACTAACTCACACTGTACCCCACACTGTATCCGACCTGCACTCTATCTGACATGCAATGTATCCAACCTACGCTGTATACCGCACTGTATCTGGGATGCACTTTATCCAACCCACACTATATCCCACACTATATCAGACCTGCACTGTATCCCACACTGTATCTGACCTGCATTTTATCCAAACCATGCTGTATCCAACCTACAATGCATCCAACCTTCACAGTAAACTGCATTGTATCCAATCCACACTGTATCATGCACTGTAACTGACTCACACTGTATCCAACCCACACTGAATCCCGCACTGTATCCAATCTGTACAGTATCCAACCTACACTTTATCCATCCTGCTCTGTCTAGCATGTACTGTATCCAACCCACACTGTATCTGACCTGTACTGTATCCAAACTGCACTGTGCTCTGCACTGTATCCGACCCACACTGTTTCTGACCCACAGGTATGGAACACTGTTTTTATGGTTGGGGAGATTTGGGGAAAATTCTCAACAAAAAGGCTCATTGATGGGCACAGAGTGCCAGTCATCAGTGGCCCAGTGACCCAGGAGGGAAATACAGATTGGGCACTGAGAATAGGCATGTGCTGGTGGCATGTTTATTTGTGCATGGGGCACTCATGTCTGTTGTTGCTATTTGCACATGGTTTCGGTGTTTTTAGTTTTTGTTTGCTGCTTGTTAACTACTACTACTTGTTTTGAGCAAGGATATTTCACGCATGATTTTTAGTACATTTCTGTGTTATATTGTTTTCTATTGAACGTACTTGTGAGTTGGTTCAATTGGTTATTGCTAATACACTACTAGTTTGGAAAACATTCGTAAACAGAAATAAGTGCTGTGTGTTTGTGCCGCAGCTGTTAGTTGCTTAGTTTAGCCAGCCAGCCTTTGGCCTAAGGTGGTGAACAATATTGTGAACTGTGAGGTGCTCACGTAATTCTGTAGGAACAAAAACAGGTCCAAATTTGGTGATTTTAGCTGTTTTTATCATTTAAAAAAAAAATTCAGATCCAAAATCAAAAGACACAATGGTGGTTTTGCAAAACCAAATCCAGATCCAAAACCTTGAAGGAGATACAGATCCAAAACCATAACCAAAACAAGGGGATTGGCACACATCTCTAATGTAGATGCAGTTAATGTGTCACTGGAAGTGACCTCATATTTGTTTGCCCCTGCCCTGGAAGTTCCCCCAGTTGGCTTTATTCTTTATGCGGTTAATGAGTAATATACATGCTTGCAGGAACAGTTATGATGTCACCACATTTCCAATTCATTCCACACAATTCTATATGGTGTCAGAAGAGTGATGGTGCAGGGTCTCTGCAGGATTGATGTACTTGCCTTTGATGAAATTAATGCAGATGTCTGGCTGGAGTTCTGCAGAGAGCAGGGGCAGATCTAGACTCTTAGAAAATGTGAAATAAAATAAAACGCTCCTCCTCTGAGGTATAGGGAATAGTCACTAATGTAGACACCAGCTGTTGAATTTTCTTAAATAAAAGTCAATAAACAATTCAGTGAAAACTGGTTTCTTAAATTCTCCAACAAATATTTTCTGTGTTTCAACACACTACAGAAACAGCCCTTCAGTGTCAGGCAGCACCTCAATAAAATCACAATATGGATTATACCATCGTGAAATACTGTCACATTTATTTTTCACAAAGTAATTAACATGTCATATGTAATAAAAGCAAGGTGGCAGCATACCAGAAATAACCTTTTCAGAAAGGCACAGTGTTAAAGCAATAGGGGTTAAATGCCACCCCAACAGCAATTCACCCTTCCCTGCAGTATGACAGGTCCCTCTTAAAGTGGTAGATATTGGCAGGTAACCAACACGTTTTGGCCCACAGCCTTTGTCAAGGCTGTGGGCCCCGGTACTAGCCATGCTGGAGAGTGGTACATGAGTCATGCAATCAGCATGACTCATGTACCACTGCTCGGCATGGCTAGTAAGGGGATTTCACTCAGTACCCGCTGATTAAGATGTAATTTCTTTGTATATCACATTGTATTGCATGCTCATCTTGAGAAAGGTTCTCATGTTGAACCAAAACGTTGACACAATTTGTGGCGGATTGTAAATGATGCCTGTCTTGGTGGATTATAAATATCCATTGTTCTAATAAAAGACTGGTTGTTTAAAACTAATTGGTGAGTGCTACCTTCGGTTTTTTGCAAATTTGGATGATATATATATATATATATATATATATATATCCATGATGACAGCACTCCTTTACTCCACCACACCAGTCACTGGGAGACTTGCTTGGGCCATCTAGCTCAGCCACTCCTTTCACACATACCCCAGCAACCTACTTGTCTTGCCCCTTGTCACCTGCCATAGAGAATAAAAGAGTCGGCTGGACCAAGGAGGCGTGGCCTAACTACAGAAGGCATGGCCACGTCCCCTTAGGGGGGAAAAATCAACAAACCTTTTTGCAGCACCATACGGCATGTCCCTCACCTGGCTCTGAGCTGCATGCAGAATGCGGAGCAGATCACTAAATGCAAATTTAGAGGTAGGAGGCTGTCTGTACTGTGTAAAAGGAGGCTTTGTTTTATGGCGGGTGATCACACTGATCGCCCCCCCCTGGATCTGCCACTGGCAGAGAGTGGTGTGTCTACTGTAGTGCTGGTCTGGCTAGGTGAAAAACTTACAGGCTTATACACTACTGGATCTGGCTGGTTCAGAGGCTATGGACAAATCAGAGATGTGCATTTATTCAGATGGTGAAGACAATGAGGATCCCATGGTTCTGAGCACATTTTCAACTTACATTTTACAATATAGTGCAAGTGAAAATACAGTATATAGTCATTTGCTGCACAGATCAAGTTGATTGCAAAGAAGTGTGATTACAGTACACATACAAATGACCTCATTAGGTATAGGATTGTCTATGGGAATCACAACTCAGTAACATGCTTGCACCTACTAAGCAAAAGGGACTTGCATTAGTACAATATTTGCCATTTATATACAGTATGTAAGTTACAATAAGTGTCTTATAAAATCACACAAGTGTTAATGCAGGAAGTCAGTGTGTGTGACATCCAGCATCAACCACAGTCACAACAACGCTGTGAAAATTGTGAACACCATTCCTATGACTGTTGCAAATGCCCAGCATTACACAAATGCTATAAATCTTGTTGGAAATTAAATCATTTTTCAAAATTCTGCAGGTGCACAACCTGGATTCAATTCAGTTTAATCTACCATGGCTATAGCGGTCTACTATACAGAGTAAATACCATTGAGTCCACACTAGAAGACAACCAGCTACTGTACCTGGTTTCATTGTGAGAGTATCAACCTCAGGAATGTGAAGGGTGACATATTTGTCACTGATAGAAACCCAAAACACCATCAAAATTAAAATTGGCACTGATGACAAATGTAATGTAATGTCAATGGAACTGTTCCATTGCACAAATTCAAATTTTATGATTAAACATACTTAAATGGTGAAACTACTTGCTTATGTGGGTCAGGTTATTCAGACCATACTGTAGGTGTGGCCATTGCTAATGCCAAAAGTGCTCTGTGGCAAATCCATGTAGTTGACTGTTGTGTGCCTTATTCAGATCTGTAAGCAAATGCAGATATTGCACAGATTGATCGATTGTTATACATTGCTCATGCGTGACGGTCGCCCAGCACATGCACAACAATTTATTTGTAATAACGTTAGCATAGAGGATTCACTCACAGCATCTGACAGGTAGTGCACATTTGTGGGAGGTAACGGTGGTGTCTAGGAAAATGCAGGCATGTCAGGACCATTTAAACTCCATTTAATGGGCCTGCATAAATTAGCCATAGTGATCTCCTTCAAGGCCTGAGAGCTTTCAGCATGTCAGGAGTGCCATTTGAGACAGGTCAGACTTACTCAGAAGCTATGTGGCTGCCAGATCTGTGTCGATGCACATACTGTTGAATGCTATCGGAAAAATATAAGAAGGCAGCAGTAGGCGCCCCTATGCTCGGGTAAGCTTTGGAGACTTTAGCATATTTTCACTATTGTGATCCATGAGAGATTGTAGCTGCGTCTACATTTGCACGTGACTCAATCAGGCCCTGTGACATCAAGCCCCTCCTTGGTCTCCTGGACATTGCTAAGCTTATGCTAAGAGTGTTGATGTGCACATAATCAAGCAGAAAACTCCAGAGCTCACTGGTTATGCTGATTTGTTTAGTAGCAATTTGGAGGTTACCTGTTTCATATCACATGCACTTAGATAAATTGATTCCGCCTACTGTGTGTACACCCATGAGAATTCTGCTGGTTTCTAGGCTACCCATGTGAAGTCATGGTGGTGGATATAGTGGTCTGGGGTTCCGTGATGGTTCCATATGTGAGCAATTTGCTTACTTCACAGAATGTAAAGCCGGACTCTGCCAAGTCACTGGACATCCAAGACATGCCTGTATCCTCAGACAAGCTCAGTCTTCAGCATTTCCTGGGCATGTAAAACTATCTCTTTATTTTTTTTCCATATTACCACTGCTTTACAATCTTTGCTGCAAACTTTCTTGTTGTGGATTGCTGGCCAGCCTTCTCTTGTGAGTTGTCCCAGGACCTGTGTCCTTTTTTCACCATGCATGATGAGCTCACTTAGTATGATGGCATTCTGCAGAGAGGTCAGGGGTATGTAATTCCTTATGCATTGCAGGTTCACCCTAGTTGTCAGGATACCAAGTGAAGAGCTAAGGAGGTGCTCTTATGGCCTTACATTTTGGCTGATATTGACCATGTATGCTTGCCTTGAAACGCTCTTAGTGCCCATCATGCCAAGAAGCCTGTTACTCTGCACATGATTCCTGACCTTGCCTGGTCCATTGTGGTTTGCTGATATCTTCAATTGATAGGGAAAGAAACATTTAGTCCTGATCAACTATTATAGAGGGTAGTATGAGATGGTTATACTGGCCAACAACATGAACAGTTCTATAATCAACAAAAGGAAAATATATTTCTCAGTTCATGATATTCCCTAGCAATACCTTACTGACAAAGCTATACATTTTATTAACAGTGATTTAAGGACTTTACATCATAGTGGGGCATTCACCACAAGATAACTAGGTGCCCACAGTCCAATGACCACAATGAAATAGCAGTTTGCTCTGCCAAGCACCAATTTGTTAAATATTCAAGGAATGGCATTAATGTGCTCCTCTAATCAACCTCAGAAATACCCCAAGGTATGTACTTCCCTCTATAAGCTCAGCACCTCATCTGCAGACACAAACAAATATTGATACGTAGAGTACAGATGTGTTCTCAATGAACTGTGGCTCAAGTTGTGCCAAATAGCTCCTCTTGGCATGCATGGTCCCAGGTAACTTGGCTGTGCAGAGCGGGTTTTCAATCAAAATGTGCATCCTACAATATACTGTATGTACAAATTAAACTACCGGAAGCATAAAAACTGTTTTGCTAGCATATGCAGAAAATTCTGATTTGCAACATTTATACATCTGTGTGTGCCTGAGTCTAAAGCTTCGCAAAAAGGGCTATGTTGAGAATAGCCACAGCTTTCCTCTTGCAAAGTTCTGCTGGGCTTAATCTGCAACTTGTTACTTGTGTGAGTCTAATCCATGTGTAGGTAAATTTGCAGCTTATTGTCTCTAGTACACTGTGTGTAGATTTTCTATGATAAATATAATAGTCAACATTTAAAGAAATACACTGTATGGTGCTCCTCTCAGTGCATCTTTGTCTCACAGAGTGTCTTGCACAATATGGTGTATTGAAGTTAGGTATATATGGACATATGTACCAAAGTGTCAACTACAGAAAAAGGTACACCACAACATACATACCCATGCAGTGGGTAAGGTAATCTATGATAGGCCAGCACAATTAAATTAAAAACTTACAAAGCAATATTTAAAATAAAATTTAAAACCAAATCAATTTAAAACAGTATCACATGTTAAAATAGGACATAATAATTGATATACCTAAAAATAAAGCATACAATAAAAGGTAAATATCTCACTTAAGTTGTGACTTAACTATGTTTGCGGGCATCCAGGCACTTCCTCAGGCAGTTAAACAGTGTTCCCTGAGTCTGAAGTGCTCTCTTTTTGAAACATGCCTGGGGAGTCAGTGTTACAAGTAACGGTCATGACTTGTATCCCTCGAGTAGTTTATCCGGTAAGGATGGGGTTACTCCAGTTTCTACTGTCACTAGGCGATCGGCACGCCTCAGGCACGCCTCATCGGCACGCATGCACATCGATCGGCATGCCTCACATCGATTGGCACGCCTCATTGACACGCATCCACAGTGCTGCATGATTGGTGCTGCCTCCTATTTGTACTCATTGGTCTTTTGCCGACTCGCCAACTATAGCGTATCTGTGAGTCCCATTGGCTTGGCTGCATGATCAGCATTCAGGTCCTCCTCGTGGTACAGAATTGGATTTTCCCGAAGTGGCTTCCATGCTACCTCCAGTTCTACAGCTTCTTCTATGGCTTCCGAGCCACACTAACACCGCTGTGCTGCCATCAGCTCTCCAAGCCACAGCACCAACTACTAACTTTGCTATCATCAGCTCTTGCCGCAACTTCGGAATATTTGCCGGACTAACAGCTTCCATGCTTTTATCAGCTTTCCAGCTTCCTCTATGGATTCCAAGCTGCACCTACAATGCTGTGCTGCCTTCGGCTCTCCTAGCTGCAGCACCAACTATTCACACCTCCACCATCAGCTCTTGCCGCACCTTCAGCACATTTGCAGCATCACCAGCTTCCAAACTGTCACCAGCTCATCAGCTTCTTCTATGACTCCTAAGCTGCATCTAAATCTCTGTGCTGCCATGGGCTATTACTGCCCCATCGGCACACAAGCTGCATCATCGGCACACTTGCTGTACCATCGGCTCTCAAAGCCATAACATACTACATGTCTATCTACTAATGGATATTGCCGCACCATCAGCACACAAGCCACATCATCGGCTCTCGAAGCCACAACATACTACATGTGTATCAACTAATTGCTATTGCCACTCCATCGGCACATTTGCCACATCATTGGCTCTCAAAGCCACAACATACTACCTGTCTTTCTACTAATGGCTATTTCTGCACCATCAGTACACAAGCCGCATCTACGACACATTTGCCACACCATCGGCTCTCGAAACTACAACATACTACCTGTCTATCTACTAAAGGCTATTGCTGTACCTTCAGCACAAAAGCCGCATCATTGGCACATTTGCGACACCATCGGCTCTCAAAGCCACACATACTACATGTCTTTCTACTAACAGCTATTGATGCATCATCGGCACATAAGCCGCACCATCAGCACATTTGCTGCATCATCGGTTCTCAAAACCATAAACATATCATCAGTCTATCTAGTAATGACTAGTGCCGCACCATCAGCACACAAGCAACACCATTGGCATGTTTGCCATGTCATCAGCTCATTTGTCACACCACCGGCTTCGATAGCCGATGGTGCGGCAAATGAGCTGATGACATGGCAAGCCATATCATACTACCTATCTACCAATGGCTATTGCTGTACACTCGGCACCTTTGCCGCTTCATTGGCATACTTGCCACACTATCCAATTACCACATAATTGGCTTCCAAAGCCGCATCTCTCCTACTGCATCAACTCCTTCTTCTCACCTCAGGATTCAAGTTGCCACTCCAGTAAGCTGCTACTACTCCAAGCAGTAAGTCCAGATGGCCGACTAAGTACCAGTGGGTTTATTATGTCAAAGGGAACAATGGGGGATTGTTATTGGCGGAAGACTTTGCGGCCTGAAGTTCTAGTTGGCTTACTAGGGGTGGTCACTGGCAATCTTTACACTCAGAGAGTGACCATAGCAGCAGTGTCCCCCTGCTGAAGTAGAAAATATTTTTGAACAAAATTAATGTATGCCTGATATTAAATCAAGAAAATAGATATTTGCTTCAGAGAAGTTAAACAACCCTGGAATGCAGTAGCGCATGACAGTAGTTTGTCATAATACCCTCACATGGCAGTGCATCAATATTTGAAATACAGTACCAAATGTTTGTGAAACAAATAATAGTTCCAAAGGCATATAAAAGAATGGTTTTAGACATAAGTCATGGTAAAATAACTGCAGGACATGTGTGGGTGGAGTGCACTTTACCTGTTTCAAAACATTCCTGCCCAGAGTGCATGTTACCTGTTTCACAAATTTTTAAGAGTTATGTTTTATATTTAAGATTGAAGACATATAACACAATCCTTTCTCTTCCTTTTTTTTACAAGCAGTGTGAGGCAGGATTGTCAGAAAACCTAAAAAGTGTTGCTTTGGGATGATAGGGGTGAACTATCTTGGACACACCATAGGCAGAGGCTTGATAAAGCCACAACTTAATAAGATTGAGGTAATACAAAATTGTCCATGACCCATAAATAGGAATTAGGTGAGAGCTTTCTTAGGAATCATAGGGTATTATAGAAAGGTTATACTGAAAGTTGCCAATATTGCTGTCCTATTGACTGAACTTACCTAGGGCCTAGATATGGTTAATTGGAATCCTGAAGCAACACAATTATTTTCAGGTTTTGAAGGTTGCATTGTGCACCCAACCAGTTTTGATGACACCTAACTTTTACATGAATTTGTGGTGCAAACAGAGGCATCCATTTGAAAAGATAAGTGTGTTTCTTTCCCAGAACAATGATGGTGAAGAGTATCATCTTATTTATTTAAGTAGAAAATCTAATGTACATAAGAGAATCTATGCCACTGTTGAAAACGGTGTAATGGTTAGCGTTACTGCCTCACAGAACTGAGGTCGGAGGTTCGATACCCACTATGTCCCTAACTGTGTGGAGTTTGTATATTCTCACTGTGCTTGCATGGGTTTCCTCTGAGTACTCCGGTTTCCTTCCACACTCAAAAAAATATACTGGTAGGTTAATTGGTTCCCCACAAAATTAACCCATGTGTGTGCGCATGTGGTAGGGAAAATAGATTGTAAGCTCCACTGGGGCAGGGACTGATGTGAATGGTAAGATATTCTCTGTAAAGCACTGTGGAATATGTGTGTGCTATATAAATAACTGGTAATAATAAAAATAAAAAGAAGCATTGGCAATAAAGTAGGCATTAGAAATACTAGGTTTTACCTTTTGGGGAGAGAATACAGGTTACTTACCAATCGTGTTCCTTGTCTTTGCAGAATTTTAAATTTTCAGTAGAATACAGGCCAGGAAGTCAACAGGCCATGCAGATGCGTTGTCCCACATCTTTTGTTTAGGAACCACTGGTGTTCCACCCCACAAGTCAAAACAGGAGGAGGTCATATGTGATATACAGGAAGCATGGGAAATGTTGTAAATGGTAGCTATGTATACCCTAGATTCCAGGCTTCTGTGTTGTGGAAAGAAATTATTGAAAACCTTGATTGCCAGAGCAACTCTTAGGGGCTGATTTAAAGTGTATTAGTTGCTAGTCTTACTCACTCACTGCCTGGGAAACAGATTTGTTGACAGACACTATGATCACTGGCTGCAAGTACTGTGCTAAAATTGTTCTTTTGTGAAAGACACATTAGGTCCTCTCACTTTGAGAGAGGGAACACTTTTGTTTAGATAGAGATAGACAGACTAGACTATTCTTTTTTGGTTTATTTATCTTTGTGCTATAAATAAAACTAGCTGTGGTTACTTATAACAAGGCCCTGTATTAGTGAGCTGTTTGACTGCTGTATGAAAGTGCAACCATCTGCCTCAAGAGGCAACATCCATCCCCTAATCTAGCCACAGTGTCCATGAGTACTATGTGTGAGTCTGACATTTCTGATTCTGATGCCATAATCATACTGAAGCCTCCTTCCACCATTTCTGAACCCTCTACAAATGTGAGGTTGAGTAGTAGTAAAAGTAATGATGATGATGGTTTAGACATAGAAATTGAGAATGCTACTGTGGAGTTGTAAATGTGAAACAGGATGAGTACGATAATTGTATATCTGACACTAATGAGGATGTTGATGATCAATGTGTTGGCCAAGAACAAGTTGATAAAATTCAGGAGGATGTCCAGTGATAGCACTTCCTACCAGAGATAAGGAATGCATTGTCATGCCAGGGAAATTGGCTAATAAAGCTACCTCTTCCATGTGCAATTATTTTTACCCTTATCCAGACAATACTTGTAAAGGGCAACTGTGGAGGTAGGTACATTAACCATCTAAGCATGTCATTACTGTTACCTCATTTCCATTGATTTAATTCAAGTTGCTTAATAAAATTTGGAAAATCATATATATAATGTAAATCATATATATATATATATATATATATATATATATATATATATATATATATAAATATATAATAACAAGCAGCCCAGCATCAGATACAAGCAGCATGGATATATCTAGCACATTAAATTTCACCCACCAGCATCTTCATCATCAAACTCATTTGCAATTGAAGTTAGTTATCCTGCACCCAATTTACAAGGCAAACTGACACACAATTGCAATCAATAATTCCTAAGATGGGCTGCTGCTCCTTAGGGTGAATATTTACTATAGAAGGAGAACAAAAAGACTAGTAGTTTCAAACAACATTTGTTTGTGAAAAAATCATATGCAGGAGTAACCAAGTTTGACATTTGCCACCCTGTTGTAGAACAGATAACAGAAACCACGATGGCTATGCTAGCATTAGATCTGTATCAAAGGTCTGACATCAATGCATCTGGTTTTAGCCAAGTAATTGAGGTCATATGTCCACACTACCAAATACCATCTTGATTCTAATTTAACAGAATATCAATTCTTCAACTGCACTTGCACATTAATCAACATGTTATTAATTGCCTTGAAAATGCCATTAACTACTTGTGGGCAAGTGGTACTAGTCAAACTGAAAATTATGTGAGTGTGACAGTCCACTGAGTGGGTATATCACCATCAGCAGCAGCAGTAGTATCCAACACACAATGCCAGTTCATTCACAGGCAGGCTACTCTCTCTATCACTGGCTTGTTGGCAAGTGGTACTGGTCAAGCTGAAGATTATATGAGTGTGAGAGTCCACTGAGTGGATGTATCACCATCAGCAGCAGCAGTAGTATCCAACACACAATGCCAGCTCATTCACAGGCAGGCTACTCTCTCTATCACTGGCTTCACTGAGGAGCATACCAGTGTCAATCAGTTGGAAAAACTCATGGAAGAGAATGCAAAATGGCTTGTCACATTAAAACTCTTTTCATTATTTGTCATTTGTGATAATGCAAGTAATATTGTATGAGCATTACAACTGGGTCAATTTCAACACTTTCCATGTTTTGCACACACAAAAAACTTTGTAGTTCAGAAGTTTTTTAAAAATTAGAGGTCCGAGCAGGAGATGCTGACTGTAGACTGTAACATTTAGGAGTATTTTTGACAATCAGTAACCACAATTAGAACATTGCAAGAAAACTTCCATTTGCCATGCCACCACCACCAACTGAAGCAAGAGGAAGATACCAGATGGAATTCCACCTTTTATATGCTTAATTGACTAAAGCAACAGCAACAAGCAATCATGATGCAAACATGATATATGAGATAGGGAGAGGAAGGACAAGTTAAAGTACTGCAGCACACTGGAGAATATTCTTGATTTTTTGCAAGCTACTGTACTGTTACCATTTAAAAGTTTTTCCCTTCAAGTGAGTTCAGACACTGCCAACCTGAGTCAGCTCATACCCCTTAACTAAATTACTGGAAAAGCAACTAGAAAAGCTGAAGTAGGAGATGAAAATAAAAAAAATAAAAGTATGTTGGAATTTGGTATCAAGTTCTTTATTCATTTCAATAGGACCAAAGTGTTTGCTACATCTAGCAATTGGATCACTACATTTTGGCAACCATGCTTGATCCTAGATTTAAGTCCTTTGTAACGTCTTTCTTTCCAACTGACAGAGATCTTTAAAAATGCAAAGAGGTCTTTGCAAACAAGTTGTCAGCTCAAGTGGCACATGACAAAACCACATATCCTGTTAATGCAGCAGCACAGAAAAATGTACCCTTTCCAAAAAAACAAAATAGTGATGATGAGGAGTCAACTCAGCACACTTTAGTGAAACAATTTAACATCTGGTCAGGCTTAAAATAATTGCCCACATATATTGACACCTCTACCATACCTCAATCTATTACAGTAAGCATCAGTAGAATGGTAGAATGGTAGAGAGTTACTTTAATGATGATGTTTAAATTATCAATTAAGTTATCATCTCACATAGTCCCTTTGAGTACTGGGAGGCAAAAAGGTAATTTGGAGCCCCTTGAACAAACCAGCTACACTATGGTATACCTAAGCTGCCCACCCTCCAGTGTGTACTCGAAAAGAGTGTTTAGCACAGTTGGGAAACCTTGTAAGTTATTGATATAGAAGGCTACTTCCAAAAATGTGGAAAACTGATGTTCTTTTAAAATGAACAGGAAAGTCTATAAAAAAGACCTTTGATGCCACTTACAACAGAGAATGTAACTGTGGATTCAAGTAAGGATTAGCTAAGATTGTGTGATAATTTTAACAACAGTGATGATGATGAGGTTGATTGCATCTGAACTGTAAGTATAATCAACACTGGTAGCCTTAAATCTATTGGTAGCTTGGATTAAACAAACCAAGCACTTCAATCACAAAAAAAGATTCAGTCCTCGTCACTGAAGTACTTTGGTTTGTTAAACTGTGCATGCCTTATTTAATATACAACATAAGGTTGGATGGGAGGTCCCAATGACAATTTCTTTGTGCACCACATTTTACTATGAGCTTTTTCCACCTTGCTATATTGGTGAAATGACTACTAGCCTGTTTTTTCATCTCAAATTACATATAATGGCCTCAGGCCTATGATCTTCTGTTTGGAGTAAGCTTGATGGTGATCTAGTTTTCTACCAGTCTTTACTCCAGCAGCAATCACCTCTACTGGCCTAAGGCCTGTGATTTTCTGTTTTGATTCAGTTTGCATTTGAAAGCTAAGATTTGGAAGCTAGGTTTTTAATGGTTTGTTCCATGTTTCCAATGTACTCTTTATAGTAAATTAAATAATTAATTATATACTTTACACTAATTACTCCACCTCCAATGACATGTACTGGCCTTAGGCTTTTTATTTGCTGTTTGGAATAAGTTGAATGGTGATCTAATTTTCTACTAGACATTTTTCTGGAAGCAATCATCTTTACTGGCCTGATGCCATTTTGTTGCTGTTTGGTGAACTGTGTTGGTAATATATTATATTTTCTACTAGGCTTTTACTTTAAGACTAATAGTATTGATTAATAAACATATTCTATAGTATCATATAGTTTATTAAAAACTGCTGTCTTGTCTGCACTGCTGTGCCACTACGGTATATTTTATAGATGTGCTATATTGTATTAAACTGCCATTTGTTTGTGTTGCTGCTCTATCACTTAGTTTAGCCAGTCAGTTTGCTGCAGCATTTGGCCATTATTAATGAAAACAATTTTGTGAGCTGAGAGGTTGTCAAAATTGACTGTAGGGACATACAGTTTAAAAATATATGATTTTGCTGTTTTTATAATTTTTAACGAAAAAGGTTTTGCCAAAACCAAAACAGGACAATAAGTTAGAACCAATATAAACCTCCCAAAAAAAATTTGCATACAGATAAGATTGGGATAGCCAGTGAAATATGATGAAAATTACAGGTATATATCTTTTTAAATCATATTACTTAATTTTTTTTTAATATATGTAATTTAAACTAATAGTGAAATGTTTTATTTTGTTCTATGAAACAATTTAGTTGATAAATGTTTTGGTGGAATTTTATGTTAACTTTTATGCATTAAATAAATGCATTGACACTATGTATAAAAATAATTATGTTATTATAATTGTTCAGTATGCAATTTTCTATGTTAATAAAATTAAATCAAGTGCTTAATAGCTCTAATGTGTAATGAATAATGTGAAACAGTGAGCACTGAATTTTGGATGCCAAAATGTAAAAATGTGATAAGCTATTAAAGCTTTTGTTTCTTTTTTGAGTTGTAACACTGATTTTGCTTCATCCTCTTGTACGTATTGACGTATGCTGATTGCAATGTCAGCAAGCTATTGTCTAATTGAGACATTTTTTTTTCATAAAAGAACTAAGCATTGTAATAATTCTTCTTGAATTCAATATGATGTTCCAGTGGCTTTTGAGTATTGACTGCTCAAATGTAATCATCCATTATCAAGGTCTTCTATGAGTACAGAGAGTATTTAGTTTACTCTTAATATGACAAATAAATGCACTATATGGTTTTGAATAAGAAAATCAATGTCAAATTTTAATGCAGTAGTATCAACAGTTCTAAAATAATAATCCTATGTATGCAACATAATTTAGTTTGTTTAAAAGAATACATTTTCTAATGAATTCAGACAATTGTCATTAAGTGAGCCATTCATCATAGGTATTAAAGTGACATGGTTGTATTATTATAAATCACATTCATCTGAAAAGTGCTTTGAATGTAATCCACATTATGTGCAATGAATCAAAAGGTGAAAGACAGCCCCAAAACCACAAAACACATAACACCAACTCCCAGAACATATGCACATTATTAAAAAAGCAGTGGTTGTGGATTGCGCTAGAGGCCATAAAGATGTTAGTTGCAATGCGGTGCTTTTTCCAACTGTTTGACCGATCTAATAGGATATATATACAAAGTTGAAAAAATAGTTAAATTCACAATATCTACAATCTAAAAATAACAAATACATACAGTACATATAAAATACCAAGGGTGACCCAGATAATCCTCTTTAGTGACTGGTGCTGCAGAGAGTCTTTTTCAGGGTGCAGCTTAGACACAGCACAATATTTTTTGGACAAATAATCTTAAAAACAACACTGCCTCTGCCTTCATACACAAGTGAATAATAATATATATATAATGCAGTGTAGATAGATTTTCTTTTGAAAAGAAAGTGCAAGTTAATTTTTTAACAAACAATCAAGCCTATTTTTGCAGCACCACACACAGTAGCCTGTTTGCAGTCAGCAGTGTGTGTCTGACAAACACACAAAGATGCCTGCAGTCAATGAATCTGCTCCATCTACCTGTACAACTCTATAGACCCTAATGGCACCCTAATGGCATCTTGATGGCATCCTAATGGCGTTATTTATGCACACCCCACAGCCCCACACCCTCTCCCTCCACTCTACTATGTGAAATGGCATCTGGTCACTAAGTAGGGACTCATATATGCAATCTAGGACCCACAAATCTGGCATTTACAGGAAAATTTAATTTTGCTTACACTCGGATTCATTCAGATCCTCTAATTTTGTGTGTTTTCAGTTTTATGGAAAACCAAGCCGTTCATCTCAAATAGAAAAATGAAAAATAATCCATTTGACACCTTTTGTGAACCAAACATATTTTGCCTATGGCCTCTAACAGCCTTCTGCAGTGTCCTGTTATCTCAGTTGCCACTTTTTTGGAGTTCTTGCAGGTTGCTTTTTGTAGAAAGACTCTGCAGCATAGCCATGATCCATGCAAATCATAATTTCCAATTGAATCTTGCATTGTCGCAATGTGAGTTTTATGGTACAAATTAACTTTTTCAAATTTAAAACTAATTGAATTGAACCCTTAGTATGTACAGTACTGTACAGTAAATCACACAATTAGGAGATTGAAAAGATGAAGCATATAAGAAACATTAAAAAGGGCCTGGTGACACACAGGATCAAATAATTTTTTTTTACTATTGTATTATAAGGACTCTTAAGTTTTGAGATTTTTAAGAATCAAATGTGTTAAAATACACTACAGAGGAAGAAATTCTGTAGGCAAACTTCAAAAGATGAATATAAAATGATTTATAAAATGGAAACACTTGATCCCAATGAATTGAATATTAACTTTGATCTGAAAGCTTTTATGTATGAATATAGGTTTTTCTCAATAGAGCAACTTACTTTGTTTTATATATATTTCTTAATTTTTATGTTTATATATATTTTGTACATAGTACAGGTATTAACAATACAGAGTAAATTGTATAATAATGATTTTTTATATAAACTATGCAAATACACTACATTTGATTGGAAATTGAATTTGATATTGACTATAACAGCAGCTTTTAAAAAGTCTGTTACTGACAAAACAATTTGGCTATTTATCACTTAAATTCCTAAACAGAGGTCTGGTTTTCCATCGCATTAGCTTTATGATGGCAATGGACGTTCTTTTGTTGCTATTGCATCTGCAACATTATGCTAATGCAGATACAAAGACCTTCCCTGGTGTACAGCCATGAATTCAAAAGTGCATAGACTGAAACGCCTACTGTACATGAAGTGTCTATAGACATTCAAATACAACGAGGTGCCTCTTTAGATGCCACCATCGAAACTTGTACCAGACCTGTGTTACTTGCTGATTCTCCCACTCTTCTCTGTGTTTTCTCCAGGTCAGCATCATCCTTGCAGCAGGGCTTGCCCCTCACCATCAGCAGACTACGGTACATTCAAATGGAATTCCCACCTACCTACCATGCTAAAGAAAAATTTGTAGCGCCCACCTCCCTGCAATCTATCTTGACCAGCAGCTGTCCCAAGGGTCCTCCAGTTCCCTAATCCAATAAAGCATAATTTACTTTCTACTACCTACCATGCTGACTACAGATCACTGTGAGAGCAAAGATAGACCTGTGATACACGGATAAATACCCGGACTTAAGCTACCGGCCGCCTGGCCGGTACCTCCAAACAGTGGTCTAAAGTTCACATGGGGTGAACAGTAACCTTAGTATCGTGAGTAATCTAGGCTTCTGGAGAGTCTTGATAATTGTTAATCTGTTGCTACTGCATCTTGCCTTGGCTTATAACACTGACTAAAAAAGATACAAGGTGATTGATTCCCAACACCTTACAGGGATATATAAGGTTCTCCAATTATATGGGGTTGCAAGAAACAAAGATCAAATAACTATGTTAGAGGAAAATTTTACATCAGCAAATAATAGACTTAGAGGGGTATTCAATATGAAATGTTAACTTCACTGTCGAAGTTAACATTTCATATCGGAGTTTTTACCTGCATTAAAGTATCGGGCGCGCTCCCGCTTATCCCCGTATTCAATATTAAATTAACGAAAACGGGAAACTCCAAAGTTGGATTTGCGTAAAGTTACGAATTTTTCCTTAAAGAAATTGTAAGACCCCCCTAAAGTTGTAAAAACATGGGGGAACACTATGGGTACCCCCGTTTTAGCCTGTAATTGAAAGTCGGGGATTTAAATAGCAGCAGCAGGTGTTTTTTTCCCGACATTGAAGAAATGTTGCAGAAGAGCACTTAGGTTATTTTTTTCATTTTTTTAAGTGGTCCCATCAAATTTGGGGTACATGAAAATGGGTACTAGCATATTTTTAAGTCCCTAAAGTAAGTTTTTAAAAATTCGGCATTTGTGCACCTGCCGCTATAATTCTATTCTTCAAAACACCTGCCACATACTTGCAGAATAGCCCTGAACCTATTTCCCTATTGTTATACAATTTTTTCCCAATTTTTTTTTTCACCCCAATTTTTAAATTCATTTTTTGGGGTGTCCCTATTTTTTTTAAACTTTTTTTGACACAGTTCTTTTTTAAATGTCATTCCCAGGGGTGCAGGCTATTTTTTTAAGCCTGCACCCCTAAACCCCAATTCTGCACTTTTTTTCGACACCTATTCAATGGTGAAAAGTTATCATCGTTTTTTATCAAAGACTTTTCAAAACTGCGATAAGTCTTTGAAATTGAATACGGTGTAAAAGTAAAACCTGCGATAATGATGTCATACCTCCGATATTAACGCAAAAACGATGTTATCGCTCCCATATTGAATACTCCTGTATATATCTTAAGAAGCATACATGCAGTATGTTGTATATGGTGTCCATAAACATTAGAAACAAAAAAGGCAAACATAATTTACTAACTTCAAGGGTTAGAACTTTTACACTGCAAAAGGGAATTGATGCTAATGAAATACAATGTTTAATCATCCCACACCAGTAGTCACTACTCACATTTAGAACACAGACTATCAGAGGGGGAAGATCAGATGGGCTAAGATAACTTACCTATGACAGCTATTCAGAAAGAGCTGCTAAAGCACAGTAAATCACAGAAAACAACAACTTTATAAAACAGAAGAGTTAAGTAAGATAACTGGTATAAAATATACAAAAATAGTGAAAACTTCCTTAAATAGTTATTACATATTTGAGATGTAGCAGAAGAATGAATCAGTGTTTCAGTAGCATAAGCTTTTGAGCTAAGAAGCATAATGCAAAAAATCATTATTTGAAATTGTATGTCTATGTATTGCAGTAGTGTATATTAATTCCACAAAGCTTATGGATACTTATTGGTTCATGTATGGAAGAAACAATGGGCTGCAACAGATCCATTACTTCTGGTGTAAGAGCTTGCAAGTGTAAGAACCTTAACATTCTAAATACAGCTACATGTTACCACTTGTGAGACTATTTTATGCAGGTTATGGTTTTATTCTAGTTTCATTCAGCCAGGCCAATGGTATGCAATATTTTCCATTCCTTAAACTTACCACTCTACTTGACTTCTTATGTAGCATCTGTAAATTTACCCCAGAAAATTGGGTCTTACAAAAAAACAGAGATTTGTGTGGACCCCATGTTTTGGTTTTGCCAAAAACACCCTCAGGTGTTTTTTGGTATTGTATCTGGATTTCTTTAAAAATTGATAACAGATAAAATCATAATTTGGACCAGTTCTTGTTCCTACAGCAGAAGTTCCCGAACTCAGTTCTCAACGCACCACAACAGTCCAGGTTTTAAGGATAACGATGTTGACCAGAGGTGACTTAATTAGTACCTCAGTCAATTTGATTTTATCACCTTGGCTCAACCATGGATATCTCTAAAACTTGAACTGTTGGGGTTCCTTGTGGACCACGTGTGGGAACCTCTGTCCTCCAGTATTATTAACATCAATAACAGTAATTTCCAGTTGGCAGAAAAAACACACTATTGGTGCTGCACCGACCTTATTATTCATGTGTGTTTATTATATTCAGATATTTCACTAAATGTTCACTTCATATGAAACCCCATATAATACTGCAACGAATGGAGACAAATAAGAAAAATTCTACAGAGACATTGGAGAATACAGACTTTGGACAAGGATTTGGAGAAAACATTGGGGAGCAGGATTAGTGTTAGTTGGAGGAGATTAGATAACCTAAAAAAGAAATTAGTACATAATAATTTCAAGAGACAAGAGAAGGAAAAGATCACTACAGGGATTATTGGTTGCTACAAATGTGGTAACTGTACAACCTGTATATACATAGAACCGAAGAAAGAGATAGTAAATAGATATGGGAAAAGTATGACCATTACAGAGTACATCAACTGTAAAACTGTAGGAGTCATATACTGCATATTTTGTCCCTGTGGTCTTAACTATATTGGAATGACCAATAGACAGTTGAGACAAAGGATCTCTGAACATGTCAGAAATGTGAGAAATGCAAGAACAGATCACAGGTCCTTTAAACCACTAACATAATAGTGATCCAACATTTTTGAGAGCCCTTGGATTTGAAAAAATGAAATTAGGAATAAGGGGAGGTGATATTTCCAAGGAACTTCTAAAAAGGGAATCAAGGATGAAATTCCTTATGAATAGTATAGAACCACAAGGGATGAATGAGAATATTTAGTACAGTGCTTTTTTATAAAGGATGTAACATCCAATATTTCTCTAATACATCTCAGTTGAACCATCCATGTACCGACAATCTTATAGTTATTGAAATATAACTAGTCTTGATATTTAAGATCTAGCATAATAATATTTATGCACCAAATTCATAATGGTATAGTATGAATTGAAAATTTTTTGGGACCATTGATGAAAGATTTTCTTGATATAAATATTGCCATGGGATATATATATATATATATATATATATATATTTATATATATATATAATTGTTATTTATGAAATTTGGAGAATTAGTAATTATATCACTAATACTTACATTTTTATACACTTTATGGATGAAGCAATTCTTAATTATACACATGACACCAATCACCTTTATAGTGTGATATGGGAGTAATTTAGTTTTAGGGGTCACTAATGAGACATAACACTATTAGTAATAGTGCACTAATTATTTAGTAGGAGTACATTATATCATATTATATATCACTAATTTTAATGTAATATAATTTAACACAGTCTACACATTATTTTGGATTATTATAGATTTACTACACACAACTAATGAGGTGGAGGCAATGGATTTTCTTCATATTTTACATTATATTTCATTCATCTTTTGTTTCTGATGGATGAATATCTTGGAAAGGAAGTTGGATTAATAATATATATATTTCTCTCTCATTTTATTTAATATAGGCACAGTTACATGAATAACTTTTTTAAGATACAGGGATGGTAACATCTCAAAATTAATAGTAATATAAATATAATTATAAGAATAATTTTATCTAAATGCATTAGTGATATGGTTTGACAATATTAGTGAGGAATTGATGTTATATGATATATAATTATACACGATCACTATGTGAAGTTATTACATTCTATATTCTATATTTTATATTATTTTTTTGATATATTAAAACCAGGTATCTAGATTAATAAGGTGATCTATTAATTATGCCCTAAATAATATCTCTTTTCCAATTAAAAATGACTCTTAAATACGGGGTATGTCTGATAAATGACTCTAGGGAGAAAAGACACAGACTGCTAAAACAATTATTTTATAAAGATATATTTATTAGAAAATATGAATAATATTAGTGTTAACAATGGAATTATGATGTCACTAATTGTCATGGACTGTTAGGTAGTAATATGAGGCATACACTGAGACAAGGAGTTTGAATTAACTGCAGAGAGACCTGATAACCAATCGGAAGCAGGGAATTACGGAATGGAACGGATAGACAAATAGGATTGCAGCTGATTGAATAAATACCGGACATGGATAACAATCTGGTTGCACTGCTTCGATAAAGCAGCCACAGGCGAAATGTGCGTCGGCATTACCTGGGTTCTGCCGGTCTCCGCACAATTGAATGTGGCCTTAGGATCATAATTTGATAAAATCCTGTTTTGTGTGTAGTGTGATATGTTTATGTAAGCATGTTTGTGAGGACAAATACTGGAATCGGGAGAGAGCATTGGTGTTCCCACCTAGCTTATTATTATACCCGCGGGATACCCTGGGACTATTGAATCCTAGAGATAATACTGAAACATATTAACTGAACTGTTCTGGGTCATTGTGATATATAGATAATCATTTAATCTATGATCCATGAAATAATTAACCTCACCAACACCGAGCGATACAGCACTATTATGAATGCTTTATTGGCTATAGTGAATTAAGGACAGAATAATGATGTATTATCATCATAGTGAGACCTTAATGGCAGTATAGAGATTTAGTGCCTAAATACCATGAAAAAAGTATAGGATTCTTACGTTATTGGCTATAAAAGCTGCTATTTAGGCAATTACTTAATACTGTCTCACTTCATAGTCTCTGGAAAGATACTTTGGGACAAATCCTATAAGTTACAATTTTGTTACAGTGTAGCCTAGCCAATCTCACATTCACAGATAGATACTAAGAAAGATCTGAATGACTGACAGCACCAGGGAGTGTTTTTAATCACTCTTTATTAATATCTTTTTTCACTTTCTAAATTCTTTAATTTTAGATTTCGCCAAGTATATCTGTACATCATATTTTAAGAAATATAATAAAAGTTATATTTTATTGTTTATTCAGAAAACATGACATGGGCACATTGAACCCATAAAGTGAACTGGACATTATATCTTATATTTTCTCTTTTTTCTAGTAATTTCCAGTCATTTACAGACAATTTTGACCACTTCACAGCTCACAATATTGTTTCCAGTTTTCAACCATATTCAGTTTTCAACCAGTAAGCTGACTGGCTAAATTATGAGCTAGAGTTTAGTCAGAGTTTGATTTGAGCAGATTCCATTTTGTTATGTTTGCTGTTTTGAGAGGCATAGATTGTAACAGCATTTGAAGGGCATGCTGGTTCTTATAGTGCTAATTGGAGGTCTCAGGTATGACTCCCAGGTAAGTTGGCTCTCAATTTGGATGTATTTTTGTATGTGCCTTTACCATGAGGCCTTACAATAGACAATTACATGGCCCAGAGTGGGTACTGTTATAATGCAGTGGAGGAACCACCAGTATCAGAGAAGCCATGAAGTTGGCCTGGTGGCTACCATGTATTTGCAAATGCATGCAACAAATATCTCTGAATATCTATTACCATATAGTTTTGTAGTATTGTAGTATTGTTGCATCAAGGGATCCAATGTTGGTATATGTATAAATACTGATGTTTAGATGATATTTGAAATAAGAAAGGGATTTGTTTTGATATTGAATATTAAATTCAATTGTGAAGTTAGTAAATCCCTTATGCACAAAATTGAATGCAAATCTAATGTAAAATCACCCAAAACACAAAATCAATCAAAATTGAACTTTGATAAATACAATTTAGTGTGCTGGGGACATCTGAGGGACACCCCCTTTCTGTTTTTTCATACTCATCCTCACCCTCAATAGTGTTGTTAATATCATCATCATCAAACAATTTTAGCTCATCCCCATTGGAATCCACCAATACAGAAGTGTCTCTACTTTGTTTTAATTGGTGGTAAAGGTCTTCCACATACAATTTGTAGTTCATGAGGGTGGGCAGCTTAAGTAAAGCAAAGCTAATTTTTACAAGAGGCTCAAAATTGCCTTTTTATCCTCCTAGTATTCAAAGGGACTGTGTAATATGCTAATTTGTACATTGCCATTAAAATTATTTCCCACCATTCATGGGTATATTTATCAAAGTTCAATTTTGATTGATTTTGTGTTTTGGGTGATTTTACATTAGATTTGCATTCAATTTTGTGCATAAGGGATTTACTAACTTCACAATTGAATTTAATATTCAATATCAAAACAAATCCCTTTCTTATTTCAAATATCATCTAAACATCAGTATTTATACATATACCAACATTGGATCCCTTGATTTACTAATATTCAATGTGAAATCGAACATCAAACCGAAAACCAAATCGAACTCAAAATCCCCAAAATAATAGACCTGCTTCATGCTGGTGATTTTAGCATGAGCAGGTGCCAGTTGCACAGGAACATGCACAGATCAGTAAGATCCATGCATGTTTCTGTGTAAAAAATGCTATAAAATGTTTACAATAATAAAAATTATTTGGGGTCACCCCCAAATGTACAACCAACACAAGGCTTTTCTGAGCTGGTCCTGGTTGTGAAAATTCTGGGGAAAAATATATAGGGTTCCCCCTATTTTTAAATGTCAGGACCAGAATCAGTGATAAGCCAGTTTTGGTTTTGGAAATACAGGGGACAGAATAAGTAGGGGTCACATGTATTTTCCTAAATTAGCACCAGTCTCATTCTAGCGGGGGTGTAATACCATTGCCAGGGCTTCCTTTACCGGGTCCCCATGTCAAATATTTATACTGATCGCTAGTCAACCAAAACTGGAGATCCCTGGGGAGGTGGCGACAACCCAATAAAGTGGTTCCCCTCTCCAGGGGAATCCCAGGCCTGGATTGATAGCCCAGGGCTTTTCCCAGCATCCCTGAGTAATGGGTGCCAGGTTGATTGTGCATAAAAATAGATAAATTAATATTGTCTTTTACAGTATAACTAGAGGTCCCAGCAAGACTCCCCTGCATGCTAGTAGTTGGAGAACCACAAGTACCAGCATGCAGGTTCATTAAGGTCCCACTGGTACCTCTAGTTCACCTGCAAAATAAATATTAAAATAAAGACAAGACTTCCAACAGTGAAAGTAGAAATTATTACACTCACACATACTCACCTGCAATCCTTTACACATCCTCCATGTAGGTATCCACATCTTCACAAAACAGAAAAATGCTAAAACCCAAGTCCATGGACATGTACCAACCTTAATGGATTTCACTTAGAAATGCATGGGCTGAGCATTCATTGACTGAGAGAGGTGAGCATCTCCCTCTCTCAGCCAATGAGCAGTTCCCACTTCTGACTTCAGTGGTGGGAACTGTTAGGTAACCTTTCTATTGGAAATGCTGCAGCTTAGCCATCATTTGCAAAGTGCTGTCATTAAGGACAGTACTGTCCATTGGGTCTGCATTTTTTTTGTTTTATTGTTTTGTGAAGATGGCATATGTCTACCTGGAAAGATTAGGGTGTGACACAAGGTTTTTGTGACAGATCCCAAACTTGAAATTGACTGGAAATGGGACAGACCTGCGCTGGGGACATGGTAAGTATGTAGTGTGAGTAAGTGAATGAATGAGTGCATGTGAAATAAAACAATAAAACTGGTGTGTGAGGTTTTTTTGCAGGTGATATAGAGCTACCAGTGGGCCCTTAATGCCCTGCATGCTGGTACTTGTGGTTTAATTTAATTACATAATCAACCCAGCTGCTATTGACCAGGGGTGCCGGAGATTGCCCTTGCCTATTAGCCCAGGCCTGCGGTGCCCTGGAGATGGGGAACCCCTTTGTTGAAGGTCCCTACTTCCCCAGGGATCCCTGGCATGGGCTTTCTAGTTGTCAAAGGATGAAGACTTAGGCTGGGGAACCTGGTGAAAGGGTCCCCTTGTTGCAGCATTACACATCAGCTTGAAATAATCTGCTGCTGGTTGTTGCAAATACAGGTGACCCCTACTAATTTTGTACCCCATATTTCCACAAAGTGGACTGGCTCACTGAGCCTGGTGCTGGTTGATGAAATTACAGAGGACACCTACATCTTTTATTCCCCATATTGGCACAACCAGGAATAATTTACAGAGCCCAGTGCTGGTTGTGCAAAATATGGGGGTCCCCTAAATCTTTATCTTGTATTTTCACAACCAGGACTGGCTTAGAAAAACCCATTGCTGGTTGTGCTTTTAGGGGGGAACCCCACACCTTTATCTTTCTTTTTTTAACACATTCATACACATAATACACCACCTGCATGAAGCAGGTCTATTATTTAGGGGATTTTGTGTTTGATTCTATAGGTGATTTTATGTTTGATTTTGAAATGCACAACCAAAATCTATCAAGAAAGCACTAGTCAAAATTAAACTATATTGAATTTGATTTTGAAATAGAACTCAAAATCAAATTTTAATACAATAAATTTTGGATTTTGTGAGTGATATCTACATTCAATTTGATTACATTTTAGGTGAGTTAAATCGACCATAAAATCAAATACACAATCAAACTTTTGTAAATGTACCCCCTAATGTATTAGAATGAGTCTCTGTACAGGTGTCAATAATTTTGGGAAATTCTTTTAAGCCTGATCAGATGTCATTATGTTGTTTCACTCTCTTGTGCTGAGTTGACTCATTCTCATCACTAATGGGTCTCTTGGGAAAGGTCAGTTTTTATGTGACAGCAGCATTTGAAGGAGAAACTAAAGCAAGAGATATCATCATGTCATGTGCCAGTTGAGCTGGCAACTTGCTTCTAAGGGGCTCTTTGCACCTCTTAATATCTGTGTCAGTTGGACAGAAAGACACTTGGAACTTAAACCTATGATCAATCAAACTGTATTGATCCAAGTGTAAGATGTTGTACACCCTTTAGTCCTAGTGAAGGGAATTAAGATTTTGATCTACAATTCCAACATACTTTGTTTTGTTTTGTCTCCTCCTTCAGTAGTTTAACTAATGGAATCACCTAAGTTAGAAAGGCAGTGTCTGAACTCACTTTGTATGTTACTATTTCAAATGATTTCAGACTCTTGCATGAAATGGTGAGTATTGTCCACTGTGCTGGACTATGGTACCCCCTCCTCTCACTATGTCATGGCTTGGTGTATAGGTTTGGATGGATTTTGCTGTAACTCCAGTTGCTGAAGCATAAAAAGGGTGGATTCAACCTGGTTACTACCTCTTGCTTCAGTTTGTGGAATGGTGAATTGAACTGTCCCTGTAGCTGCTACAATCATTTATATGTGGTTGCTGAATGTTGAAAATGCCCAGATTTTTTTAAGTGCTACAGATAGCTTATCCTGATCATGCCTGTCATTTTTTAATAAAATTCTGAACCACCAAGTTTATTGTGTGGGCAAAACATGGTTCAAATTCTCCCAGTTGTAATGCTCCTATAATGTTATTGCTTTATCGGATATTACAAATCCTGAGGAGAGTCCGAGCAAGGTAAGCCATTTTGCTATCACATTCATTTTATCCAACAGATTGACATCAGAATGCGTCTTAGTGAAGCCAGTGATACAGAGAGTATTCTTCCTTTAAATGAGCTGGTGTTGTGTGTGAGATACTGCTGAAGGTGACCCCCCCCCCCAGAGGGCAGTCACAGTCATGTAATCTGTTGTTTGACCAGTACTGCTTGTCCACATATCCATAGTTAGGTACATACTCGGCACAATGGCATTTTCTAGGCTTTGGAAAAAGTGTTTTTTTTTTACTTCCCAGTGCAGGCAGAAAAATTGCTGTTTTGGTGAAATGGAATCAAGATGGAATTTGGTAGTAGGGACACAGGACCGCAATTAACTGTCTAAAACTAGATGCAATGATGGAGGATATTGGATGCTGATCTAATGCTAGCATAGCCTTCATGGCTTCAGTAATCTGTTTTGCTACTGGATGGCGGCTTTTTTACTTGCTTCCTCTCAGAAATAATTGTTTCACAGTCAATTGTTGTTGGAAACTATTAGTATTCCTCTGTGATAAAGATTCATCCCATGCAGCAGCAGCAGTCCTTGCATGCAAGGTTCCTGGATAGGGAAGCAGTTAGTTAGCTTTCACAAATTGGACGCAGGAGGACTACCTCCAATTACTAGATTGATTATGAAGGTGTTTACAGTGGAGACGGCATGTGCTGGAATCTATCCATGCTAATGGTAGCTGTTGCTGGATTGCTTGTTATTATTTTACAGGATTTTTCTTTAGATTGTGCCAAATAATTTTCATGAACTTGCTGTAAATAATGTAACAGGGAGGAGGTTCCTAGATGGTTAAGATCCTTATCTCTGTTTACTTTGGCCTCAAAAATAGCTCAGATGACTTCACAAAAATTGTTAGGATTTGGGTAATAATAATTCCACATGAAAGAGGTGGCTTTTTTGGTCTTATGCACAGGCATGACAATGGCCTTCTTCTTATCACTGGCAATAACAGTTGCCACTGGTGGCCAGCTTACTTTGACACAAACAACATACTCCTTCTAAATTTTCTCAACTCCTTCTTGTCCAACACATTCAATATCAACATCCTAAATAGCATCAGATAAACAAATATCCCTCTCATCCTGTTGCACTTCCACAGTAGCATCCTCAATTTCTATATCACTATCATTACTTTTACTGCTACTCATACTCATATTTGAACAGGGTTTGTTTGTGTGTGAGTGTTTAATAAAATAATACAATATTTGGTGTGTACATCTTGTCTTTTTCTGACTAGTTATTTTATAGGGAGACTTCAGGAACCAGATGTCCTTTAATTCCCTGCTTGCTGAGACCTGTAGTTCCCCTGTATGAGACACTTGTATTATTTTCTATCTTTTACACCATAAACTCAACACACACAGAATTTCTGGCCTGGACTGACTATTAGGGTGTGCTGAATGCTTTATTGCATTATACCCTCACCAGAAAGAGCCCAGTGCTGGTTGTGTAAAATACAGGGGACCCCTACATCATTTCCCTCCCATATTTTCACAATCAAGACTAGTTCAGAAGCCCAGTGCTGGTTGTGTAAAATATTGGGAAACCCTATGTTTCCCCTCCTCTTTTTTTTTAAAACCAGGACCAACTCAAATAATCAAGGTGTTGATTGAGCTTTGTGGGGGGGGGGCAACACCATTATTTTTAAAATTTGCATCTTATTTTACAGTTTACACCCACACAAGTCTGCACATAGCCAACTGATATGTACAGGGTTGTGTGTCTAAACCAGCCAGCAGCCGCTACCATGGGAACAGACTACTGGTTGACAAAGAATGGCTGTCACTCAGCCAGTGCTTCCTATAGATTTCAATGGGCCCATTGAAGTCTATGAGGTCATGTTGATTGGCTAAGACACAGACATTCACAGCCAACCAGTGGCCTATTACCATGGTAATGGACGCTGGTTGGTTCCAACATTCTGCACTCCGGATGCAAAACACAGAGTTTTAATAAATAGTACTTTACTATATTGTCCTTCTCCTCTATTTTTGGGTACATGCTTGTGGTCTTTTTAGGAGATTGAATCAGACGACCAATCTATTTAAAGTGGCAGTGAAATAAATACCAAAATCAGCTGGGACACATCACTCTGCTATATATGTTAGATTAGCACTGGTTGAGTGATTTCTAGTTTTTATACTGCATTTCTCTATAGAGGCTTGCACGAAAAAAGCAAATAGTCACTCATATTATGAGTTGTACACATCTCAAGATGCCACTGCATATTATATGTTTCATATGTGCTTGGTTTGCTACTTGTCTTCATAATTATTATGCATTGCACCTACCTTATACTACACTAGGTATCTATTATGTATATCTTTACTTACATCCAGATATGCAAAGCAAAATTTGCATAAACACGGCATTGAACTTTCCCAATGACTAAATGCCCCATCATGCCCTACCTCTTCAGTTGTAAATGTGATACAAATTTGGATGACAATGCACACTCACACATGCATGCACTCATTTTCTGAACCAGTGCTGTGTTCATTTACACCTAAAATTAGTGCACAATTAACTCTACATCAGCCATTCTGTGAGTTGAGTTTCTTCACACCAGTTTTGGAATTTCCTCCATGTGTCCAGGCTGCACTCTAGCCTTTTACTGGGCATACACTGCCAGATAAAATGCCTGTCAGACTGATAGACATCTTATCTGGTAGCCTGACACACAGAAGGTATCACGGGAATACACTGTGAGATATCTCACAGTGTGTTGGCCACAATGTCTATGCTCCTCCCCAGGGTAGGAAATACTTTCCCATTCTTTTCCTGTGAATGAAAAGGGGAAATGTCTGTCAGTTGGACATGGCTGGGCATACACTGACCTATGTGACTGACTTTCTCTTTGAAAATATCCGATCTAATGGGCATGCTGGACTATCTGACATGCCCAACAAATCAATATTTTCAGATTGTTTGTCTGCTTACACTGTACAATTATCTGGCAGATCAGCCAATATTGGGCGAATTAGCCAGATAATTGTATAGTGTATGCTGAGCATTAGGCAGATTTGTCAGCAGCTCCCCACTATAAACATTGTTAATTTGCAGTTTTAGTGTGCCTTCAGCGATAAAGACTTTGGTTCCTGTATGACTTCATCTTCCTTGTACCACATTTTGCAGCCACATTCTACAAAGGGCAGATCAATAATATACATTTTTCCTGGAATGAATCCATGAGCCAGTTAGATTAATCCACCTTCATAGGTTTAATGCACCCTACTCTCAGTGGTACAGCTGCTGATGCAGAATGAGTACTATGGGCCTGATTCACTACTGCACGCAACTGCGATTATGCCTACAATCGGCTGATTGTTGCCTTCTGTGCATGCGTATGCATTGCTGTGTGCATGTGCAAACTAGCTATTAAGATCGGGACTGTGATTACAGTAATTATGCAGACCCATCCCAGAGTGACTGACAGGAAGTGCAGTATGTGGCTGGTAATGGGGGATGGTTGGGGAGAACGCAGGTAGCCAATGTGTTCCAATGCAATTGCAGGGGCATGCATAAATGATCCACTGTGATGGACTACGCAGCCTGAGGCCTTATAGCATGCGTGGTTGTTAGCAATTTTTTATTAAGGTCAGGGCTTGTGCAAGTGTGTGTGAGGCTGCCATGTTACTTGATTGTACCGATTGTTTTGCAGTCTTGCTAAACATTTTGGATGCGTGGTTAAATATACTGGGCATCCTTGTATAGTGCTGAGAGGGAATATCGATCACAATGAATTAGCATACTATCGCAGTTGATCTGAATGCATAATCACTATTGCATTCGCAGTTGCGTACTGTAGTGAATTAGGCCTTATGTTAGATTGAGTAAAATGACTTGCATGAGTTTTGTGTGAAACGTAATCACCTTATTTCAAATCTTAAGATGCAGAACATGGATATACGCAAACTTTAGTAAAGATGTTATTATGCAAAGCAGCTCACACAGCTCAGCAACTAAAGAAATACTGTATACATATTTTAATATGTGTATCTTCTACAGGGTTGGTGCAAATTTACACTGGTGATTATGATTTGTCATAAACTAAGAGGATATGGTACCAATGTGGAAATATACTCCTTTACATATGAGTTTGGATCTATGTATGTTTGAATTGTTTTTGTATCTGGATTTTTTCTTAAAATATCATAAAAGTACATGGAATGGCAGTGCTGCAGTGCTGGCAGTGTCCTCAGTGAAGGGTACTGGTGATGTCGGCAGTGCAGGGGTGCCAGCGGTGTCTTTAGTGCAGGTTTGCTGGCTGTGTCGGCAGTGCAGGGGTGCCAGTGGTATCTTTAGTGCAGGTTTGTTGGCTGTGTCAGCAGTGTGGGGGTGCCAGTGGTGTCTTTAGTGCAGGTTTGCTGGCTGTGTCGGCAGTGAGGCGGTTACTGGCGGCATCCTCAGTACATGGAATGGCAGTGCTGCGGTGCTGGCAGTGTTCTCAGTCAAGGGTACTGGTGGTGTTGGCCGAGTGGGGTTGCCAGCGGTGTCCTCAGTGCAGGTTTGCTGACTGTGTTGGCAGTGCAGGAGTGTTTTCAATGCACGGTGCTGGCTGTGTCGGCAGAGCGGGGGTGCCAGCGGTGTCCTCAGTGCATGTGTGCTGACAGTGTCAGCAGTGCAGGTTTGCTGGTGGTGCCCTCAGTGTGGTAGTGTTGGCAGTGTGGGGGTCGCTGACGGTGTCCTTAGTATGTGGGACAGCAGTGCAGGGGTGGTGACCGACGGCTCTCTCTCAGCCAATCAGTGTTAAGCCCGGTCAATAAAAAACCTTGCAACCTGACAGTGGGGTCACAATGTTTTGCCTCAGATGAGGAATCCGGGGCAGGCTCGGATCACCCTGAATCCCCGACATTCTGGTGGGTTCGGATTTCTAGGATCCGAAGCTGCTCATCACTAGTTTGAATATATGCTAATGTTCCATGCACTTTTTTTGTGTACTTTAATCCCATTTTGTTACCAACTCTGGGCCTGATTCAGTCCCGCTTGCGAGTGCTGAGCGCTCGCAAGCGGGTCGATGTTGCCCAAGTGCGCATGCGCGAGACCCGAATAAAAATGGGCAAGCCGTCATTATGGGTCTTGCACCAAAGGGGGCGTGCTGTCGATGGTGATTAACAGCACGCCCTCTATGGTGGGTGTGCCAGAGGCATGGCTGCCCAGACGGAGGCGTTCCCATGGGAACGCCTACCATCTGGGGCCGGCCCCACTGACATCACTAGTGATGTCAGTGGGAGTGCTTTTGGCTCTAATAGAGCCAAAAGCACTCCAGGGCTTCTGGCAGCGAGACCCTACTGCAGGGTCTTGTCACAAGCCCAATGGTCGCAATGGTCTTGACCATCGCGACCATCATTTTGGCCGCTCACTATAGCTGTGAGTGGTCACCCACAGCTATGCGAGCGGCCAGGAAGCAGCTCAAAATAGTATGAGGGCCGGCCCTGGATCAGAGCGAGCGCTCTGTCAGAGCGTCCGGCTCTGAATCAAGCCTCTCTACAGGTTGATAAACTCATTGTGAATATCTCTTTGTTTGATCTCCTATTTTTGCTTGTGGATAATGGCACACCTCCTCCTTTGCCAAATATATTCCATGGGTATTGACAGCTGAGATCTACTCAAAGTAATGCATCTCCTTTGAAAACTCTGGCCCTGATTCAGAGCCGGACACTCTGACAGAGCGCTCGCTCCTGTCCCTCCTCCTTTTTGGAGCGGCATCCTGGCCGCTCGCATAGCTGTGGGTGACTACCCACAGCTATATCGAGCGTCCAAAATGATGGTCATGATGGTCAAGACCATCGCGACCATCGGGCTTGCGACAAGACCCTTGTGGTATGGTCTCGCTTCTGCAAGCCCTGGAGTGCTTTTGGCTCTATCATAGCCTAAAGCACTCCCACTGACATCACTAGTAATGTCAGTGGGGCCAGCCCCAGACGGAAGGTGTTCCCATGGGAACGCCTCCATCTGGGCAGCCACGCCCCCGGCACGCCCACCAAAGGGGGCGTGCTGTCACTCACCTTCAACAGCAATCCCCCTTTGGTGCGAGACCCATAATGATGGCTTGGCTGCCGTTATTCGGGTCTCGTGCTTGCGCATGACGGAGCCGCAACCATCGTGTGCATATGCACTTGGGCAACATTTACCCGCTTGCGAGCGCTCAGTGCTCGCGAGCAGGTCTGAATCAGGCCCTCTGTTCTCAGTGAGAATGGTCCTTACAAACTAACACATTTTGACGATCACTTTGTAATTTACAATCTGTGGACAAAGTGCCTGAATCAGAGTAGTACACTATGCCGAGTTGATTGGTCATTGGTCATCTGTGCATGTGTCTGAAATGCACTGTATATGCATCAAAGTTCATTACAGTAGTTGCATGCATCACATTTTTATTCACTGAGTGATTGACATTTAAGAGCCATTTGGGACTAGATAACAGGGTGTGCTGTCAAAAATTACAGGTGCATTGCAACCATTTCAGAGCATGTTGCTGCCTACATCTGCGACACAATATGCACAAAAATGGCTCTGGTGTGTCAGTCCAGGCAGCCATTTTGCAGAACAATCGTGTCACTCAGGAGGCAAGTTATCAAAGGATCTGCATATACGACTGTGTATTAGTACGGATTTACTTGGATTTGTGACAGTGCCTGTGGGCATCTCAATAAAAATCCCAGCATTTGGAATATTTGAGCATATCCTCTGCATACACTTATTCAGCAGCAGCATTAGCATGCATCTCTTAATCAGGCCCATAGTCCAGTAATTATACATTTATTTGATCTGCTGCACTTCCCTTTGAGAGTACAACAGGGTGGACAGATATACAACTGATTAGAATGGATGTCACAAAGCTGTGGCTCCAGTGAGACCATTCTGTGTAAATGTTACTGTTATGCTGCTTTGAGCTCTGTCTCTTGCTCTCTCTCTATCTCTCCCTTTCTCTCTCCCTCTTCATCTCTCATCATCTTGACACAGTTGATTCAGCTATGGAACTTGTAAAACATATCTCATTTGTTTCACTCCCCAAAGCAGAATCCTTAATCTCTACCACTCACTCCAAAGCAGACCTCTTGAATCCTTCACAGATTGAGCATCATACAATCTTGCATCTCTTAATTTTCATCTTATACGACTGTAATAACACAGCAGTGTTCTCTCTAAAAATCATACTTAATAGGGAATTATCGTTAAATACAATAGGTCAGAGGGACTCCTAGGTCACACAAAATTCCACAATGATAATTTAAATAAAATGTAGTCACTAAATTATTTGAAGAATAAAGGATCAATTCACAACAAATGTAAAAGGCCAATTACTGTAAATGTTGGTGCATTTTTTCTATCTAAATAAACCTTAAGAGCCTCATCGAGAGTTTTTATAATTATCTTACATTTATTTTGCACTACAAGGGAACTGTATTGCTGTTAATAGGCAAATAACATACAGTATTGGAATAATGTAATGAAAATGATTTAGAAGACAAGTACAAGAATTAACGTAAAACATAATTAGATAATTACAACCCACAAATTACATAATTACATGGATAGAGGACCATGCTCACAAGAGCTTACATTCTGCTTAGTTATAAATCCAGCTAAACCAAAATGTAAAAGTAATGGCAGGTGATAAGTTTTTTTCATATACACAAAAAAGAAAAAAAAATTCCACTGGACCCATTGCACCTCAAGTTTCTTTATTGTCAAATGCTAATTTTTACCTTATAGCTGGAATTACTCTTAATGCTAACTGTGCTCTTAAATGTATCCTACAATTAGAGTTGTGTGCAGACCTCCATATTTGGTTCTAAATCATCGTCGTGGTCTGGTTTTTGTTTTGACAAAACCACCCTCAATTGTTTTGGTTTTGGATGTCTTTAAAAATTCATAAAAACAGCTAAAATCATATGATTTAGAACTATTGTTCCTATGGTATTATTAACATAAATAACAATCATTTCCAGTAAATATCAGTCAAATTTGACTACCTCACAATATTGTTTTCACCAATATTGGTCAAAGGCTGCAGGGAACTGGCTGGCTAAAATATTCTAATAGAGAAAAGAGTATGGTAGATATCTCATTAGGTGCAGTGCACGGTTATTTATGCAGCAGATACCTTTATTGAAACCTTTATTGACCTACATAAGTGCATCTGTAAACTGTATAAAAAAGAGGATATATGTGACCCTATTCAAACCTCCATCAGAGTTTTTTCCCAAACATATGAAAAGTCACTTAGAAAAAATTATGATAGTGTGATAAAAGGAAAGGGGGTAGTTGTAATGAATAAGAATTAATATATTAAATAAATTAATAAACAGACATGGAATACTTTGTCATATAAAAATCTAAGAAATGATCCCACTGAGAGAGTCATGAAAGATTTAAATTAATTCTTGACCAAAGCTGTCAATGATGGGGCTTTGACTATGCAAGAGAAAAAGTTTAATAATATACAAAATCCAACTATGCCAACTATATATGTATTGCCAAAACTTCATAACCATGCTACCAAACTCCCCGGAAGGCCTATCATTTCGGATGTGAATAGTGTGACTTCAAACGTGTCAGCTAGAAAAGACCATTACTTACAACCTCTAGTGGTATTTAACAACTTGTATTTGAAAGAAACTTTGGAAACCCTTAATAAATTGAGTAAGATCAAATGGGAGAAATACTATTTATTAGCAACAGCGGATGTTAGCACCTTATATACTAACATTAGCTGGGAGAAAGGGCCGGAGGCAATAAAATATAATTTGGATATAAGTACCTACTCTGAAGAACTTAAGGATTTTCAGATGAAAAACATACATTTTATTTTAAGCAATAATAATTTATATTTTAATGGATGTTTTTATTTACAAATTCTAGGGAGAGCTATGGATACCATGTTTGCTCTTAGCTATGCTATCTAATTTATGACATATTGGGAACACCTTAGGGTAGACCCATACTGTGTGCTATAGGGGCAAGCCTGGTATGCTGGTCAATTTAACAGATTATATCCTTTTTAGTTGTAGAGGTGATATAGATAACTTAAACAATTTTTTGTAAATTTTAATTGACAATGATTTTAATATTAATTTAAATTTTAATAGAAGTCCATTAGAAATTATGTTTTTAGATTTGACTTTCTGCATTAACAATTATGAAATATGAACATAATTATATAAAAAGGAAACTGATTCTAATTCCTATATCAAAATGACAAGTGAGCACCTCAAAAATTGGCTTACCAATATTCCTAATAATAGAAAAAAGTAGTCCAGTTCATGGAATGCACAAGTATATTAGTGTAGGTAGCTACACTAATATAATTGTGCATTCCATGAAATAGATTACTTTTTTCTATTATTATTGATTGTTGCTATATTAGTCCAGGAATAGCACCCCTTGCTTGTGTATATATATCCATTATAATAATTAAGATAAATTACAATACATTAGGGTTATAGAGTATAGGTGATAATTAACTTTACTATGGTGCAATGGATTTGTTTTGTTTTACCAATATTCCTGTTGGGCAATTTAAACACCTAAAATGAAATTGCATAGAAGAGGAAACTGTGCAGGCTGAAATATGAAGAAGAGGTTTATAAATAAAGGATACCCAGAAAAAGTTCTAGCGAGAGCAGAGAAAATTGAAAATGAAACCAATAGGACTGACACATAAAAAAAGAAGGGAAAAAAACAGAAGATGCTAGATTTGAATGGTATTTTTTCAGCAAATATGGTTCTCACTTCAAACAATTAGAAAGATGCATTACAAAAACTGGAGAATCCGAATTTGAAAGATCTTTTGCCAAAAAAAATCTTTCATTCATAGAAGAGCTGATACTTTGAAAAAGAAACTAGTGAAAAGCAGTCTAAATTAAATAAAATCTACCAGAGAGAGAACTAGAGGGTTCCATTGATGTGGTTCTTGTTTAATGTGTCAAAGTAAAAGTAAGGGTAATTCCCCTAAAAAAATCACCTCATTCTGAAAAGAACTATGAGATTGATTGTTTGATAACATTCCACTCTAGAAATGTCTTATGTATGTTAGAATATATATATATATATATTATTAATAAAGGTCTCCTTAGCCACCCACTTTCCGAGTACTTCAAAAAAATTCATAACCAATCAGAAATGTGTATTAAAAAGTTCCCAGGCATTGAACAAATTAAAGAAAATTGGAAGTGCAAAGATAGTGAAATAAGGTTGGCTAAGTGAGAGAGATGAAATGGATATATAATTTGGATACCCTCTTACCTAGAGGCTACAATGCTGAGTTTGAATTAAATTGGTTTTTAGATTAAATTATGTTTTTGTGCACTTTACATTATACTTTTATTAAAACCCTATCATAATACTTATATGAAAATCCTGTTTTTATATCTTTTCATATCTTGTTTTTACTGTATGTATTTTTATTAAAAAATGTTGTAAATTTATTCTCTGTTTAATTTATGTATTTGGATTGAAAGAGTTAAAGACATTGCTCATTACGCCACCGCCACCTTCCATATAGGCAGGCTAAGACCATGTAGGAATACATAGTACTACACTAGTGAATGACGGAGGGAGGAATCTATGTGATTGGCAATTGATTGCACACCACTGCTAAACATCAGTGATCTATAAACAATGTATCCGATGATGGCACGCAGAAACTAAGTCTATGTAACTTCCGGCCGGTGCTGTCCTGCCACCTGTGACATGCATACGTCATTCCACATCTGACTTCTGTTCCCAGAAGAGGTTTACCAAAGAGGACAATTGGCTGGGATTGGGAAGGGAGGGACTGTATTGGGTTTAAAAGGAGGACCTAGAGACAAGCATGACATCTGCGCTGGAAGAAGGATGTTGATTCCAAATGATGCCAAGATAACTACCTAGGGTTCCTGAATTACTCTATTTGAAAGGCTCCATGCTTATGGTGTGTTATTAAACTGAGCCTGAAATTACAGAATCGTTTTTGCTTTTATTCAAATTGTTTGCGCACACCACCAGCCCCCAAGGGCATGATATAGGAACATCCCAGACTATTATTTTTTTTATGCTGCAATATGTTATGTTTTATTTCTTTGGACTCTCATTAAATTTGTGATCTACTTTCAATTGTGGATTCCCATATTACTTTGGGTAAATAGTACATACTTAATTTATCTGAGCAGTCATTAGTTCTGATTAAGGTTTTTACTATTACTCGCTTTATATGGCTAAAATAATCAACAAAGCAGCAGTAAAAGAATATAGCACATCTATGAAAAAGTGGCACAGCAGCAGTTTAGTAAACTAAATTACCATATAGACTATTTTTATTAATGCAGAACTAATAGCCTAAAAGTAAAAGCCTAGTAGAAAATAAATTACCAACACACTTCTCCAAACAGCAAATAACAGGCCTTAGACAGTAGAGGTGATTGCTGCTGGAGTAAAGTCTAGTAGAACATTAGATCACCATCCAATTTACTTCAAGCAGCAAATAACATGTGCAAGGCCAGTGCAGTTGATTCAAGCAAGAGTAACAGCCTAGTTGAAAATATAGTAAATTAATAACTTATTGTTATTATTTTTTTAAATATGAGGTCCCCCTACAATTCAGGAACAAGGCCAGGACCTCTGAGTCTGGGCTAGCATTGAAAAATAGGAGGAAAAATGGCATGGGATTCAAACATGTACCAATAACTAAGACTTGACTGAACCAGCTGGGAAACGAGGAACCCTATAGCCAAGAGATACACAGCATGGTGTCCCCCTACCATAATTTTAACCAGCCCCAAACTGATAAGCTCCAAGCTGAAATCTCTCGGAAAGTCAGCAGCCCCCCAAAAGTGGCATCATCCCACATGAGGGACAATGAGCCATGGGCTTTACAGGTAGTCTTAGGCAGTCTTCCTTGGTCTTAGGAGTGTTACTTTTTATTAAATGTGCCTGTTATTATGTTTATTGTCTAAGTATGTTACTAGCACACTTTATATATAATTATTAGCAATAAATATTTTAATGTTTGATATTACCAGCTCATGTTGATCGTTTATATTTATATATATTTTTCTTATTGTATTATTTTGGTTTGCTTTTACTAGTGTCCCTACACCCTTGGTTAATCGTTTCAATCTCGGGGCTTTTTCAGGCGAGAATAAAAAGTAGAAAGTAGAATTGGAATATGACAGGAAGGGAGTTATATGCAATCTAGAGATGTGTGCAGACCTCCTTGTTTTGGTTTTGGCAAAACCCCCCTCAGATGTCATGGTTTTGGTTTTCTCAAAACCACCCTCAACTGTTTTGGTTTCATTTTCTTTTTGCTTTGGACTTCTTTAATATTGATAAAACAGCTAAAAAAAGTAAAATCAAGTAATTTGAAACTGTTTACATTCAATCCAAAATATGAGATTTGGTTTTTATATCTAAATTCCAAACATACAGCAGACCCGAGCTGGGACTTGGTTCTACTTGGAATCCCAAAAGTGATTCAAGCTGAGACTCAATTTTGACTCGGAGCCCTAAATTCTGTATGTGTTAATTTTTCATAAAAACTAAACCGCACCTCTCTAATGCAATCCTGAACATGCAAGATCCAACATTTATGTGATTATGACGTTTTGCCTCTTTTTGAGATCTGATTTTGTTGGGAGGAGCCAAGCCATGCCTCTTTTCTACTCAAAATACCAAATTTCAGTACCATTAGATTTCTCAGAATCCAAATTGTTCACCTCTATTATTAGCATAACATAACTTTAAATTATTAGCTGATGCTAGTCACAACATATAAATGTAAATTGTACGCATTTGGTTAAATCTATACAAAAGGAGCACATTGATTGCAAGAGCACTTGAAAGTTTAGTTACATGAGATACAGTATGCATAGTTATTCAGAGATGGAATGAGTGCTCTTAGTAAATCAGCTGCCTCAAAATTAGAGGAAAAGAGGAGCAATCATCAGATTCTGAGGCAAAGGTTGTACACATTGACTTTATTAGAGCAAAGGTTGCATTGATAAAGCACAATTATCCTCCACTTGCATCTATTGGCACTGATTATGCTTGTGTAACTTTACTTAGACTCTCTAAGGGATATCTGTACAATTAACTGTTTATATTGTTGAAACTGAGCCCTATGTCATACTTGCCGAAGCATCTGCAATATTGTGTGCTCTAATTTAAACTGTGATGCTACTAAATCATCTGAGGAATTTCACTCTAGACATACAACAAATATGTGTATCTGGACAATTGTTACTTAGTTTGCATGTTTTGAAAAATAAGTGTAATCTTAAAAAGGAAGATAAAAAGGCACAGGAGAAGTTGCATTTAAAAATTAGATTTATAGAACTCTCTATTTTAGCTTAACTTGGTCCCCAGCAGTGTTCTATTTCCGGAGCAGAGTTTATTTATGCCACATTAACAGTAAATCAAAATAGAGACTATTAACTTCAGGGTGACTATAAAAAATATATTAGCGGTTTGGTTTTGCTGAAAACCAAACACACCCGCAATTTGGGGTTTAGAATTGAGTCCCAGCTCAGGTCTGAGTCCCAGCTTAGCTCAGGTCACTTTGGGGTTTTGAGTAGAGCAGAATCCCGACTCAGGTTTAATCGCAAGCTCAGAGCTATCTCTATAGGTAAGGAATGATTTGCCAAACTGTGAAAATAGTTTTACTTACAAATGTATATATAAAAAAATATTGATATCAAGCAGTTTCATAGCTCTAAACTGAATAGTATTTAACATTTTGTAGTGAACTTAAAGTAGAAACATCTACAAATTGAGGCTAGGTGACTGTAGGCTGGAGCAGAGAGGAAGGAGTGTGATTAATACAAATTACTTTGGCTCATGCCACCTGTGGTGCCTAGCAGTAGCTACTGTTTTGTGAATAGCATATACTCACTGATGGCCGCAACAGAGCTAGTTTATAACTGGAGAATTGTGACAGCTTAAAACAATAGCTTACACTGTACACTGACATTTGCAGATATTGAGAGAGTAGTCGGGTGTGATGGGGGTCTTTCAAAGGCAAAACATAGGAGGTTCCCAAAGAAGTTGCCATACCATTTCCAGGCATTCCTTTAGGCAGCCCTGCCAGGAGGTAGTTACATTTCTACTAATACAGTGATAGTTTAAGTCAAGCCCAGGGGCAAACACAGGATTTTTACAGGGGTGTTTCTATCTATCTATCTATCTATCTATCTATCTATCTATCTATCTATCTATCAGGCCATATTGGACCAGATTATGGTGACATCTACGGACTAGCTGTTTTTAGATAAGTACCACACATGACCAGTATAATGTACTTTATTCATTGAACATTAAATCTATGGTTATGATTAAGTCACACACCACAAGACATGTGAGGTGTGACAGTTATTGCGCACCTTGAAAATTGCATCTGCTCGTGAGTGCATGCTGATGGACATTATATATATATATATATATATATATACGCATATATACTGTATATACAGATATACACACTCACATATATACAAGCACATGTCACACATACATTACTCACACACTTACCTTGCAGCAGCTGCTGGTCCTGGCAGGCAGGAAGTTTCATTAGGTCCCTCTTCCTAGCTGGAAAAATGCCACAATTTGTTAGTCAATCAGGAGGGTGGAGCCAAATGGTGTGATTTTAATGGAATCACATCATATTGGCTCCTCCTCCTCCCTATTGACCCACAAATTGTGGCATTTTTGCCATGAGGTGGGAAGGGCTTAAGGACATAGTGCCTGTTCTCAAGTCTGTCAGGGGGTGTTTCTGGGTACTCAGAAATCTCCCATGTGTGCACTACTTTATCCCTTAGCATAATTCCCTGACTGCTAGGTCACATAGCATTGGGAGGTTAATATAACACCTTCTGGCAAAAGGAACCATCCATTTCTATTATTCAGTCAACACCCACTTCCTGACAATAGGTTATGCATTCCAGGGGAAATGCATGAATGGAAACTAATTCTCAACCTAGCATATATACCGGCATGATATGTCTGCAAAAAATGTTGTGCGTTCCATTTTGAAAAGCACAAGTGCTATTTAAGCCAAAGATGTGGCCATACCAGTTCCTGGCATTCCTTTTGGCATCCCTGCAAGGTGTAGGTCTAATGTTTTACTAATAAAATTCTATTATTTTTTTTACTGAGTTAATGGTATTTATTTTTACCTACACAAGCCTACTGATAGTTTATAGCCTGCTTTTCTGAAATCACTCTAGCTAACTCTGGCATAAAAAACTTGGGAAGGAAGTGTCAGTTTGAATATGGTCTCTCTAACATCTTTTCTATTATGCAATGATGTGAGAAAGGACGGTTCTGTCGAGTTTTATAGTGCATGGACTCTTCAAGTATGTGAATAGTTGAATGCATTAAGTCAAAAAATATTTTGTTAAAAATACTGCTAAGATTAATTTCAAAGATATACATAAAAATTTATGTCCACTTCCCCTGGGGTCTTCTAATTAAAAAAACATAATTAATTGTGACTCATGTCAAAGACAACTTGACATAAAAACAGTTCAAACATTATTATAATTCTTATTACTGTCATAACACAACCCACAGATATCTAAAATGTATTGTAATTTCAGAAATTAGGAAACACATGTAAAATGATAATGTTAGAAATAAGTGAGATTTGCAAAACTGTTTATCAAAATATGCAACCCATTTATCATTTGACTTTAATATTTTGCAGTTTTCTCCAGAAGAATTTGACATTAAGTGTTCCAGTATTGCCCACCAACACCATACAGCAGAAGGTATACTGTAGAGAAGACCATTACCATCCAAGATCTAGAAGTTCCATTATATTCACATTTATAATTATAGTACCTCTTTCAGAGTTGTATGCAATGCAAACATAAAAAGCATCTAAAAAAACAATTTTGCAACTATTTTGAGTTACCCACAAATACTGGAAGTGACTGACTCTGCAATGGTAGCAAATGCACCTCCCTTCCATTGCATATAATAGGAGCATTTGAGACAGAAATGTGACCAGAAGAGTGAGTTTAGTGTGAGTACAATAAAGGGCTGAAAACCACAGTACACAATTATTACACATTACAGTAACTAGCCAAACGATACAAATGTGAATAAAACACGTGCACTAATTAGGCAGCCAATGGAACCTTTTAGTGTGGAAGTATCACCTCACACTACTTAACAAATATAACACTATAAATATTACCAAAGAGATTCCTGCAGTGCTAGAATAGATGACAAGAGCTTGAAGGTCTTCTTATCCAGATGATATACACCCTTTTCTTCAAAAAGCTCTCCAAAAAAAGAAAAGAAAACACATACAGGTTGAGTCTCCCATATCCAAATATTCTGAAATACGAAATATTCCGAAATATGGAATATTTTTAGAATGACTGAGATAGTGAAACCTTTGCTTTCTGATGGTTCAATGTACACAAACTATGTTTAAAGCACAAATTATTAAAAATATAGTATAAAATAACCTTCAGGCTGTGTGTATAAGGTATATATGAAACATAAATGAATTTCATGTATGTGCACAAACTTTTTATGCACAAAATTATGAAAATATAGTATAAAATGACCTGCAGGCTGTGTGTATAATGTGTATATAATATATAAATGCATACTGTGTTCAGATTTGGGTCCCATTCCCAAGATATTTGATTATTTTATGCAAATATTCCAAAATACGAAATATTCTGATATCCAAAATACCCCTGGTCCCAAGCATTTTGGATATGGGAGACACAAACTGTATAGTGTAATAGGTCATAGATTTCAACTGTACTGTATATTGAACCCAAAATTGCTCTCCTACCAAAAATGTTGGTCTACAATAAGTAGACAAATAGGCATGCGGAGGAAGCTGATCACATGGCAGAAAATGGCCTGGTGCGGCTCTCTATGCTCCTGATATCTACAATCCCCCTTTAATATTCATCTTCAAAAGGAGGCCACTCTAAATGTTGCATCCGCTGATTGGCTGTGACCCATGTACTGTAGAGTGACAGGCACGTGGGTCACAGCCAATCAGCAGCCACTACATGTAGAGCAGCCTCTGATTGGTTGGTGGGCTGTGAGAATTTCAGAAGAGTAGCGTCTTCTGTCATTCCACATAGTATAGGCATATGTGATATGCTGGCCTGAGGTGGAACGGGACAGTCATTTTTTTGTTTTGCTAAAACCCATTGGATGCTACATGGAGAAGGGGACTGAATCTATGCCAGGAGGTAGGTGAGTATAGGTTTTTTAATAGGTAACCCATTGGAATGCTACTTTGACAAGGAAACCAAACAGCATGCATTAGGTAAGTACAGTATGTGTGAGTGTTGTAGGTGTGTGCAATAAAATTGTACAATGTACGTTGTGTCTTGTGGTTTTTTTACTTTTTTTTTACAGCGGGGCTACGGGTGTCAGCCACCTACTGGCACTTTTAGTTCCACAAGTGCCAAAGGGTAGGCACATTGGCACCTGTAGCTCCACTGTTAAAACAATAGTTTACATTATTATTTTGACACTATTTGCCCTACACCCATTGCTCCAGGAGAGCGGGGAAAAGCCCTGGTCTAGAGCATAAGCCTGGGATGCTCAGGAGAGAAGGGACCCTTTTTTTGGAGAGTCCCCACCTTCCCTGAGATCACTGGATTGGGCTGACCGGCTTGGAGTGATAATACTTTGGCCAGGGTTACTCAGTGAAAGGGTCCCCTGGCTGTGGCATTACACCCTGGCTGTATTTGAGCCAAGTGCTGGTCTTAAAAATTGGGGGACTCTGAGGCAATTTTCCTCCCTATTTTTAATACCAGGACAGGCTCAGCAGCCCTGTGCTGGTTCCTAAAATATGGGGGAAAACTACTCAATTTTGCTCCCCATATTTTTAGGTACCAAGACTGGCAGAGCAGCAATGGCTGGTTATGCTTTATTGGGGTACCCTACATATTTTTTATTAATTAATACTTCAAACTATCTGTAGATGCAGAAATATATACAGATCACCATGATCTGTGTATTTTTAAGCAAAACACACACCTTAGGAGGTAATCTATTTAAAACTTCTATTTAGGTCCAAGTTTGCTACAATTACACCCTTGATTGTAATCATGATTCTAGGTAAATTCCTGAGTTGTACACTTTTCAGTGAAAGCACTTTTGAGTTTGGCAGATTGTGTATTTAATCATGTTTGCAATGTCACCTTAGTTTTTCAGTGTACATAAAGAAATCTCTCCCAAACTCACCAGAGTTTGCTTTTAGTAAATTTATGAGTTGAAAAAAATGCCTAAATACACCTGAGATTGCAATCTCGACCAAACACGATTCTTAGTAAATTTACCCCGTAGAGTCTATTTCTCTTATTTCTATACCGGTTTTTCCCACCATACCCAAAATGAACTAAGCACCAACTCTTACAACTTGGATTGCTTACTGCTGATACTTAGGCTGAACAGTGTGGGATCTCCCTGTGTGCAAAAAAATAGTTTCCTATATTGCGCTCTCAGATTTTTTTTATAGATTTAAACAAGTTAAGTTTCATTTTTGCGGTTTTAAATGAATAGTAACTTGCAATGCATCCCTTATAATCTATGACAAAAGACAACAGTGCACAAATAGAAAAGTTACTGTACTTACCTTTGGTTAATGGTTAGATACTTGTCTTTGTAATGACCTTTTTTTAGTCATAGAGGACATTTAGCCAAGTAACATTTTTTAACATAAAATTAAATAGTCTGCTTAACACATAAAATGAGAAGGATTTTAGATAGAAAGTTGTGTAACTAACAATTACTGCTGTAAAAGTAGGCCCATGGAACAGAGGATAGTAATTATATGGTTGACTCAGCAGAATGTTTTCAGTCTGCAATTTAACTCTGTTGAAGGTATGTGGGTGAAAACCTTGTGAAATGTAACATAAAATGAGGACAATTGTGTTTAGCCTTCACAATTTATTTTATCTTTATACAGTAAAATTATCGTCATACGATTATGCATCTTTGTTAAATGTTGTATCAATATATGAAATGTGAATCTAGTACACTAAAGCTGGGTACACACTATACAATGTACAATATAGATTGTACACACTATGCAATCTTCCAAACTATGGCATGTTATATTGGTTCCAGGGATAAATTGTAGCTTCTATACACACTATGCAATCAAGTATATCAGTGCCAAACTTCAGAGGTACAATTGTCCAATATATATATATATATATATATATATATATATATATAGAGAGAGAGAGAGAGAGAGAGAGAGAGAGTGGTTGTGTGGTCCTGCATACACACTACACAATGTACACACATCATTCATTGCATCTTCCCATATGACGTGCAGCACATCAGTTGGGACGATGCAATGAATGATGGCTGGGAATGACGGATCAGGCTTACATACTATACGATGTGTATAATATATCATTCCGATCCACATCAGAATGACATAATGGACAATAGTAGTGTGTACCTTACTTTTCACACCCAAACTCATCCACATACTCATGGTCACTTTCAGATAAACACACACACACAGACATGGAAAAATCTATCACAAACCAAAATGACCATTAAACTAATGTACAGCAGCATACAGTCCAAGATTACAAATTTTTTAAATTGATGCAAATTTTTTTTGCTCTGCCGCATCACTCCATTTGAAAGCTGTAATACAGTGAATACAGTGAATACAGTTAAATTCTCCTCATGCATTGCATTTGCCACTTTTGTATTAGTCTACTTGTCCGTTTTGTGTATCACAGTTTCTATGACTATGATGAGTCACCGCTGTTGCACCATGCGTGATGACATCATCATTGTGTGCCTCCGTCCAGCCGGGTGAGTGGTCCCGCCCTGGCTAATGGCAGCATTTGCACTGGGAGTCTTGGGTTATAAAAGGTAAGAGACATTTTCTTCTAATTTATGTCCTGATGAAAATGGCCACTGTATTAAAAAGGTATTGAAACGTTGACTATACTTGCCATCTGAGAGTCTATTAATTATTTGCTTGTAGTGCCGCATCTTTAGCATTTTATACTTATCTTTGTGGAGGCAACCAGCTAAGTATACATTTGTCCTTCGTGAAGTGCCGGACACTGTGTCTATTTTGCATTGTGATTCCCAGAGTGGCATTCTGGTTATCTATATGTCAGGGCACCCTGAACTATACAAAAACCTATTTCTACCTCTATTCATTTAGAAATACATTGGAACATTTGTTTTTGCTCACAAAATCGTTGGTTTGTTTGGCATGTTAGATATTTTTGATGTTGCTATTCCACTCTATATTTATGCTACTATCTGTATTTTAAATTGATGCTATTAATTGCACCTTTTTGCACATTACAATTGTCTCTTTAGCATCTTTCAGATTGCTACGATTTTTTAACAATACGTGCTTTTTTGCACTTAAGCACAGTGCACATTTTCTTTGTGATATCTGAAATTCAACATGATGATATGGCAAGCAGTTTTTCCTTAATAAAATTTACAGTGGGTGATATACATTCATACTCTGAATCTGAAGCAGAGTCCATCCTTTACAAAGCTAATTTGATTGATCAATTAGAACCATTACCAGTTGAGGATTTATGCCATAAGTTGTTGAAATATAATAAGAAAGAAATTGATTATTCCTAACATGGATTGACAATCATCAATTATTATAGAGCAAAAAAAATCCCCAGAGGCCTTAGATTCAAAAATTATCCCACTAGTGGGAGACAAGACACAGCGTTCTGTAAATAAATGGGTAGCTATATTAAATAAGTGCTCATTTGATTTAACTATTTTAGTCATTGAGCAAACGACTAAAGAACTTAATAAGATTAAGCAAAAATCGTTGAGTTTGAATCTGCACACAAACCCTCTTTGGAGCACGATACTAACACTATTTGGTTAGAAAAACTTGCCAACCAGGTCCAAAGAGACTTGGTCAAATTCAAAAAGGAAAAACAAATAAAAGTTGATACTGACTATGAAATGCACACAATCTATCAATGGACAAATAATACCTACCCAACAAAATACCATAAAAAAAACATTTTTTAGAAGGAACAGACATCGCTATGTTGAGTCAGATTCATCTAATGAATTAAAAACCTTGGGCAGTGATACCGACAAAGTGAGTCCAAGGACACGTGTAAAACCATTTTTTCCCCTTTGGGGATCACGACCAGATCCAGGGAAGGAGACGGCATAGGCAGCACACGATATGGGGAGGTCACTGTCAGAGAAAGAGGATGTTGCAGAAAGCCATCCTTACCACGGAAAAATTAGTGGTGATTTTGTCCTCCTTTGAATTATCCAACACTGACTTAAAAGTTTTGGGCAAAGGATCATCCTTTGTCCCCACCACCAAATTTTACACTTTACAATGGCAAGTGGAACTTTATAACTTGCAGAGACAATTGAAAATAAAAGAGTACTTTGCCAAACCTCATATGATTACTAGTGCCAAAGTTGATGAATTACCTACTCAGCTCCGTAAAATACAACCTAGATCAACATTTGATCCTCAGTCTTTTAATCCATCAATAAAGACTTTTTTACATTTATTGGAAGCTGAAGTCAATTCTGAGATTCAACAGTTACCCCCGACAAGATATAAGGGTCTATTTACTAAGCAGTGTTAGGACAAAGAGTGAAAAGTGATAAGTTGGCAGCCAATCAGCTCCCAACTGTCATCTCACAAGCTGTGTTTGAAAAATGACAGTTGGGAGCTGATTGGCTGGCACCTTATCACTTTTTTTTATCACTTTTCACTCTGGCTCCTAACACTGCTTAGTAAATAGACCCCATAAACTCAGTAAAGCTGAGCATATGGCACTCTAGGCAATAGCAAATAACAACAATTTGATATTCCGTCTGGCAGACAAAGGGGGTACCATGGCCATTCACAACTTATGTGACTATACAGCACAAATAGACACATTTCTTAGTGATAACAACAGATATTGCTGTCTCCCAATGGAGCCCACAAAGGTTTTCAAAAATGAATTTATTAATCTGCTCCAAAGAGCACTGGATCAAAAACTAATTTCAGATAAATTGTACACAGCATTGATTCTGGCATTCCCAGTAGTGACTATAATGTATACAATTCCTAAGTTACTTGGAATCCTTGCATCTGTACTCATCCACACTATCTAATGGACACTACATCATCGTTGAATAAATAGCAATTATTGCCACCATTAGATGGCGAGATTTGGTTGGTGAGTTTAGATATCAGTAGTCTTTATACTGTTATTCCCCATTCAACTGGACTTGATTCAGTAAAATGGTTTCTGTTAAATCATCAACAATTTATGGGCCATAATTTGCAGCTATTTATGGAATTATTGGAATTAACTGTCACTAAATATATTTTTTTTATATAATAACAAATTCTACCTACAGTTGACCGGTTGCGCAATGGGGTGTGGCCCCATCCTTTGCAAATATTTTCATGTTTGAGATTGAGGATATGATTTCTTAACAACCCTGTGATTGCTGACAGAATTGTGTCTTATACACAATATATTGATGACCTCCTGTTGTTTTGGAAAGGTCCTAAACAGGATCTCATACACCAGATTGATACAAATAATGCTAGTGACAGCACCATTAAATTGTCATTTAACATCAGTGACTGCCAGATATACTATTTGGATGTATGTATTACCATTGATTTGGGCAAAATCCATACTAGTTTATGCACTAAAAAATCTGATAGGAATAATTTACTTTCCCATGATAGCTGCCATCCTAAACCTCTTATTCATGGTCTTCCATACTCACAACTTTTGAGAGTTAGACAAATCACTTCTGATACATCATGGATGGATACACAGATGAATGAAATGATTTGCAAATTTGTAGAAAGAGGCTATGATCCTATCCATTTACAGGCGGTCAAACAACAAGTCATGAGCTTAAATAGAGATCAATTATCCAAACAGCAGGGAAAGGTTAAACCTAGATCCATTCCATGGGTTAATAAATACTCACTGGCTATTGGTTGTATAAATAAAAACTCAAAAAAATTCTGGCCCATAATACAGTCTGATCCAGATCTTAAATCGGACAATATCATGAATATGTCCTGTTATACAAGAGGACGCACTCTTAGGGACATCTTAGTCCCGAGACTGAACCTTTTCTTGGCAACAAAACTGGATGTTATAGATGTACATGTACTACATGTCGTTATTTAATTTCAGGCAACATCATTTATCAACCCCATTCAGGAAAACAATACTCCATTAGACATTGACTCACATGCAATTCGAATTTTGTGATGTGTCAGATTATCTGCCCCTGTGGCTTGTCATATATTGGCAAAACTGAAAGAACATTTAAGGAACGTATGGTGGCTCATAGATCAGCTATTAGGTCGGCCCTCAATACTGGGCATCACGACCAGCCAGTAGCTTACCACTTCCTTAAAGCACTACATGCCCTATCAAGTCTCAAGTACCATATGATTGATCATTTACCATCATCCATTAGGGGGGCAATAGACCATTACAACTTTTGAGGTGTGAATCTAGTTGGATCTACCATTTGGGTACTCTAGTCCCAAGGGGATTAAATGAACAGATTCATTGGCATCTTTAGTTAAATTTTTATATATTTTTGTAATCTTTACATTAATATTTTATCTACTTTTTCTAATCCCCACGGCATAAATTATTTTCTGTTGCCCATGGCTTGCTTTGGTGCATTTTTTCCAAAGTAAATACTTACTAAATTTGTCTTTGATATTCTTTCTTTTATATATTTGTATATGTTTATCTATAATGTCTACGTTATGTTCGATTTCATATGACTAGTGCCTGTTTGTTTAAATTCTCCTCTTGCATTGCATTTGCCACTTTTGCATTAGCCTACATGTTGTCTATTTTGTGAATCACAGTTTCTATGACTACGAAGAGTCACCGCTGTAACGCCTTGCGTGATGACATCATCATTGTGTGCCTCCTTCCAGCCGGGTGTGTGGTCCCGCCCTGGCTAATGGCAGCATTTGCACTGGGTGTCTGGGTTTATATAAGGTAAGAGACATTTTCTTCTAATTTATGTCCTGATGAAAATGCCACTTAATTAAAAAGGCATTGAAATGTTGACTAGACTTGCCATCTGAGAGCCTATTAATTATTTGCTTGGAGTGCTGCATCTTAGCCATTTTTATACTTATATTTGTCGAGGCAACCTGCTAAGTATACATTTGTCCTACGTGAAGTTCAGGACACTGTGTTTATTTATTGGATGAATAAGCTATGAGTGCCGCTCCTCCGTGCATATACCTTTCTATTTTGTGAGGGCATTGGCTGCAGCTCTTTCTACAGTGGGGAGTGCCAGACCCTGGACTATGTATATATATATATATATATATATATATATATATATACCACAATATGAATATATATAGCACAATAAAGCCACTTCAACTAAACTAGCAAACTAGCAGTGTGTGCAATGTACTCATGTCAAAATGTGCAGATATCACACAGAATGAAAGTCATCCCAGCACTGACCACATAATGAGAGCCCTCAAACATTTGTCACCACACCCCTAGCCTTAAGTACGTCTAAATTAACATCCTTCCATGTGTGGTTGCACTAGCTGTGACAAGGCAAAGCTAGGCTTTTCCTGGTATGGTCACATCTGATGTGGCCATGTCTGAGATGCCCACCAGCACAAAATGTAGGTTAACTTACAGCAGCCAACTGGTTCATAGTGCAGGGCCGTCTACTCTTCTCCCACCTCAGCCAGAGAAAAGAGTGATCCCCAGCTGCAGCTGCAGGTAAAAAAATGCAGCTTCACACAGCTAGGACAGACATGACTGCCAACACTATGCCCCTGCCACACTCACTCACTGACTTTGGGTCTGATTCATTACAGATCATAACTGCAACAGAGGGCCTGATTCAGACCTGGTCACAAGCACTGTATGCTCGCAACCAGGTCGATGATGGGCGAGTGCGCAGGCATATGACGGAGCCTCATTCAGAGCCACTCGCAAGTGGGTCGATGGTGGGGCACTGTGCAGGTGCCGCGTGCGCAAGCCTTGGAGCAAGAGAGAAATTCTCTCACTCCGTGGCTCGCTACAAAAGGCATGGTAGAGGGGTGGCCTGACAAACAGAGGCATTCCTGAAGGAACACCTACAATTTGTAGGTGGCCCTACTGACATCACCAGTGATGTCAGTAGACAAGACCCTACTGCAAGAGTATCGTCACAAGCCCCAATGGTTGCGATGGTTTCGACCATCACGACCATCACCTAGTCACTTGCTAAAGCTGTGGGTGGTAATTCACAGCTTAGCGAGCGGCCAGTAGGCCACCTTTCAAAAGAAAAGCGGCCACCCTCATTCAGAGTGAGCGCTCGCATTTTGTGAGTGACTCTGAATGAGGTCCAGAATGTATTGCATCTTATCTGATTAAGCTGCTGATATTGAGAATTCATAAATTCCCCACAACAGTAGTGGCACAGTGATGATCGCCATGAGCATATAACAGTAAGAAATGTAAAGTAGATAAAAAAAATTAATAAAACAGACTTTGCAAACCATTATATGCTCCTAAAAACATGTGTTTTATTTAAGGCAATGAAGTAAAACTGTCTATGAAACTGTGCTTATTTTCATATTAGAATCAGCTCCATACAAGACTTCCAGATTATGCTTAAACAAGATTTCTGTGTGTATACTGAATGTCACTACTAGTGGAATATGACAGCAGCCAATGACTCTTGCTTACTTAATATACAGTTAAAAAGAAGTAATCAATGGAAAGGAACATTCAGCTGCCCTCATGTTCAGTTTTTTCCTGTACAGCCTTCATAATCATACTTGCCAACTCTACCTGATTGTCAGGGACACCCCCTGAAACAGTTGCAATCTCCCTGATTACACCTTACCCCAAATATGAAGCTGTTATATATATATTAAAATATATATATATATATATATATATATATATATATAGTTATATACATGTGGATTGTCATATATTGGCAAAACTCAGTGCAAATTTAAGGAGTGTATGGCGTTGCATCGCTCGAGCATTAGAGCGGCATTAACTAATGGCATGAGTGAACAACCTGTGGCACGCCATTTCCTTGAGTTTGGCCACAATCATGCTAGTGTGCGTTACCGCATGATCGATCACATCCCGTTGCATAAGAGGGGTGGTGGCCATGGTCGACTATTGCTTTAGTGTGAAGCAAGGTGGATTCATCATTTGGATGTCATTTCCCCAAGAGGTTTAAATGACTCCATTACATTATCATGTTTCTAATAGGCGGTTTATTGATAATCGTCTTATATTCTGTTTATATATTCTCAATGTCTCTAATATGTTGAATCTCTATTGATTTGGTATGTTCTTTTGTGTTTGTATACATATTTGCATTATTGTTGTTATTTATTTCTCTCTGTATCCTAGCTGCAGCACTGTTTTATATGTTTGTCTTGGTTACCTCGTAATGGGCACTCTGTCACATGCCCGCGATGCTGCAAACATGATGACGTCATTTACAGCCAACTCCGGATTTGTTGCTGGTCCCGCTCCTGGCGCGGTTTCCACTGGTGTTGTTTCAGTACTTAAGGTAAGATTTTCTTTTATGTGTTGTTATCCTGAAGATAGTACATAATAGCACCGAAACGTTGATATTACTGACACAGTTGTTGTGTTTTATTTAGTGAGGGTGCCGCACCATTGTTCGATTATATATATATATATATATATATATATATAAATAAATCGCATATATATATATATATATATAGCATATATACATATATATATATATATATATATTAGCGATGTATGCCAGACCATTTTTGCTGGATTTGGTTCTGACTCATCGCCCGCTTTTTTTATTTGGATTCGCCGAAACAACGTGACTGGTTTTTGATTTTCTTTACAAAAATTAAAAATAAAACGAAAAACACATAATTTGGCCTTTTTTTTGTTTCTAGAGTATTATTAACCTCAATAATTTGCAGATATTGTTTTCACTATTATTGTTTAAAGGCTGAAGTGAGCTGGCTGGTTACTAAGCAACAGAGCAGAGGCACAGACATTGCAGTTTAAAGCACATCTACGAAACATTGCCACTCACTACCACTCACTACTGAGTCACAGTACTTGTGTGTTATGGACACACAGAGGGCTAAGGCCCAAAGAGTCACAGTGCTTGTCAGGGGTGTATCTAGGAGTCCAGGCACCCCTGGCAAACTAAGGGACTGCTGCCACCCTCCAATAATTCAATGATTGCTCCGACAGGAAATAAAATAACACACACTGATTCGTTGCATCCACAGCCAGAAAATAAATAAAAACAAACATTGATTCCCACCAGCCCCCTAAAGAGGACTGAGTGACCTCACATGCTGGGCTGTCACAGATAGCTGCAGAGCTAATTGCAGGAAACCAGCCTCCAGTCAATTCAGAAAGTTCAGACCAGTGAGGGTCTCCCTCCAGAGAGTCTAGACAAAGCCAGTGGGTTGGAACTTGGTCTCACTCTCTCAGCACCTCATCACCATCATCAGTCCCTCATTACTGTACTCATCCCCTCATCACCAACCTTAGACCCTCATCACCTCCCTCTGCCACTCATCACCCCCATCAGCCCTCTCATCACCATCCTCAGCTCCATCACAATCCTCAGCTCCATCACCATCCTGAGCCCCAATCACCTTCCTCAGCCCACATCACCTTCCTCAGCCCCCTTCACCTTCCTCATCCCTCATCACCTTCCTCAGCCCACATCACCATCCTCAGCCCACATCACTATTTATTTATATGGCACCACAAATGTTCTGCAGCACCTTACAAATTGCATAAACAATTATGTAACCAGCATCTTACAATACAAAGCAGGACACAGACATGGACAATAAACATAGCTATATTAGCAACCTTTACACCCACACAAGCAGCCAATTGTTACTAACCCTAGTGGGGAGTAAGAGAGAAATTAAAATACAGAGCCTGATGGGGAGAGGGAGGGAATTCCAAAGGTGGGGAGCAGTGCAGGCAAAATCTTGGAGGCGGGATTGGGAGGAAGTAATCAATTGGCATGGAAGGTGGCATGCATTAAGTGTATGAAGAGGGCGGACAGAAGAGTAAAGGGAGATTAGATCAGAGATGTAAATGGGAGAGGAATGGGTGAGGGCTTTGTAAGTGAGGGTGAGAACCTTGAATTGGGTTCTGAAATGGAAGGGGAGCCAGTGGAGGGCTTGTAAGAGAGGGGAGGCAGATGTAGAGCATTTGGAGAGGAAGATGAGCTGAGCAGCAGCATTGAGCACATACTGGAGAGGAGAGAGAAGGGATTTGGGGAGGCCAGATAGAAGGAGGTTACAGTAGTCCATTCTGGAGATGACCAGTGAATGTATGAGGGTATTGGTGGCATCCTGGGTAAGAAAGGGTCTGACTTTGGAAATATTCTTGGATGGAAACGCCAGGACTGTGAGAGCTTTTGAATATGTGGTTTGGAGAGGGAAGAGTCCAGGATGACTCCAAGACAATGCACTTTTGAACTAGATGATATAGTTATGCCATCTATTTATAAAGAAATAGTGGGAATTTAGGTTATGTGGAAGGGTGGGAAGATGATCAGCTCAGTGTTAGACATATTAAGTTCACTGGGACATCCAGGAAGAGATAGCAGAGAGACAGTTGGAGATTCAAGTCAGTAGAGAGGGGGAGAGGTAAGATGAGGAAAAGTAGATCTGAGTATCATCAGCATAGAGATGATAATGGAGGGCAAAAAAGCAGATGAGTTTACCTAGAGAGGACATATAGAGAGAGAATAGGAGAGGTCCAAGAATAGAACCTTGGGGAACACCTACTGTTAGAGGCTAAGGGGGGAGGAGGAGTCATGAGAGGAAACATAGAATGGAATGGTCAGAGAGGTAGGAGTTCAGCCAGGAGAGAGTAGTGTCACGTAGACCAACAGAGTGAAGGATATGCAGCAGTAGAAGGTGTTCAACAGTGTCAAAAGCAGCAGAGAGGTCAAGGAGAATGAGCAGGGAGTAGTGGCCATTGAATTTTTGCAGCAAGGAAGTCGTTGCTGACTTTCGTGAAGGCAGTTTCAGTGGAGTGGAGAGAAAGGAAGCCAGACTGAACAGGGTCAAGGAGGGAGTGGAAGGAAAGAAATGTGGTGAGGTGGTTGTAAACAATCCACTCAATGAATTTGGAGGAAAAACAGAGGAGAGAGATGGGTCAGTAGTTGGAGAGAATGTAAGGATCAAGGGTAGTTTTTTTAAGAATGGGGGAGACAAGGGCATGCTTGAATGCAGAAGGGACAGTGCCAGAATAGAGGGAGAGATTAGGGAGGTGGGGAAGATGGGAGCAAACAAACGGAGAGAGGTAGCGGAGGAGGCAGGAGGGGATGGGGTCAAGGGGAGAGGTGGATGGGGGGTCAGAATGGATGAGGGCCTTTACTTCCTCTCCAGTTACAGGGGAGAAGGATGTCAGTCAGTAAAATGGATGAGGAGGGGTGATCCAGGAAAAGAGGAGGTAGAAAGCTGGGGGACTGGTTGGATATGATGTTCTGACGTATGTAATCAGTTAGGAGGGGAGACAAGGAGGGGGTGGGCAGAGGAGGGAGTTGAAGGTGAAATAGAGATGCTGGAGGTTTGAGGACTGCGAGAGGGCTAAGACCCAATGATTCACAGTGCTTGTATACAGTTACACAGAGGACTGTGGCCCAAGGAGTCACGGTGCTTGTATACACAGAGGGCTAACACCCAAGGAGTTATTGTGCTTGTATACACAAAGGGCTATGGCCCAAGGAATCACAGTGCTTGTATATGCAGTGGACTACAGCCTGCAGAGTCATAGTACTTGCATATGGAGTGAGATATAGACCAAGGAGTCACAGTACTTGTATACACAGTGGGATATGGCCTGCAGAGACACAGTACTTGTATACACATTGGGCTATGGCCCAAGGAGTCACAGTGCTTGTATACACAGTAGGCTATGTCCTGCAGTGTCACAGTACTTGTTAATGCAGTGGTCTATGGACCAAGGAGTCACAGTGCTTATATACACAGAGGACTAAGGGCTTGATTCAGAGCTGGATGCTCTTTCAGAGCCTGCCTATTGTATTTCTAGAGTGGCCTCCTGGCCGCTCACGTAGCTGTGGGTGACCACCCAAAGCTAGTGTGAGCGGCCAGGATGATGGTTGTGATGGTCAAGACCATCATGACCATCAGATTTGCAATGAGACCCTTGTGGTAGGGTCTAGTTGCTGCAAGTCCCAGTGGACTTCTTGGTCTTATAGAGCAAGAAGTCCACCCACTGACATCACTTGTGATGTCAGTGGGGCTGGCCCCAGATGTTAGGCATTCCCATGGGAATGCCTCCATCTGGGCAGCCAGGCCCCTGGCCCGCCAACCAATGGGGGCATGCTGTCACTCAACATCGACAGCACGCCCCCTTTGTAGCGAGACCCAGAGCAACGGCTTGCCCGTCGCTATCCGGGTCTCACGCATGCGCACGACAGAGCCGCCTCCATCTTGTGCATGTGCACTGGGCCATCATCGACCCGCTTGCGAGCGCTCAGCGCTCGCAAGCGGGTCTGAATCAGGCCCTAAGGCCCAAGGAGTTACAAAGTTTGTATACACAAAGGGCTATGGCCCAGGGAGTCATGGTGCTTGTATACATAGAGGACTAAGGGCCTGATTCAGTTTGGATCGCAAAGCTGTGTTTGCATACAACCGGCCACTGCGAAAATATCCTAATGAATGCATTTGTACTGCCATCGCAGCACAAGATGCAGATGCTGCCTCCTTATCCTCTTCTCACATCCGTACTACTGTGCAAGTATGCAAACTCATTAGTAACATCGAGTAACATCAGAGCTGCATGCACACTTGTGGTTGATATGACCCTGCTGCAGAAGTTGCTAAACTTCCTGCACCCAGTGAGTACTCAGGCTGCGTATGAGTTTTGCTGTTAATAATTTATGCACGCCCTTGCAATGGCGTTGGAATGCACTGACATGCCAGAATTTGCATGACCACCCCCCGTCACCACCCACAAATGGCACTTCCTGTCAATCACTGAGTGATGGGTCTGCGTACTGCCTGCAATTGCATTCCCGATCACAGCACCTGGTTCACACACGCGCACTGCATCTTATACGCATGTGCAGATTGCAAACATCGGCCAGCTGTGTGTGAACACAGCATTGCGATCCAACCTGAATCTGGTCCTATGGTCCAAGGAGTTATGGTGCTTGTATACACAGAGGGCTAAATCTCAAGGTGTCACGGTGCTTGTATACACAGAGGGCTAAGGCCCAAGAAGTCACAGTGCTTATATACACAGTGGGCTATTGCCTGCAGAGTCACAGTACTTGTATACACAGTGGGCTATAGCCCAATGAGTCACAGTACTTGTATACACAGTGGGGTACAGCCCAAGAAGTCATGGTGCCTGTATGCACAGTGGGGTAAAGCACCATTTTCTTTAACTTTTTTAAACTTTTATTTCTTAAAGAAATAGACACTTGTGAGCCACTTAATCAGTAGAGTATAGCGCAGCATACATCAGTATGCTGTGTGCCCCTATACACAGTAACTTTGCCAGCACAGCCACTTGTAAGTCTGGACATAGTCACTTTAATCAACAGAGTATAGCGCAGCATACATCAGCATGCAGTGTGCCCCTATACACAGCCACTTTACCAGCACAGCCACTTGTGAGTCTCTGGACACAGCCACTTAATCTACAGAGTATAGCGCAGCATACATCAGTCACTTTACCAGCACAGCCACTTGTGACACAGCCACTTAATCAGCGGTGTATAGTGCAGCATACATCAGCATGCAGTTAGTGCACCTTATATAGTCACTTTGCCAGCACAGCCACTTGTGAGTCTCTGGACACAGCCACTTTCAGCAGAGCAGTGCGCAGCATGCGGAGCGTGGGAGTGAATGGCACCAAGTCCCTATTGCGGTGCGTTATGTAGAGGCATGCTCTTGTGAGAATCTGACATTGAGAGGATGATGTTCGGCCTTGCAGTGGGATCTGAGTCAGGCGGGTGGATTCGGATCCCTTCTGTTCAGAGTGATTCGGATTTCACAGAATAGCTATTGAGATTAAACAAGAAAAAATATTTATGAACTCTATTCAAATTTGTGTCTGTGGTGCAAATGCATTGAGGTATAAAGAAAGCTGGGCCTGGAAACAGCATAGCACAGTTAACAGCTCAAGTCTAAGGGATAGTAGAGAGCTCACTCTCAGGCGTGTTCCCTCTACTGAACCTCTCTAGAGCTATAGAGGCTGGAGAATGTCTGCCTGAGAGAACCGACATTACATATCGTGCTCTTGAGAAAATACTACTTAAATGAACCCCATTTGTTATGGTTAACAACAAGCACTACTTGGTAAAACAAACATATAGATAGGTCCACTTCAAGACAAATGAGGGAGGCATCAATAACAAAAAAATAATTGAGTGGCCTAAACATAATAGCAGAAACAGTAGTAATTGAGCAACATTTTTATTTTCAGCCTGCACATTCTTACAAGTGGCTGTGCAACATATCTCCACAGATGTACCTCAGAACATGGAATGGGATGTACATTTGTATTGGAGATACATTATATTGGCAAATAGAATAATTTGTTTAAAAAAAATAGTTTGGCCATTTGCAAATTGACTCCATGATCTTAGTTTCAAATAAGAATGTTCATCTAAACACATTTGTAAGCTACAAGTTACTGTACATGAGCTATTTACTGTCATTGCATTTTATGTAATGAAACAAACTTGATTAAAAACTAATGTGATAAACAATAAAAGATATATAGGAATGATTGTATAGATATTTTCTCATCTTTAAGATAAAGCACTAAATATTTGTAGTAAAAATGTGCTATATATAAAAAATAAACAAAGAGTACAAGCAATTAAATATTATTAGTGAACAGTGTAAACAAGTGGGATTTAAAAACGAGTTCTGATTAAACTATATCATGGTAATGTTTCCCTTATAATTAATGCTGTATTAAATATACTGTATAATGACATTGATTTAAAAACATATTAGTTAATCTAATTATAAATATTTTAATTTGAATGCTAAAAATTAAAAAAATCTTTTAATATTTAGGCATAAGATAAAATAGACTGTTAAGGTGAAATTACTGTTTTGCAAACTGTATATTTTTACTGTTTTTATTTATTTTAGAATATAATAGATTACTAATAGCCAAACCACATGTATGACTATTCATTTTTATTTAAATGGCAGGTATACAAACCATACATTTTTTAAGTGTAGTTGGCAAAAGGCAATGCCTTGCAATAAGGTAAATGGCTGGGAAGGCACTGCCTAGTATCTGAGCCAGATTTACAGTTCATGTGGGAATTATACAAAGGTGCAGCAGTATATAGTACTGGAAATTTGGTGTGTTTTGATCAGGGATGTGCAGAAAAGGCAGACAGGGGAGGCAGTGCCTCACCTGCCATACACTTTTTACCCCAGAGTTTTGACTATAAACATTATTAGAATAATTAAAAGATGATATTTATAATATTCATTATAGTTTTGTAATAATTTTTATAGTCAAATTTCTGGAGTATATTGAAGTATGACAGGAAAGGCTCTGCCTTACCTGACCGCACATCACTGGCAAAACTGTACTTCCAATATAGCTTCCAGATTGCTCTAGCTGCATAAAGTTTATATTGCCTTTTAGGAAGTAACTTTAACAAACAATGCTCCCTTTAACAAACAATGCTCCACCTTTGACAAACAATACTCCTCCTCATCATCCCCAGTCATTTGTGGGGGAGTGCAAACAAAGGGAAAAAACAATGCAGGAAAAGTTAGGGGCCAATAATAATAAAGAATATATTGGGTGCAGATTGGTTATTTATAATGATGAGAGGGCACAATTAATTAGTCATTATTATTATTATTATTATTATTATTATTATTATTTTTTTTTTTTTTTTAAATCTAATACTAAGGAGGCTCAGTCTTCTTTATTACACAAAGGGTAAAAGTTATTTGTTACTTTAAAATAACTGGTACAATTAATTTATTATTAAATTAAGGGGGCAAACGTTTGTACTACACAACTGTGACAGTGCAAGTAACAATATGCATTAAAGTAACAATATGCATTGCTGTCCATGTGCTACAAGAACCAACAAACCCACAAAAAATCATGGTCAGTCGCATGCTGGGGTTTGTAGTGTCAAAAAAGCATGCTTTACTTTTCTTTGAGCATTTGAGCACTGGTACCACTACCTACAGACCAAGGGTATTAGGCAGGACCCTGTGCTAAATAGCATTAATCTTAGGATCTCTAGGAGCATGGTCTATTTAGACTTTCCCCAGATGACTTAACCCAACATAATTATTTTTTTAATTATTCTCCCCGCATTTATCAATGAGTCTTGGGCACCCATGAACCGGTCACCAGTTTACTAGTTATCCTTCCTTGGACCACTTTTGACAGGTACTAACAACTGCATACTGGGAACACCACACTAAATGTGCTGTTTGGAGATGCTCTGACACAGTCATCTAGCCATCACAATTTGGCCCTTGTCAATGCTGCTCAGAACCTTTCACTTGCCCATTTTTCCTGCTTCCAACACTTTAACATCAATAACTGTGTGTTTGCTTGTTGCCTAATATATACTACCCCGTAATCAATGTTATCAACTTCAACTCAGTGATTTTATCGATATGGCTGATGGGTGTGTGTGTATGTGTGTGTGTATATATATATACACATATATAAATATATATTATATACTGAATATGTTTAACTTATTTAGATATTGTTTAGACACATATAAGCCAGGAAATTTCCATCAGCTAGTGGAGATCCTGGCCTCGCCATCTTACCACAATGGCTGTGACACACCTCTGTTTTGATAAATGGAGGCCATCACCACCCTCTTCCCACCCAGAAAAAGGCAGCAGACATCGTAGACCTGTACTGCACATGCACAAAACAGGTCCAGCACATGCACATTGCAGAGCCGGATATAGCCCTCATGGATCCCTTGGCAAGATACCAGTTTGGGGCCCCCTCCCTCAAACACATAGAGACAGGGTCTAGGTGGCACTCACAGGTCTTAGTAGCAATAGTGGTAAATAAGGAGACACTATTCCATATAGTTAATAAATCCTTATTTACTACTAATGCTACTAAGACCTGTGGGGGGGCGGGACAAGGAAGGCTGACAAGCCAAGGAGGGAGCCAGGGAAGGCTGGCAGAACTAGGAAGGAGACAGGGAAGGCTGGCAGGACTAGGAGGGAGACAGGGAAGGCTGGCAGAGCTAGGAGGGAAACAGGGAAGGCTGTCTGTACTAGGGGGTAAAGCACAGGGCAAGGAAGAATGGCTGGAACAGGGGGGAGCAGGGACAACTGGCTGGACTGGGGGGGAGGAGAACAGGGCTAGGTCAGGGATTAAGTAATTAGCAGGGTACCTGTTTTAAAATTTCTTCAACTGGCTGCGCTGGTGCAGCCAGCCAACCAGAATCAGAGCCAACAGAATTTAAAGTATTGAGAGAGTGGGGGGCCCAGGGTGCTCTGGTAGTAGTGCTGCATTGACATTTCAAATGTGGCAAGGCCGCGAGCCAATCACAACTTGCAGACCACCAGCCAATCAGGAGCAGCCACTCTGGATTGGCTGCTGGTCCGCGAGCTCAGGCTGGCTCATGGCCAGCACCATAAATGACATGCAGCCTGCATTGTATTTCAATTCTACATGGCTGTCAGTGCAGCACCATTGCACCCGGGTGCCCCCTCTTTCCCCTGTTTCTGCGCCCAGTACTCGAGGCCTGATGGTGGCCCTGAACGGAGTCTGTTAAGGGGGACACATGGGTAGATTAAAACACTGCACAAGAAAAAAATTAAAAAACACATTAGCCCACATAAGTAAATAATAAAACACATCAGGTAAACAATAAAACACATTGGCTCCCATAGAAAAAAAAAAAACAAACACACTGACCACTGACAGGAAAAAAAGCACATTAGCCCTCACAGGAAAAAATAATAAACACACATTGGCCCCCACATAAAAAATAAACAAATCGGTCCATACAGTAAACAATAAAACAAACTGGCTCCCACAGAAAATCAAAAACAAAAAATACATTGACCCTTGACAGGTAAAAAAACAAATACACGCATTGACCCCATCAGGAAAAAAAAGACACATTGTCCCCTGCAGGAAAAAAATAAAAGCATATTGGCCTCCACAATAAAAAAATGGCTGAACAGTGTACTTCACTGGAGTTTTTTGGTATGGTGGGTAGTGTATGTCCAAGGCCTGGGGGCTACTGTATGTCTAGGGGGCCAGGGAGTAGGGTATGATCTGGAGGCTGGGGGTAGGGAGGGTTACAGTATGTTCCAGAGGCAGGGATGGTAGTTAGGGTAGGTACTGTATTGTGAGGCCATGGGGTAGTCTGGTTAATCAATCAGGGGTCAGGATAGGATTAGTAGTAGCACAGATTATGGGATTGATGATTGTAGTAGTGGGAAGTGGGAGTAGCTGTAATGCGGGCAGGTTTAGAGTAGTAGTATTGCAAAGCAGGGGGCAGGCAGGTAATAGTAGTAGAAGGGAACAGGAGGGCAGGTTGGAAGCAGTAGTGTGGAGGAGGGGGCAGGTTGTGAGCAGTAGTGTGGAGCAGCAGGGGCAGGTTGAAAGCAGTATTGAGGAGGGGAGCATGTTGGGAGCAGTAGAGTGGAGCAGGGGGCAGGTTGGGAGCAGTAGTGTGGAGGAGGGGGGCAGGTTGGGAGCAGTAGTGTGGAGCAAGGGGACAGGTTGGGAGCAGTAGTGTGGATCAGGGGACAGGGTGGGAGTAGTGGTCGAATAAGCAGGCGGCATGAGAGTGGAAGTGCATCACTGAGAAGAAGTAAACTTAACATGAATCACCTCCACTCTGGGGTCAACTGCTCTCCGCTTGGGTCCCAACTGCCCATGCGGAGAGCAGTTGATAGCAGCAGCCAGTGTGTACACTGCACAACCAGTCAGTGAAAGATTCTCCCAGTCCCACCAGTGACCATGTTCCTCCGGCGGCGGCTCCTACTTTGTCCCAGCTATACAGCAGCCTCAAGCCCAAGCCCCTTTCATCCTGCCGGCTTGTCTCCTGCAGCCCCAGGGGATGACCCATCCCCGACTATCCCACAGAGACATGCTGCCTGACAGCGGGCAGCAGAGGGAGAGGACACTCACGCAGCACAGTGATGGTGGAGCCGGAATTTATGCAAATCGCGGAAGCACGGCAGCTGGCATCAACCTGGGCTGTCCCAGCAGAGGGGTTCATGAGACTGGCTCCCAGCAGGGACTCTGGGAGTGGAGGCGGACTGCGTGACATCATGACTTGCGCAGTGCTCCTCTGGGATTTCTTTGGGCAAATGTGGCCCGTCCACGGGCCCCTTTGGGTCCCGCCGAGCCCTAGGTGAGCGCATAGGATGCCTAGCAGGATATCTGGCCCTGCACAAGTGAAAATCATTGAACATTGCAAACGTTTTGGCATAGCATCTGAGTCAGAATCAAACTTCACTGTAGTTACAGATTTGTTAGTCAATTTTAACCTGTTATTTTTATAAAAGAGGAAATTATTTGGGTTTTCCAAAGAAACTAAAAATAGTACTAAGGCTGGCACAATCTAAGCTATTTTTAAATTTATTTCATGCTCAGATAAATAAAGCGATTTCAGCTGTTGAAAACATGTTCACTGATATTAATCATGTTGCGTTCCACAAACTTGCTCATCTGTAGTCACTCATCAGGGAATCTATTTCACAGTACATTAAATATGAATTGAAGCCCTTAAATAATAGCTGCATACAACAAACATTTAAAACAAAGAAAGACCAAGCCAATATGCCTTTTTAAAAACTAAAATAAAAAGTTTCCATGACTATTCAGAACATAATTTATCTTCAGCAGCAATTATTCAGAAACTATTTGAGGAGTCATTTGACTTCATTTGCTTTTTCATTAAATTTTTGCTAATTTTCCCTCAAAACTAGTTAATTACATGTAAAGGAATAAATGTAAATTCCAAAACTACATTTGTGAAGCATACAGAATAGATAGTGTTAATTTATAAATGCTCAGCCTTCGATTATGGTGTAAGAGCTTTCCCGTGGGACAGCACTAAGCTGCACACCCTAAGGATGTGATCCTTCCTTGAAGCCCAAAGTGATATTTTGTCAAGGCCCATTACCCTGGTAAAAATGTCAATCTGTAAGAGTGGACAGCTAGATAGTGAAAGCAGATGAGATAATACATTGCCTGTGAACACTGAAGTTTTTTCCGGCTGAATAGGAGTATTGTACAGTAAGAGTACAGTAAGAAAATTTAGTTTTGGTAAATACCGCCAGTATGATTTGGTCAGTAAGAAATTTATTAGATTATCAAAGTAAGGGAACTAAACCAGAAAAAAACAGCACAAGTTGAATGACAACACAGATTGGATGTGGTTTCCACACCTGCAGGCAGAAAGTGTAAACTTTATCTGATGTGTCTGGGTCACATAAAGGGCCACATAGATTTGGGCTGGAAATTATGAAGCACCTATTGTGAGAAGTGGAGAAGGTGTGACTAGTGCTGTGTGGGTGAGGATAGTGCTGTGGGCATGCACACATTCTACCAAGGCTGTAACTAGGGTAATGGCACCACAAGGTAGGGGGCGCTGTTTTGGCCTGTCAATTTAACTGTTTATTGTCATTCTCACTTGTACGGTAGCTTAGTCTTCTTCTATCCCCAGCATCTCCTGGCCTCCCCTATCTCTTCCCTGGCCCTTCCCCATGAAGCAATGGCCCTTTTTCAGGTGCACTATCTTATGTCCCTATTTAAAAAATGTGCGGGGGTGCCAATGCTCTCTCTGGCATAGGGCACCAAAAAGTCTAGTCACAGCTCTGGACTCTGCATTATCAGCCCCAATTAAATGACCTGTACCCGACTAAGAAGGCTTGGACCCTGGAAGTGGAGAATATCCAGAGGCACCACAGGTCATTTAATTCAATGGACTCCTGTTCCCAGGAGGTGTTTTTTGAGCTATTAAGGTATATTCTGTTTACACCCACATCTACTGGTACGCCTTTAATTTTACCATTGTTATGGTGGATTTGTTTTATTTTTATGTTCATACACATTCATTAATTAAATGATAATGCACTACGATGGTCCTTCTTCTCTCTCTTTTCATATGAATGGATGTGTTATGGGAGTTTGAAGATTATTGTGAACAAAGCTGTTGTGAACACTTGAAGGATACCCTCCATTATTATACAGGAACATTCATTGTCTATATTACAAGACTGAACACTTTCTTTTTAAATACTGTTTTATTGACATTCAAGTAACATACATTGTTTATATTACAAGATTGAACACTTTTTCTTTGGAATACGGAGTTATTGACACTCAAGTAATACTCCCTTTGTTGATACTTGTTATCCTGTGCGCATTGGTGACTACTTTTTTCTATTTGCATATATTTCCTTGGGGTATACTTATAGGGATTACCCCTTGACACCTATTGCTGCATTTTCATTACGCAATAAAAAAGAAAGAAATGGGAGAGCTGAGAGTGGCTGCTGGTTTAAAAAATATTTATAATTTTATTACATATAACACAATTTAAAAAATTAATTAATCAAACATGAAAATACAGATGGATTACATTAATTGGGATTTTATTGCCACACTATTAAGGCACGGAGCCGGCTCCACCATAAAATATATAAAATATAAAAATAATTATTAATATATGAAATTCCTTCAAAGATTAGTAAAAATCACTAAAAAACACACATTGAAGTGAAGCAAAGCGTGAATTGGAGTCTTAAATCACAGCCAGCCAGCATGGATTAACTGCTGTTAGTATTGATATCCAATCATACCCAGTTAGTAAAGGGTTAATGGGTGTAGAGAATGCAACACAGCTATTTCAACGCAGATTAGAATGTTAGTATTGCAATGGAAAATGGATAATTGCTATAGTGAGTACATTACCATCCATCCATTTAGATAGAAAAAACAGGATGTGTTGTGGCAGTTAACCTCTACCCCAGTCCCAAGGGGAGGAAACTTGTGCAATGGTCACCTGCTCACAGATATAGGTAACAGCCAAAAGCTTATTCCACTGTGTGCACCATGTGGTCCGGAGGTGCTTATGTTCTCAGGCAGCCTATATGCATTTACAGCCTATCGGTACACCGTGAGCGGTAAGAAGTGCCAGGATCCAGGAGTAGAGGTCCCTCTGCCTGAGGACACTATAGCAATTATCCATTTTCCACTGTGTGGGGTCAGCAGTAGTGGTATATCTTTCTTAGCATTGATTGGTGACTAACATTGGTAGCGCCCGCTTTTTTCTTTCTTCTCTACGATAATTTTCATTACGCGCAGATTCCCAAATTCCTTTTTTTCAACATAATATCTATAGCTACTTTAAAAATAGCAGATAAATGAGGATCAATTTATATTTTATCTTTCTCTATAGTTAAACCACTTAATTTGATGCATTCTAATTATTTTGCAGAAATTCTTGCAGACTAAATGCAGAAATACTTGTACATATAAAAACCACTCCATCTCTAGTTTAATAATGTATTTTATATGCAGTATCTGCAGTAAAGTCCATTTTTTCATATGAATGAACTAAAACAAAAGAAACTACAAAAGCAACAGAAGCAGTTATTACCCTATTACCAACAGTCATCTGCATTTCTAACTTATAGTACTTGCAAAGAGTGTCTTCAGTATAAATATTAAAACTGGCAAGGCTGGTCAGTGAAGGAGGAGCAGAGGTCAGTTCAAAAGAGCACTTCCTATGCAATGTGCACAAAAAGGTGGCTGTGTGCTACTTCTATATGGGAATACACAGCATGCAACCAATTGTGGAAGGGAATGGGAGTAATGCTTCTGTTGCACCAAGAAAAGCTACTGTATGCCTTGAGTGGTGCAGAAATTATGTGGTTATGTACTTTCACCTGAGTATGCCAATCTCATTGATGTTCCAGCTTGAGCAGTATTATGCTGTCATGAAGATAGGCAATTTTTTTATGAAGAGGCCTGGGGTATTCCCATCCACCTCATTGTTTATCCGGTCCTATGATGTGTTGTGGCTTTCAAACGACTAAACAGAATATGGCTTAACATTCTACTTTGAGTAAGACCCCAGTCTATTAAGCATCAGTTCCTGTTTTCTGGGGACTTCTCTATTGAAAAGGTGGGATTCCCAACAAAACAATCTGGCACAAGCACATGGAGATGATTGTTCCAGTGTTGAGAAGCTGTGGACCCATCCTGTTACTTATGGCCAATGGGTACCAGAGTACAAATGTGAATATATAGTGCAAGTACATGGTGCCAGTGCATACTTGCACTTGTAGTGCCACAAATGTAAATTAGTGTTCCCGCGTAAGATAAATATAGAGTAGTACCTACATTTCTAATTAAATATTTTCTTATGTATTTTATAATATTATAATATAGTAATATTTAGAAATATATTAGGTTGCCTTTACCAGAATCAGAGTGGTTCCTAGTGTCCTTGCTGGCAATAAATATCAAACTTGTTAGGATAACTTAAATAATAATTCAATTTAACTATCCACAATCAAAAATATATTTTTCCAATATCAAACAATACTTCCAACACAGACTAAAATGTGGCCACAAATGGTAGATGTAATTTCTTTACCAGCAAAAGGTATTAATGGTATGAACACATTCCAGTTATCATTTGAACTGAAGTTGTGTACATCTCTCATTTGTCCTGCTCAACTAGACATTAGTTTGTAAGGGATCTATTTATTAACATAATTTTTACTAAAATAAAGTGAAAAAGGGTGTTTTCACACCCTTTTCACATTATTTTAGTATCACCTAAAGTTACTAAAAGGCAATTGGAGTAGAATTTGTAAAAAATTCTATACCAAGCCCTAATTATCACTTATTTTTAGAAAGCAGAAAGCATTTCCCATAATTGTAATGGGAAATGTGATCTGGTCAAAGTTACTAAAAATAAATTGTGAAAAAATACAGGGGAAGGCCCTGTGATAATAACGCCACCTGGAGGTGGCATTATCCAGGGTCTTCCCCAGTTACTGGACTCCTGCTCTGCTCTAAAAGGCAGAGCCGAGCCCGGAGCCAGCCCCAGTGATCAGCTTTGTGGTCTAAACAGACACTGTAAAAAAATAAAAAAAATAGTAAAAAAAAAAACTTATCAGAGATCAGGGCTCCGGTGATGTCCTCCCTCCGGTCAGCTGGTATCCCATCCTGCACTGGGACCTGGTCATCAGCTGACAGGTTCCCAGTGCAGGTTGGGAGATTAGCTGACCGGAGCCATGGAGGACATCACCAGAGCACCAATCACCAGAGGTTAGTGTAATAAAGGGAGGGCGGGTCTCAGAAGGGGAGGATCGCAATCAATGGGGGCAGGGCTTATCGATGGGGCAGGGCTTAGCAGCAGCCAGTAGGCACAAGCGGGCGCTTGTCACTGTATTTTTTGTGAAAATAATATGATAAGTGTGCAGAGGGGATTCGCAGGGACAAACATCCCTTGCAGGGACAAACTCTGTCCCTGCAACGGATGTTTAGTAAATCCTGTGATATTGTCTGTATTCGCAATGTGAATTCAGTCTGTAATATCATACTACAATCTGCATTCAAAATGCAGATTGTAGTAAACAGAGCCCTTAATCAGACACAGATTAATTATTTGCATGGACATCCAGCATATATGCAATATGATAAAGTGATTATCACAGTGACTGCTATTTATGCAGAGAGCATCAGTGACTGCTATATAATACAGAGAGCATCAGTGAACACCATACAATAGAAAGAACATCAGAGTGACCACCATTTAATACAGAGAGCATCTCTGACCACCATATAAAGCAGAGAGCATTATTAACCATCATACAATACAAAGAGCACCAGTGATTGCCATATAATACAGACCACATCACTAACATCCATATAATACAGAGCACATCAATGACTACCATATAAAACAGAGAGCATCAATTGATCACCATCAGTGAATGCCATATAATAAATATTATTTTTGATTGCCTTACAATATCATTCCCTCATCAATAACTAACCCTTCCTCAAAAACAATTATCTACCTTAGCACCATCAAAACAGCCCCATTCAATATATAATTAACTCCTTCACAATAACTATCATCTTGATCCCAATAATTAATTAGCCCAACTTTAGCAAATAATTCCATGTATGTATTAACATCTTAAATACCTTCCTCAGTCTCATAAAAACCTTCATCTTAATTAAACTCATTAAAAATTAACCCCTAACACCCTTATTCTTAATATTACTTACCATAAACTTTACCCACGCCCCAGCTCTATACCCTAAGTTACATGTAGGATATTTTATCGGTTCCTCCTGTTGCAGCCACACAGTATTCATGAAGAAGGAAGCAGCTTCCAGTCACCACCAAGGCTGCTTTCAGTGAAAAGAAGGGTCCATGCACTACAACAGAGAAGTGCCATGCAGCCTATGCTGCAGCACACAGCCCCTGGGAGGGGATATTCACATGCTGACCATCCTCCCTCCCTGCTCCCTTTGACCCCAGGACTGCAGCTGTAACTGCAGCCCACCGACTGTTGCCCATCTCCCTCTATTACCTGGGGCACCTGCCCTGCCTGCCCACCACCACCTGAATCCCTTGATTCAGCTAATTTTAGGTGAAACAGCTGAACTACTTTATGTTTATACTTGACAATGCTAATAAATTTGTTACCCCACATAACTTCAGATATTGGACCAATTGGTCAGTCAGCACCCATATACTTTTAACACAGTAAGAGCCTATACACATATACACACTATTAAACTTAAAATTTTTAAAAAAGAGAGTAAAAATTGTAGTAAAAAAGCACTGTGTATTAGAAGCACATTCTAATGTTTCCCTCAACACAGTGTATTGTGTTATAATGAACACTCCAGTAAACCACCATTATATCATTATATTTATCTAAGCCTGCTGCTTGTCAGAAAATGTATCAATGGGTATAATTGCTTAGTTAGGACCATGGCATCAATAGCATCTGGACATTTACTAGGGTTTATCAATGTTTATGAACCAAAAGGTAATTTTCTGCATTCAACATGCAATATTGATGCCAATTAAACATGCTTTAACAGAGATATTAAAATAATTTATGTAAAAAATGTATCTGTACACACATTTTCTGACAAACAATCTCTTTGTTTTGCTTTGAGCCAACCTTCACATTGCCTGTAGTGTTCCCACTGCTAACACTGCAAAATATTGAGATCTTTGGGAGCAATCATTAAATACATAGCACACCTTGCTGCAGGGAAACTTTGAGAACACTTATTTGAAAGCAAACTCAATGTACAAGGTATTATCTACAATTTTAACAGGTGTTATTTTCCTGTGTGTATGAGCCCCAATACAGTAACAGAACTATTTTCTTTGCCATACTAATTATTAGTGTCACTTGGCTAGTTTATTGCTAATTTATAGACTCCAATCCAAACGTGTTTTTCTCTTTATTCCTTTTCAGGATTTTATCATCTGAATGCAACTCCCTTAAATACCACTTTCCTCAACATGTTTCATGAACTCTCTGCAGTGGCGGGTTTTCAATATATAGTTACAGTACTATGACTTATGCTATGATATGAATGTGCTTACAGCTGTGAGTATTCTGTCTCTAGATATTGCCAGAAATCAATCCCATGTTTTACCCTCTGGCTATTGCTGCTTGGAATTAAATAATTTCTCCCTTCACTTAGGTAAATGATCAATGTGCGGAGCTGTGCACTCTTGGATCAGGTCACCAGGGAGTTTGCAATAAGTCACCTGTGATGGAGTACAACTTGCAAAATGTTTTTCTTATTACTGATGCTGTATGTTGTTCTCATTGGAGAACTGTATGCCTAGATTTTTTTCTTGCTGAATGTTCAGATATATCCATCTTGTATTAATATTTTTAGTTTGACAACTTTACTCTTAAGCTGTATTTTGTTATTTGTAACTGTGTCTTATTTCAAGGTGGCGCCACAGCCATATAATTTATTTTTATGGGTTGACTTACAGTAAGGAATGGGGTTTACCCTGCAGGTAATTGAACATGCTGCCCCATTCATTTATCTTCTTGAACCCCACACACTAAACCACAGAGGGTGGATTTTCCTTATAGCCTCAGGAGCTGCGAGGAAAAATCCTTGTTAGATGCAGATTCAACATTTAATGTGTGGGGGAACCCATAGATTCCAGGGGATACTTTCAGTATCCCGGCACAGGGGATGTCAGTGCTTAGAATACTGGAACTGAAATCCCGACACCTGTCCGAATCCCGTTGCCGGCATCCTGATCACCGGCATCATGAAGGTAAGTAGCGGGGTTGGGAGAAAGGTTAGCATTTGGGTTAGGGGATTGGGTTAAGCACTGGGGGAGGTTAGGCTTAGAGTATGGGGAGGGGGAGGTTAGGTTCAGGCACTAAGGGGGTTAGGTTTAGGCACTGGTGAGGGAGGTTTATGGCTAGGGTAGGGAGAGGGGGGGTTAGAATACTTATCGACAGGTGTCGATATTCTAACCCTGTTGGAATGCCAGCATCAGGATGTTGACCACCTGGATCCCAAACACTGGCATCCTGTACCCATCCTGATTCCAGCACTTTGTGTGAAATCTATGGGGTAGCATGCATTAGCCTATGGCTTACCTCAAAGGGAAAATGCAGAATATTTGAATAGCTCCAGTGTAAAACCCGGAGCTCTTCCCTGCTCAGGAAATCATTTACATACTTTGTGGAATATTTCCATATTATATTGATGAAAGTGATTTTGAATTCCTAACGAGCATTTATTCAATTGTGTTACTTTTATGAAACTGTTCAATCATTTCAACAATGTAAATTCCAAACTTTATTTAAAGTGGTTTTAAATAACTACTGTACATATACAGTCAAACTTAACTTTTTCAAGAATAATACATAGTAGTTACAAACCCATCTATTGTTAGCAATGGTGCCATGCCAGCACACAGGTGTTATTAATTGTTTTTATGTATGTGGTCTACTGTACTTAACAGAAGAAGATTCTTGTTCTGTCACTAGAATTAAGAACCCATTATGTATGAGGATCAAGACTTGAAAGTTGCAAATGAATATAAATATATTCCATAGACAAAAAGCATTACAGTTTCACATGTCCCATTAAGGCTTCTTAGACATGATTTGAAATTTCACAAAACCTACTGAATTTCTGACACTCAAACTTAAAAAAGCAATGAACTTACAATCTTTAAGACTGACGCCTTAATGGACGTGTTCCGTGTGCAATATGCCATGACACCATGTGATTAACTGCAGATTCAGCACTCTCACAGAGTGAAATTACTGTCACTTACAAAATGGTGGAGCTGCTGATTCACATAATTGTGTGCTCATTGGAATACACACATGCAGTCTATGCAACTGAGGTCTGAACAAAAGATAGAGCTGCATAGATGGGTTAAGAGTGGGGTGGATGGGGAAGAGACAGAGTGGTGTGGATGGGGGGAGAGAAAGGCATGGAAAAGGGGAAAGATTAAGCAGCATAATCAACCTGGCACCCACTGCCCAAGGGTAACTGGGATAGCCCATGGGCAATCAGCTGGGGCCTGGGGTGCCCTGGATTGGGGAACCCTTTTATTTGGGGGGTTTCCAGCTCCCCAGGGATCCCCAGCCTGGGCTGACTAATATTCAGGGGTGATGCTTCAGCTAGGGGACCCAGGGAAAGGGCTCCTCTAACTGTGGCATTACCCCCGGCTAGAAAAAGTCTGGTGCTGGTTCTGGATAATACAGGGGAACCCTACACTTTTTTTCCCCCTGTATTTCCAGAACCAGGACCAGCTCAGACCCCAGTGCTGGTTGCGTTTAATACAGGGGACCCCTATATCTTTTGTCCCTTTTATTTTGGCAACCAGGTCTGGTTCCGAAAAGCCTGGTGCTGATTGTGCTTCATGTGGGGCACCCCTATTTGTCCCCTGTATTTGTCACAACCAGTACTGGGGCTCCAAAGCCTGGGGCTGGTTATTCCTTTTGTGTGGGGAGCAACGCCATTTTTTTACACAGGTTTAATTTTTTTTATACACAGAAGCACACATGGATCTCACTGATATTGTTCGTGCTTCTATGTTTTTTTATATACAAAAATGCACACATCACAGATTTTTAGATCCAAGCCTGCATCATTCTGCTGCTAATGCCTACTACCTCCCCCGGGTCCTACAGCCTACACCACCACCACCCACACCACCGCTAATACCCGCATAACCACCACTAATGCCCACTACCTAACTAACACCCACTACCTTCCCCAGGTCATGGCTGCACCTAATGCCTGTTTCCTTCCCCCGACTCCCACCGCCGCTACTGCCCAAAAATGACAGCTATGTTGGTGCACCCAAGTGAAGCAATTTTGAGTACACCCCCTTGCTGGAGGTACCTACTGAGTCTGCACAACAAGTTGAAGCTTTCTATCTGTGTAATGGCACTTTTGTGAGGTAATAGTTTAAAAACTGTAACTTTCTCAATTACCTGAAGCCCAAAAGCACCTACTCTGGAACTATAGCTACTTAATAAAATAACCTAAGTCTAAACTTGCTCTGTACCCTGACTTATGCCTTCCCAAAAATCCCCCATAGAGAACAGCAGAAATGTGGTCCTAATTGAGCGTATCAGAAAAAACTGACTGTTGGAACTTTAGATTACTCCCAAAACCCCATCATTTTTTTGCCCTTATGCAGCATGCAGCACTGAGCAACAGTTCTACCCGTCCATGCCAAATTTAATCTCGCTAATTCCAATAGCTCTTGAGGTGTAGCCCCTTAAACACAATGCCCCTCCCTCGGGAGGTCTCTATTGGAGAATGCCATTTTTTTCAATTCATCCTTAATATAAGGGCATGACTGTGCCCTTATAATTTACATTAATATAGTTAGACGTGTATATGTTGGGATACAGTCAATATCCAAAAAGTCAGGATGCCTGCACTTAGAATGCTGGCACCAAAATCCCAACACCGGGCAGAATCTCAGCATCGGCATCCCGACAGCCAGAATCCTGATGGTAAGTACTGCTGTTAGAGAGGGTTAGCTACTAGAAGGAGGGTTAGGGTGGGGCATTAAGGTGGGAAAGTTAGGGTTGGGGTGTGGGTTAGGGGAGGTTAGGTTTAGGCACTAAGGAGGAAAGGGTAGGGTAGGGAGAGGGGAAGGGTTAGGATACTGACCAACAAATATCAGTGTTCTACCCCTGTTGGGATGCCGGTGTCATGATTCTGACCACTGGTATTCAGAATGCAGGCATCCCGTACTGTGTATGACACCTGTTATAGGCACTAGAAATTAAATTCAGGTTATACGTTTAGGAAAAAGCTTAATTATCTATGTGTAAGCAATCCTTCAAAAACAATAATAAAAACAAGGATTAAAAACATTTTCTAAAAACATATACAAACATAAAATTATGTTTATAGCTCTTAATAGAGTGGGTGGTAGGGTGGATGGATGTATAGTTGGTTATCAGCAGTGCACTAGAATTAATTTTTCCCTGCCTTACCCTATGCTGCTAAACTTTCTCCTCCTGGATGCAGTCCAGTTGCTGTTCGGCAGGACTTCCTACTTGGTCCATTCTCTAGCTTCTTGCTGGAGCAGTAAAAGTGTCCCAATGTATTGCCGTAGATGCTGTTAAGTGCGACAAGTCAGTGGTATGTGACATCACTGGCCACCCGATGTTCAGATGAGAAATGGTGTACCTGAACCTCCATCCTTGGCTGGTCTTTCTAATTGGTCCATTCTCTAGCTTCTTGATGGAGCAGTAACATAATCCCGATATATTGCCAGAGTTGCTGGTAAGTGCAATGTGTCTCACTGCATCAGTGGTATGTGGCGTCACCGGCCGCCCAATGTTTAGTGGAGAAATGGTGTAGCTGAAAATCTACCCTTTGGCTGCTTTCATCCATGAACTGATTAATTTTAGTGCACTGCCAATAACCATCTATAAATCCATCTGCCATACCACACGCTATATTAAGAGCACATCATTATATGTTTGTATATGTTTTTAGAAAATGTTTTTAATATTTGTTTTTATTATTGTTTTTGAAGGATTGTTTACACAGATAATAGCACTCATTCCTAAATGTATAACCTAAATTTAAAAAAACTGAGCTGCTTACAAACACTTGAAGCGCAGGAAATATTTAAAAATGTGTAAAACTAGAAATAAAATATTGTACTTATCTACATTTTTTTATTTAGAACAACGAGGAATGAATACAAAAACACAATTACAGTAACACAAGGATAGGTATTCAAATGCAATAAGGAATTATTAAACTAGTAGCTTCAATAAGCAGTTATATCCACAAAAATTGTCCAGTTTACAGCCCTAGAAGATAAAATAACTTTTAATTAAGATACTCTAATACCCCTTTAACACATCGTGTAAAACAGTGGTTCCCAAACTGTGTGCCGTGGCACCCTGGGGTGCCTCAGGACACTTGCAGGGGTGCCTCAGGTTGGTGGTCCAGCACCAAATCCAATTATTTATGGTCAATATAATGTAAATATGTGAACAAACAAGCGCAAACCTGTCCACCACCACATAACTGAACCTAAGGATGACAGGTAAGCACAATCTACTTTACATTACTACTTTACTTAATTTTTTTCTGAATTTCTCAACAACAGATTTAAACTTAGGGGTACCATGAAAATATTTATGATAATATAGGGTGCCATGATTCCAAAAAGTTTGGGAACCTCTGGTGTAAAAGCTGAGGTTTTTGCACATGAATGCGCATCGTTTTGGGTTTTTGCTACGTGTGAATGCAAAGAATGGGGCTATTTAATAAACAAAAATATTAGAGATGATTGCCTTTTGGTTTTGGTTTTGGATCTGTAAATTCTTCAAGGTTCTGGATCTGGATTTGGTCTTGCAAAACCACCGTAAAGTGTTTTGGTTTTGAATCTGGATTTTTTTTTAAAATAGATAAAAAGCTTTAAAAACAGCTAAAATCATGTAATTTATGCAAACCAAAACCCAAAATTCGGATTTAAAATCCAAAGCCCGAATCGCAAAAAGATCGCCTCAGTAGATCAGAACTGCGACTTGTATTTACCTGGATTCAAAAAATTTAGGTGGATTCAGATTTCTGGAGAACCAAACTGCACATCTCTAATAATTATCTATGTTTCCCCACATTTTTTTTTTTTAACAAACTTATCTCCATCTCCAGATGGAGATAAGCAGCCTTTCCCCTTCAGTAATGAACTGTCACCACTACAGTAAATTCCCAAACACATACAATGGGCCTCTGTACCAGATGGAGATAAGCAGCCTTTCCCCTTCAGTACTGAACTGTCAGCACTACAGTACATTCCCATACACATATAATTTGCCTCTGTACTAGATGTAGATAAGCAGCCTTTTTCCTTCAGTACTGAACTGTTAGCACTACATCCCCATACATATACAGTATAATGGGCCTCTGCACCAGATTGTGATAAGTAGCCTTTTCCCTTCAGTTCTTGACTGTCAGCACTACATTCCCATACACAAATAATGGGCCTCTGTACCAAATGGTAATAAGTAGCCTTTCCCCTTCAGTAATGAACTGTCAGCACTTTCCTATGCACATATAATGGGCCTCTGTACCAGATGGTGATAAGCAGCCTTTCCCCTTCAGTACTGAACTGTCAGCACAACAGTACATTCCCATATACATACAATGGGCCTCTGTACCAGATGTACATAAGCAGCCTTTCCCCTTTAGTACTGAACTATCAGCACTACATTCCCATTCACATACAATCGACCTCTGTACCAGATGGTGATAAGTAGCCTTTCTCCTTCAGTACTGAACTTTCAGCACTATATTCCCATGCGTAAACATCCAAATTGTTTAACGCTGGTGAATGCTGAACTCTATTGGATGCAGAGAGAGGCATTTTTGGGGTCCCTCCTGGGGTGTACCTGGGGGTTGGCTAATCAGATGCAGGTGTATCACAGCCAGTGACTGCGTCCAAAGATGCAGTTACACTGGAACCAGGAGCCATTTTTTGATGGACATTCTGCTTATCCAGAGGGTTGCTCATCTCCGATATTGTGAACAGTGGAACACTGGTGTGGGATTTTATGATGCAGCAGGTGGGTGTCTCAGTAATAAGCCTATCGGTTGTGACATTAGCATAAAGTCACAGTCGTGCTTTGGCAAAAAATGTAGTAACAGCTGAAACTGCATCCACCTCTGTATTAGGCCCAATATATCTATATTGTTAGATAGATAGATAGATAGATAGATAGATAGATAGATAGATAGAGACATGAATGTGTTCCCTACAAATTAGGAGTATAGAGACCCTATAAATACAAGAAACAGGAGGCAATCCACAGATTTTAAAAAGGAATATTTATTTTGTGAAAAATGTTGATAGTAGTTATAAACTACGAAATTACATGTACATAAGTATTCACAGCCTTTGCTCAATACTTTGTTGATGCACCTTTGGAAGCAAGTACAGCCTCAAGTCTTTTTGAATATGATGCCACAAGCTTGGCACTCCTATCTTTAGGCAGTTTCACCCATTCCTCTTTGCAGCACCTCTGAAGCTCCATCAGGTTGGATGGGAAGCTTTGGTGCACAACCAATTTCAGATCTCTCTAGAGAAGTTCAGTCAGATTCAAGTCTGGTCTCTGGCTGGGCCACTCAAGGACATTTCACAGATTTGTCCTGAAGCCACTCCTTGTTATCTTGGCTGTGTGCTTAGGGTTGTTGTCCTGCTAAAAGATGAACCATCACCCCAGTCTGAGGTCAAGAGTGCTCTGGAGTAGGTTTTCACCCAGGATGTCTCTGTACATTGCTGCATTCATCTTTCCCTTTATCCTGACTAGTCTCCCAGTTCCTGCTGCTGAAAAACATCTGCACAGCATGATGCTGCCACCACCATGCTTCACTGTAGGGATGGTATTGGCCTGGTGATGAGAGATGCCTGGTTTCCTCCAATCAAAACACCTGGCATTCACACCAAAGAGTTCAATCTTTGTATTGTCAGACCAGAGAATTTTGTTTCTCATGGTCTGAGAGTTCTTTTGGTGCATTTTGGCAAACTTCAGGTGGGCTGCCATGTGCTTTTTACTAAGGAGTGGCTTCAGTCTGGCCACTCTACCATATAGGCCTGACTGGAGGATTGCAGCAGAGATGGTTGTCCTTCTGGAAGGTTCTTCTCTATCCACAGAGGAATGCTGTATCTCTGACAGAGTGACCATTGGGTTCTTGGTCACCTCCCTGACTATGGCCCTTCTCCCCTGGTCGATCAGTTTAGATGACCGGCCAACTATAGGAAGAGTCCTGGTGGTTCCGAACTTCTTCCATTTATAGATGATGGAGGCCACTGTGCTCATTGGGACATTTAAAGCAGCAGACATTTTTCTGTACCCTTCCCCAGATTTGTGCCTTGAGACAATCCTGTCTCGGAGGTCTACTAACAATTTCTTAGACTTCATGCTTGGTTTGTGCTCTGACATGCACTGTCAAGTGTGGTACCTTATATAAACAGGTGTATGCTTTTCAAAATCATGTCCAGTCAACTGAGTTTACCACAGGTGGACTTCAATTAAGCTGCAGGAACATCTCAAGGATGATCAGTGGAAACAGGATGCACCTGAGCTTAATTTTGAGCATCATGGCAAAGGCTGTGAATACTTATGTACATGTGATATCTTAGGTTTTTTTTTATTCAATTTGCAAAAATCTCAAAAAACTTTTTACACATTGTCACTATGGGGTATTGTGTGTAGAATGTTGAGGACAAAATTAATTTATTCCATCTTGGAATAAGGCTGTAACATAACAAAATATAGAAAAAATGAAGCCCTGTGAATACTTTCCAGATGCACTGTATATATATATATATATATATATATATATATATATATAGATATATATATATAGATATATATGTGTATATATATATATATATATATATATACATATATATATATATATATATATATATGCACATAGTGATAAATGTGTGTATCTATAATAGAGATGTGTGGTTCGGTTTTCCAGAAATCCGAATCCACTCAAATTTCATGAATCCGGTTAAATCCGAGTCGTGGTTCTGATCTTTTTTCAGTTTGGAATTTGGATTTTAAATCCAAATTTCGGGTTTTGGATTGCATAAATTACATGATTTTAGCTGTTTTTAAAACTTTTTAGCTATTTTTTTTTAAAACCAGTTACAAAACCAAAACCAAAATACTGAAGCAGATAGAGATCCAAAACCAATACCAAAAAATGGGGGCTGATGCACACCCTTGATGTATAAAGATATATACAATATATATATATATATATATATATATATATATATATATATATAAATGTATGTATGAAGAGAGGGTGCAATAAAATTAATTCAGAGTAAAAGAGATGCAGAATATGCATCTAAATATTTTAGTCTGAATTCATTATGTTTGAAGATCAACACCTGTATCACTAAACATGGAGTCGGTATGAAATACCGTCGGCCGCATGTAGTCCCGGCAGCGCCTGGCTGACAAAAGCAGAGTTCCCGGCAGTGGAAGCCCAACAGCGCTGGAAATCCTGATCATCGCTAAGGTAAGTATAAACTAACCTAACCTTACCCGCTAATCCTCCTTAGGCATGCCTAACCCTAACCTCGCCCTAAGTACCAAACCCTAGCCCCCCCTTCCCCGATGCCTCAACCTAATACCCCTGGGTGTGCCTAACCCTAAGTCCCCCCTGGGGGTGCCTAACCCTAACCATCCCTCCCCCTAGCCTAACCCTAACCCTCCCAGGTTCGATTGGGATGCCGGGCGCCTGTCTCCCGGCATCAGGAAAATGACAGGCTTCTAGATATAGATGCCCGGCATTTCACCCTCACCGGGATATGACAGTCGGGAAGCCGGCTGTCGGTATTAAGGCAGCTGGTTTCCCGATTGTATACTCTAAGCACACAACAGTTGGCTGCAAAGTATGGCAAGTGTGTTCTGGTGAAATTTTCACATGATCGCTAGACTTGGGACTGAATGAGAAGTGTATCCATTCTCTAGTTTATGACTGAATATTATTTATATTGAATTTATGATGTGCCCCTGATGAAGTCCTTAATAGGATGAAACGTGTTGGGTCATAATACTGGTATTTTGCTTGGGGTCATTCGTAGTACACTTTTCACCATTGGGTGCAACAGTAGACAACCCTGTTACAGTCTCTATATAACATTGCATTTTATGTAAGCTGATTCAACAGTTTTGTTATTAACTGCTGTTTGTGTCAAATATTTGTAAAATAAACATTTTTAAATACTAATTCTGCGCATTTGGCACACTATATTTGGGTATTATCTGGTGTGAGGGTATATTATAGAAAATATTGAATTCCTGTGAAAATTTCCTCATCAGTATCTATTCCCACATTGGAAGAAAAATCCTAAAGACAATTCAACAAATAATAACCTATAAGAAGATATTTTCATCATTTCATCTATCTAAGACTAATCTATCGTTCTAGTAAAAATCACATTTTAAAGATTGGATATTTTATGTATTATGCATTTGAATGTTCCTTGTCAAACAATCTATGTGATTTTTAAAATTAAGCTATAAGCACCCTCTCTTCTTATATATCTACTCTATTTTGGACACCTATCTAACAGGGGGTCAATATAGAGGTTCAGCTGGTATATATACAGTTTTAAGTGTCTAGTTCTATCATTATTTCAGTGCAAACTAAAAGCATTTCTGCTATAGTATATAGGAGTTATTTGGGAAGGCAAAACTTAGGGTTGGTGGCATATTTAGACATGTAGTTTGTTTTATTAGGAAGCTATTGTGCCAGGGTATGTGCATTTGGGGTTTAGGTTAATTAGAGAGTTACCGTTTTTAAACTATTACCGCAAGAATGCACCATTATAAAGAAAGTACTTTTCAACTTGTTGCGCAGCCTCAGTAGGAGCCTCCAGCAGGTGTTCTAACTGTGGCTTCCCTTGGGTGCACAAATATGGCCATCGTTTGCGGGTGATAGCGGCACCGGAATACAACAATGGTAGCAGCCGCGGGGACATGGAGGCGGCTGTTTGTACATCAGCAGCAGCAATGGCACGGGTGTCGGCGGTACCGGATGCCACTGACGATGACATCTCAAGCCATGATTGGCTTGTGGTGGTCATCTTTGATTTTCAAAGATGGCCGCCACAAGCCAATCACGACTTGCAACATCATTGGAGGCGGCGGCATCTCAAGAAGATCACAGAAGCCCTTGGGAGCTGGCAGCCACTCCCCAGGTGAAGACGCCAGAAGCCTTGGCAGGTGGGTGCCTGCCAGGCGAAGGCACCAAAGCCCTGGTGGGTTGGTGCCCGGCAGGCAAAGATGCCATAAGTCCTAGTGGGTGGCATTCATGAATAAGAGCTGACACAAGCTGTCGCCCACTAGGTTAAGACGCCGAAGCCTTGGCAGTTTGGTGCCCACCTTGCAAAAACAACAAAAGCCCTAGTGGGTGGTGGCTACAGAAAAGAGCTAACACAGGCTGCCACCCACTAGGCAAAGTTTCCGAAGCCCTGGTGGGTTGGTGCCCGCCTGGGAAGATGCTGGAAGTCAGATGGGAGGCAGCCATGAAAAAGAGCTAACAGAGGCTGTCGCCCACTAGGCGAAGACACTGAAGCATTGGCAGGTTGGTGCCCACCAGGCAAAGATACCAAAAGCCCTATAGGGCGGTGGATATGTAAAAGAGCTAACACAGGCTGCCACCCACTAGGCAAAGATGCCAAAGCCATGGCATGTTGGCACCCACCTGGCGAAGATGCTAGAAGTCCTAGTGGGAGGCAGCCATGCAAAAGAACTGACACAGGCTGCTGCCCACTAGGTGAAGATGTTGGAGCCCTGGCAGGTTGGTGCCTGCCAGGTGAAGATTGCAAAGCACTGGCAGGTTGGCGCCCGCCAGGCAAAGACATCAGAAGTCCTAGTGGGAGGTAGCCACAAAAAAGAGCTAACACAGGCTGCTGCCCACTAGGCAAAGACACCAAAGCCCTGTCGGGTTGGCGACTCTCAGGCAAAGATACCAAAAGCCCTAGTGGGCGGTGGCCATGTAAAAGAGCTAACACAGTGTGCCGCCCACTAGGCAAAGATGCCAAAGCTCTGGTGGGTTGGCGCCCACCTGGCAATGACACCGGAGGTCCTAGTGGGAGGCAGCCACAAAAAAGACCTGAAACACGCTGCCGCCCACTAGGTGAAAATATTGAAGCCCTGGTGGGTTGGCACCCACCAGGAGAAGATGCCAAAGCCCTGGTGGGTTGGCACCCATCAGATGAAGACACCAGAAGTCCTAGAGGGAGGCAGCCACAAAAAAGAGCTACCACAGGCTGCGGCCCACTAGGTGAAAACGTTGAATCCCTGGTGGGTTGACGCCCGCCAGGTAAAGACGACAAAGCCCTGGTGGGTAGACGGCCACCAGGTGATGACACCAGAAGTCCTAGTGGGATTCAGGCATGAAAAAGAGCTAACACAGTCTTCTGCCCACTAGGCAAAGATATCGAAGCCCTAGCAGGTTGGCGCCTGCCAGGCGAAGATGGTGGAAGTCCTAGTGGGAGGCAGCCAGAAAAAAGAGCTAACAGGCTGCAGCCCACTAGGCGAAGATACCGAAGCCCTGGTGGGTTGGCGCCTGCCAGGGGAAGACGGCGGAAATCAAAGTGGGAGGCAGCCACAAAAAAGTGCTGACACAGGCTGCCACCCACTAGATGAAGCCATCAAAGCCCTGGTGGGCTGGCACCCACCAGGCAAAGACACTAAAGCCCTGGTGGGTTGGTGCCCAGCAGGCAATGATGCCGAAGTCCTAGCGGGTTGGTGCCCACCAGGTGATGATGCCGAAGCCCTGGTGGGTTGGAGCCCACCAGGCGCAGATGCCAGAAGTCCTAGTGGGCGGCAGCCAAGTAAAAGAGCTGACACAGGCTGCCGCCCACTAGGTTTTGATGACAAAGCCCTGGTGGGTTGGTTACCGCCAGGCAAAAACTCTGAAGCCCTGGTGGGTTGGCACCCACCAAGCGAGTATGCCTAAGCCCTGGCATGATGGCAGCGATGCAAAAGAGCTTAAAGGCCACCGTCCCCAGGTGAAGACATGTAAAATAAAATATTACAATATTAAAGTATGTTGTGTTATTTTAATATTTTTTTTTATAGGTGGACAACAGGTGGCAGTGGGCCCTAATGCCCAGCATGTTGGTACTTGTGGTTTTCCAAGTACGAGCATGCAGGGAGATGTGCTGGGACCTATAGTTCACCTGCAAAAGAATATATTCTTTAAAATGCACCACACAACACAATCGACCCAGCACCCACCACCCAGGGGTGCTGGGGATAGCCTCGGGCTATCATCCTGGGCCTGGGGTGCCCTGAGGAGAGGGACTCCTTTATTAGGGGGGTTCCCAGCTCCTCAGGGATCCCCATCCTGTATTGACTAGATGTCAGGGTTGATGCTGTGGCTGGGGCGCCCGGTGAAAGGGCTCCCCTGGCTGTGGCATCAGACCTACTCATTTTTTCCCCTTTATTTCCAGAACCAGGACCAGATCAAAACCCAGTGCTACTTACACATGCATACACTATCTCACATACTCACCTAGTATCCCTGAAGCCAACCTGTCCTCTTCTCCAGTAGACAACCCAATGGATTACCTGTAATAAAAAAAAATCATGCTCACCTCCTTATATGCATGGATCTGTCCTCTTCGTTGCAAAGTAGGCAAATCCTGGGTCTTGGCAAAAAAAAAATGAATTATCCAAGCCCACAAACATTAGTAGTGTCCTGCCCAAATGACAGCTCTGCTGTGGGATTTCAGTCCAGAAATCCTGGTGCGTAGCGCTCAATGGTGAGAACAGAGCATGCCCATTTAAAAATGGTGCCTCTTGTCATTTTTGATATTGAAAGATGGCTGCTGCGAGCCAATCATGGCTCATGACATCATCACCCCGCCACCTCGGCTGGCTTAAATACTGCCAGCATGAGTTGCCGTGCACACAGTCAGCAGCGGGGAGGCAACAGAGAAGAGCTGCCAAAGACAGAAGATGCCGTGGAAGCCCTGGATTGGTGATGGCCAGGAAAAAGAGCTTAAAGGCAGTCTCCCTCCAGTTGAAGATGCCATAGAAATCCTGGGGGAGCAGCAGCCATGTTAAAGAGCTTAAGGCTGCCGCCCCCCCAGGTGAAGGTCCCACTAAATAAAATATTTAAAACAAATGTGTCTGTCTGTTTTATTTTAATATTTATTTTGCAGGGGTACGATAGGTACCTGCAGGCCCTTAGTACTTGTGGTTCTCCAAGCGCCAGTATGCAGGGGATGCCTGATGGGACCTGTAGTGCTACTGCAAAAGACAATATTTATATCATATGCACCACACAATATAAATCAACCCAGCACCCACCACCCAGGGGTGCTGGGGATAGCCCCTGGCTATCAGCCTAGGCCTGGGGTGCCCTGGAGAGGGGGACATCTTTAATGGGGGTGTCCCCAACTCCTGAGGGATCCCCGGCCTGGGTTGACTAGAAGTCAGGGGTGATGCTTTGGCTGGGGGCCTGGTGAAAGGGCTCCCCTGGCTGTAGCATCACCCCCTTGCTAGAAAGGGTCCGGTGCTGGTCCTGGTAAATACAGGGGGGCCCTACGCATTTTTTCCTCCTGTATTTCCAGAACCAGGTCCGGCTCAGAGTCCAGTTTTGGTTGCGTATTGTTTGAGGACCCCTACATCATTTGTCCCCCTCATATTTTGGCAACCAGGACTGGTTCTAAAAAGCCTGGTGCTGGTTGTGCTTAAAATGAGGAACCCCTACATTGGTTGTCCCCTGTATTTAGCACAAGCACTACTGGGGCTCCAAAGCCCAGAGCTGGTTGTTTTCTGTGGGGGCGGGGCTGCGCTTTTTTTTATTTTTACATAATAAATATTTAACAGATGCGAAGATGTATATCACTGCAGCATTTGTCCATCTGTGAATTACTGATTTGATTTTCTCAGGTGCATATGCACTACCAGTGAGCCCTCTGTCATCTACTGATGCCCCCTTTGCACTGCACCACTGCCACTGCTCTGCACTACTGCTTCTGCCGCTACCCCACATGCATACATCTGTCTCGCACTCTGCACCTCCCAAACCAACCTCCTGTGTGCTGTCTTCTCTTCCATCTATGTTAGTATACTATTTTGTGGCCCTTCTGCCCTACAGGTGGCCCTGTTTGCTCATCAAAACCCTGATAGTTAATAAATTTTAAAAAAGCTATGAGATTCCATAGACAAAAAACTTATGGTTTCACATGTCCCATTAAGGCTGCTTAGACATGATCTGAAAATTCACAAAACCTAATAATTTTCTGCCACTCAAACTCCAAAAAGCAAAAAAAAATTACTATCATTAAGGCTGACACCTTAATGGATGTGATTCTTATGTAATACATATATGGTATGCCATGACACCATGTAGTTAACTGCAGATTCAGCAGTCTCACAGAGTGAGATTGCTGTCACTCACAAAATGGTGGAGCTGCTAATTCACAGAAAATTGTGCTCATTGGAATACACACATGCAGTCTATGCAACTGAGGTCTCAGCAGAATATACAGCTGCACAGATGGGATAAGAGTATGGTGGTAGGAGGAAAAGGGAGACAATGGAGACACCTGCCTTCGGGTGCCAGCACTGAAGAGGCACCTCCTCCATTGCCCACAATATATGCACCCCGCTTAAGGCTATTTTATATTAGCTTTTTTGTGCATATGTAATAGATAGATAGATAGATAGATAGATAGATAGATAGATAGATAGATTGATATGGACCATATATATTTTCCCTTTTCTTAGGTGGGGCACCAAATTAAAACTTGCCTCCGGGCATCTGGGATGAATTTATGCCACTGTGGGGGAAGAATACAGAGCGGTGTGGATGGAGCATACAGAATGACATGTAGAGGGGAAGATTAGGCTGTACAGATGGGGGTGAACCAAAGTGATGCAGATTGGTGGAAAACGGTGCACATGGGGAGAGACAGAGTGGCACGATTGCGACATGATTGGGGGGTACAGACTGGCATGGATGCAGGAAGACAGAGCAGCACAGATGGGTAAAGCCAGATTGGTGTGGATGAGAAATACAGACTACAATGGGAGTACACAAAACAGAAGGGATTTTGGAAGACAAATTGGTGCAAATGGGTGGGAAGACAGAGTGGTATGTGTGGGAGGGTAAAAACAGTGTGGCATGGTTAGGGGGACAGAGTGATGAAGATGGAGGAATAAATTGTGGCAGAGATAAGGGGAAGAAAGAGTGAAATGGCTGGGGGCAAGGCAGTGGTGCAGATTGAAGGAAACACAGTGGCAAGGATGAAGGAAGACAGGGCGGTGCACATGGGGAAAGACAAATTAATGTGGATTAGGGCTTCCAGACTAGCACAGTTGGGAGAACACACAGCTGTAGGGATTGGGGAAGTTATAGCAGCATGGAGGCAAATATAGTGTACATGTATAGACAGAGTATGATAGTTTTAGAAATTGGGAAGCTGAAGGTGTATAATGAATGAGATGGATGTATGGAGTGAGAAGGATGTTGGAACACAGTGAAATTTTTGTGGTGACTGAATGGGAATATTGTGGGATTTGGGAGCCAAATAACTGCTCAGACCTCAGTTGCGTAGACTGCATATGTGTATTCCAATGAGCACACAATTCTGTGAATTATCAGCTTCACCATTTTGTGAGTGACAGCAATCTCACTCTGTAAGAGTGCTTAATCTGCAGTTAACCACATGGTGTCATGGCATACCATACCTATATTATGCAAGGAACACGTCCATTAAGGCATCAGCCTTAATGATCATAATTTCATTGCTTTTTGGAGTTTGAGTGGCAGAAAATTAATAGGTTTTGTGAATTTTCAGATCATGTCTAGGCAGCCTTAATGGGACATGTGAAACCGTAAAGTTTTTTTGTCTTTGGAATATATATATATATATATATATATATATATATATAATCTTGCAATAGGTGCAGCACTGCAGACATACTTCTACTCAGAGATGGTCAACATTTCAATGTTTAATATACATTTTCTTCAGGACATAGAACATAACGGCCATAGCTTACCTTTATTCACCAAAGTGCACACGTGTACTGTAGCAGTGTGGGACTGCACACCAGGCCGTCGGCACACACTACTGATGCCATCCCCTATCAGCTATATCCTACAGAGGGAGAGTCAGTACCATCACCATAGTAACCAACCTAACAACCCCATAGTGACTCCCTGGGAAAGAAATGTAAAGCATATTGTCAAACAACAAATAAATCATAAAAATTTACAGTTAATACGATACTAATAACATCATCCCTAATGCAAAATAACATATATTAGCCCAATGAGTACAGTAAGGTAGTTGATATTATTCAAAATAAATATTTACAAATATTTAAAAAAATATATATTGAAAAATCATTAATATAAATTAACTACCTAATAATGCTCCATATTTTATGGTAGTACACATAATTGGACAACATATATCATACTGCATAGCTACTAAAGCACATATCGATATAAAGTTGCACATAATGGCCATAATGATCACAATAGTTTACGAATTTACAAGAGACATTGCAGGCCATTGTGCTCATTGAGCCCCCTGGGGGCAAGGGTCCCCAACCATTGTATCCACATGGCCAAGCACTTGTAACACCCTCTAAGGGATGGTATTTGTAATTACACCCCTCTCAGTGTTAGGGCTTGCTTCCTGTTGTAGATATTACATGCCTGAGACCCTGGGATCAGTTTTCAGGTAAAGGAGGGGCTGGGGAGATAGACACGCATGGGTGGGAAGACTGGGTGTGTAGGTGGCAGAGCAGAGGGAGGAGGGGGAGAGAACAAAGGGAGTTGAGAAGAAGAATTTGGGAGAGCACAGACATCTTTGGGAAGCTTCAGAGCTGGAAGCAGAAATGTAGCCCTCGAATCCCCTGGCTGGGGGAGATTGGCGGGGCCGTGGTGACTGCCACGATGCCCATCTAACGCCAAAGGAGAAATAGGTCTTGAGTGAGACCACTGAGATAAAGTCTGTGAGAGTCCACAGAGAAAGAGCTGGAAGGTTGCAGTGTGAGCCGCCCAGTGAAGTGTTCAGCACCCCTGAGAGGGGTAAAAGACGCAAGTATATGTGTTGAAGAGATGGGGAAGAGGAATTTCCCAGGAGCTTTTACTGTTAAGGTACCAGAGAAGTCCCTTATGCATAAAAGCCCCCCAGCAGCAATTAAAGGGGGGGTCAATGTGGTAGCAGTGTGGCTATAGGAGCCATTCCTGTAGGATAGGGATGGGCGGCAGCTGAGAGTGTGATAGCTGCAATAGAAAAGTCTGTATATTGCTGTCCCATGTGAAAGAGAAGGGGAGCAGAGAGAGGCAGACTGGGTATGAGACACTCTGTATATTGTCTTAGAAGAGACAAAGGAGAGGCAGAGTGCAAAAGAAGTTATGTGAGATGTGTGTGAAGCTGTGGAACTACAGGCACCAGCCAGCATAGGGCCAGGTGGACCTGTATGTATGAAGTGGAGAACTACAGGCACCAGCCAGCATAGGGCTAGGTGGACCTGCACGTATAATGTAGAGAACTACAGGCACCAGCCAGCATAGGGCTAGGTGGACCTGCATGTATGAAGTGGAGAACTACAGGCACCAGCCAGCGAAGGGCTAGGTGGGACCTGCATGTATGAAGTGGAGAACTACAAGCACCAGCCAGCAAAGGGCCAGGTGGACCTGTGTGTGTAAAATGCAAAACATTAATTGTGACTGTGCTTAAAGACTGTGCAGGTGAAGAAGAGTGTGATGTAATGTAACCATATCCATAAGATTGTCCTATACCATCTGACATGCCAAGTATATGAGCTGGAGGGAGAGGAGAAGCTGCTGTAACCATATTCTTGTCCTGTAAAGTCATGTGCAGGAGGAGAGAAATAAAGTGGTATATTTTTGGAAGAGAAGGTCTGGCGCCCAAGTTATTCAAAAGAACTGTTGCTGCATGTGTCTATCTATACCTGTATCTATATGTGTGACTGTTATAAAGCCTGCATGGGCAGGGACCCCCTTCTCAGGTATTGCCCACACCCTGGAGAGCTAGCCTGAGGCAATAGGAGGTGTATCACTCCAAATACATCTTTGTATCACACTGCACACTGAAGGGGGGTTACACACTGTATAAATTTTAATGCACGGTTGCCTCCTCGGATAGAGACTGGAATATAATCAATCATCCGATAATGCAAGGCTGCCAAAGGATGCAGGGTAATAGCAAAGTGTCTAGTGACAGGTTGTTCGCTAGTACCCTTTGCAAGAGCACTGCGAATTGAGGAACGTTGAGCTGCCATCCTTTCTTTAAATGGTCTTTCGTTTTTACTCTCAATTACTGCAGGTCAGATGAATTACCACAGATGATAAAGTAGCTGAGACACAAATGGATGTGATGATTGCTAAATTCCTAGAAAGAGGTTATTCCCTACGTGATTTGGAAGCTTCTAAATCTAAAGTAATGAGTATGTGTAGGGATGATTTACTCAAGAATTGGAATAACAGAGAGTCCGTGCTGGCTCTTACATGGGTTAATCATTACAATCAAGCTAGTTCTGCAGGGCCAAGGACCACCTTGTTATTCTCCCATTGCTCACTTTGTTCTCAAACATTCATTTAAAAGAGGCACGGTCAGTGTTCAGCCTGAACTTCCTTCCCACCAAGTAGTACCTGAGAGTTTCTAATGCCCACTTTATGGCCAATGATTCTTTCTCAACCATAGCATAGTTTCTCTCATGTACATTCAACTTCCTGCTTAAGTAAACAAATAGGGTGTTTTTCACCTTCTTTACTCTGAGACAGGATAAATCCTATGCCTATATCTGATGCATCAGTTTGCACAACATACTCCTGTCAAAATTAGGGGTCATCAGAACCGGTTGGGTACACAATGCAATTTTTAACCCCTGAAAAGCCTTCTTTACTTCAGGACTCCATTTAACAATGACTTCCTGTTTGCCTTTGGTAAGGTCAGTCAGTGGGACTGCAATGGTGACAAAATTGGGTATAAATCTCCTATAATACCCAATAATCCCTAAGAAGGCTCTCACCTGCTTCTTATTCAGGGGTCATGGCCAGTTTTGCATTGACTCAATTTTATTAAACTGTGGCTTTATCAAACTTCCACTAATGGTATACCCAAGATATTTTACTTCTTCCATCCCTAGGCAACATCATTTTGGGTTGGCTGTCAAGCCTGCCCTATAGATGGAGTCCAACACTGCTTGAACTCTGGGCAAGTGAGACTGCCAATCATGACTATGAATGACCACACCATCTAGATAAGCAGCAGCATACTGTCTATGGGGCATTAGAATCATCATTTGAAGGGTAGCCGGTGCCCCATGTAACCCAAAGGGCAACATCTTGTATTGGAACAACCCTTCTGGTTCAGAAAAGGCTGTCTTTTCTATGGCATTCTCAGTTAACAGCACTTGCCAATATCCTTTGGTTAAGTCCAGAGTGGTTAAACACCTGGCTGTTTATAGTTTTTCAATTAGTTCATCCACCCTAGGTATAGGGTAGGCATCACACTTTGACACACTGTTCAATTTTCGGAAATCATTGCAGAAATGCACACTCCCATCAGGCTTTGGAATAAGCACAATGGGACTTGACCACTCACTATGTGATTCTTCAATTACACCCAATTCCTGCATTTTTTAAATTTCTTCAGATACAGATTCTCTTTGGGCTTCTGGTAACCTATAGGGCTTTAGGTAAATCTTAACGCCTGGGTCAGTGATTATGTCATGTTTAATGACTGTGGTTTTGCCCAGTTTATCTGAAAACAAAACTCTATTTCTACTAAGAAATTCCTTAACTTCCTGCTGTTGAACTGCCGACAGGGTTTTAGTTACTGTCACTTCGGGAATCAAGAGCCCTGGGTTTACTGGAGGGGCTGACAGAGCTGCTCTATCCTTCCAAGGTTTAATAAGATTTGCATGGTATATTTGTTCTGGCTTTCTTTTCCCAGGAGCAAGGATGCAAAACTGAGCATTGCAGTTATCCACCCTCTGCTGTGCCTGTTGGGCCTGTTCCAAGTGCTCTCTCACTATCGGCACCACAGCAGCAATTCTTTCCTGTCATTGGGAAACATGCTCAACAATAGTTTTATATGGACTATCAGGGCCCACGGATTTACCATCAATCTGTCACGCTGGGAGGCGGTTTTCTGGAGGCTGAGGGCAGAGGCTGCGGGTGGAAATGGAGGCGAGGGGCCTGAATGTACGACCTCCACATCCACGGGTCTTGGTCATTGGTGAGACCTAGTCAAAGGTTCGGAATCTAACCCACGAGATGGTGTTCGCCAGTGACCCCACCAATCGGGATATGGGCTTGAGCTGCACCTTGTAACAGGTCACGGTCCTTTGACTAGGTGACCAAAGCCTGTGGAAAAAAGGAGAAATGAACACTCATGGCCAAAAGGGTCTGTGCCAGTAAGGGGCACGTAGGGACACTGTACTTGAGGTACAAGGAAGTGTGCACTGCAGACACACTCTACCGGGTTGCCGGTCAGAAAGATTGCACCACAGTGCAATACTGTAACACGTAGGTAGAGCCCACAGAGTCCAATAACAAGGTAGGTAGTGGTACTGGAGCCAGCCAGAGATAATGACACTGGAGAGGTGGATACGTATAACTACACAGGCTGTGATGGTAAAGCACTGGTGAAATGGATAGTATACTGCACACAGGTGAGGTGATAATGCACTGACAATATAGCTGCACACAGGCTGAGGTGGAAAAGCACTGGTGAGATAAATGATATAGCGGCACACAGGCTGAGGTGGTAAAGCACTAATGAGATGAATGATATAGCTGTACACAAGCTGAGATGGTAAAGCACTGATGAGATGAATGATACAGCTGCTCACAGGCTGAGATGGTAAAGAAATGATGAGATGAATGTAATAGCTGCACACAGGCTGAGATGGTAAAGCACTGATGAGATGAATGATATAGCTGCACACAGGAATAGATCACTGGAAGCAAGGGAACCTGGAATGAGAGACCACTAGTAACACTAGCAGCGACAATGGTTGTTCAGGTAACTACCTGATACACAGGAGCCGGAAATATACCCCTGGAAGCCCACTGATTGGTCCACAGCGTCAGCTGACAAGCCAGACTTTCAGGGGAGGAAAAGCAGTCAGAGCAGGAAGTGTCATGGCAGCGCCCATGACAGGGACTCTGATCCCCATGCACCAGGCCGCCCGGGACACAGCAACAGGGAGAATGCTCAGCACCTCCATGTCGCTGCACGAGCCGCCCGACTGCCCGGGAAGTCAGAGGAAGCCGGCGGGATGGTAAGGGATGGCCAATCCCCGGCTGAACTCTAATAGTACCCCCCCTTTTAGTGTGGAAACCGGACACCCACAAGGTTTACCAGGAAATCTAGTATGGAAGGCTCGAACCATTTGAGGCACGTGAACGTCTGTTGCCCTGATCCGTGCCCTTTCTTCCGGACCGTACCCTTTCCAGTCAATGAGATATTGGAGTTTGTTAGATTGGGTAAATCGAGAGTCCAAAATCCTCCCTACCTCGAATTCTGTACCTTGAGAAGTTTGCACTTGAGGTAACTTGGGAGCAGAAGTTTGAAAATGATTCAGCACTAGAGGAGGAGGTAAAGAAATATGAAAGGTGTTGGATATTCTTAGTTGAGGAGGGAGTTCCAACTTATATGTGACCGGGTTGATGACCTTGCGAACATGGTAAGGACCAATGAAGCGCGGAGCTAGCTTCATACTAGGTACTCTCAAACGGATGTTCCTGGAGGATACCCAGACTTTATCTCCAACTCTCAGCAGTGGGCCAGTGACACGTCATCTATCCGCAAAGTTTTTGTAGTTCTTAGATGACTTCGGAGAAGAATGAACCCTCTTCCAAATGGTTGCAAAGGACTCCACCAATTTAGAAACTGCAGGAACCTCTACAGTAGGCAAATTTTTAAAATCTGGGACTCAAGGATGTCTCCCAAACACCGTAAAAAAAGGAGTGGCTTTGGAGGAAGTGTGATATTTGAAGTTATGTGAAAATTCTGCCCAAGGTAATAGATCCAGCCAGTTATCTTGTGAGGAGGAAACGAAGAGTCTTATGAAAGTCTCCAGCTCTTGGTTAACTCTTTCGGTTTGCCCATTAGTTTGTGGATGGTAGGAAATTTTAACTTGTTTCCACAAGTGCTACATAAGGCTCTCCAAAATTTAGCTACGAATTGAACTCCGCGGTCGGAAATGATCTCTTTAGGAAGTCCATGCAACCTAAATATTTCCTTAATAAAGACTCTTGCCAACTGCGGAGCAGAAGGGAGACCCATTAATGGAATAAAGTGTGCCATCTTAGAAAAGCGATCCACGACTACCCATATGGTATTGTATCCTTGGGAGCATGGTAGTTCAGAGATGATAACCATGGATATATGGGTCCAAGGTGTATTAGGAATGAACATGGGTCGCCGGAGACCTGCTGCCTTCTTGCAAGGAGTCTTATGCTGAGCGCATTTTACACATGAAAGCATAAATTCTCGAATATCCCCTTTCATTGTGGGCCACCAATAGGAACACTGAAGAAACTTGTAAGTCTTGAGGATGCGAGAATGGCCAGCAAACAGAGAGCTATGAGCCCAAGTTAGTAATTTTCCCCGTAGTTCTGGGGTCACAAAAATTTTCCCTGGAGGAGGAGTCAAAATCTGAGTACAGGATCTAAAATTGGTCGGGAATGTTGATGATCCTCTTCCTGAGTGTTGGACAAGAAAGACCATGAGAGGACGTCAGCTTTTCTGTTTAGACTGCCAGGACGAAATTGAAGTTTTAAATTAAATCTTGAAAAGAACAAGGACCAACGGGCCTGTCTAGCATTTAGATGGTGAGCCGTTTGGAGGTAGATTAAGTTTTTATGATCCGTGATCACAGTAACTGGAAAGTTGGCTCATTCCAACAAATGCCGCCATTCCATTAAAGCTAACTGCATAGCTAGTAGTTCCTGGTCACCAATTCCGTAGTTCTTTTCGGCAATGGAAAACTTACGAGAAAAATACCCACAGGGATGGTACTTTCCATCACTTGAGATTTGAGACAGTACTGCCCCTACCCCTACTGAAGAAGCATCTACCTCAACTGTGAATAGTTTGTCCAATTGGGGTTGGCACAGGATAGATGCAGTGGAGAAGGCTTCTTTTAATTTTTGGAAGGCTTGGATGGCAGTATCTGGCCAGCGAATGGGATTGGCCCCCTTCTTTGTGAGATTTGTGATAGGTGACACCAGTGTAGAGAAATTTGGTATAAACCGCCGGTAATAATTTGAAAAACCCAAGAAGCGTTGAGTAGCCCTCAAGGATTTGGGTAACGACCAGTCAGAAATGGCTTTTAACTTCTCCGGATCCATCCGGAGGGTCTTTCCAGAAATTATGTGCCCTAGGAAGGGTACCATGGTTTGTTCAAAAAGGTACTTGGATATTTTTCCATAAAGGTGATGCTTCCGGAGGCGGGACAAGACTTCGCAGACATGCTGGCGTTGATCCTGCAAATTCTTGGAAAAAATTAGAATATCATCCAAATAGACTATAACAAAACTGTAGAGAACATCCCGGAATATCTCGTTCACATAACCTTGAAATATCGCTGGGGCGTTGCAGAGTCCGAAGGGCATTACGAGATATTCAAAGTGGCCGTCTCTGGTGTTAAAAGTGGTCTTCCACTCATCTCCAGCTTTAATACAAATTAAATTATACGCACCTCGCAGATCAAGTTTGGTGAACAAAGAGGCCCCGCAAACTTTATCAAAATGCTCCAGAATCAGAGGCAGAGGATATCGATTCTTTACAGTTATCTGGTTGAGACCACGGTAGTCAATACAAGGCCGAAGCCCGCCGTCTTTCTTGCTAACAAAAAAAACCCCTGCCCCTGCTGGAGAAGTGGAGGGCTGGATAAACCCCTTAGCTAGATTTTCTTTTATATATGCAGCCATAGCGGCTGTTTCAGGATAATGGGTAGGTTCGACCCCGAGGAGGGCTCTTCCCTGGCAGGAGCTCAATACCACAGTCCCAGGAACGATGAGGTGGAAGTTTATCTGCAGCCTGTTCGCAGAATACATCGGCAAAATCTTGATAAGCTGCTGGTAGACCGGGAACAAAAGAACACTTGGGCTTGTCAGATGGGGGGAAACTTATATTTCCACTGGAGTACACCGTATTAGTGCGGACAGGGAGTACTTGGACGAGACATCCATGGAAACAACTTGGACCCCACGATAAAATCTGCATACTGGACCACTCAAATGTAGGGTTGTTCATTTGTAGCCAGGGGAGGCCTAAAACTAGTTCATAGGCTGAGTCGGGAAGAACAAAAAATTCAATTGTCTCCTGGTGCAGATATCCAATCTGGAGGAACACTGGCAGGGTTTTAGAGGAAATAGATCTTCCTAAAAAGGTTTTGCCATCTACACCTGAGAGCAGTAACCTGTTTGGCAATGGAACCACCGGAATGCCTAGGGTCTGAACCAGAGACTTAGAAATGAAACTGCCGGCAGCCCCAGAATCCACAATGACTTTAACCAGCCTTGTCCTGGACTGGTAGGAAAGCAACACAAGCAATAAACTCTCATTTTATTTTGGAGGAGTCAGAAATAACCCCCAATTGCATGCTCCCAACATCAATTAGGGTTTTGCGTTTCCCGCCAATACAGGAAAGTTCCTTAAAATGTGCTCCAGAGCAGCAAAATATAAGCACAAATTATTTTGAAAACGCCGGTTCCGTTCAGCGGTACTTAACCAGGATCTTTTAATTTGCATTTGCTCCTCACTGCTAAGGAAGGAAGGAGGGGCATTACCTCCCAAGGATGGGCGATCCCGAGGATGATCTCCATGCTCCCTATTTCCCCACCGCTCTCTATGGTGAAGGTCAATCTTTATACAGACAGATATAACATCCGAGAAGGTGGGAGGTAAATCCCTAGATGCCAATTCATCCATCATCCTCTCAGATAAGCCATGTAGGAAGGCTGCCTTCAGTGCTTCCACATTCCATTTTAGTTCGGACGCCAGGGTTTGAAATTGTACCACATATTGCCCGAAGGACCGGGTACCCTGACGAACGTGAAGCAAATCTGAAGAAGCAGAGATGGATCTCCCGGGTTCATTGAAGATCCTTTTGAAAGCTGCCACAAACTCTTCATATCTAGATATGAGTGGATCTGCTTGTTCCCACAAAGGGGAGACCCAATCCAGAGCTGCCCTGGTTAGTAACGAAATTACATAGGCAACCTTAGACCGGGAGGTAGGGAAATTCTGGGGTAGGCATCCGAACTGGATCTCACACTGGTTTATGAAACCAAGACATCGTTGAGGCGTACCATCGAACTTCTCGGGAGTAGCCAAGTGCAAATGGGATTTTTGAGGAACGACCCCCGAAGGTAATACCAGAGAAACCGTAGGAGCGACAGAAGGTGGAGCATGAGACATAGTAGCCAGAGTGATCTGAATAGACAGGAGCTGACCAGATAATTCCTGTAGGTACTGGGCCACATGTTTCTGTGCCGCCTCTTGGTTATCCATGCGAGCCGTTAGCTCCTGGAGATTCCCAGTACCTGGGGAGCCCATAGCTTCCATTGGGCCTGAACAAACTGTCACGTAAGCAGGTCACGGTCCTTTGACTAGGTGACCAAAGCCTGCGGGAAAAAGGAGAAATGAACACTTGTGGCCCAAAGGGTCTGTGCCAGTAAGTGGCATGTACGGACACTGTACTTGAGGTACAAGGAAGTGTGCACTGCAGACACACTCTACTGGGTTGCCGGTCAGAAAGAGTGCACCATGGTGCAATACTGTAACACATAGGTAGAGACCACAGAGTCCAGTAACGAGGAGGGTAGTGGTACTGGAGCCAGCAAGAGATTATGACGCTGGAGAGGTGGATACGTATAACTACACAGGATGTGATGGTAAAGCACTGGTGAAATGGATAGTATACTGCACACAGGCGAGGTGATAATGCAATGACAATATAGCTGCACACAGGCTGAGGTGGTAAATCACTGGTGAGATAATTGATATAGCTGCACACAGGCTGAGGTGGTAAAGCACTGGTGAGATGAATGATATAGCTGTACACAGGCTGAGATGGTAAAGCACTGATGAGATGAATGATACAGCTGCTCACAGGCTGAGATGGTAAAGCACTGATGAGATGAATGGAATAGCTGCACACAGGCTGAGATGGGAAAGCACTGATGAGATGAATGGAATAGCTGCACACAGGCTGAGATGGTAAAGCACTGATGAGATGAATGATATAGCTGCACACAGGAATAGATCACTGGAAGCAAGGGAACCTGGAATGAGAGACCACTAGTAACACTAGCAGCGACAATGGTTGTTCTGGCAACTACCTGATACACAGGAGCTGGAAATATACCCCTGGAAGCCCACTGATTGGTCCACAGCGTCAGCTGACCGGCCAGACTGTCAGGGGAGGAAAAGCAGTCAGAGCAGGAAGTGTCATGGCGGCGCCCATGACAGGGACTCCGATCCCCATGCACCAGGCCTCCCGGGACACAGCATCAGGGAGAATACTCAGCACCTCCCATGTTGCCGCACGAGCCGCCCTACTGCCCAGAAGTCAGAGGAAGCCGGCGGGACGGAAAGGGACGACCGATCCCCGGTTGAACTCTGACTCAATCACTTTAACATTTTCCCTGGCTTTTACCAGAGTGGTGTCATTTAACTGCTCCACGGCAAAGATCTCTTTTCTGACTTCAAGATCAGGCAGACAACCTACTGACTCAATAACACTTCCCATCTCGGTAGGAGGAACATCACTTGGCAATCCACCATTATACTCAGACTCTGAAGAAACTCCCTCTGCTACTGCATCAGTAACCTTCTCAAATGGGTTGGTGTTATTTACTTCTACAACAAATCGGCTTTCCCACAACTTCCAGAAAAGAGCAAAGTCTCTCCCCAATATTGCATCATACACCAAGCCATGCACCAAACCCACAGAGACTATCGCGGAACCACATTATGTTTCTATGTTCACCTCTGCAGTAACATAATAGCGAGTATCCCATGTATGCTGGTCACACCAACAGTTATTCCCTTATGCTTCAAGGGGTTCACCAGTTCAACTTTCACCAGTATTATCAGGCTACCAGAATATAATAGAGCCTCTACTCAGTTGCCTTCTACAGTAACTATACACATTTGTTTATCTGTCCCAGCCTGTATTGCTGTCAGTCAGCAATACAGGCTGGCTGTGCAAAGAAAGACATTCTGTGATTGACATAAGCAGTATCACATTGCATAGTTTCAGAGGTAAATGAACAATTAGCAGAAATATGGACCAAATCACATTGGAAACATTGAATCTTACTATTATCAAATCTATTACGGGGTAGGAACCTTCCTGGCTGGCCTATCTCCAGGTTCTGAACCCTCAGTCTTAAGTACATTCCACCACCCAGCACCCTTCTGCCCTGGAACAGTCTCACCAGTGATCACGGGAGATCGCAGTTGCAGAATTGGGGCTCAGTGAGGTGCACTCAACAGTTGCACAGCTGCCACATACCTCTACACCAGTTCAACCAATTGGTCAGATGTATTAGGGTCTGCATGGTCACCCACTTGCACAGAGATGCAAGTAAAGACCGCAGATATCAATCCATTATGACCCTTTCCACGATCTGTGGTCCTGTTAGAGTCTCTGGTTGCAGCCATTTTGTGGTAAGTTGGACGATGTCATGCATTTGAGAGCATGGAGGCTTTTCTGTTTGGAACTCCCAGCGGTGGACTCATTGAGCGCGAACAAAAACTGTGACTCGAGATTGAATTAAGATTTCCTGTTTCAATTTAACATAGTCTTTCGCATCAGCCAGGCACAAGTCATAGTAGGCTTTCTGTGGTTCTCCAGACAGGAAGGGTGCCACAAGACTTGTCCACTGCTCTTTAGGCCAATTCTCTCTTTCAGCGGTTATTTCAAATCCCGTAAGATACGCTTCCACATCATCATTCTGGGTCATCTTTTGTAGAAAATGACTGGCCCATATGGTGTGAGTGTGAGTTGGAAGAGCAGGGGAAGCATCTCCAAGCTGGACTAATAGCTGTTGTACCACCTCTCTTAAGGCCTGGTGGGTTTTCTCTATGGTGACTTGCTGTGTTCTGGTAGCTTCCTGCTGAGCTCTGTTAGTTTCCTGCTGAGCTCTTGTAGCTTCCTGGTGAGCTCTGGTAGCTTCTTGCAAGGCTTTATTAGTTTCATGCTGAGTTTTGTTAGCTTGGAGCAAGGCCTTAACAATGTCCTCCATGTTGTCTTTAGGTGTAGGTTGGAAGTGGAATATTGCTTCTCTAAGCATCTACCAACGCCACCTTCCTGGATTCCACAAAACACAGGTTGACATCCAAACAACAAATTGGTGCCTGTCTCTTTAAATTTTCAATGCAAAACTTTTCCTCTTGCTGCAGTTTTCCATGTGTCTGCCCGCATTCTCCACCACTTGTGATATAGTTGGGATAGGGGTCCCTCTCCTGGAGTAGATGGACACCTCCTTACACACAGCAGCCAGGAACAGCACACCAGTCCAGGGTTTTAATGCAAGCTGGTCAGAACCAGTTTTTATTGTGCAATATAAGCACTAAATAAACAAAACATAAAACTAGTTAGTGCCCAGTCTGGGCACTAACTAGACAGGTTATTCCTTCTCTACAAGTGGCAGGTACTACTGTCTTACCACAAACACAAACACAGTACCTTCAAATATCACAGTGTCTCTGAACAAACCTCAGTGTCTGTTCTCCCCAGGGTATGTGAGACACTCAACCAAAACCTAACACGGCTTATCTGAGCCACTTCCAGGTGCAACTACTAATCAACCTTCTGTCAGACTGAAAGGCCCAACACCTGGAATGGCTTGTGGATGGAGCCCTTCTCTTCTCACATCCACATCCCTAGGACCCATTATCCGGCCTTTACCAAAAAAGGCAGCCCTCTCTTCCCCAGAACACACAGACAATAGCCATCAGACACCTCCCATAGCACACACAGACAGCATCCATCAGATACCATCACCCTTGCAACACACACAGACAGTGGCAAACAGACCCCCCCACATAACACACAGACAGCAGCCATCTGAATCAACCCCTCCTCACAACACACACAAAAGTAAGCCATCAGACCCACCCCCACAGCACACATAGATAGCAGCCATCTGACCCCCCTGTAGCACACACAGACAGCAGCCATCAGACCGACACCTACTCCGATCCCCTTTTCTGGCTCTCCCTACCTTCTCCCCTGGAAGAGATCACACTGAGCTGCCCAGCACATTGCCGGCTACCACTCCAGGATCCCCTCTCAGCTGGCAGCAGCCTTCCAGCTCAGCACTTGCTAAGCTGGGGAGGGTGGCTGATGCCGCTTCTGGTCGGTTGGGCATGCTGAAGTGTTAGCTGGCAGGGAAGTAGTTTGCAACACTATAGAATGCTGCACATGCACCGAAGAAGTAAACATAAATATTGTATCAGTGCAGCTGAGCTCACGGGGACAGGCTGTTTTCTATTTGCCTGTCTCAGGAGCAAAATTCATATAAATATGCCGATACTCAAAATGTGATAGAAATGAGAATCAAGAAGAGTGAAAATTACATTTATTAAATAGCCCCCACAGTCCCGGGTCCACGACTCTGGTCTATACCAAGGTCAGAGCCTGAGACCCGGAAAATTCACGGGTAGATAATCTCTCATATTTCCCTGTTAGTCAGAATGAAAGGGGTATAACTGAGCTTATCGGCCATATTCAAAGCCACTTACTATGCTGATATTAACGCAGTTGGCCAATGTTTTAAATATTGATTCTTCGTCCAAGTCACCCTGCGTATGCATCCCGATTGTTACCGAACAGATGGCCAGATTCAGAGATGTATACTAATGTATGCTAATTCCGCTGCTGTTGCAAGCTAGTTCACGGCAGCTGTGCGAAAGCATGAAATTGTTGCAGTCAGGATTTGTATTGAGATGCCTGTGGCTTCATAAATCCAAGTGACTGTATACAAAGACACAGCATTGGTCACAGATCAGTCAATTATCAGAGTTCTGAGTAACCCTATGGTGATGATGAATGACAGAATGAACTAATAGTATGTAAAAAATGGCATTAACAACCAGGAATATATTTCCTTTATCACCTGCAGAAAACAATGTATAGGTGTTATTTATAACTAATATTTAAATAAGTATGTACTGTATAGAGTAGTAAAACAATGAACTAAACAATATATGTGACCAGACTTTTGTGACCAGGGATCTGCTTTTACTTAACTTACAGTGAAATACCAGCTGGGTCTTATTCAAAGGTGGACACTATGCCGATGTTTGCGCTGTTGAGTAATTATTTTTGTTACTGTGAAGTCTCCTAACTGTACATTGGTACCTATCAGATTGCTGGCATTAGAGACAGTGACTGCATATTTTTGCAGCTGTAAAGCAGTAAGAAATGGCAGCCATGCATACGTAAAGGTCACCTCTATATCATACTCACAGGCACTATGCTGCACACAGGTACACTATTTTTTATTTCTTAACAGCTCTCACATACATAAAATAAAGCAGCATTAAACAAGAAAGACAGGCACAAAACAATAACATAACAAAAATTACATCCAGTCATTTTGAGGTGTACAGAGTTGCCACAAATCTGCAATCATTTACATTCCCCCATACAATAAACTTATAATAAACTGCAGTTATTTCCACTGTTTAATAATATAAGGGGTTGTCTTATTTAAAAAACAAATCAGTCAGTCACTCAGTGTTGATGTGTGTGGTTGGGAGTCGGTGCTTGAGGTGTCATGGTACCCCAGCAGGAGGAGGCTATGCCCTGTCAGCATCACATACAGTATAACACAATTACTCCCCACACACTACCTCCAGGAGTGGCTCTGGTATTTGCAGTAAGCTTGCTGCTATGAGTTTGGGGATGTGCTTGGCGCTGTGCTGGAAGCCTATGTGTTGGTGGCACAGCAGTTGACCATGACTCTCAACATGATCTCTGGGACCAGGCAGGTGGACAACAGCTGTGGGCTCCTTACAGTGTGTGGGTGATGTCATGATGTCACCCATGAGCTGCACTACTGGGAGCTGGGCTTCTGAGGCTCCAAGAGCCATTTCAGGTAGATTTTACTACAGTTGATCACAATTTACCAGCAGATACCCCGTGAGCTACCAGTAGACCACAATCTACCTTTTGGAAAGGCCTGTTTTACATATTTAAAATAATTTATTTATATATTTTTAAAAATATATATTACTAGCTGAAGTACTTGACTTTGTCTAGGTTAAAATCTTCAAGTTTTTACTTTTTATTATGTGAAGACCCAGAACAGGCTCATCAGGCATTCCCAGGTCAAAGTTCTGACCAGCATACACCAACGGTAGGTCTGAACTGGGAACGCAACCCCCTAGTATGTCTTCCTGGATCCATTGAAACCACTCTCTGAAGTTTTTGTCCAAATCCATCCAGTGGAAGGCCCAGAGCAGGCTCCTCAGGTCAAATGTCTGACCTGAAACAATCTGCTGTGAGGTCTGACCAGGACCCCAACCACTCCATTAGGTATCCCAGACCAATTGCCACCCCTCTGTGAAGTTTTCATCCAAATCTATTAAGTGGAAAGCTCAGAACAGGCTCCCTGGGTCAAAGCTCTGCCCAGCACCCCTGGGTCAAAGTTTTGCCCAGCATACACAAACAGGAGTTCCAACTAGGACCTCAACCCCCTGATTTTTTTTCTGGGTTCCAATGTTACCATCCAAATCCATCCAATGTAAGGTTTGGAGAGGCTTCCCGGGTAAAAGTTCTGTTCAGTGTAAACAAACTTGAGGTCCGAATGGGACCCTAACCCCCCTAAAACCTGGGCAGGATCCACCTGGACTACCTTGCATTGGATTAATCTCAATCGGTGCATAATACATAACTGGAAAGATAGAAAAACAAACAAACAAACAGACTAATCAATTTTATTTATAAGATATTTTAATATAAAAAAAATATATAATAGATATATGTAACTATTCAATTAATATTATAACTATATACAAATACTGATAATATTATAAAGATAAATAATAAAATTACATCTTTATTAAATGTTACTTCCATCAGTCATCTGTATGGAAAGAACATTCCTCAAACATGCAAAACAGTGTCACTTGCTGCAGGATATAATAATCTTGCAATGATCCTGGTGAGACAGCAAAACATTCTTCATAGTTTTCCTAGCATCACACACTGAAATTGATGTGTCTTCGGTTTCAAAAATATTCTTCTATTCCATACTATGAGAGCACCATGTGAATGCTAGGGATGAAATCAACTTTCATTTCTCACCATTCATTATTAGTCTGGAGAATATAATATTGTCTGTCACCTACTTTTTTTTATGTATTCAGCACCTAGAATAGCTAATGTGAAAATATTGGGTGAGAAAACAACTGCAGCAATGGCTTACATCAGCTGAAAAGTACTGTACCAAGGAACTTGACTAAACCAGGAGCTGTTTGATTACTTTTTTATTTCATCTTTAAATGGTCAAACGGTGAGAAAATCACTGTTAAAGGATACACAATCAAGTTTTAGCCCTTTAATCTCTGAAAGTAATGATAGTACTTCCTTGGCAGATAAAAGAATAATCTTAAAATTGAGTGACTAAGTGGATGAGGTCAATACCACAAAATTACTTTTTTATAGGACAAAAAATTATAGGAAAATAAGTTTCCTATAAAAACTTGCTGCCTACTTTTAGAGTTAGAAGGTTTATTGCTGCAATTATGACATTTTGGATTCAATTTACGGTATGTTAATAAACACTCTTTATTTATTTATTGAATAAATTATGTACAATATACTTGTTCCTTGTATATTTAGATTTTTCGATTGGAATGGTAACATTTAATAGTATACCTATTGCATGAATTACAGGTACTAAATATTTATTTACATTTTTTATAAAAAATAAAATTATGTATAAAAAGTCTATGGATAATGAGTGAAAATTATTATTATTTGTATTTACATTTTTATATCACATCCAACTCCTTATCAATGTTTTCAAGTTCTAGTGTTTTTTGATTGCAGATTTGAATGATTGATAAAATGGAGTACAGAAATTTGCAGCTTTTATTTCTCAGTAATTTGGGTATTTGATAGGCATAATACACTCTCCAAGGTTAGAATGCATACCCAAGTTTTCTGTAGACTAACCCTAACAGGTTCCTCGCTTCGATTGTGAGAATATTTAATGTTAACAGAATGGTGTTCACTCACTAATCATAGAACCACAGCTTTTCTAATATTGGAACTCTTTTTTTGTCAACAGTGACACTTTGCTTCACAAGATTGTGCATTAAAGGTGAGAGTGAAACAAAATATCCTTTTTTTTAAATTGTCCTATTAATTATGCCCATTTTGATGGTGTGTAAACTGATTGCGTTCTTCTCTTCAAATTTTCTGTTATGACAAAGTCTCTGTCACATGGCATAAACATAAGTCCAATAAGAAGGAATTGATGCTCAATGGTTTCAAAATACTTTTTGTCTAGAAGGTACAACCAAATTCCTAGAACAATAAGTTATATTTTACTTTCCCCAAAACAATATGAATATAAAATCAAATTTCAAATATGCACTTTTTTATTCTTCCCCAGGCCTTCTGAACACAGCTTGCTACTTCATCAGCTCCCCTGATGCAACCCTTTCTAACCATACACACATCACTGCCATACCATAACTGCAACATTGCACACAAAAGTTATATGCTCATAGTTGCCTCTTGTAAGATGCCTTTCATACAATTCCACTTTAACTTCCCTGATAATAGAAGGTAAGCATCAAGTGTTAACTTACAGGACGAATCATATAAACATGTGGTGAAACTGTTTTTATTAATTCCAGTTCCCAGGATAAAATCACTACCATCATTCATCAGCCAATTAAAAAGCTGACAGACTGAAGCTGGCCAATATAACTTCATGACCAGCATACATTCCGATTCAGCATCCGACTCCCCGAAGCTCCCTGGCAGTCCCGGCAGCATATCTGTTGATTTTCTTAGCACAGGATCTGTCGTATGATCGATCCTGTGCCTCACGTGCTCATTAGGGAACAGTCATTGAAATGACTTGAATTGCTGTACGATGGATCGCATGAACAAAATAAATGGCACAATCTGCACACGATAGGAAGGAACAAATGGGCTGCACATCTGATCATAAGATCCGATTAAAGGAGCTGCGGGAGCGTGCATCAGATTGAATCTTACTAAAAAAATACATGATTTTCACAAGATCCATCATATGACTCATCGAAAATTAGGCAATCGGCCTGAAATTATGCAGGTGTATGGCCAGCATAAGCGTATTATCTAGGATTCCTGTTAATCTCCAATCAGGATGCTGATTGGAGGATAAAAAGGATATAGAATCTTTCAACTCGACAGATGGCTAGCTCCTATGATTAAGCAAGAGAGCAAAATGCGCATAAGGAGACATGGTGCACGCTGTCTAGCATGTACTATGTTGTGTTAATGTTGTGTTTAACCACCTTGAATATGTTTTCAACTATTTATGAATGTGATGGGTGTCTGTTAGACATCTGGACCATACAAGCAGGCACATGTGACCTGGAGCATATAAAATAGACACTAGTAGTTATTTGTATCAGTTTATTCATATGCTGCATAGTAATAAGATACATGCTGCTGGGTCACATATGTTGCTTGTATAACCATCAAAGGAGACTATCACTCCTATACGTGGTCTGTTTTGTGAGTTAACAAATTATATCGAACATATTAGCCCTCAATTTGTGATGCCATTGTGAGAAAGTCACTCATATTCTGTCTCAAAACATTTTTACTATAAAACACATGGGATCGGTATTAATCCCTGAGCATGAAAATTAAATTATTTGAGACAGTGTCTTCCTTATTTAAGATGTATAAGACCGCAATGAATTGTCTTTTAATCTAAACCAGTATATAAAGAAAAAGAGCAATATTGTACACTAATTATGAATTAATAGCTTCTGAAGTAGTAGCAGATGTGCATATAATAATAGGGACATAACTTATACACACTGTGATTTAGTAAGCATATGAGATGTGCTGTAATTCCCAATTGCTCAACAGTTAAATACTCAAAGACTGCAATGATTTGTAACTATTCCCCTATTTAATTTGATACACTAGGTGGAAGAGCATTATTGTCTTTTAACAGCAAACCAACAGCTCCTGATGTAGTAGTAATTGTGTACAAGTACAACATTGAAGAAATATAGCCCTCGCCTATTGTGATCTAACATAAATATGGGATTTGCCAAAAATTACTAAATTATCAACAGGTATGAACCTATAGATCAAAATGATCTGTAATTGTATTATAAATTATATTCGACCCAAAAAGCAACATTGTCTTTCAACAGCTAATTAATAACTTCTGATACATTAAAAATAAAAGGAGCGTGGTTCTCACATACTGTACTGTGATCCAATATTAAAATGGGATTTGCTGAAATTCCTTAGTGATCAACAGTTATGTGCTTATAGGCTCTATCTCTAATATAACTGTGGTTTAACATTGATATCATTATTGAGGGAAGTGGTTAATATCCCAACTGCAGGGATTCTGGCATTAATAATGCCAATGCCAGAATCCCTACAACTGTCATAATCCCAGCGGCGGCATCCCGACCGATGGAATTTTGAAGGTAAGTAGCGTGATTAGGGGAGGATTATGGTTAGTGTTAGGGTTTAGGGATAGGCTCTAGGGGGGAGGCTAGGTTTAGGCCCCAGGGAGGATTTGGGTAGGGAGAGGGGGAGGGTTAAGATGCTGTCCAACAAGTGTTGGTATCCTAACCATATCAGGATGTCTGCATTGGGATTCTGACCGATGAGATCCTGAGCACCAGCATCCCATCCCCATTATTGGACCATACTATATCTATAAATTGCTATAATTACCAAGGATATCTAACCATTTCTTTGGAGATATGTCATATTGCCATGAGTTATAAATATTACCCGATTTAATTGTACATAATTGAGGGTATAGCAAGATTGTTATTAACTGTTAACCAACAACTCCTGAGTCAGTAGTTCTCAAGTAACATAGCTCTTACCCACCTTTGATCCATTATGAATATGGGATTTGCTGAAATTCCTAATTGATCAACTGATACATGTTGAAAGATTCTAGGTTCTGTTTACTAAGCCTTGGATAGAGATAATGTGGACGGAGATAAAGTAACAACCAACCAGCTCCTAACTGTAATTTTTCAAACACAGCCTGTTACATGGTTGTAGCTGGTTGGTTGGTACTTTATCTCTGTTCACTATATGTCCATCCAAGCCTTAGTATATAGACCCATTTATTTATAATGGAATTGCGGTGTGGAATTGATTATATTGTTGGTTAAATATAAGTCATACTCATCAGAAATGATGAATAACTCCTGTTTGAACTAGGCATTTGAGGTCTGAGGTATACTATCTATATTTATGTACGTAGAGATAATTGGCAGTGAAGGTGGCACTGCAAGATCTTTGATATATAACACTTTAGATAGTCAATAATCACTCTGGACCAGTGATCCGCAGACACTCATCTGTTATATTATCAGTAGATCATTCAGTATAGCGATGCTATTGAGATATAACTTATAATAAATGCAAGACACATCACTGGTGTTAACATTTTTTATTCACTTTCACAATTGTTACTATTCAAAGTAATGAAACAAATACATAAAATATTTATATTTCGTTGACCTAATTTTAAGGATGAAATAAAGATTATATTTTAAAATTATTTTCAATTATTAGTATGGATCATTCAAAATTATACATCTATCAACAGATATAAGTGATAATTATGTCCAGTCTGTGAGTGCCTCATAATAGGAATATTTTTTTATTTTTTTCTTTGGTATATATCTATTTATATTCCTAGTTGCACCTCTCCACCATAAGTGAACTATTAAATCAAATTTAATCAAAGGGAAAAGGATGGCTTATAATTAATGGTCTGTGCAGATTTGCTTTCCTCTCAAAACAGTTTCATTTGGAATGTATAGAATGGGTAGCACTTCCTGCAAATAAATACACAAAAAAGTGTCTCGGTGCTTGCTTTCCCTCTTTTAATGCATCATTCAGACTCTTGTATGCATTTTCAGCTTTCTGTTAATGCAGCTGAAGATCTGCAGATTCAGTTTTGTTGGCTGCATTGGTAGAATCACCAGTTTTGCACATATCACTTGATGACAATTTAAAGCCAATATTAAATTTCATATTAAAAATACTGTCATACACATGATGCTTGACAGGAATGTTTTTAAGATCAGCACAATGTAAGTGGAACATTTCTGCTACGTAATGAACAGAAATAATATATTACTCATGTGGGTTGTGTACTCGGCTATAATGTGATGTATATCTTGGAAACCTTGTAATATGTTTTATGACTTTATCCTTCCTTTCAGCAGAAAAAGCATGGGGTCTATTGACAAGCTTACCTCTTTCATCAACAGACACCCATGAAGCATTACCTTCAGAACTAGAGGGAGGTGGTAGCCTGTCTTTTTAATCAGAAATATCACTGTGTTGTTTTAGTTTTTCGCACAGTTCTTAGACACTTCACTGAAATACCATGGTGTGCTAAAAATGCACTTCTGCAAACTTCAATTTCACTAACACTGGTATCCCAAATAAAGTATCTAAACAAAACTTTCCTTTGGCTTGTTGTTGCAATATTCCTTTTTTTAACATAACCTCCCTTGCACTTATATGGCCTTACCAGACTAATCATATATGCATTTTGCTTGTTGTATTCCTCTAGCTGATAAAACTCTATAAAAATTTCTTCTATTTGAATTTGACTAAGTATAGAAAACTTATATGTACTTAGGGCCTGATTCAGAGCCGGACGCTATTTGCGCTCGCTCGTTCAGAAAAAGTGGCCGGATATTTAAATAGAGCACTCGCCTCTATGTCTGAACGAGCTAATGAAACATGCGCTCGCTATTTTTTAAAAAACGCCACCTGGCCGCTCGCATCCTACATTATCTCCGCTATTTATTAGATTAATTGAGTACATCGAAAGCCGTCTGAACTGCTCGCAGTGCTTGTGGTTGGATTTTCCTACCACAATCATGCGAGCAGTTCAGGCTAAAAAACAACCAAGTGACATGGTCGATGACGCTGCTTGTTAATTGTGCACACCCTTAAAATGCCCGTTTTGACCATTTGGCACGCCTGCATTCGGATCTCCACTCTCCGTTTTCAAGCACCTTCCCCTGTTACCACCCACAAACGCCTCATCCTGTCACTCAAAATAGCAGGCACTCGCTATTTTGCGAGCACACAATTTCCAACTGCAATGACTGGTTCGCGCATGCGTATTACAACCCATACGCATGCGCAGTTGTGCGAACATCGCTCGGAGCGAACGAGCGGCCGCTTACGAGCAGCTCTGAATCAGGCCCTTAGTTTGCAGCATGGATCTAATTCTTGAAACACTTTTTCTGGCACAACCATATAATTTCGATGTCTTCATGTGTAACATGTAGCTCATCTGCTGTATTATAAACTCCAAATGCACTGCCATATTTTGCTCACCTCCTATTTGGGATTTGGGGAAACTTGCACTACATCCATTCAAAATTGTTTCATACATGCAGGACACACATAAAAGATAAAGATAAAAAATAGGAAAAATATTAACTAAAAAAGTGTAACATAGAACTCAAAAATATCAATATCAAAATGCAATTTTATTTAAAAAAAAAAGAATTACGAAGTTTGTTTAGCAAATAATCTACCTGCTCCAGAAACCAGGAGATGGCAGGTTTCATCTTCAATAAAAGGATTGAAAGTTTAATTGGAATATGCTGGATATATTTGTTAATGGGTTGTATGTCTGTTATGTTTGAGATGGAAAAGAACATTTCTAGTATGACTCTATTGGATTAACGTCATAAATAAATTATCTAATAGCCATATTTCATAAAAAAGTATTCAATAAAACTTTAATTTGGAGTTGTTTAGAGAAGATTCTTGTAACTTTTCTGATTAAAATTGATGATGGCTACAATCTGACATCACCTTCAGAGGTGCAAAGTAAAATGAGTGAATTACCTGCTAAAGCAATTGCTGCAGATTTTGCAACTGCATTGGATTTTCTTGCATTTTGATTTTTACTTATACTTTACTATTGTAAAACAAATGATCATGAAGTTAAGGCATGAAAAAATTAAATACTAGAATTGAAATGAGTAAAAATAATAATTAAAATAGCTCACAAGAGCAAATCAGTAAAAAGCAAGTCATATGTATTATGTGAAAGATAAACACGTCTCAAACCATTGAAGTTATTGCAAAGGCTATGGTAATTGTAATAAAAATAAACGGAAATTATTACTCAGTGATATATTGAAATAATAATCTGTTGCCATGGGCTCAGCGAAAAAGATAATTTCATGTTTTCCAGACAGCTTTAATTTGAAACATTCATATACCAAACTTAATCATTTGAACTATAAAATAAGAGGGGAAGAACAATACCGGAGGGGTATTTAATTAGTGAGACTTGTGAAACCTGACACCAGCTAGAATCCCGGTGTTGGCATCCTGACCGCTGGCATGTAGTGGGGTTAGGGGGAGGGTTAGTGTTAGGGGTTAGGGTTAGGTACTAGGGGGAGGGTTAGGGTTCCTGTTTTTTAGCCATGATTGACTAACAGTCAGCCCACACTTAGTCAATCACTGACTGCTGTCATATGATTGGCTAAGAGTGGTCTTACTCTAAGCCAATCATAGCTTAAATACAGGAACACTCATGGGTGACCTGTCAGACTCTGGTACATTGTACCTTTCTCTATTTTTCCACATAATCCCTCCTTCATCTATAGAATCCCCCTGTACTTGGATGCCTGCAATCAATAAAACCATTTGAGTACTGTCCATCCTGAGGGTTGGTTTGGGCTGGAACAGGCATGGAAGGCTGAAGAGGAGACTTATGAGGTGTGAATACACCTGGGTGGCTTGAGCCAGGACTTCCTCATGTATTGCTGTGAGGAAGTAAAGGAGCTGCAGAGGATGGTGGGCCAAAAGGTGAAAACAAGAATGGAAACAGCAGGTTTGAATGAGAACTGGATATGATAATACAGAATGAATGAGCAGGATTGTATTGGGACCGATGATGCTGGATTGAGAGCTTGATCGGTTTGAGAGCGATGTTGATGATTTGAAGAACTTGATGGATTTGAATCCGATTTTGAAGAATTGATGAACTTGATCGATTTGAGACTGAAGTTGAAGAATTGAAGAACTTAATTAATATGAGTCCGATATTAATGATGAACTTGAACTTGATGATGAACTTGATCGGTGCTGGTCTGTCACGATCCGATGCAAATGTTCCTCTGTGGAGGATGGTATGCCGGGGGGTTCGGGTGACCTGGGAAGTGACTGGACTAGGTCTCCTAGTTGCGGCCAAACACAGGTTTGGCTAGACCTGCCCAGAGGTGCGGAGTCTAACTCACTTGGTGGTTTTCTCCAGTGAGCCCTCCAATTGGGATTTGGTTTTCTGCTGCACCAAGTGAGCAGGTCGCGGCCCTCTGGACAGATACCTGAGAATGGCAGAAGACCGGAAACTATATTTAATGAAGCAAATGCTAGAGCACAGGAGGGAAACTGGATGCTTAGATATTGAAACGCTGTTTAGGGATCCTAATCACAGGCTAGCATAGGAATACTGGAAAGTGTACTGAGAATCACTAAGAAATCCAAGAGCTGATTGCACAGAAAAACAGAGGCATATATTGGGAATTGCTAGATATATTTAGAGCTGATTTGCAGAGACAAGACACAGAGCAAAGAACAACAACATGCACTGGAAAGCTATAAATGTAGGTGTTGACTGCACAAACAAGACATAGAGAGAAGTGGACACAGGCACATGTAGTAATCCCAGTCGCAGGCTAGCTTGGAAACACAGGAAAATGTACAGGAACTGCAACAGTTTCTGGAGCTGATAAACACAATAAAACACAGAGGGAAGGCAGGAATAAACTGGGGAAGCTAGTAATGCTGGCACTGGACAAATGCAATAATAGGAGAGTGCATTGAGGTCCAGCTGTGAGCTAATTAGTACTAGCAGGTAATCTGACACCTCAGTGACACAGGGTAATAGCCACAGGAAAGCTGCAATAGAATTAGCAGCACATATACAAAGACACACAGGGAAGGGACATGAAACACTGAAGTACTGTGAGAAAGCTAAAGTCTCAGAGTAAGGGTTAGCATGGAAGCTAATACAGGAAACTGGAAAACTGTGAGCAGGCTGAAGCAACACGCTGATGGATTTAGCACAGAGCAACAGTGGGAGTAACACAGGCACTTGGAATAACGAAGTTGAACAGCATCTTCCTGAAGTTCTGGGGGCGGATTTATAACCAGGGGTAGCAGATTATTGGAGCACAGCATCAGCTGACTGAGATCATGCTACCATTGGTTAGGAGGACTGTCACATGAGAGGAACTGTCATGGCGGCACCCACGATGGGAACTCCGATCCCCAAAACACACAGCCGACCATGGAAGTCCGCAAAAGCACCTAAGGTAGAATACTCAGCATCTCACCCCTCACTGCACCAGGCATCTGACCACAAGGAAGTCAGGGGAAGCTGGCACGGAGGTAAGAGATAGCCGATCCTAGGCTGAACCATGACAGGGTCGATGTTGATGAATTGAAGAACCTAATTGAAAAGTGTCCGATTTTAATGAATTGATTAACTTGATCAGTTGGGACCGATGTTGATAAATTGAAGAACTTATATGACTCCAATGTTAGAAGCATCAGATGAGACAGATAGTTGGAAGTATCGGCTAAAGCCAATGGTGGCTGTAAGAACAAATCTCAGTGATAAAACCAGACTGGTGTACAAGATGGTATAGGAGACTTTTTTTTACCAGATACAGGAACTGGATAAAATGGACTGGGACCGTTCAAATACAAAGTACTCAGTAGTCGAGTGATCCGGGGTTGCAGTCTCCTATACCAAAAGTCTCCTATAAAAAAATCTCCTATACCATCTTGCACACCAGTCTGGTTTTACCACTGAGATTTGTTCTTACAGCCACCATTGGTTTTAGCCAATACTTCCAACTATTGGTCTCATCCGATGCTTCTAACATTGGAGTCATATAAGTTCTTTAATTCATTAACATGGGAATAACCTGTGAAACCCTGCAGTGTAAACAGTGCGATCCGGGTCACAATGACTTAGATTGTGCAGCATGCCGCCCGATTGGCCTTCATCTCCAAGCGTCCACTGCAACCAGAGCTGGCCCTAACCAATTTGGTGCCCTAGGCAAGATTTTTTCTGGTGCCCCTAGAAGAAAATCCCAGGTTATCCCCTCATATCACCCATCTTAGAACACTGCTGTAACTAGCTCATACTGCCACATACTACATCTCTGGCTCTAAGGACTTTTTTGCTTATTCCGTTTACAGTGATAGGGAGAAAAGGGACAGGTTTTAGGGGAAAGTTCATTATACTCCTACCTCAGGAGGCATACTACAGGGCAAATTCTCCTCTCACAGCACTCCTCTTCCCTCATTGCACAGGACCCCTTACCCGCCACAGCATCTGTCACCCAGCACAGTACCCCAACAGTACAGATTACAGCACAGCATCCCTGAACCAGCACAGCACTTCTCACAGCACAGATTACAGTACAACATCCATCATCCCTCACAGATTATAGTACAGCACCTCTCGCTGAACACAGATTATAGTACAGCACCTCTCGCCCAGCACAGATTACAACACAGCACCTCTCACAGCAAATTACAGTACAACATCCCTCACTCAGTACATTACCCCTCTCCCAGTACAGCACCCCTCACAGCACCGATTATAGTACAGCACCTCTCACTGAGCACAGATTACACCCTCACCCAGTACAGTACCCCTCTCCCAGCACCCAACACCTAGCACAGATTACAGCACAGCACCCCTCACCCAGCACAGCACCCCTCACTGCACAGAATACAGTACAGCACCCCTCAACCAGTACAGTACCCCTCCCCGAGTATAGCTACCCTCACAGCACAGATTATAGTAAAATTGATGATGCTTTCGTCCAGCATAGTTTACAGCTCAACATCCCTCGCCCAGTACAGTACCCCTCTCCCAGCACCCATCACCCAGCACAGATTACAGCACAGCACCACTCACCCAGCACAGCACCCCTCATAGCACAGATTACAGTACAGCACCCCTCACCCAGTACAGTACCCCTCTCCCAGCACCTGTCACCCAGCACAGATTATAGCACAGCACCACTCACCCAGCACAGCACCCCTCACAGCACAGATTATAGTACAGCACCCATCACACCTCACCCAGTACAGTGCCCCTCTGCCAGCACTTGTCACCCAGCACAGATTACAGCACAGAACCACTCAACCAGCACAGCACCCCTCACAGCACAGATTACAGTACAGCACCCATCACACCTCACCCAGTACAGTACCCCTCATCCAGCACCCCTCAGCCAACACAGAACGGATCACAGCACAGCACCCATCACCCCTCAGCCAGCACAGCACTACTCACTCAGCACGGCACAGTCAGCACCCATCACTCACAGCACAGGGATACCCCCATAACCCACCTACTCCCCATTTGTCTTTATCTCCCCTCTCACATAGCAATATCATCAGCCCCACTCCCCATATGTATCTGTCTCCCATTCCTCCGTAGCAGAAACTATTATCAGATCCCTGTTCCCCTACTTCCCATACGTATTTGTCTCCCCCTCCCATAGCAATGTCATCAGCCCCCACTCCCCATAAGTGTCTGCCTCCCCTCATCCAGTTCTTACCTTTATACTGTGTGGTGGGGCGTGGTCTATCAGCAGCTCTGCGGGTGTTGTGGAGTCCTGACTGGCCCATGTTGCCAAAAATCTACATCTGGGCCTAGACTTGGGATGCCCCTAGTCATTCCTGTTGCCTCTAGGCATATGCCTACAATGCCTATGCCTAGGGCCGGCCCTGACTGCAACACTGGAGCAGCCGGGTCACCGCAGACCCGGCTCCGGCGTGAATGGCACAGACTCAGGAATGTCTAGGGTCAACGCTGCAGTATGAAAGGGTTAAATTCCAGGTCAGATCTGGATTGGAATCCTACCCCTCTCCCAGCAAGGGTTAAGTTCTGGGTCAGAACTGGAACTTTGGTGTAAAAGAAGTAACACATCCAGCAGCATTCCAGGTACCTTCCAATAAAAGAAGTAAAATAGTATTGCAATTTGGTGGCACTCATGGATGACTGTAAGAAATGGGTGTTTAAAACCTTAACAGTTCATTGTTTTAATATAATAAAAGTTTAATAAAAATTTACAGTAGTAATTTTGGAACATAAATAATTAAATTCATAACAAATTAGAAGAAAATAACAACATGGATGGAGAATAGTTAAAAACATCCTTTGTAATTAGGTAGTTTATACATAAACTTTGTATTTAGCTAACTATGGGGGGTATTCAATTACAGGCAAAATCGTCCGTTTTCGCTGTCGTTGGCAAAATCGTCCATTCGATCGGCTGATACTGTGGCCAATATCGGCTGCGAACGGTTGATTTTGCAGCCGATTTAGCCAACAACGGCAAAAAATGTCTGTTTTTCGCCTAAAACTGGAGAAAACTTTTCTCCAGCCTAGGGCAGGCGAAAAAAATAGCAAATTCACAATTTTGGGGTAAAAATGTGAGGATTTCTTACAGAACACTTTGGACAGCCCCCCTAATGATATTTTAGTTGAAAAAAATCGTAAGCAGCACACTTTGGTGAAAAACGACCGCTGAAATTTTGGTAAATTTTTAACGTATTAGGGCTTCTATTTCAGAGGGCCATAAGGATGCACCAATTGTTTTAAACATCATACGTGGCTGGCTCAGGTGGTTATTTATAACCACTAAAGAAATGCCTGCGCCAGCCACGTGCGATGTTTAGAACACTTGACACATCCTTATGGCATTCCAAAATACCAAAAAAGAAAAAAATATAATCGGAAATGAAGGCGCTGTGGTTAAATGATGCGTAATATTGTCAATCTACCTGCTGCTCTCTAAAAGTGGTGACTAGTCACTCTGGTGGGTAACCCAAACGAAATATGAAAGCGCAATGAGATATAACAATAAAATAATAACAGATGATTTATTATTAATGAATGATATGTGATATATAGAAAATAATGTTGAAAATTATACTATGTCACAAAGAATAAATAAATACACAGAATATAAAATAAATAGACACTATTGGCATCAAATACAGCATGTAAATGCACATGAGATACTGAATGTACAAAAGGGTAATTATTATTGTAGTAAATGGTAACTATAATGCTGTCTGTGAGATAGAATGAAATAATAGTCCCGAATACTTCAAAGTAAAACCAGTAGGAATATTCTTATGAGACAGAGTGAAATAATGGTCTTAGATGATGCAGATAAAGCCAATAAGAATGCTCCTGTTAAAAGTATATTAGCGTAGGTATTGTGCACAATACAGGCTAACCTTAAAGTTGTAGCTCCCGGTTAGACTTCTCTGGAATACAGAGGGCAGTGTCCGGAATGCCTCTCTGGTATGTATCTCACCGACCAATGGATAATCCGACCCCCTACCAATGTAGGGGAATAAATGAAAAGTGCGGTGGCAGGAAAAGTTTGATGCGGAGTGACCGCTGGTGTGAAGCCGCTATGTAAAAATCTGAGGAATGGTCTCGGCCACGTCCTGTAAGCGGCAGTACCTTATTCGTGGTTTCTGCTGTTGGCTGTCGGGACTCCGTGTGCAGGAGAACCAGGGGGGTCAGTGCGCCCAGTATCAGCTGATGAATGGCCGATCATCATTAGGGGGGCTGTCCAAAGGGTTCTGAAAGAAATCCCCACATTTTTAGCCAAAAATAGGGATTTTGCTTTTTTTTTTCGCCTGGTCTGGAATGAAGAAAATTTTTCTCCAGTTTTTTTCTCCAAATGCGTTATCGCCTGTTTTTTGGTGAAAATATCGCAGTTTTTTGGTGAAAAACTTTGTTTTCACCCATGGAGAAAAAGCGGCCGTTTTCGCCCCTAATTGAATACGGCCCTATGATGGAAAGCATGAATCAATGGAATATCATAGATGTGACCTTACTATAAGGCAAGACCACTGAATTTTTATACCTATCATAATAATATTAAATACAGCATTGGTTGAAACATACATGGAAATATGTATATCTATTAAGCATTTCATTAAATAGACCCTGTTTATAAATGTATTGTGATAGGCTAAATCTGGGATATACTCATTACATTTCTTATCTGTAAATATATGAACTTTGTGATTTACATGTGATGTACAGCACACTGATGAACCTATGCTGTTGAATAGTCTTTTATATGCATGCTTATTAAGCAATCAACCTGATTACATTTAATAGTGTTTTCAGCAGAGCATATTCTGTTTGTGTTTAAATTGATACTGAGTTTTATATTTTGACTGAATAACCTTTATGCATGCTCATGAAGAAATTAATTTGATTACACCTAATGTGTTTTCAGCAGCGCATTCTTGGTTTGTGCTTAAATTGATACTGAGTATTATACTTTGACTTCAAATTGCACAAGGTTTTGACCCTGAGAGCTAGAATCACTTAATTTGTGAAACCGATTATTTCATAATAGTGAGTGGGTGTATTTTATTTTGAACTAGGTGTCCTTTTAACTTTTGTATTTCCTTATATTTATTTCACTTATATTTTCACTTTCTTTCACAAATCAGATCACTATTAAAATAATCTTATTGGCTCTATATTTTTGAGGTTGATCTGCCCAGGGTTTAATTGAGATCCATGTTGATATTTAAACTATTGAATCACTGTAATATTTTTCATATTAATAACATTCCATCGGTGAGATTTGACAACTACACACAGGACCCCAACAGGAAATTATTTGGGAAGTAAAGTAATTATTGTTTTTTTTTGCATAGCACCGTGCGCACTTGACCAGTCACTATCCGTTATTACAAAATGTAATGTAATAGACATCTTAAATGTTTGCAGTCTAGTGTGCCCCACTTTATAAGTACTTTGCACACTCATGTGTTCCTCTACTCTATAATTTATAGTAAATTCTGATTGTGCGCAATCATATGGTTTATATTAGAGATGAGTGGTCCAGTTTTATAGAACTCTGCACACACTCCAATATGGGATTTACATGGAGAACAGAGACCCTGCTCAGGTCTTTCTACCAAGTTCTGATCTCAAAATGGGGCAAAACTTAATTTTCCCGGGAAATATGGGATCGCATGCTTTAGAATGTATATAAGATTGTGATCAGGTGACATTTCACACAGAGTGTATGAAGAGACAGGGGACTTCATTTGTTTTAAAAAAAATGCCATTAGGATGCCACAAGATTAGAGAGAGTTGTTGAGTAGTATGACTGGGATGTAGTTATGGTCTCTTTACTGACATCTGAATCCCAACAAGGGTTTTAAGATAGACATTGAAATACCAATGCCAAAGGATGCTGACTGAACAAGGTAAGTCCGAGCACCCTTAGCATTCACTGTGGGGGGAGGGTGAGCTTTTGGGAGCTTAGCAAGTTAGGGTTAGGTTTTTGGGGGGAGGTTAGGCACCCCTATGTGGGAGGGTTAGGGTTAGGCACCCCCAGGAGGAGGGTTAGGTTTAGGTTGTGGTAAGGGGGGGTTAGAGTTAGGCACTAGGGGGGAGGTTATGGTTAGGCACCACTAAGGGAGGGTAGGGGAGAGAAGGTTAGGAATAGAGTACTTACCTGCCCTGTTGGGATCTTCTCTATTCAGGCTGCCAGGGTCGGGATATGAACTGATTGCTATTAAGCCCCTGGGACTTCATATCCATTATGTGTGTCTGCAGGCATCTTTTTAACTGTGTATGTGTGTTTGTTTTTCAGACACACTAGCTAGCATCTGCAATCACATGCACTGCAATCAGTTTACTTTGTGTTTGTTTCTCAGACAGAGTAGGACCTGCAATCGAGTGCTGCAAACAGGCTGTTGTATGTATTTGTTAAAGTTAATTTCTTGCACTTGTTTTTTTCACAAGCAAATCTAATTTATCTGCATTGCAATGTATATATTGTCACTTGTGTATGAGGGCTGAGGCAGTATAATTTTCAAATTATTTTTCAAAAAAGTACTGTGCAGTATCTGAATGAGCTGCATCCCAAGAAGACCTATTTTTTGTTAAATAATTGCAAAAATAAACAAGTTTTATCTATAGTCTTTTATAATTTAATTTAAATAATATTTTTAAGAGTGTGTACCTTGGAGAGGCAGCACATATTACTGTACTTACTGGGTGTTGTCATGTACCCATTAGCTGCACCCCAAAATAATTAAATTGGAAAAAGAAACAAAGAAAATATTTCCGGGTGTCAAAAAATCTGTAGTCTTTTATAATTCAATTAAAATAGTATTTCAAGAGTGTGTTTTGGAGATGCAGCATATATTACTGTGCTTTCTGGGTGTTGTTATGTTCCCATTAGCTGCTTTTTAAAATAATTAAAGTGGGATATAGTTTGTTTTTTGCTGGTGTCAAAATAAATCTGCAGTATTTTGATAAAAAAGCATGGTATAGATAACAGTCCCTCACTTCCATTTATCATTCTACATTCACTGGGTGTTGTGGCAGTTAAGTTCAACTACAGTAGCTAACTTTATTACTTTCCTAATGTAAAAAAATAAAATCAATTATGAACTAGTCAATAGAAGTAGAGCAACCCAATACTAGAGCTGGCAGTCATAGTACTTCAACATTTACTTTTAAAGGATGTCAAGGGTAAGGAAGGTGTAAGAAATCTAAAAAGTATTTCACAATCTTAATGAAAACATCACCCCTAACTATGAAGCGAAAAGTTACTGTCAATCACGACATGCAGTGGCAATGAAAGACTCAGCATCAGTGGTTTTGTTACTGGTCTTTCATGAACTAGAATGCTTATTGCAAAACCCAGGGCCAAACAAAGTCAGCAATCCTAATAATGCTCCATGCTCTGAGTCTAGATGTGTCACTTCTAAAATAGGAAAAAAGAACACTAAGGGATATATTTTTTAAAGTTTGGTTTTGGTACTAATCCAAAATTATGGTAAATGACAGACATTGTCATTGAGTTGATGTAAAAAAATTAATATATATCATGCATCAGGTTTCAGCTTAAATTGAAACCCACTTTCAATGTCAGTTGCTGTTTGCATTTCTAAATTCCATCGGCTTTGATCTCTCAGTTCAAAACTGACAGCAAATAGAAGTTAAAAAACTACAACAAACCCATCCAAACAGTAGCACTGCATAGATCAGTATGATTATCAATATGATCTGTGCAGGCTTCATTAGGTTAAAAAATTATAAGCTTAAGTGGCATATGACACAATGATGTATCCTGGATTAGTTTATCCTGCTACTCACAGGATAAAAACTTATTTCCAAGAGACCCACTTGTGATGATGATGGATCTACTCAGTGCACCAGAGTGAACTATTCTTACATCTAGCCAGGCTAAGAAGAATTGCCCACAATTAATTAAACCACTACCATGACCCTTGCTAATACATTAAGAATCAATAGAATTGTGATGGATTACTTTAATGATAATGAACAAATTAGCACCTCACATATTCCATTTGAATACTGGGAGAAAAAATGGCATTTTGGAACCCATTGTAAAAACTAGCTATAGTGTACTAGCTGCCCACCCTCCAAAGTGTACTCACAAAGATTGTTTAGCACAGCTGGGAACCTAGTGAGCAATCAGTGTAGAAGGCTGCTTCAAAAATGTGGAAAATTGATTTTCATTAAAATGAACTACTGTACAAATTCTATCAGTAATACATTTGCCACCAACTACAACAAACATAGACTTTGTTGTATCCATACTCTTACATGATGCCCTTTATATGTCCTTGAGCATTTGGATACTTGGGAATCTGGAGTAACAGTGAATATATACTGCGGTTAGATTAGTTTGAATTATCCAAAACATTGGTATCTATATATGGTGACCATAATAATACTGAATACATGAATTAATGGTTTCTATCCAGAGGCAAACGGCAAACAGATGTCAAAGCCGGATGATTGGCTGAAACAGAATCTGTTAAAAATCAAAATCTGCACAATGCCATTTTGTGAATGGCAATCAGATGCCATTTTGCGAATGGCCACCCAACGCCATTTTTAGCAAATCTCACATAATATCAGTACATACGGCAATGTTATTATTTAGCATCGTGCGACATCTACGCAATAGAACTCTATCAAAAGTCATTATATAAATACATACATTTACTAAAACATATAATAAGAACAACCCTGCAAAACACGTATCATGGTGCACTCCACAAACACGTAGATGCGCAAAGCTAACTAGCATCTTTGCATAATATCCCTACACTTACACATTGCACACTTACATAGAAACGTTCCCTAGCATTAAGGTAAATATTCAAGGTTATATTCGTTATTAATTCTGTTATGAATTGACTGTATTTATGATCTTAGGTTTAGTACATGATAAGCAGACTGTGTTTGGTTCTATTCTGAACCACTGTTTATTTGCAGACTTCTGATTCCATCGGCAAGGAAATCGCAACATGTGTCTATGAATTATGGATCATAGAGAGATGGGCATTGAAATGTACACTGTAATGTAATGTTTATTAGCCAGTTTAGACTTGTTCTTCAGTGGGAAAATGGACACAAAGAGCTGTTGGAGGCTTAACTATTACAATACAAACTGACCTATGAACTGCATCGTAACAGAAGAACCAAGAAGAAGAACCAATGGGATTATGCCAACTTGTTCTATTGTATTGACTATCTCTGTAAGGGTACATAAGCAAGCACTCTTAATCTGATAGTTAGTCATCTATCTTTTCTGTTGACGGAAGTTTCATAGTTTAATGCCGGAAATCTGGATCCAGAGCACATGCGTATGTATTTGACTGTACCTAGTGATCGTATAATTTGTTTGTGCTAATTGTATTTACATCACAGCATGTAACTATATGCTATTTGGTGAATAATATCTTTTTGTGATTTGGAACCACAATCAAAGTCTGGAAAGCAATTATTTCAAGTGCGATTTATAATGCTAAATACCAACATTTAGGGTGTATAGATCAATAGGCATTCATTGTTGGGGGCTCATAGAGTGAGATCACACTACCTATTTACATGGTAACATACGGTTATTGATCTCTCAGCATAGGGTGGAGGCGCCATATGCAGGAAAGAACGCATTGTGCCTTTGAAAACCTGCTACCACTTGACGCTGAGAGACTGCTATCCATTATTGTGTGAGTCCAAGGAGCACTGATTAGAATCCAGGGACAAGGAAGGAAAAAGTTTGTTTTCCTTCATTGATAAAGGTTAGTGTTAAAAGGGGAATTCGCACAATAGCGTACGCATATTTCCTGTATTGCTGCCATGTGTTCAACAGTCATTGTATGTATAGCGTGATTGTTTGTTAAAACCTCTGAATTATACTGCTATATTAAGGGAAAAAGGTTTTTATTTTCTGTCATGAAAAAGGGTGTAATTAAAATGTGTGATTGTAAAGGCTACTGTCAGTTAAGCCTAAAGTAGTGGAGGTAACTGTCTGTTAAACCTCAGTGTGAAATTGGTAGGTGCCCAACGGGGCAGCACAAACTACTGGGCCAGTGTACAAAGCTGGTACATTGTAGTTTAGGTTATCGAGAAACTAAGGGGTTTCTTGGTCTGACATCCATTAATTGCAAAGTCCATTGATCAGTTAGGTTATTTGGGCAATGCAATCAGAAAGCATGTTTATATAAATTGTGCTTGTGAAGTGGGTGTCGTGGGAGTAAAACTGCTGGCAAGGTTAGGGGTTATTGGAACTTCTAGATGCTACCAGTGGGAGTAAACTCAAAGTAGGAAGCTAGTGGTGAAGCTTGGGAAAAATTTGCCACAAGTAAAATAATACGCTAGGCGGTTACTTTACTCCTCGTGTATACACACGGATCATATTGTAGTGGTGAAGTGGGGTATAGCAGGAAGGAGCGAGCGGCTAAAGCTTGGTTTAATACGGCTGCAAGTGGAAAAATTTTCAATAGGTGGTTAGTCTGCTCCTCGACTGTAACGCATGGCGGGTCTGCTGTGTATAACGGGAGGGAGTGAGTGAATGTAACTCTTTGAAAATCATTCACCAATCAAAAATCTCTAGAAATTGCTAAGCATTTTCACAGATGGGTGCAAGTCAATCTCTAGTAATGGTCGATGATGTGCTGCAGATGGAAGGGCCGTTTGGATAGGCCAGGTATGTTATGTTTAAAATGTATGGTGCATACGCTACAGCCTATTGCGACATACGGGTCAAAATGACCAAGAAAAGTAGAACACCTTTTCCTATGATTGGTAGCTTTGATTCGGAGGTTCTAAACACTCTCAGAAACAGTATATGTTTAGTGAAGACTCTGAAGAAAAGGGTAAAGTTTATCAATTGCTTGAAGTTGTGGCAGCACGAGGGGGACATGTGGCTTAGCGGTGTGCACTCGATGCAAACTAGCATCTCCTGCATGACGCAAAGGAGTGCGCATCCACAGCAAGGTAGCATTGCGGAAGATAATGTCATTAGTTCATGTGCACCACCACCGCCCTATGCGGATGGGGATGAAGGTACAGTCAATCTAAAAACTCATAAAAATGTAACTAGTAATTTGTACCCTCTTCTAAGTAACTATAAGGAACATGTTTATGATGCAGATGATGAACCTGTTGTGATGTCCGCTCTTTCCCATGTTGCACAAATGTTAAATGTACCACCACAGCAAGCACAGGTAGCTGCCCTGCCAGTACCAGAAATGGAGGTAGCCCCACCAGTACAGGAAGTATTAACACCCACTTTAGCAGTAGCGGAGATTACTAATACCATATGTAGTAGCAGTAGGCTGAACACTCAACTAGGTAATCAGGCCAAAGGTAGCATTATGGCAGGCATCCATACCATCTGGACAATAATTGTTCCCAATGGGAATCTGGACAGGCATTGGGTAGTGGCCACAAGGGATGTAGCGATGCATTGTCCATGAACAAGAGCAGAACTACATTCTATAATGACAGATTTCCCCGACCCTTGGAAAGAACTAGCAAAGTGCCAGAGATTTGTAAAGGATTTAGGTAATGCTCATGAGCCAACCAATAAAGACTGGTGAGTGGTATTACGGGCATGTCTTCCAAACAATACCAATGTGAAAACGTTTATAACGGCTTGTGTATTGGATGGAGATAGTCCCATAACTGATACAGGTAATCAGGACAATATAAACCACATTGTCAACCAATTGGCTGTATTTTTCCCAGTAATTGTTAACTGGACTAAAATCTTCATGATTAAACAGAAAGAGAGTGATTCTGCAGCATATTATTTTACCAGAGCACTGCAGACTGTTAACCAATACACAGGTATAGAGGATATAAAAGACAACACCCATCACAGGGAAATTACAATCACAGTGCTTAAGGATGGTCTTAAGGACACTCTAAAAGCCAGGGTTTAGACCTCACTTCCTAGGTGGAGGGGAGTTACAGTAGACACACTCAGGGAATCTACAATTGAACATGATAAAAACATCTTTAGGAAGAGAGAAATGCAGAGTGAGAAACTAATGATTGTCAGTATCCAAGCTCTGGAAGGAATGCAAATAACACTGCAGCACTCTTACCACACGGAGCCATAATATAACCATCCCATACAACCTCCAAACCCCTATCCCTATACACAACCACAATCTTTCCTCATTCCCCAATCCACACAACAACAATCTTTTACAACACATCAACTAAGAAGGTGTTATAGATGTAAACATAAGGGCCACATAAGTAAGTTCTGTAAGGCTAGGAAATGGGGAACGCCAAACCAGGGAAGACCGACATACCCACAGAAGGGGCATCCACCACAGAATGGACAATTCCAGCCATCACCTGCTCATGTCACAGCAGTGAATGCATTGCTGGAAGAAGATAGTCAGCTCTTGGGGTCAGGTCACTCCTGTAGTCTACAGTCAGTCAGGTTAACTGGGGATGTTAGAGAAGAACCTGTAATGTTAGTTGATGTAGCTGGTACTAAACATTCTTTTCTTGTAGACACATGTAACCAGATCAGTGAAAAAATCTCCATCTAATTTACATGTGACCAGCGAAACAGTAACAGTAATGGGTGTAACAGGTAAAGTGCAACATTATCCTTTAACCAAATCTGTTGAGGTTACTATGGGTTTATTGCATACTAGGCATGCCTTTCTCCTGGCAGCAGCAGCCCCTACTAACCTACTGGGAAGGGATTTCTTATGTAAAATGGGATGTGTCATTTATTGTACCCCTGATGGTATATTTCAAGATATCCCAGAGAGAGTTGCGCATGAGGTGAGGGATATACTGGACACTCCCCAAAGGTTAATGTTTCACTCTACTGTTTCAGTTAAAAATCCATCTCAAGTAGAACAAATGTTATCTCAGATACCTGGTCCCTCTGTACCAAAGATGGACAGGACACTGGATTGATGGCAAACGTAGCTTCCGTAATGGTAAATCTAAAAAGTGGTAGGCAAGCTCCAAAAATTCCCCAGTACCCATTAAAACAGGAGGTAGACATAGGGGTTTATCCCATAATTGAGTGGTTATTACAACAGGGAATTTAAGTCCGTACAGCGAGTGTAGCCAACAGTTCCACCTTTCCTGTGAAGAAGAGTGGTTGGAGGGGTTATAGGCTGGAACAGGATCTTAGAGGGGTTAGTAAGGTAGTAGGGAACCAATTTCCCTTAGTGCCGAATCCAGCTGTCATCCTCATGCAGATCCCACCAAATGCAACCCATTTAACTGTCATTGACCTCTGTTGTGCATTCTTCTCTGTCCCTCTTCACCCGGACTGTCAGTACCTATTCGCTTTTACATACAGGGGTGTACAATACACATGGACACGATTGCCCCAGGGCTTCATAGACAGCCTCAGTATCTTCTCCAAAGCCTTACACGACTGTTTACAATCTTTTCAACCTGCCAATGGATCTGTTCTTATACAATATGTGGATGATTTAATGTTGTGTTCTGATTCGTTTATGTCATGTTTAAATGATACTAAACTTTTATTGCATCATCTCTCGCAAACAGGACACAAGGTTGTTAAAGACAAACTACAGCCATGCCAGTCCAGGGTTAAATACTTGGGACATTGCCTAACCCAGGGGTTATGAAATCTGACCACTGACAGAATCCAGGCTATACAGACCATGACACTGCCGCAGAACCAACAGCAAATCCGTACCTTCTTGGGAATGTGTGGATACTGCAGAATGTGGATCCCAGGTTTTTCTATTTTGGCTTTACCATTACAGGACTTAGTCTCTTCCTCAAAGCTTAATCATGTCGTATGCACAGAGGAAACAGACCAGGCTTTCCTTAACCTTAAGGATAGTCTGACAAGACCACTTGCATTGGGAATACCTGATTATGAAAAACCTTTTGATTTGTACTTAATGGAATCTAATGGTTGCGCTACAGGTGCCCTCACACAAAAGCATGGAGATGCCAGTAAGCCAGTAGAATACTACAGTGCACAATTGGACACTGTAACAAGATCACTCCCAATGTGTTTAAGAAGTGTAGCAGCAACTGCTCTATTGGTCAGTAAGAGTGAGGATGTAGTATTAGGCCATGATATGATTGTCTATGCACCCCATGCTATATCTGCTTTGCTAAATTCTGCCCAAACCAGACATGTCTCCTCAGCTAGGTTCACCAAATGGGAACTAGCCCTAATAGCACCTGCAAACATCACCATTAAGCAGTGAAATACGTTAAATCCAGCAACGTATTTACCATATGTGCCTCAGGATGCACAAAGGGTTGGGAGAGGTGAGTCGCTGGCAGAAGGTGAGTTCTGCAGGTATATTGATCCACATGATTATATGTAATATTTGAATCAGACCTTTACTGCAAGACCTGACATACGGGATACACCTTTAGAAAATGAAGATGTGACATTTTACACGGATGGGAGTTGCCATAGACAGACTGACACTGAAGAGTTATGTACAGGTTATACTGTTGTAAATGACAAAGATATAATAGAAGCCGAACCTCTTGGTCCACCTCACTCATCCCAAGTGGGAGAGCTGGTGGCACTAAGAGCGTGTGAATTAGCAAAAGGCAAATCTGCTAATATCTACATTGACTCTAGGTATACCAGGCACATCAGTCGCACATTCCAGACATACAAAAGACTACAGATAGCAATCCAATTGCCTAAGGAAGTGGCCATAGTTAAGTGTAAAGCCCATACATGTGAGGACTATCCGATGTCACTGGGCAATAACAGGGCAGACAAATCTGCCAAATGGGCAGCAGGTTTAAAAGTGAACATGCCAATTAACCAATTGATATTTCAAACAATTGATATGCAGAAATTAATTGAGATGCAAAATTTGTGTTCCATTCAGGAAAAGGCAGGCTGGAGGTCAAAGGGATGTGGGTAAGAGTCCTCTGGACTCTGGAGAGATGGACAAGATAAGCCAGTGGCTCCCAAGGCTAACTACCCAAGCCTGGCTGAGGCAGCGCATGGTCTGACTCACTTGGGAAAACAGGGTATGTGCAAATTGGTGAGAGCATACTGGTGTGCACCTGGTTTTCTCAAGGTGAAAGGACAGCAATGTCCTGTTTGACCTGCTAGAGGAAAAACATTGGGAAAACAATCCCTACCGAGCCATCTCACATTCCTCCAACCGATGGACCTTTTCAGATAATACAAATTGATTTAATCTAATTACCAACCTGCTGGAATCTCAAGTATGTATTAGTGTGCACTGATGTGTTTTCTAATTGGATTGAGGCATACCCAGCTGTCACTAATACCGCTGCATTTACTGCTAAGAAAATAGTTCAGGAGTTTGTATGCAGATACGGTATCCCTAGAAGTATTGAGAGTGATAGGGGTACTCATTTCACAGGTGATGTCTTCCAAAACATGTGTAAGTTGATGGGTATTAATAATAGACTTCACACCCCCTACCGACCGCAAGCCAGTGCCAAGGTGGAGAGGATGAACGTTAATATTAAAAAAAAAATTAAGTAAGATCATGGCAGAAACTGGACTGGGGTAGCCAGTAGCACTACCACTTGTCCTTCTTAGCATCAGGACAACTCCTAGACCCCCTCTCAATCTGTCCACCTTTGAAATACTTTTTGGTATTCAACCTCATTTGATTATAAGTCCACAGAAAGATTTGAAAAGTAACAACGAGGTTACTGTAAGTTATCTTATAACAATGAGTAAACAGTTAAAGCAGCAACAGCAGAACCTGAAATTGTTGTCACATGATATACCAGGAACAAACTGTCATGATGTTGAACCTGGCAAATTTGTTATGATCAGAAATTTCTTGCATTCAGGTTGTTTGATAGATTGGTGGGAAGGTCCGAATCAAGTGTGGCTGACAAGTACAACTTCCTTGAAAGTGGCAGAGAGAGATTCCTGGGTCCATTCCACTCACTGTAAGAAGGTCAACCAACCGGTGGTGAGACAAGGTGGAATCAAGGCAGATAACGTGGACCAGTCAATTGTGAGTCTGTTCTCAGGAGCGTTAAAGGTTACAGTGAGACACCTGATCTAAAGAAATGTGTAAATCATTGTTTTCAGCAATGGAGTGGTCTGCTGTGGTTATCTTTGTGTTTTCTCCCAGAGTTCTCATCACCCTGGGTTTTTTCGGGATCTCTGGTTTCTGTGATGGAGGACAGAGGATGGAGCTGGGAGCTGATGGTGATATCGTTGGAGTGGAGTTGGGAGAAGGAGCAACACAGTCAAAAGGGCAGTATCTGACCAAACCCAATACAGTAATTGTTAAGAGATCTGCTATTTTGGAAACGTGGAGACAGCGTGAAGGTCTATTGTCTGAGGATTATTGTATGTGTGAGTTTTGTGGGTCCCTAGTAAATGAGAGATGCATCCAGCGGTGTGTCAACCTAAGTATAACCCATATTGGGGTGGGTATCCTTTAGAGGATTAGCATACCATGGTGGGCAAAGTTTTAAACCAAACTGACTGTTGGGTGTGCTCTCACATGCCTCAAAGACAGCATAATGTAGGGTTAGTGTCATTTCCATTAAATGTCTCTGAGGTTTTAGAATTGCAAAGAGGGGATGAACAGGATGTAAAATTTCTTAAGTCCAAACCACCTCATTTTAAACTCCACCAGTACCAAGTAGATAGATCACTTTTATGTATGAACCTCACCAACTTCAATAAACCAGGAACTTGGGAGGTTACTGGGAATAATCAGACAATGACCTTCTCACTAAGAGCTGATAGTGAACATATAAATTTTGACCTTTTATGCACAATTAGAACAGGTGGAATACACTTCCAGTATAAATATACCCAAGGTTCCACAAAGGAAATGGTTGGTTGGGTACCAGAAGGGTACTGTGCCAAGGTATTACAACTAGAAACTTGTATGAGTCAAATGGGAGAACCTGAAATAGGATCACTGCCTAGGGAAATGTGTTTGATGATAATGATGTTTACTATCCCTTATGTTCTCCCCGATGATGTATATTTTATATGTGGTAGAAAAGCGCTTAAGTGGCTCTCTCTGAGTTCTGAAGGTTTGTCTTACCTGGGAAGAGTATATCGATTCCTACCTATCTATACACTCTAAAAATGTCACTATTTAGCGTTATGAGTCGCACAAGAAATAATTGCTTTCAGACTATGATTGTTTTTCCAAAGCACAAAAATATATTATTCAACAAAAGGCAGATGGTTACACGCTGTGATCTAAATACAATTAGTGCAAACAAATTATACAATCTCAAGGTACAGTCATTACATACGCATGCACTCTGGATCCAGATCCCGGCATCAAAGATGAGACCTCTGTCAATAGCAGAGAAAAGGTGACTAGCATCTAGTTTCAGAGAGCCTACATATGTACTCTTACAGAGATAGGCAATACAATAGAACAGGTTTGCATGATTCCATTGGTTCTTCTTCCTGGTTCTTCTGTTACAGTACAGTTCAAAGGTCAGTTCATATGGTCACAGTCCAGCCTCCAACAGCTCTTTGTGTCCATTTTCCTGCTGCATAACAAATCTAAACTTGCTGCATTACAGGATACATTTTAATGCCTAACTCTCTATGATCCATAATTTGCAGACACATGTTGCGATTTCTTCACCGATGGAAATCTGCAAAGACACAGTGGTTTAGAATGACACCAAACATGGTCTGCTTATCATGCACTAAACCTTAGATATCAAATAACATGTATTTCACAACATTACTGATAATGAATAAATCATAAATATTAACCTTAATACTAGGGAACCTTTTTATGTGTGCAGTGTGTAAGTGTAAGGATATTGCATATAGTCGCTAATTAGCATTGCGCATCTACGTGTTTGTGAAGTACACCGTGGTACGTGTTTTGCAGGGTTGGTCATATTATATGTTTCAGTAAATGTATGAAATTGTATAATGAGGACTTTTAACCAGGGGCAGCTACGGACACACAAAGCTAATAATCATAACAGTGTTGTACACGGGTATTGTACAGTCACTACTATATGTGTTGTGTTCACAGTGCAACTGTGCATCTTGTATATTATATGTATAATTTTATTGTGCACATGGGGTATGGTGTGACTTTAAAAAATATGTGGTAGCAATGTAATCACACAATGCTAATCGTATCGTCGCCGCATGTACTGATATTTGAGATTTGCTAAAATGGCACTGGGCGTCCATTCACAAAATGGAATCTTATGGCCATTCGCAAAATGGCATCATGCAGATTTTAATTTTAACAGATTCAGTCTCAGCCAATTATCCAGGTTCGACAAGTAGTTCCAGAAGCTATGACCCTTACACATGGTGAAAAGCTTGGTATTCATAAAAACACACCATCACCATATATTCACACACAGGACCTCATTCAAAGTCGGTTGTAGCGGCCGCACGGTCATACGGGCTATGGCCGCAAAATCCGATCATATGGCTGTTCGATCGTAAACAAAGTGACGCCCATTCGTTAGCACTGCACCTCCTCTAGCTACCGACTGATCTGATCGAATGAACGAGACAGTCATAGTCAGGCGCTGTCAGTCACTGTATGCTAATTATGTTGTGATGGTTGCGGCCGTATGTGTTGTATTGATGGCGACATGTCATGTTTAAATGGACTATCGATCAGCTTGTTATTAGCTTGTTGTCAATTATCTAATTAAGAGTACTGTTGCTAATTGTGTTTACTTTAATAATGCATGTCCATTTTGTTGTAGGATCATTTGCACTGTTATGTTTGCAATTGCACACTGCGTGTTTTATCCAATCAAATCTGACCTTATTTTTTGGGTCACATGATTAAAGGATTGGCCAATAGTGTTTTTTTAAGGAAACTGAGTAAATATTTTAGCCAATCATCTTTATTTTACCCCATGTATATTTCATATTTTCTGAAAAATCGGCCATTGCCATCATGAGAGCCGTGGCCTTTACCCATCAGGAATTGATGATTCTCATTAATATTATGGACAGGCGGATTACGAACGCCCAGCCTCCAATTTCTAACTGCATAAAGCGGGCGGCCTATGCGGAGGTGAGGCGAGCCCTTCGCAGTGCGGGATATAGGCGCAATATAGCGCAACTAGAGAGGCATTGGTCAGATTTGCACCGCCAGTCACCAGTCATTTTGCGGAATTTGCGGGCGCGATTACGCAGACGTAAGTAAGCGTTTGTATAAATGTTATAATTAGTGGACTGTTAAAAATGTATGTTCCTTTTCCAATTCTTTTATTAAATGTAAATAAACCCTCCTGTATGTTGTCCCTATTGTCCTGAATGTGTAAAGTGTACTTGTATTGTGTAGCCGAAAGTGAAAACTAAACTTAGTTTTTTTTAATATCTTTAAATTTTAGAAACACAGCGGAGACAGAGAAGGGCCCGCAGATTTGGATGCAATGCAGGTCCCAACCTCACCTTCCCCATCCGCTCAACCCAGCCCTCCCTCCCCACCACCATACTCCCCCAGTAACCCTCCCTCCTTCATCCAAAACTCCCATAGTATTTCTCCCTCCCCTGCCCACTCATCCCAAATCTCCACTCCCGTGCCTGAGTCCTCATCCCAAATTTCCCCTCCCTTTGATTTTTTCCACTCCATTTCCCCTCCCACCATTTCCCCAACTCCAACTTACTCCCCATCTGTATCTCCTGCACCATCTCCTGCACCATCTCCATCGGGTGCTTTGTTGCAAAACACTCTGATGGTATGTGTTTTTTAATCTTTTTTTTTTTTTGGAGTGTTGTTGTTAGCCATGTTTTTTTTTAATTTTTGGCCTGTGTGTTTGTTTTCTTTTTTACAGTATGGGTGTCATAATCATTACGCAGTAATGCTGTTAATCAATATTTTGTGCTTATGTTTTGTGCCTGGGCACTTTTTTAGGGGGGAGCCCAAAATGTATGCCTTTTGGGGTATCCAAAATGCTTTTTATTTGGTGTAAAAATTGATTGCATTTGGATTAGTATTTTACATTTAAATAAAACATGTCACAGAACTTGGGAAAGTTATAGGAACCACACTAACCTTGTTAATGTTGTGTACACTGTGTTTAAAATGTCATAAGATGTAACTTAGGAAAAGTGATGTTTGCCATAGCAAACAAACACATTGTATTTTTGGATTATCAAGAACATTCTAGAAGTGAATACGTGCAGTGTGTTTTAAGGATATGGCCATCGTGACTTAAGAATACACCTCCCAGTTGTTTTTTAAACAGCCTAGGAGTTTTTTGGTTATGCCACATAGTTAGGGTTTCCAATTTACACCATAAAAGTTTCTACATATTAATAATGTTGTGTGGAGGAATCTTTCGAACACACCCTAACATCATTGTGTTTTCCCACTTTTTGGGACATTGAATAATATTTAATGTTCAAATGTTGGAAATTTTTTAGATGTTTTTAACCTACAAATATATTTTTCTGTCCACACGTCTAACCAACGTCATGGTGGAAATTCGTGAGGAGCTCATGCGAACAAGTGGACATTTGTTGGAGGCCTTCTGCTGCCTACAGCAGATTGTGGGGAGGCTTGAGCAATTTTAGTTTTTATTTTCCTCTGTACATTTTAAATTTGTGCTTATTCCAGTAAAGTTTTTGTTTGAAAAACATTTGTCCTCTTTTAAAAAAAAAAAAAAAAATTGTGTAATTCTGCATTTCAAATAGTTTGTGACAAAAGCTGGTTGCCTTTCCATAGTGTAACTAATTCAAAAATGTTTATGTAAACCTTAAGAACATTTGCAGTAATGTTTTTTTTTTGGTTTGGGGTTGCCCTACATTATCCACCTCAAAATGGCTTTCCAAAAACATTTACACCAAACCTTTTTTTTGGAAAAAACATTTATTAAATAACAAACATGTTGCCATCATGCTTTTAATCATAAAAAGCATTTCATCACAGAATCGCACATAAAAAATGTCCTCAGGGTTTTCAAAATTAAAATATCTTGATTAGTCAGACAAAAAAAACAATAATAGGCAAAAACAAACATAATATGTAGTTTTTAACAGACAAATTAATACAATAAAAGGCAAATTAACTGTTGTGGTATATCCGGGCAAATTTTGTTAGTTCTCCAAAAACAGTACAGGGTATTGCCAATGGGTTCCATTAGTTTTGCAGTTTTGGAAAGTGTTGTGAATTTTGTGAAAGAAAAAATAAAATCAAAAATTAGGTAAACCTTAAAATACATTGCTCTAAATGTAAAATTCAAAATAAATGAAAAAATGTATTACCTAAAATATCTGGAAACAACAGAATTGCGTCTGGCCCCTCCGACAGCATCACAACACCTTCCTCCTGGGGGCCATCCTCTGGCAAGGCATCCTCTGGCTTGCTGCATGGGTACTCGAATCCTTATTGCAATGTTGTATAAAATCCCACACAGGACCGCAATGCGAGAAACCATATCCGGCAAGTACATGAGTGCACCACCAGAGTGATGGAGACACCAGAACCGGCCCTTTAAAAGGCCGATACAGTGCTCCACCACCTGCCTGGTAGCAGTAATCGGGGCATTATATAGAGTTTGTGGCCCTGGTGTGGGAGTCAAATAAGGAGTCAGCAGCCAGGGTGTGCAAGGATATCCACTGTCACCTGATGGAAATGGGACACCAAAAGATACATAAATTGACCATGAAAAATTGTTTACACCATTACTATAGCTACATACTGGATTTCAACTTACCAAGAAGCCATGCGTCACCAGCTTGCAGTGTGCTTAATTTTGGCCAAATCCCTGAATGCTGGATCACGTACGCATCATGGCTGCAGCATGGAAATTTGGCATTCAGGGAGAGGATCTGGATAGAGGCATCACATAGCACCATTACATTTAGGGAATGGAAATGTTTATGTTTCCTATAGATTTGTTCCCTGTATGCAGGGGGCTGAAGTGCTATGTGAGTGCCATCCACTACCCCTATGATATGTGGAAAGCCTGCAATCTCAAAAAACTTCTGCTTTACCACATCAAGGGCTTCCGTATCCAAAGGCATACTAATAAAATGTGCTATATGATTGAAGAATGCATCTAGCACATGCCTCAGGATCCATGAAAATGAGGATTGGGAGAGGCCACCCACCAGCCCCACAGTGGTTTGGAAGGACCCTGAGGTGCAGAAATGTAACACTGCCAACAACTGTGTAAGTGGTGGGATTGCTGTAGGAATGTTAATATGACTTTCTAGATCATTCTTTATTATTGAAAGACTGTCTAGGATAATATTTGGAGGCAGGTGATAAGTGGTTACAACCACATCATCAGGCATTCCAAAAAGGGTGACACGTGTTCTCTAAATCTTGGCCCTTGCAGGCCTCGTATGCCTACACCCGGGAGGAGGCTGAGGAAGGTTGGTGGGGGGCAACATGGCCACTATTAGCTGGCCCACATCACTCTGTAAAGTTACAATAAACAAAAAAAAGTGTTGTTGAGAAAGATTTTTCAAAAATTTCCCAAAAATACTTAGCTTAGTAAGAATGGTGCATATTCTTACAGGGTCGGGCTGTGCCATCTTCGGGAACCCCTACAGGTGTTGTTTGTGTACGGGTTTTTTTTTTATGGAAGAAAAAGAAAATTTAAATTTATTAAAAAAACACCACTATTACTACTATTATTGTGAAAACAATCCTTAACTTTGAAATTGGACAATATTAAAATTTGAAAGCATAATTATTGTTTTATAAAAAAAAAACACAAATGCATTATTAAATATAAACAAAACAGCATAAAACACCTCATTATTAAAGACAACAAACTTTTAGGTTTGTAAAAATAGACACTTACCTGAATAAAAAATAACTGGACTGTTAAACACCTAAAACAAAACAATAGAACATGACAAAAATTGTTTGAATAATGTCCTTTTTTTAAAAAAAATACCAAAAAAAAAAAAGCTTGCAGTAGGCACACTTACTTGAGTCTGCAAAGCACGTTGTTATTTGGATCCTCAAAAAACATGGCCACCAAAACACACAAAGTAACTGGGTTTTGGAAATGTATGGGCAAACAAAAATTCAAAAATAACCCACCACCCAAGAAAAACACAAAAAAAATCCACCACCTAAAAAAAATATAAAAACACCAAAAAAAACCCCTACAACCAAAAACAAAAAATAATTAAAAAAACACACAAACAACACGCACAAGCAACACTCAAACAACACACACGCACAACTCAAACAACACACACAAGCAACACTCAAACAACACACACAAGCAACACTCAAACAACACACACAAGCACCACTCAAACAACACACACAAGTACCACTCCAGAAACAAACACACACAAGCACCACTCAAACAACACACACAAGTACCACTCCAGAAACACACACAAGCAACACTCAAACAACACACACAAGCAACACTCAAACAACACACACAAGCACCACTCGAAAAACACACACAAGCAACACTCAAATAACTCCAAACACTATAAACACTAGCAATCCCTTCCTGCACCACAAATCACTCCAACTACAACCCACAAGTAAGGGAACATTTGGCTTTGCCTTAAATAAGGGCCAAAAAAACACAATGATTGAACAATGCAGGCAAGGTGTGCATTGTACATATTCAAATAGGGATGCACGGGTAACCAATCCAGGGATGCGCTCACATCTAGCCCAACCCACGCAGTGATTACAGAATGCAGGAAAGGTGTGCATTGTACGTAGGCTAGTAGGGATGCACGGGTAACCAATCCAGGGATGTGCTCACATCTAGCCCAACCCACGCAGTGATTACAGAATGCAGGAAAGGTGTGCATTGTATGTAGGCAAATAGGGATGCACGGGTAACCAATCCAGGGATGTGCTCACATCTAGCCCAACCCACGCAGTGATTACAGAATGCAGGAAAGGTGTGCATTGTATGCAGGCAAAAAGGGATGCATGGGTAACCAATCCAGGGATGCGCTCACATCTAGCCCAACCCACGCAATGATTACAGAATGCAGGCAAGGTGTGCATTGTACGTAGGCAAATAGGGATGCACGGGTAACCATTCCAGGGATGCGCTCATATCTATAAAATAGTCTTTACAAGCACTATTCTTCATGCTCTCTCACAAGTTTTGGAAAATGGCAAGCGAGGAGCATGGTGTGCAGAAGCAAAATGAGGCAGGTAAGTGTTAAACACATTTAGATAAAAACCCAAGAACAGTTCATATTTCCCAAAAATGCATTTTTTATTTAATCTAACTTTAAAAATATTGTAGGTGCTGGAAATCCAATACCACCGTTTTCAAGGATAGAGATTGAGACATTGGTGAGCATTACAATGGAAAACCTTGTCCATGCCCCAAGAAATATGGGGGCTAGAGCCAAAGAGAGGATTTAGGAGGAGATATCAAGGGCTGTTATTGCTGTGGGGACAACCCACAGAACCCTGAAAGTCATGAAAAAACGGTAAGAAAATGATATTGTGAGTGTACTGAAGTCAAAAGCGAGATCTTAATTATATAAACTAACCCTTAAAAAAATGCAAAATCACATTGTCAGATGGACCGATTTCAAGTACCAGTTGAAGTGGAAGCTGCAGAGTAGGGTGGACAATGCTGCGGGGACAGGTGGTGGTCCCATCATTGAGGAGCTGACCTTGACGAGGTTGGAGACATTGGCTCAGGGATGTGTGATGGAAAAGGAGATAGTAAGCATGTCCACTATGGACACTGACATGGCCGACTTCAACGCTCCACATATGCAAGAATGTAAATATTTTTTGGAAGCAAAAAAGTCTAAAGCTCAAACGTGTATGCGTTTTCTTATGTATAAAAAATATGAATTTTTGTTTTGTTTATTTCCAGACTCAGAGGAGGTAGCGCCTGCTCCTGAGGTCAGGTCTGGGTCCAGCACAGATGGAGACTCTGCAGGGGAGGATCCAAGTACTCCATCTGGGGACCCTGTGGAGTCTACTCCCGGGCAACCATCGGACCGAGCAGTGCCTCTCCTCACCAGGTTGGTCTCCCAAACTCAGGAGAACAGATGTGTTTTTCTGAGGATGGAGACTACTCTGGTGAGGGTGGCGGTGGCCCTGGAGACCATTGCTGGGGCCATAGAACGTTGGGCCAATACCCAGGTGCTGGCTAACCCACCTGCCATGATGGAGTGAGACTTCCTTCCTCCCAGGACCACCACCTCTGGCAGCCCAACAGCCACCCCCGCAAGTATGGAGAGCCCTATGCCTAGGCCTGAGGAAATCCCATCTACCTCTGGCCAGGCCAGTCAGCGTGTTACACGCCAGTCAGCTGTCCGTAGCTTATATATTCCTCCAAGCCGGCCCAAATGATGAAAGTAGCCCTGGATATCTCTTCCCTCACCTCTTGTCCAGTCCCCATATTTCTTGTCACCAATGTCTCAAACTCTTTTTTTTTAATTAATTTATTTTTCGAATTGTGTTTTTTTTTTCCTTATTTTTATTTATATGCAAATCTTGCCCTAACAATTGTAAGTGAAATTGTGATGAATGGCTAATTTCCTAAAAATAAAGAAATTTAAAAACAAAATGTCTATATTTAACTATATCAAAGTTTACATGGTTTAAAAAGTAAGGCATCTGAAAAGGCTGCTATGCAAAACACAATGCTAGATGTTTTCAAAAATGTCCAAACAAAATAAGTTTAAAAAGCACAAATAAACATTTGTGTTACGAATTCCCTAACGCACATGCAAGTGAAATCATTTACAAGGTAATTAGAAGTGTTAATAGTTACAATGCACCAATCTTAGCTGCTTGGTTTGTGTGGTTCCAATCAAAAATATCACTAGTAACATCAGATTAATGATTGTACTGTTGTGGCTTATGGACACTTTTTGCCTACCTTTGCCTGGATGATCATCCTGTTCGTAGAGTGACGTTGTCATGCATCCGCAATTCATGGTCGTACAAAGCAGATAATTTATGTACTCCCCTAAAATGCCTGAAAACGCTGAAGAACGCCTCCATTTGCAGACCACCACCCCTGTATACACCCACAAATGGACTTTCCTGTCAATCAACTTCAGCAATCCACTTCCGTTTTGGAAGCCCTACGACCAACAGTATTTTGCATTGTTAGAGCTTGTACGCACATGCACACAGCTAGCCGTGCACAGGCGCTGAAAGAAAAACATCGGATGCGGACGACCGTGCGGCCGCTATGACCGACTCTGAATGAGGTCCACAGTATGAACACCGTGACAAGAGAAACATGATACCTGGTGATGTACATAAAGCCACACAATTGATTAGTGAAATAACTGGCTTTCAAGTTTTGGTAGCATTGAATCCCACCAGGATTGCTCGGGGTACTCTAAAGTTCAGATATATTCAAGATCTTGTTAAATTAATGGACAATATCACCGAGATGTATGATGACATGTTTAGGTATACATGTAGAGTTACAAGATTATAAGAAAGAAATTGTGCAACATAGGCTAGTGTTAAATTATTTAACAGCTGTCACTGGAGGGTATTGTGTAACTTTGGCCAACCAATTTGGTGTAAAATGTTGCACATACATCAAAAATGATACTAGTGACCCCAAGAAGGTGATAGACTGGAAGATGGATGAAATTCTGTAGTTAAAATGGGAATTTCAGAAGAACCATAATGCTTCAGTGGTTGAAATAGAGGAGAAGGTAGAAGAATTGGTTTCATGGTTGAACCCAGTGAAATGGTTCTCCAGTCTAGGAGAGTGGTTCCAGAAAATGGTTGCTAGCATAGGTAAACTCCTGATCCTCATATTGGTTGTCATCATAGTAATTGGCTTATGTGTCAAATGTGTTCCTACTGTGTTGAAATGTGGAGAATATAAAGATAAGGTAAATCTAAGTAATGAAATTATGATGGTGGTCAGAAGTAACAGTATGAATACCAAGGTAAATGAAGAACTGCATTACAACTCTGAACTAGAATGTAACATCAGATGATGTATAAATTTAGCCATGCATGAATTGTGTTATTAAATGTTATTTTAAAACATCTTAAATAATGTAAGTCCATATCCCTTTCAAGACTTCCTTTATAGGTTAGATGCATCCTCACATCTCTCCCATGATCTCCCAAGATCTGTGTGTGTATAAGAGTAGATTTATGTCCCTCCCAGAGACACATTATTGATGGTTTAAGAACAACCTTGTGCCATCCCATAATATATCATTAAATAATATGTCATAGTGTAAGAGTGTGATAGCGTATTGTTTGCTATCAAAGGGTGGACTGTCAAAGCCAGATGATTGGCTGAGACAGAATCTGTTAAAAATCAAAATCTGCACGATGCCATTTTGCGAATGGCAACAAGATGCCATTTTGCGAATGGCCACCCAACGCCATTTTTAGCGAATCTCACATAATATCAGTATACACAGCAATGTTATTTTTTAGCATCGTGCGACTCCTACGCAATAGAACACTATTAAAAGTCCTCATTATATAAATACATACATTTACTAAAAAATATAATATGAACAACCCTGCAAAACACGTATCACGGTGCACTCCACAAGCACGTAGATGCACAATGCTAACTAGTGTATTTTCTTAATATCCCTACACTTACACATTTCTCACTTACATAGAAAGGTTCCCTAGCATTAAGATAAATATTCAAGGTTATATTCGTTATTAATTATGTTATGAATTTACTGTATTTAAGATCTAAGGTTTTGTACATGATGAGCAGACCGTGTTTGGTGCTATTCTGAACCATTGTTTATTTGCAAACTTCCGGTTCCATCGGCAAGGAAATTGCAACATGCATCTGTGAATTATGGATCATAGAGAGATGGGCATTGAAACGTACTCTGTAATGTAATGTTTATTAGCCAGTTTAGACTTGTTCTTTGGCGGGAAAATGGACACAAAGAGCTGTTTGAGGCTGAACTATTACAATACAAACTGACCTATGAACTGCATCGTAACAGAAGAACCAAGAAGAAGAACCAATGGGATTATGCCAACTTGTTCTATTGTATTGACTATCTCTGTAAGGGTACATAAGCAAGCACTCTTAATCTGATAGTTAGTCATCTTTCTTTTCTGTTGACGGAGGTTTCATAGTTGATGCCAGAAATCTGGATCCAGAGCGCATGCGTATGTATTCGACTGTACCTAGTGATTGTATAATTTGTTTGCGCTAATTGTATTTAGCGTGTAACTATATGCTTTTGGTGAATAATGTCTTTTTGTGCTTTGGAACCACAATCAAAATCTGGAAAGCAATTATTTCTCGTGTGACTTATAATGATAAATAGCGACATTTAGAGTGTATAGATCATTAGCTATTTATACATATTTATGTGCCTCAAAATGTGTGGATATTTGGGCAGCTGTTGCAACAATGCACATATGTTTGAAAGGTTCTTATCAATATTGGAACATTTTAGTGTTTATATTTTATGCCCATTTCTGCTTTGACATTCATATTGAAATAGATTTCTTGTTTCCAAAGGTACATATATTCAGTTATGACAAACCCTGCATTAAATTCCTATATATAGGAGAAACTGCATCATTGAATCTATTTTCTGATATTTTCACCCCAGTCCAGTGGACTATTATCATCTCTATCCTTAAGAAACTGAACCAGAACTTAAAAATGACTTATAAGATATCACATTTATTTAAATTATACACATACACAAAACCATAAGTAAGATGGGACTAATTTTGAATGCATAACAATTAAAAGTTATATTGTATTGTCTTCCACATTACTTTTAATATTTCTTCTCCAAGAGTGCGCCACACAGGGAATCTTCTCTCTTTATCTTTGTGAATATATATATATATATATATATATATATATATTCTGTATATTGCAAGGCTACAGTTTTTGTCTCTGAATAGTTTATTAGAAATAATGCAGACAAACAAAAAAATCCCAGTAATTACAATGGAAATTATACAAATTTAACATTGTTACTCTTACCTTTTATATAAAAATATATATTTATATATATTTGTATATATATATATTAGGGATGTGCAGGCTCGGTTCTACTCGGTTCCGTTCGGTTCTTTTTACCGAATCTTATTGGCTATCCAAAACTCGTGACAGCTGAAACCCAATAAGATCCGGTAAAAAGAACCGAACGGAACCGAGTAGAACCGAGCCTGCACATCCCTAATATATATATATATATATATATATATATATATGTAGTTTATTGTCCGGCACTCCTTTTAACACAATAGATCCAGGGTGCACTTTCTGACAGCCATAGGGCTGTATACATGTCCCGTGTAATGTTTGAAAGGCACTCCTACGGTAAAGAAATAAATTCACACCACCCGGCGTCTGTAGTCAATGTTTCAGAGGACTTTAACCTCTTTTATCAAGACATCATCAAAGAAAATGGACAAACATAAAGAAATATATACCAACTCACCCGTGCAGCACCGACACGCTTCCACCATCCGGTATCGATGACGTCATCGCCTGCGTCCAGGCTCCAGCGCCACGTCACCAGGCGGTGGGCGTGTCCTAGAACAGTGACCCATCACCATGACTACGCATATACAAAAGCGCTAGTCAATAAATAATCGTAATATATAAACATATACCAATACCGCAAAACATATAAATGCATGTACATACATATGTCGATCATATACACAATATCATACTACTAAGTAGTCTACTTATAGGTACCCATAAGTCAAATAGATATAATTAAATATTAAAGCTGATACATAATTAATAGTAATGTGTCATCAATTTTACTTATACGAACTGTAGACCCCGATATCTGTCAGCAAGTTCTACAGAAGCATGCATAATGAGGGAACAAGAACAAGAAGTGAGCCAGTCTATAAGAAACAAGTAAAAGACATTATCTCAGTTAAACCATGAGGATGCATGGTATTTAATCCATGTATCCATCTGCATTCCTTCTGTAACAAAAGACGTCCTCTATCCCCACCTCTTACATGGGGTGGGACACAATCAATCATTTTGTATCGGATAGTACTAATGCCATGTTTGTGGTCCCTAAAATGCCTAGCCACTGGCTGTTCCGATGTTTTGCCTTCAATGGCTGCTCTAATGTTGGATCTATGAAGCGCCATACGCTCTTTGAATTGTCTCGTAGTTTTCCCAATATAGAGCAAGCCACAGGGGCACCTGATGTAATATATAACATACCTGCTAGAGCAGGTTAAGGGATATTTAATTTGAATTTTTTTACCCGAATGGGGATGCACAAATGAATCTCCAGTTTCAAGAAAGCTGCAAGTGATGCAGCCTATACATCGATAATTCCCTGCTTTACGAGACAGAAAGTGACTCTTTTTATTATCTTTGAATGTCGTAATGTCATTATGGACTATCAAGTCTAATATTTTTACCCCGTCTATAAGATGGCAAAATAGCAGTTTTTTTGAAAGCTGGCAATAACGGGTCATCAGACACTATATGCCAAATATCCCTAGCTGCTTTAACTAGTTGATGGCTAATAGGGGAAAAGTTTTGAGTCCAAACAATTTTATTTTTGTCCTTCAATTTTGGTGTGGTGGTTTTCAAGACTTTACTTCTGGATAATGACAGTGCCTTTGTTCTCGCAGATTTTAGCGCTTTAGGATGATATCCTCTCGCCAAGAATTGATTGATCATCAGATCCATCTGAAGTGTAGCCTCTTGTCTGTCACTGCAGATTCTCAAAATACACAAGAATTGCGAGTAAGGTAAACCTCTTGTAGTTGCAGGGGGGTGACAGCTGTCTGCATACAAATAGGTGTTGCGATCTGTTTCCTTAGTGTAGATAGATGTTTCGATTTCCAAGTTTTCCTTAATTGTAATAGACACATCCAAATAATGTACTTGATGGAAACTGCACTCAAACGTAAATTTAACATCCGTATCCTTCAGGTTAATTTGTTCCATGCACATTTTGAAGCTTTTTTCTTCACCACTCCAGATTAGGAATATGTCGTCTATGTAGCGACAATAAAATAGAATATTTTGTGCTATCCCTGGATCGGCAAAAAATATATCCCTTTCGACTTGTACCATGAACAGATTGGCAAACGAGGGTGCCATGCAGGAACCCATAGCGCAGCCCGAGCGCTGGTTGTAGAATGTGCCATTGAATAGAAAGAAGTTGCGTGACAAGGTCAGGTTCAGCAAGGTTAGAAAAAACTCTATGTCTGGACCAACATATGATGGATTATTGGTCAGAATTCTTCTAATGGATTCCAAGCCTCTATCATGCGGAATGCATGTATAGAGGCTGGCCACATCAATTGTGCACATTAAATATTTCTTAGGCAGTGGTGACAGTTGTTGTAGTTTAAGCAGAATCGCCGTAGTATCTTTCAGGCAAGTAGATTCATTCCATACGACCGGTTGTAGAAAATGGTCCAAGAATTTTGATACGGAATAATATAAGGAATCTCTCGCTGATATTATTGGTCGACAAGGGGGACATAATGGATTTTTGTGGAGCTTTGGAATGGTGTAAAGGACTGGTACCTTAGGAAAGTCCACCATAAGAGTTTCCACTATTTTTCTTGAGACAATCCCATTTTTCTCTGCTGTGTTCAGAATTAAATCAAGCTCTTTTTTATATTCATTACTTGGATCTTTGTTTAAAAGTTCATATACCAGTGGATCCGCTAATTGTCCATATATTTCAGACTTGTATGCATCCAAGTCCATAACTACAATTGCGCCCCCCTTATCCGCGGGGCGTATTATGATGTCTTGATAACCTGACAAATCTGTGAGTGCCTTTCTTTGTTGTTTAGATTGATTGTGTCCACAAGATTGGTAGTTTTTACTTTTGTTTTAAATATTTTTATTCATACGTGCAGAGAAATATTTAATGCCCTGATTCATGGACACCGGTTCAAAAGAGGAAGGTTTATATAGTGGAAAATCTCTATTCATTGCTGTCATGGTATCCCCAAAATGCTCCCTAAGCTTAATCCTTCATTCAAATTTATATAGATCCACTTTGGATGAAAAGATGTCTGGGGCAGTGGTAGGTATAAATGACAGACCTTTTGTTAAGTACTACTAGTTCATCCACAGAAAGTGTCCTTGAAGATAGGTTGAACACTAGGTCCTCTTTCTGCGCCCTCCTACGCCACGTCCTCATCCATTGGCCACCCCTGCGGGTAAGTCCTTTCCTGGGGGCCCGACTTTGGCCCTGGTGACAACCCCTAAAGGGGGTCTCTGCATAGAGGTAGATGGAACTTCCCTTGCACATTCCTGATCACTAGATGTAATTCCGCCACTAGATGTATCCGTATCAAATTGAATTTTGCGGTTATATCTCTGTCTTGGAGGCCGTCTCTGAGATTCTCCTCTATTGTTCACCCAGCTGTACACTTTTCCCTCAGCGTAATCTTTATTGACAGTATCCAATTTGGATTTTTTAAACTTAATTATATATACTGTGAAAGTACAAATACACTTTGGTCTAAATGTACATACTCATGAGAAAAACAATATACAGCTCTCTACACTATTCCAAAAAGTTAGATGCAAAGTGTCACAAGTCACAGCTGATTTAACTTTATTATTAGTAGATGACACTGAATGAAAACAGTTACCATTGTTTTTAAGCTTTCCTAATTATGCTAATCTGTTAAATCCATTTTTATAAGCAAATTATGTACATAACATGATCCATCACAATTTACAAAAAAGAAAAGATAACACAAGTCAGCCATGGAAAACTCTCTGAAAACTGTTCATACTTTTACATAGATTTTTGGGTACTGATTTTAGTAAAATACTAACAAAAAATTAAATCATATACCATAATACCACAAAACAAAACATTTTTATTTGCTATCCATTAATTTGTCTATTCTTACATATAACTCTATTCATTTAATTTTGGCTCCATTATTGACAGAAATTAGTATAATTTGTGAAATATACTGAAAAATATACTGAAAAAGGATTATAATTTGCTACTGGCACCACTTTCTCATGGTATATAAACAGAAAAATAGATTTTCTCCAATACATCTCTCAAGATAGTGAATGTTCATGCTCCTTGTACATCAAGGAGGATACACAAAGTATCCATGTTATTTGTGTGAATAGTACAGCAAGTAAAGGGACAAGACTGGTTTAAAAAACAATAGCCCAGAAGTTCTGATTTAAAATCTGGATACAAAAATGTTATCCAGGAAAAAACTTTGAGCCAGAAAATCTCCCCTACACCCTATGTACAGAACAAGTGTGTTTTAAGTATCTTTGTAAATAGTTTCTGGGACTACAAACTGTTGAAAGAGAGTCTTGCATTGAATTTGAGGAAGTTATTAAGAAGTTATTGGGGAAATTCAAAGATCCTAACTAGAAGCAAATGGTAGAAAACATGCCAAAAATACAAATTATTAGGGTGCTTGATGAGCTTGAAATTGCACTTTTCAGTTATTACTTGGAATATTTTCCTGACAGCCTTGTAGCTGTTTGTGAGAAGAAAGGATAAAGATTCCACCTAGACATAAATGAGATGGAACTAAGTAAGATATGAGGGAAGATAAAACATCAACATGATGGAAGAATACTGTTTGATTCAGCACAGAGAACACACACAAGCAGTGTAGAGAATAAAAAGTACCAACTTAAGCTTTGAAGGTAAAATAATAAAGGCAGTTTAAGCACATAAAAGTGAATAACATTGTAAACTTTTAGTACTAAAATTAACATTTCACTAGAATAAACGTGAATAAGCTATTTTCCCATTACTTCAAATCAATTTTGAGAAAAATCCTTATGACTTAGAGAAAAGTCAAAGTTATTTTTTTTAGCTTTTTATTTTTGATAACAGTTGACAAACAATTAATCAAAATCCAAAAATATGTACCATGTAAATTAGAATTTAAATTTAACAATTAGTAATTTGCGAGGATAAATACACAATAAAGATGATGTCATAATACTATTTTAAAGAATGTTTGATTTTCAAACATGAAGAGCAAAATTAAACAACACAGATAATAAAAAGACAATAAAGGGAGGAGAGGTGATATAAGGAAGGAACTGAGGAATAGATAGAATATAACACAGATCCAACCCCAAAAAAGGTAGCATCATACCTCATCAGGCATTTGTCTATGGTAAGAAGAGTACCAAGGGTCCCAGGTCACATGAAATTTAAATACAGAGTCACAGAGTAGAGCAGAAATATATTCCCATGACACAAAAAACCATACAGTATCTTATTGATTAAAGCCTGCATGGAAGGAGCATTTGTTTGCTTCCAATTTGCATCAATCAAAAGCTTGGCTGTATTATATATATGGCAACAGGGTTTATTTTGGGATTTAGTGAGGGATCTGAAGGGTTCTTTTGGAGGAGAGATACCTGTCAATTTATTGATCAGAGAGAAAACATCATTCCAGTATTTAGAGATCACTGGACAATCCCACCAAATATGCATATAGGTATGTTTGGTATGTCTCCAACACTTGTCTGATCATCCACAAAAAATATGCAAATATGGATGGATTTAGCCAGGGAACTGCAGACAATATTCAGCTATATATTTTGGAGGTTTGTGTAATGTGTATATGAATAAATTATTCATATAAAAATTACACAAACTAACAAAAATTAACAAAACTGAAAATTATATTTTCAGTTTTGTTATTACTAATTTTTAAAACAACCCTGAAATAGTCACAGCTCTCAATCATTTCACCTATTAGTGGAAAGGCTCTCCATAAGTTTGCATAATCCATTCTCTTTATCAAAGACATATATTTTTCATCTAATGCTCATTAAGGTTTTTGCTGTTTTAATTAAACTACTTAAATGAAGTAATCTCAAAACCTTATATTATCTGTATCAGCCATTTTCAGTATTACTCTCTATTATTGTTTCGTAGGTTTTGGTTACATCAAAATTAAAAAATGTGCACAAAAGAAAATAGAATATATTTGTATAAATACTTTTGAATTTTGGTAATTAGCAAAAGTAATTTTTTTTTAAATAACTACAGTAAGATCACACAAAACTAAATATATAAGAATCTGACTAGTGTTCATGAACACTTCTATTTACATGAAGCAAGCTGTTACTTGGGAAATGTGTATACCTTGTGGCTGAAAGAAGGCTTGAATTTTGTATGAACCCTGGAGTAATTGTACAATATAATTTAACATTTATAAAACCACAAAGGCATCCTACTTTATACTTTTTATATTTAGAAGATACCACTCCATGAATTTATCATTATTTCAAAATAAAATTATTTTTGCTTTGAATAATGGAATCTGAAACTATACAAATAGAAAGGCACTTTTAATATTCTAAATACCAAAACTCAATTAAATCTGATGGTGCTAATCAAATAGTGTCCCTTAAATGCATTAATCAGAACCAAACCCAGACTGCAGCAATTAAAGAAGAGGAATCTGCAGCCTCCAATCATAGAAACATAAATCCACCATTAAATTAATTGCGCCACACTGGACAAGATTAACTAATCAACCTTATATATAAAAAGAAGTCTAGTTTACGTATAGACAAATTTTAATCAGAAAAACATGTTAGACATATTAAAACACACATAGTGTGCCGTGAGTCTAGCAAGTAGCAGTATAGTGCAGCAGCAGTAAAGGAGATATATCCTAAACAATCCACAGCCATGTTAACTTGCTGTGTCTGTTCAAGTCCTGTATAGCAGTGAATAAGATTCTGTAGACAAGCTCAATGAAGAGGGATATCAGTAGCTGGTGATTGCCTGAGACTGAGTGTAGCAATGTAGTCAGGGAGAACCCACAGTCCTAACTGCTGTGCTATAACGTTACTTGCTAGATGCACGGCACACTGTGACTGAGAGACCAGGGGTTGAGATCTACTCCCCCAGTTTTCTAATACTGAAAACCACCATGGTACAGATCCGAGTGCTATCTCAGTCTGGGACTTATTTATCTGTGCTCCTTCAAATAGGAGAGAACGTTGTTTGTGCCTTCATACATCTTTTGGGTGATATATGCAGTGTGAATGCTGATGAGTTTGTGCACAGCCAGCGGCTCTGATTCTGGAATTCCACAGCAGGGAGGAGGTAATATTCTCCTTTTGAAACAGCACCATATCTGCAACAGCGCATACAATATCTGTCTGATATACTAAAGCTGCATACACACAAAGATTATATCTCAAACCAACCAACTAGTTGATTGGTTGGAATGAAAATCTGGTAAGGTATGAAAGCAAATGACAATCAGCAATTTGCTCCTAAATGCCAGAAAACAGATGAAAATGGTCGTCAGACAAGTTTGTTAAATGTTTGATCTAAACAATTTGCTCAACCAACACTTTTTGTCCATTTTCTCGCATTTGGGAGCAAATTGCTGATTGTCATTTGCTTTCATACCTTACCCGATTTTCATTCCAACCAATCAGCTATTTGGTTTGACAGATAATCTTTACATGTGTATGCAGCTTTAGTGGCTGGCATTAATTTTATATGTAGGAGTGAATCTGATACATTGTCTTTAATTGGATAACAACCTACAGGCATTTCTGAAGCATTGGATACTAACAGAGCAAGTGTATCTTTTTTCCTCCTCACAGAGATTTACCTCATCAAAGGATTACAATTCTTGCTGATACTATTGCCACACAGTGTAATCTTTTTTTTCTTTTTTGTGTTTTTTGTGTTTGTATGAATAAGAGATTCGCTGAATTCTTAATTAATGTGTGTTTTTTAATATGTCTAACATGTTTTTATGATTAAAAATTGTCTAGATATTTAAACCAGATTTCTTGTATATATAAGGTTGATTACTTAATCTTGTCCAGTATAACACAATCAATTTAATGGTGGATTTATACTTTTAATATTCTATGGGGGTGAGTGAAATTTTACATTACATAAATGTATACTTTAAGTTTACAGGTTTGTTTTTTATTTTGTTCATTTCAGCAGTACATTCATAATGGCCAATTTGGACTACTGAAGATCAGTATAGTTATGAAAGCTCATTTCTCAACCACAGTACACAGCGTCAATAGTTTTTGTGCTCACCTTAATCACCAATGCTATATGGAATGAACCTTTGTGTTTTTTCTTTTTCTCTTACTAAGCATGGATCAAATCACTAAACTTTACACCAAAAAACAATAATTTCATGATTTATACAGCATTAGCATTGAGCACATATTCTACATGAGTACATTTTTGTGATATACCAGTCACTGTCTATAAATTTGAAAAATACATAAAATATTATGACTATTTTTTGGGGTCTGCTGGACAGAATTTCTTCTGAAACTTTGCATATCTGTTAAAGGGCAGAGCAATAAAGATTTATTTCCATTACATTATATTTTAATGATATAAAAACTATGTGCACAATACATAACCTTGAACCACTTTTTGATTTCCTTTTCCACCATTAACGTAAAAGATCCATATTTAATTATGAAAATTGTAACCAGTAAAAATTGCCTCTGAGCAGATTGACATTTTCTTTCTGATGTATAATTCTCAAGCTGTTTTAGAGCCACTAATGAGGATATAAATTCCTCTGTGTACATTCTAATTGGGACTTGAACTCTGTAAAATTTATAGAGGTGTGAAATGATCATATATTTCAACAAAGATACTTTGACTATTCATTAGAATGCATTTTGTTAAACAATGTAAACTCTTGACTGCTTAATTTATTGAGAGTAGTGGATGTTACATTTTATAACAGATTCTGCAGTTAATATTGTCATTTTAGATGTATCTTGCTGTAGTTTGAATATATTTTGTGTTTTCTTTAAACATTTCATTATTATGCTCTGAGTACAAAAAAATAATATTTACTGTGAATTCAGTGTTTTCCTCCTGGAACAGCATACTTACCAAATCCATTTTTTAAATTGTCATTAAGGTGAATCACCACTGTTTCACATAAAACATTATTTAACTCTTAAAAAACAATGGTTGAAAATAAACAATAATGCATTCCAACTCTTAATGCAATTAAGTCCTAATTACTAAGAAGTGGTGTACTGTACTTGGCTCCTGCAGCCGAAACTTGCATATATAATGTGTCAAATAAATATCTTCTAATGTAGCTGTAGCGTAAATATTGAGGGTGCAAGGGTTGTGCTTGCTATGGGGCCCAGTGGCTTAGGGGGGCCCTCCGGCCAAGCAAGCAACCCCCTGCACCCTGCCGAGTTTTGTTTTTTAACTTTTAAAACTCTCTGGCCATACCACCTTACTTACTGCCCACTCAAGTGCCTGCTGCCTGCTGGATGAGTGTCACTGGCTGTCAGTGAAAGTGAATACAGGCCACTTCTTATAGCTACTGGTCACGCTAGGCAGCAGCCCTTGAGACTGATCCCCTCCTCCTGCTACCATAGAGCCACATCAAATAGATCACCCAGGATCCTGATTCAGTCCCCACTCTGATCCCTCCTCTTTTGTCAAGGCTGGGCCCCCCAATGTCAGTCCAGGCAGAAATGTGGACATCAGATGATGACATCATGACACTGCCATCAATGCTGTCTGACAACTCTACAACCAGTGGCTGTACTATACCTGACCTGGAGGAGCGGCAGCGTAGAGGATCACAAGAAGGCCGGGAAAGACTGGTAACTTTCCCTGTGGACAGAACAATACAGATGCAGGGGACAATGCAGGACAGAGGGGAGAGGATAATGCAAAACAATGGGCAGGGGGAAGGGATAATGCAAGACAAATGGCAGAGGGGATAGGGCTTTGCAAGACAAAGGGCAGGGGGGAGGGGACAAGGCAAGAAAGAGGGGAGAGAACAATGCAAGACATAGGGAAGGGGGAGGAAGCAACAATGCATGACAGAGGGGAGAGGACTATGCAAGACATGGAGCAGGGGGAAGGAGACAATACAATATATAGAGGGCAAGAGTGTCAGAATTAGGGTTACTTCCCATCCTGCTTGCCAATATATCCCTTAAATCTGTGAAACCTATGATTTAAACAGGTTCTGTGGTTGATTCATTTCAGGTTAAATCAAAGCTTGAATTTAGCCAGCTACAGAACCTGTGTAATTAATATGTGTCCCAGATTAAAGGGATATTATGGCAGACCTATGCACATTGCTACATGCAGCTTCACCATCACTAAGATAATTATACTGCATGTCTGTGCAACAGCAGCATGCAGGCAAAGGTTGAGGATGGAGCAGCAGCACAGAATTTCCCTACCCCATGGGCTGGCTGGATTCCTGACTGCCATAAAGGTTAGATTTGGAGGCTATAGTGACAGGAGTCTGGAGTGGAAGAGGGCAGTGGAGAGACAGAGAGGTAAGGAGGCTAGAGAGCCAAAGGGGACAGGAGGCTGTAAGACAGGGAGTTGGAGGGACACAAAGGCAGGTGACTGAAGGGACATTGTGCAGGAAGATGGGTGGACACAGACATGGCAAGAGGCTTTAAAGACAGAGAGCTGGAGGCTGTAGTGACAGGCACAGAAGTCTGGATGAGACACAGGGGGCACAAGTTTGGTTAAACTCTGCCATATGATAATGACAATGGTTATATTTCTACACAAACAGGCATCTTCCAGACCATGGGTTCTCCTACATTAATAGTGAATACCAATTGAAGTCACTGTCTTGTCAGGGAGGAACAATTTCTAAAGAAGTTCCCTGTGGCAGAGAAACCACCATATAGATCAGGTATATTTTTATTTATTGCATACTAGTCCAGAGTTTCACAAACTCCTCCATCTTAGTGCAGTTTTTAAAGAAATCCATTCTTGAGCACAGGTGACTTAGTCAATTTGAATAAAACATCTGGAATCAAACATTGATATCCTTAAAACCTAGACTGTTATAGAGTTTGGGAAACTTTGGTATAGACTTCTGACTCACTCCTGGGCTTCTTGAAGGGTGCCTTGGTCAGTTGCTGAGGAGGACATTGTCTCCTTTGCAGCATGCAGTGTCCCTCAGCACAATGCAGGGCATACATATGGAAATACAGCACAGTGCAAGTCATAGATATGGGGAGACAGACAATACAATGCAGGCTTAAAGTATGGGGAGATGGACAGCACAATGCAGGACATACAGATGGGGAGATGGACAGCACAATGCAAGACATACATATGGTCGGACAGACAGCACAATGCAGCACATACAGATGGGGTAGAAGCATATAGCACAATTCAGGATATACAGATGGGGAGGGGGCAGACAGCACAATGTAGGAGTCCTAGGTCTTACAGAAGGGTAGGCACAATGCTAGACATACCAATGAAAGGAATGGAAGGCAAAGTACAGATTACACAGATGAGAGGTTCCACAATGTGAAACATATAGGGAGGGGGCTTAGTACAACAAAATCAAGATTTTTATACTAGGGTCATGTCAACAAGGGGTGCTTCCTTTGTTCCTTGATAGACTCTCACATTCAACTATTGATATTAGTGCTAGCTATGCTCTTCACAGTGCTAGCCACACCACAGACTCCCTGTACAGACCACATTCCCATATCACCAGTCATACACCCTGATATTGGTCACACCCTCTGCCACAACACACAATAGGCCTTTCATAAATTTCAGCTCCAGGCCCTTGTGAACCTTAATCTGGCACTGTCCATGGGTAAATGGCCAGGTGGCCGGGGCGAGCAGTCTGGGGGGAAGGGGGAATGGGTATCAGAGTGGACTGTAGAGTCACTGAAACTGTCCTTCCACCCACTTCACCCCTGCAATCTGCAGAGCAAGCTTTCTCATGAGATGATAATGTATTGCATCTTGCGAGTCTCTTGCCTATCCAGGAGGTGGGCAAGGAGGAGTGGGAGGGACTCACATGGTGCAAGAGCAGCATATATCAGGTAGCAAGGCAGTAGATGCTTCAGTGAGAAGAGTCTGAGACACAGGCAGTGACTGTCCATGATGTAAGTTTAAACCTGTGCTGCTGCCACCTCCATCAAGAAACTGATAACTTATAATTTGGAAATACAATATGCCCAATATATATATATATCTATATATATATATATGTATATATATATATATATATACACACACTGTACAGTATATATACAAATTATGGAATGCATTAAGTCAAGATCATCCTGTTCTTCCTGTTTTTTAAACGGTGCCAAAAATCAACAAAAGCCTGGAGGCTCCTTCAAGGTGACCAATTGTAATGGCCTGCAATTCTTTGCATCAGCCGGTATCCATGTATTTGGACTCAATATTGCAACCTTTGGTTATGAAGCAGTCCACATTCATCAAATACACTACTTTTTATTATAATTACAAGCTGTGACCAGGGTTCCTGAGGGGACACTCATATGTGTGATGGATGTCAGTAGTCTTTATACATCCATACCACATCGGGATGGACTAGAGGCAGTATGCACCTTCCTAGATGTAGAGCATGTAACCAACATTGACATTGACCTGTTCATGACATTGTTACAACTTATACTAACATGTAACTATGTTTTATCTAGCGTTTTTTCAACAACTTACAGGATGCACAATGGGCAGCAATGTCGCGCCATCTTATGCAAACATTTATATGTTCAGGGAGCAGCGCTGGATGTTTTTTGAAGATCCATCTATTTCCCAACACATTTTAGTATACAACAGGTACATAGATGATCTGTTCCTCCTACGAACAGGGGGTGAACAATCGTTTATAGATTTAATGATGAAAATTAGTGCATCTGATTCACCCATTAAATTGACATATCAGTACAGCTACAGTACACTTTAAATTACCTTGATGTACAAGTAACACTTGATGGTGGCGATATCTGCACTGGAGTCTATAACAAAACAACTGACAGAAATAAATTTTTTTGGCTAGCAGGCATCATCCGAAACCACTCAAAAAAGGTCTCCATAAATCACAGATGCTTAGGGTAGTGAGGATATCAAGTGATTTAACACAAACCATCAAAGAACTTAACAAGATTATTGATACATTTGTAACAAGGGGCTATGACTTATCTATGTTGAGATGGCAGAATATGGAAGTCAGGGAGGATCTTCTACATCCAGCCACTAGGAACAATAAGTATATAATTCCTTGGAAGATACAATTTCAAACATATAGCCCAGTGGTTCAAAGAGCAAGTAAAGCTTTGTAGCCCTTCATTACCACAGATAAAGGCCTACTATAAAACACAGATAGCTTGCTTCACAAGGGGATGCAATATTAGATACATGTTGGTCCAAACAGACATTTCAAATTTTGCAGAGAGTGGGCACACCAATCCTTCCTTTTAACAAAGACCCCCAGGATGCTATATATGCCTCCATTGCACAACGTGTCAATATATGATTATGGGAAAATCTTTTAAACATCCAAATAAAGAAAACATTTACAATATTCGGTTTCTCTTGAATTGTCTGTCCTCTCATGCCATTTATGTAATTATTTTTCCCTGTAGACAATATTATGTCGGAAAACAACATGCACCATAAGGGAAAGAATGGCATAACATCACTCAGCCTTTAAATTGGCTCTCAGTCGCTTGTCCTCAGATCAACCAGAGGCTCACCACTTTCTGGTACAAGGACATATGTTGGGGTCCCTTAAGCATATGGTTATTGACCATATACCACAATCCTTATGTGGTGGAGATAGAGATAACTCGTATTAAGACTGGAAACCAGATGGAGTTACCAGTTGAACACCCTCTTCCCATATGTACTGAATAAAATAATTAGTTGGAATACCTTCATAAATTGATAGAAATTGAACCTAGCATGTTGCATATGCATGCCTGCTTTTCTAATTCATAAGCCCTCCCCCTTTTCTGACTGATATACATAGAGTTTACTTGTCTGATACATTTATACAGAGTACTTAGTTGACCTATGTAGTTTGTCTTTTTGATGTATACATTCCTGGTTAATGCAAATTTCCTTCTTCGCATAGGGTTGTTTTCCTTATTGCTTCTTGAAAATATTGTGATACCTCTCATGTTGACCCAGTAGAATATACATATCTGGGTTAGTTCATGTGCTTATTCGGCTACATTTGTTTGTACAAACACGTAGATATAGGCGCACTCTCAGTGTATATGAAAAAATTACTAGAGGATTGCCAGCCTTTTGCTTGTTCAACAGTTCAATTTACTTCAAATTTTTGATCAGGAACACAGAAATAATGCAAACTTCTTACCTTAAATATCAGTGAAAGACTCCCTCCACCATAACTGATCATGACTCCCTCATGTCCGGACTGCACTAATGATGTCATACACAGCGCCGTATCTCTGTGTAACTGACAGCAGACACCAGACTCGAGGTTGCCAGGCAACACCAACTGACAACAAAAATACTTCATGTAATGAACACCAACATTAAAAGACATCCAAGTAGATAGAGACAAAACAGAAGGACATTACATATGCGTATAGAGAAACTATGATCTATACCGGGCCATACAATATCGCTAAAGGGCTAGCAGAAATTATCCTAAGAACATGCAAAGTTTACAAGTAAATGCTGTAAAGATCAAGTATATGGGAAAAAGAATTATATCAAATACAGGAAAGTAGAGTTACAGAAAACAAGTCAATGATAAATTTTCATTCAGACCAAAAGGTCTGACAGTGTTCAAATCATGTATCCAGCGAGCATCTCTTTGCAATAGGTTTCTGGTACGGTCTCCTCCTTTGATGTTAGGTGGAATGTAGTCAATCATCTCGTATTTAAGAGAGGATAAATTGTGGCCAAATTCCTTAAAGTGTCTGGCCACTGGTTGTTCCGTGGACCTTCCTTCTAGTGCCAGACGTATGGCGCTTCTGTGCAGAGCCATTTTCTCTTTAAATTGTCTTGTAGTTTTGCATATGTAATATAAACCACACAGGCATTTGTAATAAATTACAAACTGGCTACTACACGTGAGTTTATGCTTAATTAATATTTTGTTTCCGGTATGAGGATGATAAAAGCAATCTCCCGTCTCCAAATAGCCGCATGTGGTGCAACCAAGGCATTTAGAGTTTCCCATTTTCTTGTTCAAAAAATGTGAGGTTTTCATTTTACCCATATTTGTTATATCTGTCTTAATGACCATGTCTCTGATATTACATCCCCTTATATGACATGGTAATAGTTGTGCATGTTTCAACAATGGCAAAGAGTCGTCCATATTAATGATGGGCCAGAATCTTTTGGCTGTTCTTTTCAAACTATCACTAGCCACAGAGAATTCATTTAACCAGATAATCGTGTTATCAGTGACTCTCTTTACTGATGTTTTTTGCAGCATATCTTTTCTAGGTATAGCTGAAGCTTTTTCTCTTGCTTGTTTTAGCAATGATCTGGGATATCCCCTGCGGAGAAATTTATTATATACAATCTCCATATGTTTCTTTTCATCCTCAGGATCTGAACAAATCCGTCGAACTCTTAAGAATTGCGCATAGGGCAGTCCTTTTTTAAGTGATCCAGGATGGCAACTGGTAGCCAAGAGTTAATTATTGGCATCTGTGGGCTTTTGATATACCAAAGTTCTCAATTTCCCTTCATCACATGTGACCAGTACATCAAGGAAATGTATTTTTCTCTGGTCTATTTCAAAAGTAAATTTGATGTTATCATCCATGGAATTCACTGCTGTCATCATATCTAGGAATCCTTCCTTAGTACCACTCCACAGCATAAACACGTCATCTATATAGCATGTGTAGAAAAGGATATTAGAAGTATATTCCTGATTTTCCAGGAACATCCCCTTTTCCACTTTGAACATGAACGTGTTCGCATAAGCTGGGGCCACGCAAGAACCCCCTGCGCAGCCTGATGTTTGGATGTAGAATTCACCGTTGAAGAGGAAATAATTTCTAGTAAGTACTCTATCAAGGAGTTCCAAAAAAAATGACAGATTAGGGCCCTTGTAATGGATATTATCCAGCAGGAGTTCCTCCACAGCTTCTAATCCCCTTTGGTGGGGTATGTTAGTATATAAGCTGACAATATCAGCTGTGCAAAGCCAAATGTCTTTGGGAAGAGGATCAAATTGTCGCAATTTATTCAGAAACATGGTGGTACCTTTTAAATAAGTATCCTGAAGTTGTATCACAGGCTGTAAAAAATGATCAAAGTAACTTGAGATGTCATAAAATAAAGAATTTCTGGCCAATATAATAGGCCGTCCAGGTGGCTTTTCACAATTTTTATGGAGTTTCGGAATAAGGTAGAATACAGGTACCTTAGGACTTTCGATGATGAGCGAGGCTGCTATTTGTTTGGTAATAAACTTATGTTCCACAGCATCCTGTAGAATGTCCTCGATCTCCTTGACAAAAAACGGTGTGGGGTCCTCTTTTAGTTTGCGATATACTTCATCATCTGCAAGTTGAAGGTCTGCTTCCAAAATGTAATCCTTCAAGTCCAAAATCACAATTCCGCACCCCTTATCTGCAGGGCGTATTACCACATCATCATATGTAGAAAGCGCCTTTAAGGCCCTACGTTCATTGATAGTAAGATTTTCAGAGAAGTGTAGTTTAAAGTCATCACTTTCATCTACACTGTTATGTAGAATTTTAGTATATGTTTTAATGGCATGATTGGTAGAGGCTGGGTCAAATAAAGTTTTAGATTTTATGGGGCACTTTTCTGATGCTGTGATATTTATAGCTACGGCCTCCGGATCCCCAAAGAACTCTTAAATCATAATTGTCGATTAAATCGACATAAATCGATCTTACTTTGGAATTTATTGTGTCTATTAGTCGGAACAAAACTTAATCCTTTCATAAGGACCTGCTCCTCATCCTCCGTTAAAGTCCTTGAGGATAAATTGTAAATCAATTTTTCTTTCTTGCCCTCACTCCTCCTTTGCCTCTCACACTGTCCTTCTCTCCTGTTCCACGTTCTGGTATTCGATCTTTTTATGCCCGTGTAGTAACCCCAAAGGGGGACGCTGTGCAGTTGTTTTTAAACTTGTTCCAGCACATTCTAGCTCACTGTTTGAGGAATGCGCTCCCCTTGATGTCTCTGTTTCTAAGGGGAACTGTCTGCCCCTCTGTAAATGTGTAAATTGCCTGTTTTTGTTTGGAATGTTGTAATCCCAACTATACTCTCTTTTTTATTCGTAATCTCGATTTACAGTTATGACTTTTGACATTTTAAACTGTATTAAATCCTTTCTGTATTTATCAACTTGTTGCTGTAACTTTTCTACCCAATTAACAGTGATGTCTGATGTTAATTTCACCAGATGTACTTCTTCATATTTCTTGATCTTTTCCTTTACAGCATTTAATTCTTTTGTTGATTCTGACTAGAAGTATTAAGTCAAATGACGCTTTGTTTAGTATTGCGGCCCATTTACGACAAAATTCTGAACTGTGTTGACGTATAGTAGGGATATTGCGAATTCTGAACCCTCGGGGGATTTTTTTCCCCCTAAAATAGTCAGAGAGGGTCACTCCATGTAGAAAAAAATCCACCTCTCTCTTTTTTAATTTCAATAAATGGCTGTAATGCTGCTGGACAGATTCCTCTCCCGCAGTTGCCGTTAAGTTTTCTTTAAATAGGATTCTGGTGGCATCCTCATCTGAATAGAGATGTTGTTCCCCAAGGGGTAATATAGGGCCAGATTCAGACCCACTCGCGAGCGGCTGTCCGCTCGCAAGTGGGTCGATGTTATGGACTGAGCATGCGCACGATGGAGAGAGCTCCGTCGTGCGCATGCGCCAGACGCGACGAGCGAAGGAAAGTCCTTCGCTCATTGTGTCCGATCAAAGGGGTCAATGTTGATTGACAGCACGCCCCCTTTGGTGGGCGTGCCGGGGGCGTGTCTCCCTGACGGGGGCGTTCCCACGGGAACGCCTCCCGTCAGAAGCCGGCCCACTGACATCACTAGTGATGTCAGTGGGAGTGATTTTGGCTCTGATAGAGCCAAAATCACTCCGGAACCTGCGGTTGAAAACCTCAACTGCAGGCTCCAGCTCGCAAATTCGATGGTCGCGATGGTCTCGACCATCGCGACCATCACAATGCATGCTCGTATAGCCTGTGGTTGGTGACCCACAGCTATACGAGCGTCCAGGAGGACGCTCCATGAAAATGGAGGCAGGCCCTCATTCAGAGCGTGCGCTCTGCTCAGAGCGTATGGCTCTGAATGAGGGCCATAATGTCCTGATATCCCATTGTTTCCTCCAACACCTGGCTTTCTGACATCACCGTGCCAATAACACCCCGTGTAAATAATATATACAACAACACAGATCACGGAAAGGAATGTCACTGAAGAAAATATAAAAGCAGGTGCCCTAGCAAAGGAAATCCACATAGATCCTCAAGCATCAAGCCTCCAAAGCATGCTAGGCACTCCCGATGTATATAGTAGAAAAGTCCTGGGTGCCTTCCCCAGATGGATATCCAAAGTACAAACACGTAGATATAGGTGGCACTCTCAGTGTATATATAAAAAATACTAGATGATTCCCAGCCTCTTGCTCGTTCAACATTTCAAATTTACTTCATATTTTTCGTCAGAACACAGAAATAATGTAAACTTCTTACTTTAAATATCAGTGAAAGACTCCCTACACCGTGACTGATCATGACTCCCTCGTGTCCGGACAGCACTAATGATGTCATCCACAGTGCCGTATCTCCGTGGCACTGACGGCAGACACCAGACTCGAGGTTGCCAGGCAACACCAACTGACAACAAAAATACTTCATGTAATGAACACCAACATTAAAAGACATCCAAGTAGATAGAGACAAAACAGAAGGACATTACATATGCGTATAGAGAAACTATGACCTATACCGGGCCATACAATATCGCTAAAGGGCTAGCAGAAATTATCCAAAGAACAAGCAAAGTTTAAGAGTATATGCTGTAATGATCAAGTATATGGGAAAAAGAATTATATCAAATACAGGAAAGTAGAGTTACAGAAAACAAATCAATGATAATTTTTCATTAAACAGTGTTCAAATCATGTATCCAGTGAGCCTCTCTTTTCCAATAGGTTTCTGGCACAGTCTCCTCCTTTGATGTTAGGTGGAATGTAGTCAATCATCACTGCAACAAGTTGATAAATACAGAAAGGATTTAATACATTTTAAAAAGTCAAAAGTCGTAACTGTAATTTGAGATTACGAAGAAAAAAGAGTGTATAGTTGGGTTTACAACGTTCCAAACAAAAACAGGCAATTTACTCGTTTCCAGAAGGGCAGACAGTTCCCCTTAGAAACAGAGACATCGAGTGGAGCGCAGTCCTCAAACAGTGAGCCAGAATGTGCTTGAACAAGTTTCCATGATGTAAGTTTAAACCTGTGCTGCTGCCACCTCCATCAAGAAACTGATAACTTATAATTTGGAAATACAATATGCCCAATATATATATATATATATATATATATATGTATATGTATATATATATATATATATATATATATATACACACACTGTACAGTATATATACAAATTATGGAATGCATTAAGTCAAGATCATCCTGTTCTTCCTGTTTTTTAAACGGTGCCAAAAATCAACAAAAGCCTGGAGGCTCCTTCAAGGTGACCAATTGTAATGGCCTGCAATTCTTTGCATCAGCCGGTATCCATGTATTTGGACTCAATATTGCAACCTTTGGTTATGAAGCAGTCCACATTCATCAAATACACTACTTTTTATTATAATTACAAGCTGTGACCAGGGTTCCTGAGGGGACACTCATATGTGTGATGGATGTCAGTAGTCTTTATACATCCATACCACATCGGGATGGACTAGAGGCAGTATGCACCTTCCTAGATGTAGAGCATGTAACCAACATTGACATTGACCTGTTCATGACATTGTTACAACTTATACTAACATGTAACTATGTTTTATCTAGCGTTTTTTCAACAACTTACAGGATGCACAATGGGCAGCAATGTCGCGCCATCTTATGCAAACATTTATATGTTCAGGGAGCAGCGCTGGATGTTTTTTGAAGATCCATCTATTTCCCAACACATTTTAGTATACAACAGGTACATAGATGATCTGTTCCTCCTACGAACAGGGGGTGAACAATCGTTTATAGATTTAATGATGAAAATTAGTGCATCTGATTCACCCATTAAATTGACATATCAGTACAGCTACAGTACACTTTAAATTACCTTGATGTACAAGTAACACTTGATGGTGGCGATATCTGCACTGGAGTCTATAACAAAACAACTGACAGAAATAAATTTTTTTGGCTAGCAGGCATCATCCGAAACCACTCAAAAAAGGTCTCCATAAATCACAGATGCTTAGGGTAGTGAGGATATCAAGTGATTTAACACAAACCATCAAATAACTTAACAAGATTATTGATACATTTGTAACAAGGGGCTATGACTTATCTATGTTGAGATGGCAGAATATGGAAGTCCTCTGAATACCAAGGGAGGATCTTCTACATCCAGCCACTAGGAACAATAAGTATATAATTCCTTGGAAGATGCAATTTCAAACATATAGCCCAGTGGTTCAAAGAGCAAGTAAAGCTTTGTAGCCCTTCATTACCACAGATAAAGGCCTACTATAAAACACAGATAGCTTGCTTCACAAGGGGATGCAATATTAGATACATGTTGGTCCAAACAGACATTTCAAATTTTGCAGAGAGTGGGCACACCAATCCTTCCTTTTAACAAAGACCCCCAGGATGCTATATATGCCTCCATTGCACAACGTGTCAATATATGATTATGGGAAAATCTTTTAAACATCCAAATAAAGAAAATATTTACAATATTCGGTTTCTCTTGAATTGTCTGTCCTCTCATGCCATTTATGTAATTATTTTTCCCTGTAGACAATATTATGTCGGAAAACAACACGCACCATAAGGGAAAGAATGGCATAACATCACTCAGCCTTTAAATTGGCTCTCAGTCGCTTGTCCTCAGATCAACCAGAGGCTCACCACTTTCTGGTACAAGGACATATGTTGGGGTCCCTTAAGCATATGGTTATTGACCATATACCACAATCCTTATGTGGTGGAGATAGAGATAACTCGTATTAAGACTGGAAACCAGATGGAGTTACCAGTTGAACACCCTCTTCCCATATGTACTGAATAAAATAATTAGTTGGAATACCTTCATAAATTGATAGAAATTGAACCTAGCATGTTGCATATGCATGCCTGCTTTTCTAATTCATAAGCCCTCCCCCTTTTCTGACTGATATACATAGAGTTTACTTGTCTGATACATTTATACAGAGTACTTAGTTGACCTATGTAGTTTGTCTTTTTGATGTATACATTCCTGGTTAATGCAAATTTCCTTCTTCGCATAGGGTTGTTTTCCTTATTGCTTCTTGAAAATATTGTGATACCTCTCATGTTGACCCAGTAGAATATACATATCTGGGTTAGTTCATGTGCTTATTCGGCTACATTTGTTTGTACAAACACGTAGATATAGGCGCACTCTCAGTGTATATGAAAAAATTACTAGAGGATTGCCAGCCTTTTGCTTGTTCAACAGTTCAATTTACTTCAAATTTTTGATCAGGAACACAGAAATAATGCAAACTTCTTACCTTAAATATCAGTGAAAGACTCCCTCCACCATAACTGATCATGACTCCCTCATGTCCGGACTGCACTAATGATGTCATACACAGCGCCGTATCTCTGTGTAACTGACAGCAGACACCAGACTCGAGGTTGCCAGGCAACACCAACTGACAACAAAAATACTTCATGTAATGAACACCAACATTAAAAGACATCCAAGTAGATAGAGACAAAACAGAAGGACATTACATATGCGTATAGAGAAACTATGACCTATACCGGGCCATACAATATCGCTAAAGGGCTAGCAGAAATTATCCAAAGAACAAGCAAAGTTTAAGAGTATATGCTGTAATGATCAAGTATATGGGAAAAAGAATTATATCAAATACAGGAAAGTTGAGTTACAGAAAACAAATCAATGATAATTTTTCATTAAACAGTGTTCAAATCATGTATCCAGTGAGCCTCTCTTTGCAATAGGTTTCTGGCACGGTCTCCTCCTTTGATGTTAGGTGGAATGTAGTCAATCATCACTGCAACAAGTTGATAAATACAGAAAGGATTTAATACAGTTTAAAAAGTCAAAAGTCGTAACTGTAATTTGAGATTACGAAGAAAAAAAAGTGTATAGTTGGGTTTACAACGTTCCAAACAAAAACAGGCAATTTACTCGTTTCCAGAAGGGCAGACAGTTCCCCTTAGAAACAGAGACATTGAGTGGAGCGCAGTCCTCAAACAGTGAGCCAGAATGTGCTGGAACAAGTTTAAAAACAATGGCACAGCATCCCCCTTTGGGGGTTACTACACGGGCAAAAAAAGATCGAATACCAGAATGTGGAACAGGAGAGAAGGACAGTGTGAGAGGCAAAGGAGGAGTGAGGGCAAGAATGAAAAATTGATTTACAATTTATCCTCAAGGACTTTAAAGGAGGATGAGTTGCAGGTCCTTATGAAAGGATTAAGTTTTGTTCCAACTAATAGACACAATAAATTCCAAAGTAAGATCGATTTATGTCGATTTAATCGACAATTACGATTAAAAGAGTTCGTTGGGGATCAGGAGGCCATAGCTATAAATATCACAGCATCAGAAAAGTGCCCCATAAAATCTAAAACTTTATTTGACCCAGCCTCTACCAATCATGCCATTAAAACATATACTAAAATTCTACATAACAGTGTAGATGAAAGTGATGACTTTAAACTACACTTCTCTGAAAATCTTACTATCAATGAACGTAGGGCCTTAAAGGCGCTTTCTACATATGATGATGTGGTAATACGCAATGCCGATAAGGGGGGCGGAATTGTGATTTTGGACTTGAAGGATTACATTTTGGAAGCAGACCGTCAACTTGCAGATGATGAAGTATATCGCAAACTAAAAGAGGACCCCACACCGTTTTTTGTCAAGGAGATCGAGGACATTCTACAGGATGCTGTGGAACATAAGTTTATTACCAAACAAATAGCAGCCTCGCACATCATCGAAAGTCCTAAGGTACCTGTATTCTACCTTATTCCGAAACTCCATAATAATTGTGAAAAGCCACCTGGACGGCCTATTATATTTGCCAGAAACTCTTTATTTTAAAGACATCTCAAGGTACCTTGATCATTTTTTACAGCCTGTGATACAACTTCAGGATACTTATTTAAAAGATACCACCATGTTTCTGAATGAATTGTGACTGTTTGATCCTCTTCCCAAGGACATTTGGCTTTGCACAGCTGATATTGTCAGCATATATACTAACATACCCCACCAAAGGGCATTAGAAGTTGTGGAGGAACTCCTGCTGGATAATATCCATTACAAGGGCCCTAATCTGTCATTTTTTTTGGAACTCCTTGATAGAGTACTTACTAGAAATTATTTCCTCTTCAACTGTGAATTCTACATCCAAACATTGGGCTGTAAAATGGGTCCTTGCGTGGCCCAAGCTTATGCAAACACATTCATGTTCAAAGTGGAAAAGGGGATGTTCCTGGAAAATCGGGAATATACTTCTAATATCCTTTTCTACACATGCTATATAGATGATGTGTTTATGCTGTGGAGTGGTACTAAGGAAGGATTCCTAGATATGATGACAGCGGTGAATTCCATGGATAAAAACATCAAATTTACTTTTGAAATAGACCAGAGAGAAATACATTTCCTTGATGTACTGGTCACATGTGATGTAGGCAAATTGAGAACTTCGGTATATCAAAAGCCCACAGATGCCAATAATTTACTCTTGGCTACCAGTTGCCATCCTGGATCACTTAAAAAAGGACTGCCCTATTCGCAATTCTTAAGAGTTCGACGGATTTGTTCAGATCCTGAGGATGAAAAGAAACATATGGAGATTGTATATAATAAATTTCTCTGCAGGGGATATCCCAGATCATTGCTAAAACAAGCAAGAGAAAAATCTTCAGCTATACCTCGAAAAGATATGCTGCAAAAAACATCAGTAAAGAGAGTCACTGATAACACGATTATCTGGTTAAATGAATTCTCTGTGGCTAGTGATAGTTTGAAAAGAACAGCCAAAAGATTCTGGTCCATCATTAATATGGATGACTCTTTGCCATGGTTGAAACACGCACAACTATTACAATGTCATAAAAGGGGACGTAATATCAGAGACATGGTCGTTAACACAGACATAACAAATATGGGTAAAATGAAACCCTCACATTTTTTGAACAATAAAATGGGAAACTTTAAATGCCTTGGTTGCACCACTTGCGGCTATTTGGAGACGGGAGATTGCTTTTATCATCCTAATACCGGAAACAAAATATTAATTAAGCATAGACTCACGTGTAGTAGCCAGTTTGTAATTTATTACATCAAATGCCTGTGTGGTTTATATTACATAGGCAAAACTACAAGACAATTTAAAGAGAGAATGGCTCTGCACAGAAACGCCATACGTCTGGCACTAGAAGGAAGGTCCACGGAATAACCAGTGGCCATACACTTTAAGGAATTTGGCCACAATTTATCCTTTCTTTAATACAAGATGATTGACTACATTCCACCTAACATCAAAGGAGGAGACCGTGCCAGAAACCTATTGCAGAGAGAGGCTCGCTGGATACATGATTTGAACACTGTCAGACCTTTTGGTCTGAATGAAAATTTATCATTGACTTGTTTTCTGTAACTCTACTTTCCTGTATTTGATATAATTCTTTTTCCCATATACTTGATCTTTACAGCATATACTCTTAAACTTTGCTTGTTCTTAGGATAATTTCTGCTAGCCCTTTAGCGATATTGTATGGCCCGGTATTGGTCATAGTTTCTCTATAGGCATATGTAACGTCCTTCTGTTTTGTCTCTATCTGCTTGGATGTCTTTTAATGTTGGTGTTCATTACATGAAGTATTTTTGTTGTCAGTTGGTGTTGCCTGGCAACCTCGAGTCTGGTGTCTGCCATCAGTTCCACGGAGATACGGTGCTGTGGATCACCTCTTTAGTGCAGTCAGGACACGAGGGAGTCATGATCAGTCATGGTGGAGGGAGTCTTTCACAGATATTTAAGGTAAGATGTTTGCATTATTTCTGTGTTCCTGATGAAAAATTTGAAGTAAATTTGAAATGTTGAACGAGCAAGAGGCTGGGAATCCTCTAGTATTTTTTTCATATACACTGAGAGTGCCGCCTATATCTACGTGTTTGTACTTTGGATATCCATCTGGGGAAGGCACCCAGGACTTTTCTACTATATACAGCGGGAGAGCCAAGCGTGCTTTGGAGGCTATATATAAATATTTATATTTATATATATATATATATTTATATATATATATATGTTATATAACACAGATGTTATGGGATGAAATAAAGTAGTTGTATTAATAATTGGTATAATTTGATGGGGTATGCTGGTTTATATGTCGGTGTATTACCTGCACCTCTGTTTTACTTTAATCTGAAATGCGGACCAGAGAGATATTTCTGGCATCAGGCTGGTTGCCTTGACAACCTGTTCTCATAGTGTTGACATCATTGCGGTGAGACTCCGGTTGTTGTGCCATTGCAGTCCCTCGCCCACCCAGTCTGGATGTAGTTTAGTGACCCAGATGGTCTACTTAAGGTAAGACATGTATGATGTATTTGTTCATGTTTATATATTTGGCTGCCTTGAAAAAAGAGCGTATTTTGCTCTGAAATGTTGGCAGTACTAGCCAATACAAATTGATCAATATACGAATCTTGAAGTCCATTATATTTTTAATAGACAGTTTTAAAAATACATAAAATTATGCATACCAACGGTGGCGGACACAACCATCACAAGTTAGCAAAGCAGGATCATATCAATTTTCCATAGTTGTTTGGACTCAAAAGCAGTCAGTCAATTACTCTGCAGGTCATGGCCCTACGTGCTTCATCATGTGGACTTCCTCAAAGGGCTCGCCTGACAACCTCTAGATAACACTTAAATAGCATGTGCACTTCAATCATTTATAAACCAGCAATCTAAAACACGTTTCAGTCTCCGTTTTTGCCACACAGTAACTAATTTTTTTACATTAAATGAATATGAATCCTGACAGAAAACCTGAGATAAAGTAGCATATATGCTTCAATCACTTATATTCAATCTTATACAAATATGTCAGTCTCCATTTTTGTTACTTAGTGGTTCACTTTAAACACTGCAACATGCAAACAATCACACTATTTAAAACATTGTATAATATAAACAATTGCATTATCCCATAACATGCACAGGATTACTATCCTTATTGATCCCATATATTTCTAAATGCATCAATATAAACATCAAAAAATACTTGAAGTGATCAAAATATTCAAAGAATCACAAATATATATTACATATAAAAACATGGATTTCCCGGCTATCATTATAAAGGACATCAAGAGAGTGATAATTAAACAGAGTGAATAAACAGCCATAAAAATATAGATCGTAATTCAATGATAGTTAAGCAGCCATATAATGTAAACTCTAAAAGATAGCGTATACATATATGCATACAACTATTAAAAATATAAATAATTTTTCTGTATATAAAAACATATTATTGTGAATAAATATTTACTATAAAAATGGGGTAATCTCAAATCCCTATTTAACCCCTTTGGCTGTAATGTATCCAGTGTAATTATCCAGAAGGTCTCAATTTTTAATAGAAGATTCTATCTGTCACCTCTATTTTGTCCTAGGACAACATGTTCTAACCCCATAAATTTTAAAGTATACGGTTTGCTAGATTGACAGTATTTAAAATGTCTTGGAACACTATGGTTGTCAACCATATTTTTAATGTTTTGGATGTGTTCAAAGATCCAGATTTTCAGGGCTCGTTTGGTTTGGCCTATATACTGTATCTTTTCCAACAGCCGCAGACTAACATATATAATGTTATGGAGGTGGACTGGCACTCGCAATTTATAGTCAAGTGTAGGGTGCCTTCAGTGAGACAGTATGAACACTGGAAGAAATAACTGCATCACTCCAAATTCAGAATATTGCAAAGTGTATTGACTTATACTGCCGACATTTCAGAGTTCTCCAAGCCCTGTTCTCAAGGCAGCCAAATACAACATGAATAAGGATACAGAAATAAACAAGCAAATAGTAACAAATCTTACCTTATAGAGGCAGTCTGGATCACTGAACTGTGGCAGACCGGAGCAGCGTGGAAGATCGCTGAGGTGGGACCCATCATGATGACGTCAGCATCCGGTGCCCAGGTTGCCAAGTATATATTTATATATATTAACATATAGCAAACACTTGGCTGCACTCAAGATGGGTTGAAAGAAGTACAGTAGACTCATATTGTAAATCAACGTTTCTGAACCTTTAGTTGTTTCAGGCGCAGTAACAGCATAATGTATGAGGGAGTGCTGGCTAAGTGTTCCGCATATATATATATATATATATATATATATACAGTCAGGTGCATAAATATTGAGACATTGACAGAATTTTCATATTTTGGCCTCTATTCACCACCACAATGGCTTTGAAATGAAACAAACAAGATGTGCTTTAACTGCAGACTTTCAGATTTAATTTGAGGGTAACTACATCCTAAATCTAACTTTCACTTTTTAATACTTTGTTGCAAATCCTTTGCAGGCAATTACAGCCTGAAGTCTGGAACACATAGACATCACCAGAAGCTGGGTTTCATCCCTGGTGATGCTCTGCCAGGCATCTACCTCAAATGTCTTCAGTTCCTGCTTGTTCTTGGGGCATTTTCCCTTCAGTTTTGTCTTCATCAAGTGAAATGCATGCTCAATCGGATTCAGGTCAGGGGATTGACTTGGCCATTGCATAACATTCCACTTTTTAGCCTTAAAAAACTCTTTGGTTGCTTTTGCAGTATGCTTCGGGTCATTGTCCATCTGCACTGTGAAGCACTGTCCAATGAGTTCTGAAGCATTTGACTGAATATGAGCATATAATATTGCCCGAAACACTTCAGAATTCATTCTGCTGCTTTTGTCAGCAGTCACATCATCAATAACTACAAGGGAACCAGTTCCATTGGCAGCCATACATGCCCATGCCATGACACTACCATCACCATGCTTCACTGATGGAGGTGGTATGTTTTGGATCATGAGCAGTTCCTTTCCTTCTCCAAACTCTTCTCTTCCCATCACTCTGGTACAAGTTGATCTTTGTCTCATCTGTCCATAGGATGTTGTTCCAGAACTGTAATGGCTTTTTTAGATGTTGTTTGGCAAACTCTAATCTGGTCTTCCTGTTTTTGAGGCTCGCCAATGGTTTACATCTTGTGGTGAACCATCTATATTCACTCTTGTGAAGTCTTCTCTTGATTGTTGACTTTGACACATATACATCTACCTCCCGGAGAGTGTTCTTGATTTGGCCAACTGTTGTGAAGGGGGTTTTCTTTACCAGGGAAATAATTCTTTTGTCATCCACCACAGTTGTTTTCCGTGGTCTTCCGGGTCTTTTGGTGTTACTGAGCTATCCGGTGCGTTCTTTCTTTTTAAGAATGTTCCAAACAGTTGATTTGGCCACACCTAATGTTTTTGCTATCTCTCTGATGGGTTTGTTTTGATTTTTCAGCCTAAAGATGGCTTGCTTCACTGATAGTGACAGCTCTTTGGATCTCATATTGAGAGTTGACAGCAACTGATTCCAAATGCAAATGTCACACCTAGAATCAACTCCAGACCTTTTACCTGCTTAACTGATAATGAAATAATGAGGGAATAGCCCACACCTGTCCATGAAATAGCTTTTGAGTTGATAGTCCCATTACTTTTGGCCCCTTATAAAGAGGGAGGCACATATTGAAACGGTTATAATTCCTACACTGTTCATCCGATTTGGATGTAATTACCCTCAAATTAAATCTGAAAGTTTGCAGTTAAAGCACATCTTGTTTGTTTCATTTCAAAGCCATTGTGTTGGTGAATAGAGGCCAAAATATGAAAATTCTGTCAATGTCCCAATATTTATGCACCTGACTGTATATATATATATATATATATATATATATATATATATACACTCTGGTTGAGACCTGAGATAGGAGGACCCTTAAAAATTTTGCTATGGGGCCCACAAAGTTCTAGTCCCTGTACTTCAGCCTAGTCTGTTGCAGCAGCTGTTATTTACCTGCCTGTAATAACACTTTCTAGTCCTTATAGATGTAATTACTAAGATGTAGTGTACTGTACACTGGAGCCCAAACTTGCAATTATAACATTACTAAAAATTATCTTCTATTACAGCCTAGTCCTATAACAGAAGCAGTTATTTGACTGCCGCTAGTAACACAGAAAAGTTTTCTTATTGCTCCCTAGTCCTAATAGTTTAAATTACTAATCCCCTTTGCAATAAGATTGACAGCTACTGTATGAACAAACTGCTGGTTCTTATCAAAGTAATATGGCATAAAATTATAACAAAACATGGCTGGTTAACATTATAATTTATCTCTACAACTGCATCAGACTTTACACAGAATCAGGTGGAGAGATGTGAGGGCAGAGTGAGATTTTATTGGTGCTATTACTTATTTTACTGGTGTTTTGCTGCATAATATGAAGATGTGAAGCAAGTGTAAAGATTTGCTCTTTGCAAATTATTGCAGTTCACCACTGGGATTAAACTCTCTTCAATGTATTATTTGACTCTTACCTTTTACATCTGAAGGCTGGGTCGCACCTGTGATTATGTTGAGTATTTACAAACAAGGTCACCACGCTCTTCTGGGTTAACCCTTGCTATTTATCAGCCTATTTTTGACATATTCATAACACCACAAGTACAGGGATATCTTTAAGGGAAGCACTTGTTTATGGACTGAACTTTCTGATTCTGGCTGATTAATTCATATGGAAACTGAATTATTTTCTTTCCCACGTGATTGATCACAATATGTTCTGTTCAGGACATTGGTTACAATGTACACCACTCCTGAATCACTCCTGAATCACTGTTACATATTTTCCAACACTCAGTATCAACATATTGCTGTATTCATTCACCCTAATCATTTGAGATTAAGGTGATCCATTTAATCATTACTGTGCAATTTATGTTTATTTTATGTGTAATATATGTGTATTTATCTACTTTAATTTTACATTTTAATTTTTATTAAATGTATATGAATTCTATTTGCACTCCCTCTCTTTGTATCTTTCCTTTTCTTATTAGGGGCTAGCCATCCCTTTAGGTGAGCTGTATTTAGATTTCATTATTCATACCACAGCGTCCGGCAAAATTCCTATCTTTCAACAGTTCTGAATGCATATTAGCCATATTGGAAGCATGGAACTTTATGCATAAATTAACTTTTATGCAGAAATACACATATCTTTGTGAGTGATCCAGCCCATACTATACTTATACTTTATTGGTGCCACAGACTACACAGTTGATGTTGAGTGAAACAGATTGCAGAGCTTATGGAGGGTATCACAGAATTAGAGATGTGCACTGACCCCTGTGTTTTAGTTTTGATTTAATTTGTTATTGGGTTTTGGTTTTGCCAACACCACCCTCACATGTTTTGGTTTTGGATCTGTATTTTTTTTTAAATTGATAAAAACATCTATAAACATAATGTGGGCTTGTTTTCATTCCCACAGTGTTTTTAACCTCAATAACATTAATTTCCAGTCAATTCTGACCAATTTACATAATATTGTTTTCATCCAGTTTAGTTCAAAAGGTTGCACTAAGCTAGCTGGCAGACTAAGCTAAGTTACAGCAGTGGGTGGCACAAACATGTGGCAGTTACACTTCCAAAATGGCACATCTAGGAAACAGAGTGGTAGACCAAATGGCATTTTAATAAACTATACAACCCCATTTTTGAATACAAACCATTATTTTTTTTATTAATCAAGTACCAGATCAGAGACCAGAGACAGATGGAGAATATATGTAGTTGAAGGGAGGGAAAATAAAAAGGATTGATTTGTTTGTAAGTTAAATTTTTTTATTCTCAAGCAAATTTTTGAGGGAGGCGGGGAGAGGTTTACAGAAAAAATGTTCCCATTCACACCAGTACCTGCCCCAGTTGAGCTTACAACAATATATGTTCCCTAACTATAACATGCACACACATGTATATACATTAGGGTTAATTTATTTTCGGAGCCAATTACTAACCTACCAGTATATTTTTGAGTGTGGGAGGAAAACAAAGTACCCATAGGAAACCCACACAAGCACACAAGCACAGGTAGAATATACAAACTCCACATGTGATTTGTGTTGATAACTTAACTAAACTGTAAAAAAGCAAATCAGAGAAGTGGAAAGCATTGTTAAAAAGACAAGCATCCAAAATCCCAATTGCGTTGATTCCAGAGGATTTAAGGTCTAGTCAAATTAAATAATTATTTATATGTGTTGAAGTTACTAGTCTGCATCTGCTGAGTAGCCACAGGAAATGGGGCCTATACACCTGGATGAGAAGCTAATGAAGGTCGGCATTGCAAGATGAAAATGAACATGAATGCCATTGTAAAGTACAGTGATATATAGTACACTGCTTATTATACACACACAATATTGGCAAAGGCCATAATAAAAAGTGGTGCAATATGGAATTGTCCTTTTGGGCCTCCCACCCACACTTTTGTTGTTAATTAAAAATGACATGTACAGTTTAATAAACCAATCACTTCAGCAACAGGGACTAACACTTTTGTGGCTAAAGTGATTGGTTTATTTGGGCCCCAACAAAATATGCTACCAATGGGCAGCTAAGAGTGTTGCTAAACTTGTTCATGAATGATGGGATTAAGGGAGCTAACATTGTTGTTGTTAATGATGGGTTTAAGGCAGCTAAGCTGACATTGCTGACTATGGTGTCTTCAGTGCCAAGATGTTATCCCAATTAATATACTCATCCTCCTTCACATCAGTGTTTAAATCATCTTCACAAAATATTAATTCATCTGCTCTGGAATCCAGCATTACAGAAGTCTCTTTACTTTGACAAAATTGACCATAAAGGAATTCCTTGTGGAATTCATCTTTTCCACATTTTGAGGAAGCAGCCGCCAATGCCAATTGCTGACAAGGTTCCCAGCTGTGCTGACAACTCTTTCCAAATACACACTGTAGGTCTTACTAAAAGCAAAGTCTGTTTAAAGGTTCTCCAAATTGCCTTTTAGAAGTCAAAGGGACTTTCTAACATGTCTATTTGTACACAGTCATTAAAGTAATCCTCCACCATTCTATGGATGGTGACTGTATCAGATTGCATTACTGTAGACATGTCACTAATTTTGGGCAAGTCCTAAGCAGATGTCAAAATGTTGTGTTGACTCATTTCCTTCACCAGTGGGTCTCTTGGGAAATCTCAATTTTCTTCCAGGCAGACAATTTTTTTGGAAAGAAAGGCATGACATATGACTTTAGTCTAGAATCAAAGTAAGACATGAACAGCGCTAAAAACATAACAATTAAATGCATATGCGATGGAATGGATTAAGCAATAAATGGTTTAATAAATAAATTGATATTAATGATATTAATCATATTTTGAAAAAAATGGTATATATACAAGAATGTTAAAACAATATCTGTGGATATGCATACGGGAAAACTGACAAATGGTACATGGAAAAAACACCTATTCCTATTGTAGCCTTTTGAAATGCTGGAATTGGTTGGTTGATGTAATAGAAATGAGCAAGCAGTCTTGCATAATTATCACTATGCTCCAAGTTGGGAATTAATCTAGAATCAAGCATGATTTACAAAATGTAGTGATCCAGTTTCAAGATGTTTACAACCCTTGGATTCTAGTGAAGTGAATAAAGGATTAGGGGCCTTTAAGCAAGGAACACAGGCCCTGATTCAGACCCAGACACTCTGACAGAGTGCTCGCTCTGAATCAGGGCTGTAGTTCTCTTTTTTAGAGTGGCCTCCTGGCCACTCGCATAGCTGTGGCTGACCACAGCTTTAACATATTTAACTCTTTTGTTCTCTTTTAATTTTATATCAGTTTGAATATTTTAGATCTATTATTAAAAATGAAGTATTAATATAATACATAATGAGTGCCCCCCCCAAAAAAGAGAGTTCCATTTCTCCATTTCTGCTTTGACTAACATAGACATCACAGCATCAGTAATGGTGACAGCTGTCATACTTGCTTCCACTTGCAAAGGATTGTTTAACAGTCAATTGTTTTTTGAAACTAATACTAGCAGTCTTCTTGGTCTCATTCTGGGAAGAAGATCCTTCCCTAGCAGCAGTAGCAGGCTTAGCACTTAAGGATTCTTCTAAGGAATCCTGGACTCAGTTATCTTTAGCAAATTTGATGCAGGACTAGCTACAACTATTAGTGAGGATATTGATGATGAAGGTGTTGGTGGTAGAGATTGCAGGTACAGGGATCTAGCTGATAGAAGGGAGCTAGCTGATGCTGGACTGCTTGTTGTTACTTTTCTGATTTTAACTTTCCAAATGACATAACAGGTTGGAGGTTCCTATATAGTTTAGGTGCTATAGATGGCAAGTCAATTGCTGTCTGGATTTGGGTAAAAAAAATCCACATATTAGATGTGGATTTTTTTTTTTATGCCCAGGCATGAAAATGGCCTTCTTATCATGGGCAAGAGCTGCTTCCACTGGTGCCTTATTTATACAAACAACATCCTCATCCACAACATCCTTATCATCAACAGCCTCATTAATGCCAGCATCAGATTTACAAATTCCCCCCTCATCATGTTGCACTTCCAATGTCGCATTGTCAATTTCTAGATCAGTATCTTTACTTGTGCTACTCATCTCCACATTGGCAGAGATTGCAAAAAATGGTGAAAGGTGGCATATCCTCGAATACAGTAACAGAAAACTCAGGCTGACATAGCACTTGCAGACACACTTATACTTTCCTTAAGGATTTGTGAAGTTTCTAAAAATAGAGGGCCTGATTCAGAGCCAGACGCTCTGTAAGAGCGCCCGCTCTGATTCAGGGCATTTTGTTTTTTTTGGTGCCTCCTCCTGGACCCACAGCTTATGCGAGCGTGCATGGACCATCGCGACCATCAGGCTTGCAATGAGACCCTGTGGTAGAGTCTCGCTGCCGCAAGCCCTGGAGTGATTTTGGCTCTATCAGAGAAAAAATCACTCCCACTGACATCACTGGTGATGTCAGTGGGGCCGGACCCAGATGGTAGGTGTTTCCATGGGAAAGCCTCCATATGGGCAGGCACGCCCACCACAGGGGGCATGCTGTCACTCACCATCGACAGCACGCCCCCTTTGGTGCGAGACCCCGAGCAACAGCTTCCCCGTCGCTCACCGGGTCACGCGCATGCACACGACGGAGCAGCCTCCATCATGCGCATGCGCATTTGGGTACCATTGACCCGCTTGCGAGCATCCTGCGCTCACGAGCTGGTCTGAATGAGACCCACAGTTTGCTCTACTGACTTAGTGGTTTTTCTTAGCACTGATATTCCATTTTTATTTTTTTACACCTCTTCTAGACTCAGGGGTAATTTTACTAAGGGTCGAGTTTGTGAGTTTGTGTGAGTTTGAGTGAGTTTGCAAACTCATGTGAATTTTTCATCTCGCATGTTCACATCTCAACGTAAAGTATCCAGCCTTGAGTTATCCTTAGTGCTGTGGTGCCAGCCAATCAGCGGCGGCTTCCATTAGCGGCCGCTCATTTGCTGGAACCGACGTGGGCTTAGCCAATGAGTGGCTCCTCCACGTGGGTCCCAGCCAATGAGCGACAACTAATGGAAGCCACTGCTGATTGGCTGGTGCCACAGCACTAAGGATAGCTCAAGGCCATAGCTGTTATTAGCAATACTGTAACAATATGCTGTAGTGTCTTGTTACAGTGTCTCCGGTGCCCTATTTGGAATACTGCGGAGAACATCGTGGGACAAAAGGTGATTATTGGTTCTTTATTTACAGGTACAACCATTGGATACTTTATGTTGAGAAGGGGATGTGAACATCTGGGATCAGGCAAGTATGTGTGTGTATGTATGTAAATAATAAATCTTTATTTTCATGGTGTGTGTTGTGTTTTTTTACACAATTCTTTACAGGTGAACTACAGGTACCAGTGGCCCCTTAATGTCCCGCATGCTGGTACTTGTGGTTCTCCAAGTACCAGCATGCGGGGGAGGCTTGCTGGGACCTGCAGTTCTACTGTAAAGACAATGTTGTTATTTCAATTTTTAACACTACACCTTCACTATCAACCCGCCACCCACTGCCCAGGGGTGGCGGGGATAGACCTGGGCTATCAGCCTAGGGCAGGGGTGCCCTGGAGAGGAGTCCCCTTCTTTGGAGGGGTCCTCAACTCCCCATGGATCCCTGGCCTGGGCTGTCTAGTGGTCATGGGCTGATGCTGCGGCTGAGGGGCCTGGTGAAAGGGCACCCCTAGCTGTAGCATCAGCCCCCAGGTAGAAAGGGTCCAGTGCTGGTTTTAATATTAGGGGTACCCCTATGCCAATTTTTTTACCCCTAAAATTAAATCCAGGACTGGCCCTGCAGCCTGGTGCTGGTACCTAGTTTACGGGGGAATCCTAATTATTTGTTCCCCAAAATTTTAGGTACCAGGATAGGCTGGCAAGTCCAGGGCTGGTTAAGCTTTAGGGGGGGACCTCATGTCATTTTATTTTTAAACATACTGTATTGAACTTGTTTTTTACAGGTATTAAAACACACAAGCAGCTTACACATATTTCACTGATATGTGCAGGCTGCTTGCTCATGTGAGTTGTGCAGAGAGATAACACTGCAATCTCCAGTAAGTAATCTCATCTAAACTCTCATCTAAACTCTTCTTAAACTATCCTTAAACTCTTATCTAAACTCACATTAAAATCACCTCTAAACTCGCAATTTGGAAGTTAAAACTCACTTTGCTTCACCATCGAAAAACACACTTTCAGCTAAACTTACTTCTTAGTAAATTTGTGAGTTTGATAAGGCAAAAATTACCCAAGTTTTGGTGAAACAAATTGAGTTTAAAAGCTAAAAAACTTGACCAAACCCACTTCTTAGTAAATTTACACCTTAGAGTGAGATTGTCTTGCATCATCATGTGAGGCAGAAGCAGAAGTCTGACTGGCAGTAGTTGCATAACCACCATTTAGAAATAAATAACAAGGTCCAAGCCTTTCCTTGCCACAATGTGTGGTATATGTCATGTTGGCAATTTTGTTTATTTTTAGGAAACTTACTTTATTAGATGTGTTTTTTTCTTTAGCAATGCAAAACATGGTTTTGATTTTAGATTCCCTGTCTTTTAGCATCTGTTTTAGTAGATGACATTGAAGTGGTATCATCATGACTGGTGGTGGCAGCTGCAGCACTAGTGCTTGGTTGCTGCTCTTGCTGTTGTTTTGATTGACCTTTGTGAATCATATATATGTCTGAAGGTTTTTGAACAAAAACTATTTTTTTTAAAAAATAACAAACTTCCCACCATTTGCAATGCACTGCGCAGATACTACTCATATTAAGGTGGTGGCCCTTGACCTACTGGCTGTTAGCGTTAGACTTAAAAAACAGTATCATGGCCAGAAGTTTTTTGAACAAACACTGTATTTTAAAGTAACAAACTAACCACTAAATGTGACTCACTGCACAGATAATATTAAAGGAGTTGCCCATCAGATAATATTAAAGGAGTTGCCCTTGACCTACTGGCTGTTAGCGTTAGACTTAAAAAACAGTATCATGGCCAGAAGTTTTTTGAACAAACACTATATTTTAAAGTAACAATCTAACCACTAAATGTGACTCACTGCACAGATAATATTAAAGGAGTTGTCCGTCAGATAATATTAAAGGAGTTGCCCATGACCTACTAACCATTAGTGTTAGACTAAATAAAAACTACAGTATCATGGCCTGAAGTTTTTTGAACAAACACTATTTTTTTAAAGAAAATAACAAACAAACTGCCCACTGACTGTGCTACACTGCAAAGATAATACTAAGGTTGGGGCCTTTGACCTACTGACCGTTAGTGTTAGACTTAAAAGAACAGTATCATGGCATCAACAAGTTTTTTGAGCAAACACACTTTTTTAAAAAATAACAGTCTGCACTCCAAATGGAATGCACTGTGCAGATAATATTAAGGTGGTGCCACATGATCTACTGGCTGTTATTGTTAGACTTAAAAACACAGTATCATGGCCTGAAGTTTTTGAACAAACTCTCTTTTTTTAAATAACAGACTAACCACTAACTGTGACTCACTGCACAGATAATACTAAAGTGATTGCCCATGACCTACTAATCATTAGTGTTAGACTAAAAAAACACAGTATCACAGTCTCAAGTTTTTTTAACAAAAACTATTTAAAAACTAACTAAATAACAAACTTCCCACTGATTGCAAAACACTGTACAGATAATATTAAGGAGGCAGCCTTTGACCTACTGTCCATTAGTATTAGACTTAAAAGAACAGTATCACACTGAAGTTTTTTTAACAAACACTATCTTTTTAAACTACATAGTGTACAACAAGTAATATAATAGAATGAATTTCCTGCACTATAAAAAACAACAAATAATGATTTTTATCAAAAGAAAAGTAGCTCGGCTAGTATTTACTCTAAGGAAACTATGGGTGCCACTGCCCATCAAAGGCAAAGTGTCGTTTTGAAGTTCTCCAAGTTAAACTAAAAGTTGAACTTGAACTCTGCAGCTCAGCTGTATCTCTTTCCCCTCCAGTGGTCCTATGACAAATGATGCCTGAATCACTGTGGGAGGGATTTATTTCAAATCCAAAACACACGAGATCTGATGCCAGGAAGATGACGTTTTGCCTTGTTTTGGAATTTTAAAATAGTGGGGAGATATGAGCCGGGGTTTGGAACAGATAAGTTTGGATGGGTCCAGTTTCCTGGAAACCAAACCCGCTCATCTCTACACAGAATACAAGTTAATTGTTACTGTATGCCACAGACTGCAGATCTGATTGTTGCTGTGTGCCACAGTATTTATTTTTGTTCATCACAGACTGGTTTGGATAACTGCAATATAAATTGGTTTGGTTATATTGTTGTGTCTGTGTTATTGGATGGATGTAATTACCATTGTGAAATCTGTAAAAGGGAGAGGGTGTTATTTCGGGGTGAATCAGGATCTTATGAGGTGGTGGTAAGATTGGTCTCTCTTTGGTATGCAGTTGTGTGCCTATATGCTGGAGGTTTTAGGGTCTGAGTTCAGTCTTGGTGGTGAGGGAGAATGGTGACATTTGGCATTTGTCACAGCAGCTTAAAGGTCTGTGAGTGTTGGGTCCACTAGACTAACAGGCAAATTCATACCAATAGTTTCACACAGGTGTATTGATGAGCTAATCCAACCTACTATGCTATTGGTTCCACCTAGAATTGATTTGGTACTGCTCATGTGAAGACGCCTCTAAAAAGAAAATCCTGTGCCACTTTTAGCTCTCAATCCACCCCTGTGTTTACATCACAAGTTTAAGTGCAACTGAAATGTGTATAACTCTGCATTGCCTGTGATTCTGTATGTTCAGTGTAATAACACACAAGGTATAGTATGCTCCAGAACAGGAGTTTTAGATATCTATCTTTCCAATGATAAAAGACCAGTGGTAATCTGTGAACATGCTTCTTATCAAAATAATGAGAGGATACTCGTACATTAATGATATTACAAATGGAACACAGAATATGTGATGTCAGATATATTTTATGATACACATTTCTCTGCTATACTGTACATTTATCTCAATACACACTGCCAATTCTATATATATATTAAACTTTTGCAATAAAATAAAAAAGCATTAGAATATTTTGTGTTGCTCAGAATGTTCTGCTAGTGACACAATGCAAAGTACTTTGGATTACAGCCATGATATTTAGTAGTTCAAAAAAAGAAAACTATGTGTCTACCATCCAGAGGCTGCCAGTCTCCCATTGTTGAATGTTGGGCACTTTCTGACCACCCCTGCTGGTCATTGTGACTTGATATTCTTAAAGTGGATGCTTTTGGTATCCCAGCGGTTGGAATGCCGATGCTTACATTACCCGTGCATTGTTTTGTATTATATAAATTATTGTGTAAGAAATTGTTATTAACTGTACATAAGCGCTCCTTATCTGGATAGTCAATGTATATCCATTAACTATTAAAAGCGATTAATAAGAAAAAGATGTCATAATGTTGTTTCACTCTGATGTGCTGAGTTGACTCATCCTCATCATCAATGGGACTTTTGGTAAAGGTCAGTTTTTTCCTGGCAGCAGCATTTGCAGGAGAAGCTAAAGCAAGAGACATCATTGTGACATGTGCCCTTTGAGGTGACAGTTTGCTCCCAAGGAGCTCTTTCACAAAGAAAGAAAGACATTATTATATAGGACGCAAGCAAAGTTGCCATAATGCAGTAATCTAATTACAGGGTGTTGCAAAACCTTTGAGCACGGTGTAGGGAATAAATAACTTTATCTACAAGTCCAACATACTTACCAAGATCTGTTTGTTTCATCTCCTCTTTAAGTTTCTAAAGCTGCTTTTCCAGTAGTTTAGTTAACAATCATCTGAGCTTGGCAGTGTCTAAACTCACATCATTAGTTACTATTTCAAATGGTTTCAGTATTTTGCATAAAATGGAGTGTATTTTTCAATTATGTTGGAGTAAGGAACATTGTCTTTCCTCTCTCTATATCATGGCTTGTACTGTACTGTAGGTTTCAATGGCTTTTTGCTGTTCCTCCAGTTGCTGAAGTATATAAATCAGTTGGTGGAATGGGAAATTTAACTGATTTTTCAGCTGCTGCAATCTTCTACATGCAGTTGCTAAATGCCAAAATTGGCTAGAAAATGTATGGGTCACAGACAGCATCTCCTGCATGCACTTATCATTTGCTGAGCAGCAGCCACAGCAGTCTCCTATGCCTGTGGTGGGGTGCGAGTACACTAATCATGTCCCCTGGCTTTGAGCCGGGCTGAGGGGGCTCAGAGCGCCCCCCTCCCCAGCACATAGTGCTGCAAAGCTTTTTTTCTTAGGAAGGGGGCATGGCCACGCCTTCTGCATTTAGGCCACACCCCCTGTTACCCAGGCCCGCCGCAGCTCTTGGCGGACCTGATGATAGCGGAGGAAGTATGACTGCAATGACTGCATGTTCCTGGTCTCCAGGTCCACCTTTTAAACTCCTAAACTTAACTCTTCCTAACCTAATGCCATTGAAACCCTAAAGGTGCCCTGATTACATTTTTTTAACACAATGCCTCCCAGTGCTCCAGCCTACAGGCCCATGCCCCTTCTCTCCAATCCCCTGTGTGAAAAGGTGTCTGATCATGAGGGAGGTATATTTATATGCAATCCAAAACATGCAAGATCTGACAATGATGTTGTGCCTCATTTTGGGATCCGAACTTGGCAGGAAGACCCGAGCCGGATCTCGGACCACTTGATTCCAATAAGGTCAGGTGTGTTCAGTTTCCAGGAAACCAAACCCACACATTTCTAGGGAAATGGAAAAAAAATGGAGTGCACACTGTGGTGATCATTTCTGGATAAGTATTAAAAATACTCACCCTGTAGTTGTTCAATGATTGCTTTCACAATGATGAAGTGGAGAGATCCTGGAGAAACTCTATAAAATTATCCAGCACTCACCAGAGAGTTAAAAGAAGGATATCATGGTGTTTACTGTTATACTGTACTATTAAGCAATCCTCTTCAGTTATTATCTATATAAGCACACATATTTTCCCCTCTGATATTTGAAGGTGATGTTCACATGATGATAGGTTACTGACTTGGTTTTTTATCAAGAAGATAATAGCAATAATCTGATTGGTTGCTATGGGCAACATCCCCACTTTAAAAAATCACACTTTAGTAAATATACCCAATGGGCATAACTACCTTAGGTGCAAGGGGTACAGCTGCTATGGGGACGAGAGCCAATGGGGGACCATATTCCTTGTCAAAGTTACATTTGTTATATAGATATTCACCATTGAGTGGTATATAGGGGCCATTAAAAACTTTTACTATGAGGCCTTCAAATACCTAGTTATGCCCCTGAATATACTCGCAAGTGTTTAATGGTTATAAGAATGGAATAGCATGTAAGTGTTATTCTTTTTTTAATGAAATGCCAATTTTTTTAAAAGTAACATGCTTGCAGCAAAGTATACAATTAGAACTCAGTACTCATGTCACTGAAGCCCCGTACACACTGGATGATTAATATCAACGATATGAATGATAATTATTTCTTTGAATTATTTATTGTTCAAATCGTCGAGTGCGTATGCACTTACCAATGAATAATACATGCTCACGTGGGTCGCTAATGATATCCCCAGTCGTCTGTACATGCAGTCCAATCTGGGGATATTGATAAGGAATGCCATGCTGTCAAATGCAGCATGGCCCCGCTCCTGCCCCCAGCCATTGTTCATCCTTGTCAGAACCAGCAATTGTGTATACACTAGCTGAAGCCAGCACCCCCACCACTGGGTACACAAATCGTCTAGTGTGTACCATCCTTTACACTTTAAATACAAGTGAATTGACACAGATTTTTTATTTGGCTAAGTGGTTAAAAAATATATATTCTATGAATGTGTCTTACATGATCATAGAATCACTTATTGAACAGTACTTTCCATTGTGTTACAGTACCAATTTGCAAAATGTCAAACAGGAAAAACATTAAAACAATTGTTATTGTGTATATTGTTCTAGATGTTTCAGTATATTTTTTCTATTAAGGGTTGTATCATTATTATTTGTACTAAATTTAAATCCTTGGATATATACATGCTGTCAGGGATTCCTGAAATTAATCATACGTGGAATTGGAAGCCTATGAAAGAGTAGAATCATTAATTATAATTGAAAATATGCAAATGTTGACAAAAGGTTGGAGTCTTTTGGTAAAAGAGGTATTTCAGAATTGTACACAAAGAGCAGAGTGTCTGGAACTCACTCTTGCTTTTGGGTAGCAAGTTGTTAGTAAACCATGACTTTTTAAGGATAGCATAGTGTCAGGAGCTCATTATTGCAAATGGGTAGCAGGATGTAAGGATCTTAAGTAGCACACATGTAGCAGAGTCTCAAAAAATATGGACTGTACATGAGTAGCAAGATGGGATCTAGCCCTTTATCAAACCTGCTGCATTCCTTTAAAACTGTATCTTTACTTATAATTTTAGCTGCATTTTAATTGTGTTTCAAGCATTTACAATAGTGTAAGAAATTGCAGAAAATGAAAACCCCTTGATGCTGGGCTGCTAGCTTATATGTTTTAATTTTAAAAGTGAATACATACCTTATTCTTTCATATTTGCTAGATCTATACATATTTGTAGTGATAGTGACAAGCACTGAAAACAATTTCCATTCATATATAGGGGTAGATGTATTAAGTCTTGAAGATAAATAAAGTAGATAGAGAAAAAGTACCAACCAATCAGCTCCTGTCTTTTTTTAAAACAGCCTGTAAAATGACAGTTAGGAGCTGATTGGTTGGTATGTCATCTCTTTCCAGTCATCTCCCCCATATAATTAATTAATATTGCCTCACACCTGATACCATATATAAGATGGATAAGATTGAGTGCAAGCATATTTATTTTCTATCTTTGTTTCACAATTTTGCTTACTGTGGTACAGAATTCTGTCTGTCAAACATACAGTATATAAGACTTTTTCAGCTGTGACTTACATGCAAGCACTTGTCTAGATGTTAGCCTTTGTCTCTGGGAGGTGAGTACATTTTAACTGTAATGAAATGTTGTTTGAAGCTTATAGGCACTTGCAGGAAATAAGAAACCTACAATGCTGGGATACAAGCTTAAATGTTTAAAGCAAAATACTGTACTGTATTAACAAATTTCTCCTGCTTTCATTTTACTAGATTCACACAGTTTTGTAGTGGTGGCAAACACTGATAATAATTAACTTTCCAAGTTTTTGATGCAATACCATTGCAAGTTGCTGTAAATATGCAAATCAACAGTTGATTATATTATCTGTGTAGCTCAACAATAAATCTAGATATTAGATAATTATGTGTTATGGTACTGGGGTTTCTTTCAAATTAGAATGAAAACTACTATAATTTACTTCTGAAGTTTGGAACACTTTGGGCAGATCAACCAATAGTGAAGTGAATAATCAACTCTCCAAAACCAAGTATCACATATGATATATATTAAGAAACATTATATTTCTTGTTTATACTTGTTATATAATACAGAATAATAAATGAGCATCTCAATGACCAAATAATGTGGTTCAGCATAATTCACTAAATTTCTTGGCACTTTAAAATATATTACAAGCTTGACAAATGATTCCAAGAACTTGCATTTACAAACATAAAAATGTGGGTGAATTTAATCCCAAAATATTCATATTGAATATTATGACTACTTTTTATAGTAAATTAAGTCAAAATGTAAGCACTTTATTTACAGTAGAGACAATGTTATTGTATTTAGGCTAACAGAAAATATTATTCTCTTCTAAAATGTAATAACTAAGCATAAATAAAGAAACCTAGTTTGGACTTTTAAAAGAGTTTTTAATTTGGTTTTGCATGAATCTTAAGTTATAGGAAACATATCAGGAACTCAAGGATCCAGCAAATTGTTTTAGAGTAAAAGGAGAACCAACTGAGGTCTCATGGCTTTGGGATAAATGGAAAAGACTGTATAGAAATTGTGACATTTGGTAAGTCATATACTGTAGAAGTGTAGAATATTAAAGAACTACCATCCTGCCTTTCCTTATTTAGATACCAAAAAAAAATGTTTGCGTATTCATAATTGTAAAATTATTTTAATAAAAATACAAATCAAATACACATTGCATACTGTAGAAGATCATAATACTTTAAAACAAAAATCATAATAGTAAAAAAGTCAAGATGTTCAAAGTTTGATGTCTATTGATTTGTTCCTTATGCAGTATTTACAGTAATAGACTGAAATTTAATTTTATATAGTGAAAGTTGCAGTTCACCATAACAATTTGCAGATTGTATTTGCTTTTAATAATGAACAATAGAACAGCTGTATTATTGGAATGGTGCTAATTGTATATGAATCAAGCAAAATATGTGTACAGATAATATGTAAAAATGTGTGAAAATATATATGATAATTATGTTAAAATATATAGTAAATAATGGGTTGTCTGTAGCAGCGATTTACTCAACCTAATGTTGTATTTGGGAGCAGCTGGGTACTCGAGTGGTCCAGTCTCGCATGGGTACTTAGATAAAAAGTGGTTTGTACTCAGTGCTGCACCTGGCAAGTGTTTGATGTCTAGCAAATTAACACACTGAACTGTTATGGGTGTAATAAACATACTGAACTCTTGTAGGTGTGGTTGATGTAGACTAATTAATTCAATTGGAGACACAGTGCTCCTGATTAAATATAGTAATGAGGAGTGTTGACTCTGTTTGATGGAATGGAAATGAGTTGCATGGGAACTAAGTTGGCCCTTTTAAGGTGCCTCTTTCTGTAGTATACCTTGTATCTATGTATCCCTAATACACCTCTGATGTGACAATTGACTGCCTGCTTGGATGTTAGATGACACTTTCAAGGGGGCTCTGTCCTTATGTTATGTATGTGCATACATGTCCTTATGGCAGTGGGCAGTGCATAATGTGATAAATGATGGTGTCTCGCTCTACTTTCTTACCAATAAGTGGGCATGTGTTCTTAGCCAGGCTTCTGGCAGTACAATGCTGAATGTTAATGGAATCTGCTTTTCCCTTAGAGGTAGCTTTGCTGTTGACTTGAATGTTGGTAAGGAGGTGCCTGCATTGGCCCATGTGGTGATCCTATCTCCACTGTCTGGTGAAATGCTGGAGAGAGAAGTGTTCTCCTGTAGTGGTCACTGCACAGCATGTGTTGCTGCTTCTGCTGACCAGAGCTGTAATGAAAGTGTTTCTTGTATGCCAACACATTTCAGCCAATCGTGGCCTTTGCCAATGATGGGGTGGGGTGTAGAGAGGTGTGCTTTAGGCTCCTTCTGTCCAAGGGTGGCTCTATGGGCATGTACTTGTATAAAGAGGTAGTTGCTGCAATATTCTACATGCAGTTGCTAAATGCCGTCAAATGTCCAGAATTTGTTTGGGCCACAGACAGCTTCTCCTGCATGCCCCTTTCAATTTTAAAAAAATCTTATACACCAAGTTTATTGTGCAAGCAAAATATGGGACACGTTCAAATTCACTAAGTTGTATGATCTCACAATGTTACTTGTGTTATTGGAAATCGATCACTTATATAAAAACAATAATTAGGCACTCATTGGTTATATAATAACTAAAAGCTGCATTGCACTTGGTGCGCTTGTGGAGGCACTCCTAAATGGAAATAAACCTTTAACCTCTACTGAGTGGAGGATCAAGCCAAAAAATCAATAAGAAATCATGCTGTGCTTACAAATTTTATATGCAATTAATTCAATATAAAATTGCCCTGGCTGAATTAAAGCAGAGGACACACTTGTATATATAAAATAAAATGCATCAATTTTATTCTCAATAACAGTACATTTCTAAATTCAATATTGTTGTAGTCACATTAGATAATATGCATGCACACATTTTTTATTATTATTTCACTTATCATTCAATAGTGAAGCATGTTAGGATGTATAAAAATAGACAAAAAAGGTGTATTTCTACACCTATATTCCAATGCTTCCAGAAAATTTATAAAAAGGAAATAAAAAGCTGATATTATCTGTAGACTCCACATAAAGCAATTCCAATACTTAAATCTGCCAAGTGTCTCTTAGCCTGATGATACAATCGTGATACAATGTCTCCAGCTGATGCTGTAAGGTTGGCAATAAACGGCCAGCAGCGGGTGTGGTAGACCTTGGAGTACTATAAATACAGGATGCATAAAAAGGATAATGCTATTATATAGCCTAATATTTGCAACAACTTGAGACATTGTCTCACGATTGTATCACCAGACACTTGGCAGATTAAGAATTGGAATCGCTTTATGTGGAGTCTACAGATAATACTGGAATTTTTATTTCCTTTTTGTATCTTTTCTAAAAAGGATTGGAATATAGGTGTAAAAATACTTTTTGTTTGTTTTTATATATCCAGACATGGTTCACTATTGAATTTTTTATTACTTCACTTAACTAATGTTGCTAGAACAATATTGAACATAAAAGGGTACTGTTATTGAGAATAAAATTGATGCATTTTATTTTTATATATACAAGTGTGTCCTCTGTTTTAATTCAGACAGGGCAATTTTATATTGAATTAATTACATTTAAAATGTATAAGCGCAGCACCATTTCTTATTAGATTTTTTGTGTTATCAGAAAATACAAATCTTGAGGAGAGCCCTAGTGGTTTAAGCCATTTTGCTATGAAGTTCTTAAGTTTTTCTAAAAAAGGTTGACACTGATATGTCTTTTAGTGAAACATTTGATAAAGATAGTAGCCTGCCTGTGAATGAGCTGGCAATGTGGGTTAGATACTGCTGCTGCCACTGCTGCTGTTTAAGGCGATGTTCCTACCCAGTTGGCTGTCACAGTCATATAATATTTCATTTGACCAGTATCGTTATCGACATATCTGTAGTTAAGTGGATAATGGGTAAAATTGCAATTTCTAGGCCCAGAACTAGTTTTTTTTAATGTCACTGTACAGGCGAGGAATTGATGTTCTGGAAAAATGGAATTGAGATGGAATTTGATAGTAGGACACAGGACTTCAATTAACTGCCTAAAAACTTATGCATTCATGGCAGATATTGGAAACAGAGCTATTATGGCTTCACTGATCTGCTGTGCAACGGGATGGCAGCTTTATACTTGTTTCCTCTTCAAATGATTGTTCTACAGTCAATTGTTGCTTGAAACTAGTCTTCTTGATCCGCTTCTGGGATGAAGATTCACCCCCAGAAGCAGCCCTAGCATGCAAGGATTATTCTGGTGAATCCTGCATAGGGAAAGTGTCAGTTAGCTTTCTTAAATTGGATGCAGAAGGACTACTGTACCTCTGATCATTAATGAGGGATTTATGATGGAGGTGTTGGTGGTGGAGATTGCATGTGCTGGGATCTATAAATGCTGCTGGCAGCTGATGCTGGATTGCATGTTATTATTTTTTAACAGGATTTTTGAGTTTTTCTTAAATAAAATTGCATGAACTTACTGCAAATGACGTAAAAACAGGAAGGAGGTTCCTTGATGGTTATCATCCCTATTACTACTTAGTTTAGCTTCACACATGGTACAAATGGCTTCCCAAATGTGAGCATTAGGGAAAAAATATATCCACATAAAAGTGGTGGCTCTTTTGGTCTTATGCCCATGCATGACAAAGGCCATCTTCTTATTATGGACAAGAACGCCTGCCACAGGTAACTGACTTACCTTTACATAAACAACATCTTCATCATCAATATCCTAATTAGTGTCAGTTACACAAATATTCTCCTCATCCTCCTGTTGCACTTCCATAGTAGCATCCTCAAATTATAAGTCACAATCTTTACTTTTAATGCTGCTTTTCCCCATATTTGCAGAGAGTGTGGAAATTGTGCAAGGAGGATTCTCTAGGAGTACAGTCTCTGAAATGTTTGACTTACACATAACACTCTTGGACACACTTAGACTCTCCTCAGGGGGCTGAGAAGTTTGTGAACAGACAGTTTTATCTTTATATTTATTTTGTTTTGGTGAATGGATTTGCCTGTTTTAAAGTGACACATATAGACTTAAAGTAAGAAGGTGTTGCATGTGAGGTTTCAGACAACACTTGACTGTGCTTGGTCCCAGCTTTCACAATAAGCATTCTAGTGCATGAAACATTAGTAGCAGGACCACCACTTGCAAAGGAAGGCCATGGCCTGAGCCTTTTCTTGCCACTGTGTGTGTGGTGTTGTATGGCATGCTGGAAATGTATGATTTTTGCTATTAATTTTACCATTATTGTTAGAGGTGATATTCCCTCTTTAACATTGTAAATATTGTTTTGATTTAAGGTGCCCTTTCATAAATCTTATTTTACCTTAACTACCTTTAGTAGATGTTGAAGTACTATCATGACTGCTGGGAGCAACAACACACTAGTACTAGGTTGCTGGTTCTGCACTTTTATTGACTTATCCATATTGACTTACAGTGTTTCTAACATACTAATGATGTTACCGTTTTAACACACAAGTTGTACTATTTGGATAAAAGTGACTAAACACACAACACAGTGCCTCACAGCACCCATATTAAAGGTAGCATCCTAATTATGAAGATGGGCAGTAGAACTGCGCTCTCGTTGACCAGGGGGTGGTGTGTTGTGGTTATGGGGTGCTGCACCTTTGTGTGGGAGTACCTTTCCCACACTGAAAACATATGGGGGTAGGGGGGGTAAGGTACGCTCTTCCTGCTAGTACTGGTGATGACTTGTGTGTGTTTGTGAGTGGTGTTAATTAGAATGTTTCTTCTGGTGGTGGTGATGTTTTGGGAGTGAGGAGGGTGTGATTGGGTATGGAGTGTAGTTTGGGGTAATGTGAAAAGGGGAATGGAATAGGATCAAAATGAGGCCGGCGAGACACAGTAATTTTGGGCAAAATCTTTTATTGAGTAGTCACAATGCTGCTCTGTTAAGATCCCGGGTAGGTGGGTGGGGTTCAGTGATAAGTGGTGATGAGACTGAGGAGGTAGGTGGACCCTTTTAGGGGGCTCCTTCCAGTGCGGTTCAGTGACCTTGCACGTCACCCCTGCTGGACCTATGGTCAACAGTCTAGGAAGTCTCGGGGGGTGGGGGGATTTGCAGAGTGGGTTGGAACACCTGTGCGGCGTCCCGCGTGTTGGTGTGAGTCTTGGCAGTACTTACCTACCGGTAGGTTTTTTGTTGTGGTGATGTAGGTCGACGTTGCGGCCGTTGCAGATTGGTTGGAAGCTGCAGGTTTGTTGGTGAGCTGTATCAGCGTGTTGCTGGTGTGCTGCAAGTGCACGGCTGTTCTGATTGGTCTGCAGAGGTCAGCGACCATAGTATGCAGCAGAAATTGGCTCTTGGTCATGCCACTGGTGGTGTGGAGCCAGAGGTGTGGATGGGTGAGCTGCTGGGAGGCTGGATTGCAGCGTGTGTGCTGGGACCACCCCTGGGGGGTGGTCTGCCCGGGATACTGATTCAAAAAAAGCCACTGAGGAGGGGGGATGTGGAAAGTGTGACCGGGATGGAGCTGGTCACTGGTGATGTTGGCTGGGCGGACTTGCGGCCGGATGTGCTGGATGCTCTTATCACTGACGGTCCCTTGTGGAAATGGGGATCAATGGTGGAGACACCCCTGGCCAGGAGTGAGTTGCTGAGCATGCCTGGGAGCAGGGGGGGGAGAGGGGCTGGTCCAGGGTGGAGCAGGTCACTGGAGGTGTGAGCAGTGTGGACCAGCAGGCGGGTGGGCTGAGAGCTTTCTGCACTGGTGGTCCCTGGTGGGGATGGGGATCTTTAGTGGAGGTCAGCCTGGATCGGTGTCGCATTTCGGCACAGGTGCCTTCTTCAAGGAGGTGTGAGAGGATCAATGCTTCTGAGGTTCTTATGTAGGGCACTTCCGGGGGTGGGGGTGTGATTAGGTGACTCATGGGGCCAATGGTGTGTTTGAAAGGTAATGTGGTGCAGGTGTGTGCAGGGACTTGCTGAAGGGTGATGTGGTGCAGGTATGTGCAGGAACTAGCTGGAGTGATGAATTTAATCAGATTATGCCACAGGTGTGTTTGATAGGTACACTCCATACCCAATCACACCCTCCTCACTCCCAAAACATCACCACCACCAGAAGAAACATTCTAATTAACACCACTCACAAACACACACAAGTCATCACCAGTACTAGCAGGAAGAGCGCACCTTACCCCCCCTAGCATCCTAATTATGTTATATTTCTTATAAACTAGTTTTAAAATTTTATTATTTTGATAACAGTGCCTGAATAACAACACATTGTCTCACAGCTCCCCTAGTAATAGTGGCATCTTAATGATGTTATATTTTTAACACACAAGTTTTATCATTTTAATTTCTGATAACAGTGCCTAAACACATAATACAGAACCCTTACAGTGCTCCTAGTAATGACACCTAATGACATTATTTTTTTTAACACAGTGCCTGAATACACAAAAGTTTGATTCTATTTATTTAACACAGTGCCTGAACATATAACACAGTGCCTAACAGTGGTCCTAGTAATGGCACCCTTTTGGCTTTATTGTTAACAAATTGTCTGAACCCAAAACAGTTTTATTTTTTGTTTAACACAGGGCCTGAACATACAACACAGCAACACAGTGAATCATAACAATACTTGTAATGGCACCCTAAGAATGTATTTTTAACACAGTGCCTAAACTACACAGTGCCTCACAGTGCTCACAGTAATGGCACCTTAATGACATTAATTTTAACAAAGTGGCGGAGCACATAACACAGTGCCTCTATGAATTTTTTGTTCTGCATTCTAGTTTTATTGAGAGTAATAAAAAAGGAGGAACAGAAAAAGTACACATACTGTACTGTAACAAAATACAACCATAATGTCTCTCTGTCTTCGGTGATTTCTTTACCAATACTAGTTTTGTCTCTTTCTTACACCTTCAGACACACTATGCTGTGCCAAAATTGGACTGTTATTTTAGGCATTGGCTTCATTGTCTGAAATAAATAAATGAGACTAGTGATTGGCACTATGTATAACAAAAGATGTTTGACTCATAAATACACAGTCATATAAAATTATGCTTTAAAGTCAACAATTTGTATTCCACTGGTTGATAATATAATGTTAAAATATGGTAAAAACATTTAGAAACATACAAGTGTGGATAAATAAAAATACATAAAAAAAACCTGGGGTATCGGGCCCAAACAAATGTGCAAAGCAGAAAAACAGCACACAATAGTCCAAAAAGTTTTTTTTCCTCACCAATGGCCGGAGTTGCAGTGGGCTAGCTTTTAAAAGCAGTAAGGTCCCGGGCCTTCCAGCACAGCACCACCATTGGCTTCATAGTCTACTTGCCCCATTGTCCAAACCCACTTTTCTCTCAACTTAATTCTTCAAATCATAAAGGAAGTATATTGTGGTTTTACAATATACAACTTTTAGAATGCAAGAAAGGGAAACTGGCTTTTCAGATTAAATGGGAACAAGATCCCTCTTGACCTCTCCCTGTGGATGAATGGGAAAATCTATTCTGCACCTACTTTACATTATCCAGGTGTATTAATTACTCAGAGATGTTTGTTAAACTGATTCACAGGGAATATTTTACCCTGGATAGGCAGCATAAAATTTGACCTTCCATTTCTAAATTTTGCTGGAGAAATTGTGGGGAGGTGGGAGATATTATTTATATATTTTGTGTCCTTGAACCCATTGCTTTGGGCCAAGGTTTTTGTCTTAATTAGTAAGGTGATTGGGATGACTATTCCTGTAGACCCACTGACTGCCCTATTTCATTTATATCTGGGCAAATTTTCCAAAGGAGATAAATACCTCCTATGCCACATTCTAGTTTAGTTTAGTGTTTATAGAGCAAAAGATTCAAAGACTTTTTATGTTTGAAACCACTAATTGTTTGTAATTTACTGCTGTCATGTCCCTTCAAATTAAGTGGTTTTCGTTGGAGTGAGTACATCAAGGTCCAAGGGCACTCCCCTATTCAAAGCAAAACCAATGAGTATTATGCATTCTCCTTGCTCTGAAACTTCATAATGCATGCCACTGTTCTACCATTTTGCTCTATGTGTGTATACTTTGCTGCTATAATGTAACCCTGGCTAAAGCCTTACTTTTATATTTGTTCCCCCTATTTTTTTCTTTTGCTCCCCCTTTCTCTTATGTATCCTGATGATTGCCTTAATATTCAATAAAAACTATTGATAAAAAATACAACCATTATGAACATTAGCATAATAAACAATTGCATGGATACACCAACAGTGATACAAAGCCAAAAAGTATATTCTAGGGTACCAGGGCAACAAACAATTTCATAATAGTTCCAATGTAAATTGCTGGGTAAAGTAAGTATGAAAAATAAAATTAAAACAAACAAGTGATAAAATTAGAAGAAAGTGAAACAATATGAAAGAGAGAAAGGAAAAGATGGGAATGGGTTGTTGACCGTATGCGTCAAGTTACAGTAGCAGAGGAAGGCACAATATGGGTAGCATACTGAGGAGGCTCTTTAATTCTAAACCTATCATACCAAGTGGAGGTGTAATCAGTTTAAGATAATTTGATAATAGATGTGATTTCCTCCATGGTCATTTAGTGATTCACCATCTGGCACCACCAAGAGATAGGGAGCATTACAAGGGATCTTCAGAACCATGGGATAATCGTCTTTGCTAAATTCAAGAGTTGCCAATGTAGTGATTTTTTAAATTGTGAGAGCAGCATGTTTATGAGGCTTAGAATCCAAAACTCAGGTGTATCCGGAAGTTGAGGTCCTGTAATCACTTTAGATAGAGCATGAAATCTAAAAATCATACACTTTCAGCTGATCAATTAGATAAACATATGGTTCATGAATGAAAATCCATATCCATCAGTGGACCAAGTGGGTCAAAATAAAAAACCAATGGGCCAAAGAAAGTGCAAAACTCAACTGGAGTCTAGATGTAGTGGTCACCTACAAACAGTGTACAGTAAGTATCTGGTTAACAATTTCAGAAATAAACATCTAGCAAGTATCACCAACAATACAAATAAATAACTACAAGGTAATTGTAAACACTGCTACAAAAATATAAAAAATAGTAGCATCCAGGGAAAAAGGGCTAAGACCGTGAGACATACAGTAGGTTGCACCCACCATGGCGCAATGCTGACTCAAAGGAGGAACTGTGCAAACAGCAATAGAACATATGAATGACAAATACGACATGTAAATAGAAGATTAATGCTGAGCAGAGCAGTTCCTCAACCTGTGGAAAAGAGAAAATAAACACATAAAAGGATTTCAAGGAACATCAGGTGCTAGCGTCCATGTGTTGAGATCATGTTGAAAGTACACAACACTTTTTGCCTCTCATCTAAGTCCAAGAGACAAGCACACTAAATGGGCCTGGATGGTCAAGGCAAGATGATAACTGAGTCCAATCAATAAGAAGACTCTTTTGGATGGAAAGTGTTGATGTGAAGAAATAATCTGGTGGCCATCACAATAGGCCTGTATAGTCAGCAAAAAGCCCTAACAAAATCATAAACCTTTCTATTTAAGCATGTCTGTTAGTGGTTTGATGAGGTGTATTTGCTTAAAAGTGCTCAAATAAAAGTCCACATGGTGAATTAAATGCTCTCCAACTTATGGGCCTTGCTAAGAATCTCTTATTTAACTTGATGATAGTATAGGCAGCAGACAATATCCATGGGGGCCTCAGCCTGAATACTTTTTGGAAAAAAGTGCTATATAGGCATGGTCAAAGAGAATAACATTATCAGGATTCACATCAGTGATTTCATTGAACATATTAGTTAGTGCATCTATAATACCATGGCCCTGGACAACTTCAGAGACCCCCAAATATGCAGGTTATTTTCACAACCTCTATTATCTAGAGTTGCCAGATGACATTGCATGGCTGTCATCTCTCATGCAAGGACAGAGACAGTGCCATGAAGCTACCATTGAAAAACATCAGTGTCATACAGATGATCCTCAACATCAGAAACACAGTGGGATAGTTGAGAAATGTCCATTTAAAAATTTCCTATTTAACTGTATTACAGATCTTCTGTTCATTATCCAAAAAGTTTTGTTAGTATGGAGGACCTCAAGTTTAGATGGGCTAAATCATCCACCATTGTGATGTCTCCATTAACATCTGGGCCAGCAGGTGGCAGCGACACAATAAGTCTGGTGTGATTAGAGGATGTTGAGAAATTAGGTGAAAATGAACAATGCCTCCAAAAGCGTCAGCATCTGGTGTAAGTTAATGAATGAGATTGGGCAGCAAGGAAGTCTCACTTGGCTCCTTAACAACAGATGTTTGCACCTCTTTCCTGGATCTTCCTATTAGAAGGATATTGCAGAGTAAAGTTCACAAAAAAGACAAATCATAGCAGAAATAGTAGCAAAAATATACTGTAGTAATAGAGGAGCCCTGTAGGTCATGGTCCCAGGCTGGACTCACCACATACCATCCATCATAGCAGACAGGTGGGTTAGGTACTCATTGCCTGCCAATATAGCATGGATCAAAACATAGGTTTAGAGAGATTTATTTATATAGTTTTTACAAAAATCTTCATGGATATTTTTTACACATTCTCTTTTCATATACTTGTACAATTCATATACACTTAACTCCATTAGTATATACTGCACTTCTATTGTTCTTTATATATTTACCAAGGTGTCTTTGATATTAGGAGCTGCAGACATACATTTAGGTGCACTCTGACTATGGTTCAATATGCATTTGCTTTTCGCTTTCAAGGTTCTTTATACAGTTTTTGCATTTAAAGTTTGATAAAAATAAGTCAATTTTTTTAAATCTAATCAACAAACAATACAGCATTTACATTTTAATTTTGCCATTTGAATTCAAGGTTGTCATTTGCATTTAAAAGTCATTCAAATGTATTGATTTAAACTTCAACATGATTTAAACTTAACGTTGTTGAAATGTAGCTAAAATCATGATCATTATACTTTCCTTTAAAAAATTAATGAGTATGGAACAGTTAAGAAAATAGGTTGTTAGAAACAAGAAATGTATTTATTTGCAATGTACTGTACATGTTATTGTAAAGATTGCATGAATAGTTTAAGTAAACATTGCACAAATCCTACTTACAAGAGTTGTTTGTAAATTGAAAATGTTTCAAATATTAAACTAACAGGAAATAAATTTAAAGAATAAGTGGAAATTGAGAAATTCAATCTCAAAAGCATGTAAAACATTTGCTTTACATTGGCACTGGAAAAAAAATATATTCCCTAGAGGAGTACTGTAGGTGGAACAACATGTTTCTTTGTATGTTTAAACATCTGCACTACAATACACAAGTGTTTATACATGGTTTTTATGTCACAAATTTGCTTTAATTATTTGTCTTTAAAACCATCCCAGTGTACAGAAATGAGATACATGTTACTAAGAAAATAAGGAAATCATTTTAAAATATTAAAATATATAAATAAATTAATTTTGAATGATAAGTCAATTATTGAACAGTTTATACTGAAAATACTAGGATTATAAAATTACTGTACATTAAAATAACTATAATTAGAATATCAAGATGTACTGAAATAGCAGCAGTGCAAATAATTGAATACATCCAGATCTTGAAGCCTAAATTTCAAAATTTCAAATTAACGAAGGTTTCAATTTAATGAAGTTTTCTGTTTCACTACAGAACCAATCTTTAAAGTTATAGACAATCATGGGAATAGAAGAACATCCCGAAGGGACATGTCATTCCTTGTGATTACAGTATTTTGTAAGAAGAGCATATCCAAATATGAATTAAAACAGAATACACCAAAGCTTTAGATTTTTTTAATTAATGTAGTCAAAGTTACAGTGGGAAAAGTGCTGGTTGGAGCACAAATAGATTTTCTGAAATTAGTTAATTATAATAGTCTTTTCATTAATGTGTAACCCCAACCTTCATTCTCATTGCTATCTTTTAACAAGGTACAGTACCAAGATTGACAGATTATTATTATTATTAAATTTTATTTATAGGGCACCAAAAGTGGTCCGCAGTGCCGTAAATACATCAACAGTAGGACAGTACAGGGTACACAGATCAGTATATTACAATGCAGTAACCAAAATATAAACAGAGCACAAGTAACAATTAGCAACACAATTCTCTATAAACAATACAGCTGGAAAGCTGAAGGCTTTCATTGAAGTGCTAGAGAAGAGGGCAGTGAGACAGTATGGAGGAGGACCCTGCTCCTTGGAGCTTACAATCTAGGAGAGACAGATAGATTACATATGGCATGAATGTGTAGATGGGGAACTGAGTGCAGGAAGTAGGAAAGGTAGAGATGGCTAATGCAGGAGGGAGAGTGACCTGCTGACATGGTTATGTGATGGAAGGGTATGATTAGATGAATAAGTGGGTTTTCAGTGCATGTTTAAAGCTCTGCAAGGTTGGGGAGAGCCTGATCAAGTGATGGAGCTCATTCCAAGGTGGCTGCACAAGCAAAATCTTAGATATGAGCATGAGATGAAGTAACTAGGGGTAGAGAAGAGGAAACAGTCATTATATGTTATATAGAGCAGCATATCATATATTATATAGAGGTTTGCATGTTGTCACTAGAAAGTTAATATATACAGGTGCTGATATCATAATACAGCCTCTGCACTCACCTTATCACTCAAAACTGAAAAAATTAGATCTACTGTGTTAAATAGATAAAATATTGCACTATATGTATGATGTGAGAAATGAATTGCACTTTTTTACATATATATATTTCACTAAAACCATGGCAGAATCACATTCATTTTATGAGCATCTAAACAAGTCAAATATTTTGTGGTCTTTTCAGACCAGTTATGTCATATCCCAAATATAAAGATTTAACCACAATGTCAGTGTTTACCAATGATCCCTGCAAAGGGTTATGGTCTTCGCTGTTACACTACCCATGTAGAGGTCCCTAAAGAAAGCATGGGTTCTGACTAGAAGGAGTTGTGGTGACTGAGGAGACAGTAGGCAGGGACAAAACAGGCAAGCTCTGTAAAATTTTGGCCTAAGGTCAAAATTTGGAGACAATTAAAGGCAGGCAGAAATCTAAATGGGAGACTAATAACAAGATGAAGTCAGGGATTGGAGATGTCAGAATAGGTAATGAACAATTAATTTCTGGTGACAGAAATTTCAGGCATAATAACAGGCCAGGCACAATTACAGTGACAATCAGCACTGAGGTGAAGGTGTATTCTTTATTCATTTAGTGTTGGGCCAATAGGAGCAGAAGCAAGTCAAGCCCCTGCAATTACAGGATCAAGACTCCAGTGCAAGCCTGGGAAACTGACTGCTGTACATATCACAGGATGCATCTGGAACATATGCCAGGACCATCATAGAAATAGTCAGAGAATGTGCAAGGAATACATCCTGGAATTGGTGAAAATTGTTTCAGGATGCCTTGGAATACAATATAAATAGTCTCACAATAACCAGAACTGTTTCTAGCATTACATTCCCTAATGTATGGGTCAAGTGCCCCCAATACTGAGGCTTGTGAGGGTGTATCTTATGAAACTCACTCTTTAGCATCTCTACATGCAGATTCTGGCCTGGAATCGGGGATCTTTCTTTAGACCCAAAACCTTTCCAGTTAATTATATAATTTAAACATCTCCAAATTTTCTTGGCATCTATTTTTTTCTCAACCTCATACTCAGGTTGACCATTGAATAGAACACAGGGTGAGGGAGTCTTCCAACTAGACATATTGCCACAAAATACAATGACATTTTCTGGGTAATGTTAATTAAACATGAAAGATCAAGGTGAAAAATTACAGCAATGCACTTTACACTTAAAGGAATTATGAATGTTGTTCAAATTTACTTGAAGGTTGCTTCAGTCAGATATTGCAGGTATACAGCCACACCATATCTTCCACTTTGAAAATACAAATTTTCTGATATTATTCAGAAAAAAATGTGCCCTATTGTACTGACTTAGTTCAAGTTTTTCTTCCAGATTCTATTAAGATGAGCTCATGTTTTTGTTATCCCAGATGATTAAATATGCTAGTCAGTAAAAGTATAAGTCTTTTGGGTGACAAACTGACTCTTTAGGGACACTATTATATGTGATTCTGCCCATGGGTGCAGCTCTACCCAAATGTTATTTTAATGGCATATACAGTATATCATCTCAAGTAATGTTCCGGGGTTTGTTTAACTCTCTCCATCTGTGCATTAGAATGAGAATAGTAGGTGGACAAATAACTAAAAAAAATCCCCAACAATTAAAAAAGACTGTCCCAATAACAGCCACAAACTGTGATGCTTTGTTTCAAACAATATTAGAGGGAATGCTAAGCAATTTAAAAATATTTTGAACAAAAAGGTCAACTAGCTTATTTGCTGATGGGAGTACAGTGAGAGGGTCAAAGCATGTCAACCTGCTAAATCTAACAACAAGTACTCAAATCTAACAACAAGTACTGAAATGGTACTGAATTCACAAGGCAGAAGCAAATGTACAAAAAAATCCATATGGATATGAGACCACAGCTTCATTGAAATTGTCAAAGGCATGAGTGAACCTAATAGCTGTCCTCTAGCACTTTTATTGACATGACTAAACACAATGTATAGTGTTTTGCCTTATGTAAGGCTATCAGACACCATGGGACAGAAGTTGGACAGTTATGTGCCTCCAAAGTGTCCTGAAGTTGGACAAAACTAAAACTGCACAACTTAAATTTGCTAATGTCTGATTCAGGAGTTGTGACAAAACATGTTTTTTTGAAAAACCTATTTGAAACATCATCCACTTTAAATTTTTTGGTACTAAGCCTGTAGGTAATCCTGAAACCAAAGAAAAAAAAAAACAATAAGGCCAACATTACTTATCTGGGGCTTATTCTTTTTGTTTCTTAAATATTAAACAAATATTTGTGGTTGATAAAGACTATAACAGTGTTTCTTGCTCCTTCTAACCAATGCCATCAATCCTTAAAGGCGTATTTATTTGATAAAAACTCCTATTTTAAACATCATAATTACAATTTGTTGTATATAGGATTAATTTAGGAAAGTATTTCCCTGCTTTAACATCAGAGGTATCTAGCCAATAAACAACAATGTAATCACAGAATTTGGGTGACAGGATCAAGAACAGTCTGAAATGATAACTTCAAGGTCTAAAAGGCTCTGGTAGCATCTTCTGTCCATCATGTAGAGTCATTTACTTTACAGGTTGAGACTGTGAGTGGAGCCACTATAGAAGAAGCCTACAATTGGCAAAGTAAAGAAACCTTTGCAGAGCTTTGATGTTCAGGGAAGATTCACAATTTTAAAGGGCCTAGACTTTTTGAGGTCCATGGAGAAACCTCTGTTAGAAATGTCATAACTTATTAAAGATGTGAAATTTCAAAGTCACATCTTTCTAATTTAGCATAGAGACTGTTTTAATCTAATCTAACCTCTGAAGGGACAGATGGACTTAATTCTGATGATGCCTCATGGAGTTACCTCACCAAATATTCAATATGGCTTTTATGTGCTTTGAAGATGGTTTTCTATTCACCTTATTCCCAAATTCAAATTAGTGTATTTTTATCCCCCCAGAAATCAATCTTAATAAATAATAAATATTGTTGAATCTGTTACCTGTTCAAATAATTTAGGAATCAGAGGTAGTAGGTACTTATTCTTTACTGTTAACATATTGATCCAGGGCCTTAGACCTTAATTTTTCTTGCTTAGAAATAATCCTGCTTCTAAAAGAGACATAGCATTCAATTACATGCGAAAAGCCACAATTGGTGAAAAAGCTTTGCCTATTGTTGCTTTTCGCCAGTTTATGTTTTATCTTCAAATTCAAATCCAGGAACACTTCGCCTAAGTGAAACTCAATGCACTTAAACAGGCAGAAAAGTTTCTCCACTAAATGGCAGGTGGAAAGAAGTGCAAATTCACTATTTTGGGGTGCAAATGAGGGGAATTGATTGAGAACCCTTTGACATTCCCCCCCAGATGGAGAAATCAGCCAAAAAAAATTACCTTAGAACACCTCAAAAAGACATGTCATTTTTGGGGCAAAAATGAAAAAAGTAGGAAGAGCAGGGCAAAAAGTAGCAAAATAGGTGTCTTGGGGGGCTGTTTGGATGGGACAGTTGTTTTTAGGATTGTAGGTGCATGCATGCGGCAGGTGGATTTTTCTCAATTTTTTTAAATTTTTTTAAATGCACTTTAGAGACACAAAAATATGCTAGCACCCATTTTCAAGAACCCCAAATTTGAGCGGACTATTTATTTTCCACAAAAATTACTGTTTTCTATCATTTTTCACCACTTATAAATATGTTTCTAGAAAGCTTTCAACACAACTTAAGGACACAAAGTACTTTTTATCAGGGCTAATAGTACACATCTGTAATGATTTCCAGTATCAGAGCATCTTATTTTGGGGTACAGACTGATTCCCCCCAATCTATTCAGTACTTTCCAACTGTTATGCATTCACCTATTTGCATTTTTGCCTGTTCTGCAATTGAATATGGCAAATTGCAGGGATATGCATGATGCAAATTTGTGTCTGAAACAGGCAAATGTGGCGGAAAGTACAATAGGCAAAATGTTTCTGACTTTTCATGTCTAATTGAATATAGATGGAATAATAATTTTTTTCTTGAGGTTTTCCACTATTGCCATAAACTGACTTCAGCTCAGATGCAGGCAGGCAATAAAAATAATCTACGTAGCAAGACTGACTTCCAAAAGAACAGGTCTATACCACAATATTATATTAAATAAATCTTCACAGAAAAATAATTCCCTTAAGAGATTATGTCAGAAGTCTAATAGGCAGACAACACAGATGGCCTGATTCAGCAAGGATCGCTATTCTGCTTATACGCACACAGTGCAGTTGCTAATAGCAGTGGTGATATGCAAATGTTTGCATTCACGTTGCGATTGCAGCCTAACATAAGGAAGCCCACTTCCCCTTACTCACATCTGTATATTTGGGCAAAATAGCAAAACAATCGGTAACATCATGTAACATCGGACCCATACACACAGTTAAGGCAGAGTCAGACCTCATTCAGGAATTGCTTACTTCAGCGCATGCTATGAGGCCTCAGGCTGCATAAGGTATTGCAGTGGCTAATTTTAGCATGCCTATGCAATGCCGTCCCAATGCACTGGCATGCCTACATTTGCCTGACCACCCCCATCACCACCCACAAATGGCACATCCTGTCAATCACTCTGCAATACCTACTTTGCACAAGTGCACTGACTGGGGCTTTATAGCTATACTAACCCTCACCTCTTCACCCACTAACCCTAACCCACCCATCCTGCATCCTAACCCTAATCTTCCTGTCCTGCATCCTAATCCTGACACTCCCTGTTAGTGCCTAAACCAAACCCTCCCCCTTAGTGCCTAAACCTAACACTCTCCCTTAGTGCCTAACCCTAACCCCCTCCTGTGGTGCCTAAACCTAACCCCCCTGCAGCCTAATCCCAACCCCCCCACAGCCTAACCCTAACCTTCTCTCGTGGTGCCTAAACCTAACACCACAGCCTAACCCTATCCCCCCTGCAGCCTGACCCTAACCCCCACAGCCTTACCTTAACCCCCCAATGGTGGCTAAACCTAACCCTTCCCCCTGCAGCATAAAGCTAACCCAGACCACTATACTCATGTTTGGGATGCTGACTGATTGGGATTCTGATGTTGACATCTTAACTGATGTAGGGATTCCAGTGCTAGTGTTCTGGCCGCAGGACAGGATTCCGGTGCTGGGATTTCAACCATTGGCAACATGTGCAGTGACCAATCCAATTAACTACATCCCCATTTACCATTTACCCTGGACTAGTATGCTACTAATCAATTGCTATCTGTAAAATTGTGCATTTTACCCCAGATAGAGGGCAACCCTAATCTCAATTTGCAACTCATGGTAGAAAATGCAAACATTTCCCTTAAATTTCAAACATTGCACATTGCAGGAAGCTACCAAGGTGCAGCAATTAGCCAGTGAGGAGGCCTAAAGGCAACAGTAATAAGAGGTTGAAAAATAAAAGAGGCAACAATAGTTTCCATTGATGAACTCCAGAAGCAACAACAAATAGATGTTAAGGAAAGCTGCCGGCAAAAGCACCAAGACTGTGAAGACTTAAAAGAGGTGATGCAGCATCTACCAGTCTTGTCTGAAAATGCTTCCACAGATTTCATGACTAGCTCCAACTCCATATGGGCTTTAAAATTCCTGCAAAACATGACAAAAAGCAATGATGTTAAAACCTATTTGACAACTTTTGTAAAAACATCTGAGAGTAAATGTTGGCCTAATGGTCCATGGCCAGTCTTTTTGGCACACTTCCTGTCAGGGGAACCAAAAAATGCAAATTTTGATTACAAATTACTGATGTTATGGACTTTGACAAACTAAAAACTGAAATTTTAACTCATTTGTGTGTCATATTTATTCAAGCATGAGTTCAATGCTGGGGATACCAAGTGGATAAACCTCCCTGCTCTCAAATGAATGACCTTAATCTCACCAGAGACTTAAAAGGGCCATGGATCATTGAAAGGGACCAATAACTTTGGTCACTGCGTGCAGTTCTGCATGAGTGGTTTAACCAAGGGAACCCCAAAACAGTATTCCAGCTTGTATAAAATGGTGAAGAGGTATGTAGCAGCCGAGGAACTGTAAAGTGTTCCCCAAAGACCCCTAGTTCCACAACTGTGAACTCCCATGACTTCTGGTAATACTGGGGGAAAATGGTGATGTTCAGTAGAATTAACTTAAAAACCCTGAAAAGATAAGCTTGGTACCTAGAGATTGGCCAGCTGAGCCAAGAAGGTTCCCACCTCACATAAGAATTGAAAAACCTATCATCAGATGTTTTAGATGTGCTGGCTTTGGCCATGTTGTGGCTAATTGTCCACTTACCTCTGAATGTATGCAATGTGACACTGCTTATGTAAATCATAGAATATCTTTCTTTGCTCAGTAAGCCTGCACTGCAGAATGATAAATAGGAAACTATTAAAAATGAGGATATTCTGCATTATGATACTGCTGAAGTGTAAAATGAAAAACAGTGTGGTCATATTGTAGTCATTGTTGGATCAGTTCCTTACATATGTTTGATACTATATTGGGGAGTTACTTTTCCCTCTTTTGAAAGCTGTTGGAAACCCAATTTGAATACAATACAGAAGTAAATAACCCAGACTCATTTAATAATGTTACTGATACAGTAACAGTGGAAGTATTCCATTTTTAAAGCATGATTGGGGAGTCAGAAAATTACAAGAGTAGCAGTGGTATGGAGAATGATGTACCTCCTACTGAAGTAGAAAATGTTGTTAAATCAATTGTCAGAATGCCTGATCTTGATGTAAGAAAAGAGATATTTGCCTTAGAACAGTTAAAATACCTCACTCTGATAAATGTTATAGAGAATGAAAAAGTGGTTGATGGAATCACAGTAGAGTCTGATAGTGGGTTGTTATACCCTCAAATGGCAGTACGTAAAAAAAATTGTACTAAGTGTCCTAGTGGTACAATTGATAGTTCCTTAGACCTGGCTCACAGTCACATAACTGCAAGACATCTAGGGGTAAAATAAACTTCTGAATTAATTTTGCAATGCTTTTTTTTCTCACCTGGGTTATCTGAGCACTGTGCATTCTGAGTGTCACTACCAAGCTCCCAGGCCAAATTATAGAAGTGAGCTTGTCACATTACCAATTATTGAAGTCCAGTTAGAGAGAATAGCTATGGATTTATTTGGACCTCTAATGAAGTCTCCAAGGTCATCAGTACATTTTAGTACAAATGAATTATGCTGCCAGATACCCAGAATCAATACAATTGCACAGTATGTCAACAAAGAAAATAGCTAGGGAAAAAGTACATGTCTTTAGCAGAGTGGGAATATCTAAGGAAATCCTAACTGATCAGGGTACCCTATTATGTCAAGAATCATGAAAAGGTTGTGCTGCATGTTTACAGTTACTCTGCTAAGGACCTTCATGTATTACATTCAGACTGATGGTTTAGTGGATAGTGCTAACAAAACTGTAAAAAATATGCTAAATAATGTTGTTGATAAGGATGGAAAGGATTGGGATAGCTACCCTACTTATTGCTGGCAATTAGAGAGGTTCCACAATCTTCCACAAGGTTCTCACCTTTTGATTTGCTGTATGTGAGACACCTAAGGGGAATGATTGATATTGCAAAAGAGACATGTGAGGGCCAACCAAGTCATTATAAAAATGTTATTGAGCATGTTTCTCATATGTACGAAAGAATAGTTGTAGTGGTACAGATAGTACTTGATACAAGCTCAAAAGGCACAACTAAGGATGTACAAACATAATGCCCAATCAGTAACATTTGTTCCTGCGGACAGAGGGCTTGATTCCAATATCTACACTAATGCAATTGTAACTGCATTCTCTCATGGATCACAGTTGGTAAAACATGCTAATGTCTTCCAAAGCATAGCCAAGCATAGGGATGCCCACTACTGCATTCTCATATCTGTACAACAATGTGCAACTGCGTAAACATCAGTACTATCAATGCACATTGGGCAGTCATGCAGCAAGTCAAGTCTGACCAGCCGCAAAAACTGAAGCTCTTATGTTATGCAGAGAACTCTCATGCTGTGATAGAGATTGCAATGGCTAATTTATGCATGCTGTTGGAATGGCATTTAAATAGTCAAACATGCCTGCATTTTTCTAACCACATCCCCCATTACCACCCCAAAATGCTGACTACCTGTTACTCACTTTATGAGTGATTCCTCTGTACAAACATAATCACATTGCAATCACTGCATATACACAGTGCAGCTTTCAGGAATGCACAATAGCAAACAATCGTTCAATCTGAGAAAGTATTGCCATTGTGTACAACTTGGAATCAGCCACAGAAGGCTTATTGTGGCTCCTATAGTAGATAGCAAATTGGCACGGAAAATTTGAAATCATTCAACAAGTGGGTGAGGGTAATCTTAAAATGTACCAGCCTGGGAAATGAAAGCCAGAACAGACCTACCATGTAAATTTTATAAAACCTTAGAAGGATAGAGTAGCTCTGTCCCTCCAATAACTGCTGAACCTGACATTCTGAAGTTAAAAAAAATCTAAATCCTTCCAAATATTCAACTGCATAAATCTAAAGAATTTCTCATAAGAAATATAGATTTGTTTTCTGACACACCTGGTAAAACAACAGTCATTAAACATGACATAATCACTGAACCAAGTGTTAAGGTTGACCTAAAGCCAAATGGAATACGAATGAGAATAGGTGTCCAAGGAATTTTAGTAATTTTGGAGTTAGATATAATTGAACAGTCACATAATAAGTGGTCAAGTCCCATTGTACTCATTCTGAAACCCAATTAGACCTTACATTTCTGCAATGATTTCCAGAAACTGAATAGTGTTTCTAAGTTTGATGCTAAGTTTGAAGTTGATGCCTACTCAATGCCTAATGTGGATGAACTTATTAAAAGGCTGGGTACAGCACAGTACTTAACAACTCTACACTTAACCTAAGGTTAATGGCAAGTGCTGTTGACAGTTTGCTGCTGCTTATCTCAATAATGTAGTTAATCCTAATTGGCATTCTCACTTACCCAGGGTACAAGTAGTGTTGAGCTTCATCTGGGAGCTAGGATTGACAGCCAATCCAAAAAAGATATAGGTTTGATAGAGCCTCAATTTAATAAAATTGAGGGAAAACAAAATTGCACATGACCCTTAAATAAGAAACAGGTGAGAGCTTTCTTAGGAATCACAGGGTATTATAGAAGATTTGTACCAAATTTTGCCACCATTGCTGTTATTTTGACTATCCTTATTAAAGATAAACAATCCGTTATGGGTAAGTGGAATCTTGAGACAGAAAAGGCATTTTAGGCATTGAAAGTAGCATTGTGCACCCAACCAGTTTTGATCACACCTGACTTTAGAAATTAATTTATCATGCAGACAGATGCATTAAATGTAAGGATAGGTGCTGTGTTGTCTCAAATCCAAGATGGTGAAGAGCACCCTCTTATTTATTTAATTAGAAAACTGAATGGACATGAGAGAAACTATGCCACTATTGAAAAATAAGCATTGGCAATTAAGTGGGCTTTAGAAACGCTTAGGTTCAAACTTTTGGGAAGAAAATTCAGGTTGACTGCGAATCATGCTCTATCAAAGTGGACATCTGAGAATAAAGAGAGCAATGGGAAAAAAACAAGATGGTCCTTGGCATGGCATACTTTTAAGTTCTCAGTAGAGCATAGGCCAGGAGGCCAATTGGCCAATGCAGATGCTTTGTCCCATCTTCTTTGTTTAGGGACTACAGGTCAAAACTGGAGGGGAGGATATGTGACAAAAAATTAGGTGTCACACATTGGGCTCTGAGGCCCTGTTATCTGACTCGGAACTGCTCCTTTACCTCCTGGGTGTGCCTGTAGGTCACTGCAATGTTCCATGACACTTATGTTTGCAAACCTTTTATAGGTGTTAGCATATTTCCAGAACTTTCCTGGTACCAGCACTGCATTGGTGCTACCAGACTAGATACAGTCAGTTAACTCTGGATTCTACAAAAAGCGGCTGCTTTTACTCCAGCTTGAGCAGTCAATAGGGATATTGGGCATCCTGCTTAAACTCAAATAATCAGCAGTACATTGCCATGGCTCCAGTCTCAGCAGCTTCTACAGCAGTGGATCTCAAACTCGATCTAAGGACCCCATTCAGGTCATGTTTTCATGTCACACAACAGGTGCACATGTGTACTCATTACTCAGTGACACATTTTTAAAGATCCACAGGGGGAGTTTATTATTTAACTTGTGATTCTGTGAACATGCACTGTTTGGGGTCCTGCGGACTGAGTTTAAGAACCTGTGTTTTATAGCTTCCTGTGTCCCTTGTGATTCCAGTGCTATTATTATGCAGCAATTTGCAAGTGCCAGCATATCACCTGTTGAGCACCTTTTCCAGAGAACACCAGTGCTTTTTGTGCAGCTTTCAGCATGCACCACAATTTTACCTATTTTGCACTCTCTCCAAATTACATCAGTTCTTCTGAGCAGCATCTAGCAAATGCAAGCAATCCACCTGCTGTGCATTCTCATCAATATCAATATCCCTGCTGTAGGAATAGCAGCTTTATTCCTACTCTTCACACTCTTCAAGTGCTCCAGAAGTTGTCAGCATTTTTTCTGTAGAATATTACTCTTGCTGCACCTATCTGCTACTGAGTCAACCCAGAATGCCTTTCACCAGCTAATAATACACTTCAGCACACCCTTTTGCAAGCAATAGTAACTACTGAATGAGGAAGAGTATTATCAGACCACCTAATTTATATACTCTGCCACAAGCCATATCAGCTCAGCAGTTCCAGTCCAGAGTACACAAGAAGCCCAATCTCTGACATTGGGTGCTAATTGGTTGCTCAATGCAAGGGTCTTCTGTTGTTTACCACCAGAGACACCAACACTAACCTAATTTTGAGACTACAGTATATATATTATTACATACAATACTTTATATATCAAATATCATACCCTTCAAACCTAAGATCCAGGTGTTTGTTAAAACAAGCTCTGCTCCTATGACTTGTTTATTATTAATTGCTCTTTTGCATCCTCCATTGCATTCTTGAAAATGCCAGAGAAGATGTGTAAAAAATTCACATGATCTCAATGATGTTGTTTTATAAATATTACTATCAATATCCAAATGCTATATTTTTTAAGGCATCATGACTACTGGATAATGTTCACATACTATACACTTCAAATATAAGTTTTTATTTTATTGATATATAGTACAAGCCTATGCACAATCACATTGCATCTCAAATTAATTTCATATATTTATATCAGTATTGCACACTCTTTTTTTATTGTCCACATTTTTATTTTGTTCTGGATAGAAATTTTTAAACAATAGTTTTATACAGATAAGTGAAGTTTATTTTAAAACTGTATTAAATAGTTAATTATTTTTATATTTTATACAAGACAACAAAAGATATACATTAAGAATTTTTATAATATTATGATTCTTATAGCTATACAAATAAATAGTTTCCAAATATAGTTTTATTGCTTTTAAGTTTAATTCTATTAAGTACACTAAAATAATGACTTAAATGTTAATGATATATTGGTAGTTCTATCTCATATTTGATTAACACCATTGCTAAGGACAAGTTGGACTCATTCTAAGCATTGTAAGATTTTAATTAGAGGGGGAAGATTGCCTAAAATTCCCACATAATAGTTATTTTTACTTGGACATGGGATAAGGTGTAGCTTGATGATGTCATCACAAACACATGACTGTTATTAAGCTCCTCCCCTTTCAGCATAAACATTGTGGAAATTTTTGTAAGTCAGGAAATATAGAAGTGAGGACTAAAAGTGCTCCATCTACTCTGTTCTGGCACCAACAGAATCAGGTCTACCCTCGTTTAAAAGATGTGAGTTGTATCTTTCAAATATTTGATTTATTCTCTGTTGATCATTTGTAACAATGACATTCTAACTACAGATAGTATTAAGAAGTGCAGAGATATTGTGCTTCTAATGCCAAGAATTCCCACATCTTGAGATCAATAAATACACGGACTGTCTCATTTCATGATGTGGGTTGCCTATATTTCAAAATTGCATGACTTGTTGTTGGACTACTAGGTTATTCAAACTAACTTTTTGTGTTTCACTAAAGCACATTAAAAATAAAAATATGTTATCATTTAATGCTGATTTTTTTAAAAAAACATGTTGAACCTGGGTTTTGCAGTATTGGAAAAGTGGATTAATGCTAAATTATATTTTGATGGTAGTCAGAAATAAAGCAAACATTTTTCCATGTTGGACAAATTGCCTTTGAACCAGAATAAGCATACAAAGGATAATTTCTGGAAATTTATTCATAAGTATTTTGAAATACTAAGTATACTTTGTGTGGGTACTGCATAAATAATTATTTATATTGTTGCTGGTATTTGACAAGTCCAAAAAGTGACATAAAATAATGCATGGCATGTGATTTTGTCATTGATATTGCAGTATTTCAATTGTTTATTTACTGAATTCAATATAACTTTATATGCTGTTGGTATTTAAAACATTTTTAGAATTAGTTACTCTACAAATAAATGGAGTTACATGTTACAAATTCATGAGCCATGCTTGTTGGAATATGCCTGAGAAGAAATAGAGCTTAATGGTGGACTCTGCTTTTTTGACTCATATTTAATGGTATGGTTGGTTGAAAGTGTTCTCCTATTGAATCCACTTGAACATACTGCTGAGAAATGCTATATCTAACTATAGTTCTTCTTAATAGCCAACTTGCTACCTGCAACAAAAGGAGTCACATACAGTATATTAAATTGGATGTTGCCAATATCACGTTTTCAACCTTGCTGCTGAACGTGTCATCTGAATGCTAGACAAGTGCAGGAGTTTTCACTTCATTGCTATTGGCAATATGATGAATTTAACTACACCAGCAGTAATTCAGTTACTGTATCTAGAGCACAGGTTTTCAAACTCGGTACATAGGGCCCCAAACAGTGCATGTTTTCCAGGTCTCTTCACAGAATCACAAGTGAAATAATTAATTAGTTCCACAATGAATCTTTTAAAATATGTCAGTGAGTAATGAGTACTGCTGGGTGAACTGGAAAACGTGACATGTATGGGGACCCAAGGACAGAGTTTGAGAACCACTGATCTAGACAACTGTTTTTAGTGACCCTGTGAATTCTGAGTGAAGAACCTTATGATCTTTTTACAATTGATAAAAATGCTTTTAATACATTATTAAAATTAAAGCTAGCTCATTATTAATGATTGTTTGAATCTCAGTGTTTTGTTGACCTACATTGGATTCATGTTCACAGAGTAATTTTATAATCAACTAAGAGAGACAATTTGGTTACTAAATTTGCTCAATACAGGAAATATCTCTGTTTTTTTCATTAAAACTTTTCAGAATGTAAATTTGGTATCAATAATCTGATTTAGTGTACTTGTTGGGGGGAGGGCTTGGACTGCACACCCTAACTCTAAAAGTAATAATGCTGAGACTTGCAGTTCCACACAGAAAAAAATAAAAATGTAGGTGACTAAGCACTAAGAACACTGACAAATAGAACCATTATAATAAACTTTTCAATTTAACATGAAATACAAATGAGGTTCTTAGCACATTTGACCAAAAATGCAAGCCCACCTACTGTGTTAAGGTGACTTCAGCAGGTGGGACCCTACCATTCCTAAAGCTCAAGTCCAGAACAAGTGTACATGTTTGCAGCTAAGGAGGTACTAATTTAAGCATATCACTCATTTATATTATATATAGTTTCATTTTTCTTTTCATTTTAATTGTTATATGTGTATAACAAATTTATAAAAATATAATTTTAATAAAGATGTAAGATAATCTAATTTGTCCTTAACCAGACATAATTAATTTGTGTAAAAATGTCAAGGGAAAAGTCAGAAGGAACTTCTATTTATATAATAAACAGTTCAGTTTTTGTAATTTAAATTGTGATTATGTTATCTGCTTGAGCTCAATTTTTGCATTAAATAGCCAATGAAAATTTACAGTAGTTATTGTCTCTTGTTTAAATGAAATGACCAGATAGAGGAAAAATGTACTGTTGCAAAAGAGGATGGCTCTGTGTTTTATAGTAGCAAGTTGAGATGAATTGTGTGGTTTAAATGGATAGAAGTGTTGTTACTCCTCCTATCACTGATCAGTATGGTAAATTGCAGTAAGTACAAATTTGGAAAAAATAATGAAAGAGAAGGAAAATGTACACAGATCTTCTCTAAATCAGTGGTTTTGCTGGCCAGGAACCATTGCCCATTAATATGGAATTGTTGAATTTGTTGCTATAGTTTCATTGCTTGTTCTATTGATTTTTTTTACATGTGTTAGAAAATATAATTGTTTAAGTTAAGCCTAGTAGTCTTAAAGGAGCATATAATGTAAATGTAACCACATATTCAATTTGTATACTCCATCTTTATATTATATTCTACATTTGAATAAGTCAGCAGAATGTTTGCAAGAAATATATTACAGTGGGCTTTTTCCAGGATGCCGGCCATCAATATACCAATGCTGGAATTCCAAATAACATATATGCAATGAAACAATTTTATATATATATATATATATATATATATATATATATATATATATATATATATATGTATAGTCATTATAAGTCAAAAAAGACAATCCGCACACATTCATAGTATATCAAAAAATTTAATTTTAGTTTCCAACACATACTCCAATAGTTAGCCATAAGCCATCAGGTCAAAAAAATTAAGTAAAGTGCCTTATTGCATAAAAAAGTGCTTAATGAGAGAACTTATCATGATCAGTAGATCTTAGGCAGAGGACTGGCAGCAGAGGGCCTGACAGCTGTTTCGGTGCTAACGAGCACCTTCTTCCAGGGGCAGCGCTCCAATACTGAGTCTACCCAGGACTCAAGTACCTGTCCAGTCACCCCTTCTCCAACCCCTACAATTAACACCCACCAATCCGGTGCACTCACCTGTGTAAATTTACCAAAGTGGCTCCAGCATTCTTCCTGCACACATGAGGCTTATCCGGCTCACTGCTAAGCGAAACTGAAAGCAATGCGCGCATGTCATATCTGCATTCCATCTGACGAAAACTTCCTCCTGTAGTGGAATGCATGCATATCAGCTATGTGCTCCATTCAAAGGAGTCATTTGATTTGATGGTTCTTGAAATACAGCAAGTGAATGCAGATATCATTTCATTGGAGAAGGAGATTAATCTATGTGAAACTGCTGATTCTGAGATACTTGTCACAGTTATAAAAACAGATTGGCAAGCAAAATAAGAATCTGCAGTGTCTACATTCAAAACAGAATTACTTGCCTTTAAGAAAATGAAATATCATAATGTAAGGGATGATTACAAAGAAGGGAAGGTATATCAATGGTTGCAGGTTAGGGACATGAGACGTCCTTGGAGGGCAGGTCAGAATAGAAGATTCAGAGGTAATAGATCCTTTACTGACATTGAATTGCAAACCTCTCAGAGTGACTCCAATCAAGGTCACTCTAAGGGTTATTTTGTAAAAGAAAAGGTTTTAACTTGGAGCACAGGCAAATTTTCAACCACCTATGTTTTGCTACAAACATAGTAGCAACATAAAAGATATTATTATACATTTGGATGTGGGTAATAAAAGCCATATGAATTGGCTATCTCTAAAATGCGGAGTCTTTCGATGTTCTGGTTGTATCAACTGTTGGTTTCTAATAATGGGTGAATTTTTTTACAGACACAAGAACTAAAAAATCATACAAAGTTAGACACTGACTAAATTGTGAAAGCAAGTATGTGGTGTATATGATAAAGTATCCCTGTGAACTAATTTATATTGGCAAGACCATCCGTATGCTGAAGGAACAAATGGCGCTTCATCGCTCTTCAATAAAAAAAGCATTTGTGAAAATAGATGGGAATACTCCACCTGTTGCCAAGCATTTCGTAAAAATGGGATATGGTCCACTTAACTTCAAAGTTATGCAAGTTGACTATATTCCACCGTTTAAGCGAGGGGTGATCGCAAAAAATGGCTTTTGCAGCATGAAAGCAGATGGATTTATGATTTGCAATCAGTTTCCCCAATTGGGTTTAATGAAGAATTAAATTTGACAAGTTTTCTCTGATTCTGGGTTTTAGAAGAGATTGATACTTCTTAGGTTGATGTATTTCTTTAGCAATTTGTTATATGTTGTTTTTTTGTGATTGTATGTATTGTGTCACCTATTCCACCCTCACACGTTCATCGGAGTCTGTGTTCATTCTTTAGATCTTTTTGAGTAGTAGGTCTTCAGCATTGTTATCCTAAATTTTCAAAAAAGCGCAGCCGGATAGTTTAATAATTGATGAGCAATATTTTGCTACTAATATATATATACATTATGTTATCCTTTATAAGTCTGACTCCTTTGATGGAGCGCATAGGTGATATACATGCATTCCACTGCGGGAGGAAGTTTTTGTCAATTGGAACGCACACGTGACATGCGCGCATTGCTTCCGGTTTCGCTTAGCAGTGAGCCGTATAAGCCACATGTGTGCAGGAACAATGCTGGAGCCAGTTTGGTGAATTTACACAGGTGAGTGCACTGGATTGGTGGGTGTTAATTGTAGGGGGTGGACTCAGTATAGGAGCACTGCCCCTGGAAGAAGGTGCTCGTTAGCACCGAAACAGTTGTCAGGCCCTCTGCTGCTGGTTCTCTGCCTCAGATCTACTGATCATGATAAGTTCTCTCATTAAGCACTTTTTTTTGCACTAAGGCACTTTACTTGTTCATTTTTTGTGATCTGATGGCTCATGGCTAACTATTGGAGTATGTGTTGGAAACTAAAATTATATTTTTTGATATACTATGAATGTGTGCGGATTGTCTTTTTTGACTTATAATGACTATTAACCACTTAATCAAGCACCCAAATTCACTGATGTTTGAGAGTGCACACTTGTGATATTTGTTATATATATATATATATATTTATATATATATATATATAAAGAAAACAATCCTCCGGCACTCCTCCACACTGTGTCTCCAGACACGTAGTCAATCCTTGCTCCGGTGCCCTCCTTAGGAGGACAGCACCCCCATCGCACACTGCATCAAAACCATAGGCGTCATTCGCAGACTGATAAACAATGTCACCCCCTTGGCAGAGGGACTTTATTAGGTCGATGTTTCGGGGTCTTCCGCCCCTTCCCGTCGACCTAATAATGTCCCTCTGCCGAGGGGGTGACATTGTTTATCAGTCTCCAAGTGCTGCATATATATATATATATATATATATATATATATATATACCAGAATCCTGCACTCACATCCCAAAGTCATCAACAGAGGAGTGCAACCTCCAAAAACCACCAAAGTGGTCCAATGTAGTTTCTTTAAGTAAAAAAACAAATAAAATTCAGGCGCATATATAATAAAACTCTTAATATAAAATTAATCTGCAATTAAGTTATAATGACAGTGATGTCCTGCTGCTCCTACAGATTAAATCTGTAATACTCTAAATGAACAAGGAAAAACTATTATACAATAATAAGGAGCACAAAAAATATATCAAGATATCAAAAAGATATTTAATAAACAAAACATAAATCTATAGACACATTCATAAAATAGCAGTAAGCACAATAAGTATTAGTATACATTAAAAAACATTCTGATATGTCCTCAGAAGTAGTTAATAAAATGCTAAGAAATTAATGAACTCTGTCTAATGAGAACTCAATTTTGGGAGCAGTCAATTAGTGTACTTTTTAGACAAAATGATGTTCAGTTGCCTTTATATGGATAGTCTTATCCTTCTCTCCAGAGAAAGTAATTTCACCATCAGTGTTAGATCTCCACTCTCTTTATAGTTAGTGTCCATAAATTAATCCATATTAGCAGCCCATAGATGACAGAAGATTTTAAAGTCAATCTTACCACTGTTGCTGTTGGAAATAGTGGGGGTTCTGCTTAATCAATCTCTACTGTTCTATAGAGTATGAACTGCCACTGATGAGGGCAGTAAAGCTCTGCTTCCTCTGTTGCTGCTGTTCCAGGATGCAGGCTGACAGTGGAGAGGAATGGCACACTTCACAGGAGGGAGCAGGATGAAAAGCACACTTAGCCAGCTTCTGGTCAGGAGACCTGATTTTTCAGCAATAAGTTGTCTTATGCGGCTGCTCTAAGACGGAGTGTCCCTGTATCTTAACGCGTTTCTCTGCTATTTAGGGTAGCAGTTTCCTCAGAAGGCAAGAAAATAAGTGTAGACAAAAGTCCATGGAAGATGATGTTTGTCAATGAAAGATGACATATTGCCTCTTTCTGAGACCCAATTTTTGGAGAAAAAAATCTGAACCTATCTGAGCCTGCACATCCCTAGTTTAAATAGGAAGCGAGATCCAAACCTCTTTAGGTTCGGATTTAGACTTTAAATGTCTGCATTTGGCATCAGTCAATAAGTAAACAGAAAAACACATAAAGATATAGCAATATTATAAAACAATGATGACAATTAACTACATGAACACCCAACATCTGTCTCAAAGGCAAAAACTTCCACAGTCAAATATATATCATTACAGGAACATATTCATTGGGTTTGACTCATTTAATCCTCTGGGGGCCATCATTCCCTGTCAGGAAATCCAATAGTTCTCAAGTTTCCACAATTTGAGCATCTGGTCACCTCCTCTCATGGGTGGTGGTACCCAATCTATCTGTCTGCACCTGCATGTGGCCACTTGATGGTGCATCTTCAGAAAATGTGCAGCAACTGGTTTATTGGTAATCCCTGTATTAAGTGCCTGACAGATAGTTAGCTGATGGTTTGCCAACCTCTCTCTACAGCATCTTGTGGTTAAACCTACATATGCCAATCCACATGGACATATGAGAAGGTATATAACACAATCCATCGTGGAGACCAACTTATATTTTATTTGTATTCTCTGCCCAGTCAACGGGTGTGAAAAGTAGGAACCAATCTGCATAGAGCCACATGTTATACACCCCATTAAAAGAAGATTCTACAATACAAAACACAAGCAAAGGCAGCAGTGTAATGATTGGAATAACCAATAACATATATGGAATGCAACAATTTTATATATATATATATATATATATATATATATATATATTATTCACACAACTACATACTGGAAAATATCACTTGGCTAATTAGCAAAAGAGAAAATAGTTAAGCATCCATTAAGACCATGCAGACTAATCACATTAAGACAGTGTATCCAGTGGGCCTCAAATTTTAATAATAACGTTTTACAATCCCATCCACTATGCAGAGGAGGGATATGATCGGTCATACATTATTTCAGACTTGACAGATTATGGCCCGTCTCCACAACCATCAAGCCACAGGTTACTCACAGGTCCCACAGTTTCATGTGAACCATATAGAGGATCAGTAAGCTGCCATTTCCTAAAACTTGCATTTAGTTTTCCTTCCTTATGTACAGTATGCTAAGAACAAATGATTTGGTAGATCACAAAAGAATGATAACAGTTTAAATGGTGACAAATATGATATTTTAACCCAAATGTGGATGATAAAATATATCACCCTCAAACAAATATCTATACATAACACAGGAACATTTAAAACAGCTAATTTTTTACTGACAAAAAACAATGTTTGGAAGAATAAAACTTTAGACATCTGATTTAACCAGAATATCTAAGGTTTTTATCACATGAATAGCATCGTATACTCTAGTCTAGGTTGAATTGAGTTTTTCATCTGCCTGAATGAGAGGCCAACATTTTTAGATACACTATTAATACTTGGGCATACTGTGTAATGTCTATTAACTGATGGTAATACAGCACTGTCATTCCTAATTACTTTTTTAGACAAAAGATCTTTACAGGCAAGTGCAGTACCTTATGTTTTTATTTTTAAAAATATATGACAATCAAAATTCTCTATCATATTTTCAATCTGTAAATCACTATTAATACTTCTATTTCTGATCATTTTAGAGTAGGTACCCCAAAGTTTAGGCTTTGGGGCTGCCAACTCTATACTGGAAGCATAATATTATGATCAGTATACAGTATTGAGAATATACTAAAGTAACAAGATTAATGCCATTTTTCATTATCTTAAAATCATGAAAGTTTTTCTCCTGCTGAAGTTTAACAGGATAACAATTGTTATTATTCTCTTCCATTAGATGGATAAAATATTAAATATAAATCTTATATACAACAAGATGTGTGAAAAATATTTAATTCTCATAAAAATGGTTGTATATGATGGGACCACACTGGACCCCATTTCACAGCCCATTGTTTGCAAATAATATTTGCCATCAAACATGAAAAATTTTATGGTAAGGATCATTTCTAGTAATTGCACAAATCTCAATAAAGACAATATCATGAACACCATGGATTAAAAGTTGCTTTATGATTACTGCTAAACTAATTACATGAGGAATTACAGTGTAGAGGCTCATCACATCAGCACTAATGATCCAAGCTGAGGCAGGAACATATATCATCTTTTCTGATTCCGAGTTTATATATTCTCCCTGTGCTTGCGTGGGTTTCCGTTGGTTACTCCAGTTTCCTCATACACTCCAAAAAAATATATACTGATAGGTTAATTGGCTCACAACACAAATTAACCCTAGTGTGGAAGTGCGTGTACATGTGGTAGGGAACATAGATTGTAAGCTCCACTGGGCCAGGGACTAATGTGAATGGTCAAATATTCTCTGTACAGCACAGTGGAATATGTGTGCGCTATATAAATTAACAGATAATAAATAATTGCTTTAAGATTATTAAGCAACATGGTGGTATCTAAAAGGAAATTATGATGTTTTTGAATCAAAGGCTAAGTGTATAAATAAATAGCAGTGGGTTGGAAACAGATCCACGTGCCGCAAATATAGAGGTGGATTAAGTCCCTTGTGGATCTTCATCAATGTATAAAGGAATATCAGTATTGGAATTTCAGGAATCAAAGCATGAAAATGTTACTCAGTAATGATATTGGTATTCTTGGATTGTAAAAACAGTTATTTGAGCTCACTTATAAAGACATTAGTTTGGTCAAATTACAGTTGTTGGCTTAAAATGTGAATGCTGTCCATTTCAAAGATGTCAAATTAGGGTGCACAGGGCAAGAAGATTTTACTAGTTGGAAACTTCATGCTCTAATACCAGCATGAATTTTAATAGTAGCATTTGTAGAGACAGGCTCAAAAGTTGTACGATTTTGTCATTTCTACTTTTTGAAGTACTCCTTAAGCCATAGCTTATTATGATGCAATCTATATTATTCTATTTGTCACTGCAAATCATCAAAAAGGTTGTAGGAAACAAAGGGTAGTCCTTTACACAGTAGAAGAAAAATAAAAGAATACCTGTATTTCATTTTTGGTAGTTGTGGTCTTCTTCCATATCCCCTGGCCCCAACCCTTGTCTGGTATATTTTCTCCTTGCTCAGGGCCATTTGCCCTGGTTGCAGCCCATAAAAGGCCAGCAATAGTTGTTCATCTAAATCCAGATGCAGAAACCTCAGTATACAGTAACTGCTAGAGCGGTTAATGTCTTGTGATGACTCAGTATCCAAGGTAGATATAGGATGTCTATTTGACAAAATAATGGACATTGTCTCTCTTGGTCAGTTACCTTCCAGCCCCTGGTACAAAAATAGGTATTGTATCTAATTTAGGGAGAAATATAATTGGTGAAGTTGTCTAAAACAGACAAAAAATGGGCAGTATATTGGGGTTGGGTAAGAAATCCCAGCACTTGGGATGCCATCTGTCAAAAGACCAACATCCTGTTGTTGAGAATCAAACAGGGGAGAGGTAAGTACACTAACCTTCCCTCCTTAAACCCCTAACCCTCCTGGTGCACCCTAATGCTGACCCTCCTTACCCCCCCATCCTAACCCTCCTGGTTAGTGCCAAAACCTAATCCTCCCTCTTAGTACCTAAACCTAACCACCCAGCCCTATCCCCCCCGGAGGTGCATAACACTAACCTCCCCCATCCTGTAGCCTAACCATATACCCCCTGGGGTGCCTAAATCTAAGCCTCCCTCCCCCCAGTGGTTAAGACCTAAGGACTCCCACTGTACTTCGCTATGCTATGCTATGCCGGCTGTCGGGATTCTGGCATCAGCATCTCCCCTCTTGTTGGGATTATGGTGCTGGCTTCTTGTTCCCGGTCCGGGATTCCAGCACCGAGATTTTGTCACCTGGCATGCCAATGTATATATACACTATACATTTTCCCAAGTAATTATTTAAGATTAAGTAAATAACTTGACTAAGATTATAATGTTATAATGATTTTGTAGGTTAAATAGAAAAAAATGTATTTAGAAATTGTTAGAAATTACTGAAATGTTGTAATGAGTTCAGTCCTTTCTGTTAAGCTAACTTTTATGATGATGTCACACTGATTTTGAACCAAAAAACAATCAATCCATTAATGACTACAGGACATTTTAAGTTGTAGCCTATCAGAGTCAATTGTAGTTCAGTTGGTGTCCTTAATACCCTTTGCTCCAAACCCCACTCCCACTGATTCTTATTTATTTATTTATTATTTATTACCAGTTATTTATATAGCACACACATATTCCGCAGCACTTTACAAAGAGTATTTGGATATTCACATCAGTCTCTTCCCCAGTGGAGCTTACAATCTATATTCCTATCACATGCTCACACACTAGGGTTATTTTTATTTTCTGGGAGCAAATTAATCTCCCAGTATATGTTTGGAGTGTGGGAGAAAACCGGAGTACCCGGAGGAAACCCACACAAGCACAGGGAGAATATACAAACTCGACACAGGTATGGCCGTGGTGGGCTATGAACCCACAACCTCAGTGCTGTGAGGCAGTAATGCTAACCATTACCCCATCTGTGCTGCCCCTGGTTCTTACATTAGTAGATGGGAATGAGGTGGAGGCATCATTTGCTGAGTCATTATTTTTAGTATGTTGTAATGGTGTGTGAGAGTCTGATGCAAGATTGCCATTATGTACCAAAAGTGAACATTTAACTACTTCATTGCAGAGGGTTTTATACCCCTATTGCTGAGCCATTTTCCAACATTAGCTCTCGTCACATTACAACATTAATATTATAGATTTTTTTTATGTGGTGTACACACAAATTATATCTTGTTTTTCTTCAGAAGACCTTGTATTATATTTTTATACTCATTTTAAGAGATCAGAACAAACAAACAAATTTGAATTGAAATTTCAAGAATGGCAACCAAACTCAAGCATGATTTTTTTCAACTTAAAAATAACACAAAGAAATACTTTATTGTTCTTGTTTTTTTAATATTTCCCCTATCCAAAATAGTACAAAGCAGGAATCTATGTGAAGGTTTTGACAAAAAATGCATTTTATTATTTTTGCTGTTATGATTTAAACACTTACATTGTGTAAGAAGAATTTGGTAGCTGAATATGGCCTACCATTTTATAAACTAGAAAACCTACTGCACTAAATGAGGGAACAATTTTTTATTTGATATAAATGTAGGAGATATGGATTTCTGTGGAATATTTTATTTGATTTGACACAAGATGGGGGAGATATTGACTTTTGAGGAAAATATTTTTTTTTTATTTTTTCAGTTATTCTCTAGTGATCACCAGACAATAAGGCAGATGTATGAAGCTCTGGGAAGTGATAAAGTGGAGAGTGATAAACAACATGACAGTTAGTAGCTGATTGGTTGGTCGTTTATCACTCTCCACTTTATCACTTTCCAGAGCTTCAAACATCTGCCCCATTAACTGCTAAGAGGACATATCACTTCAAAGAGGAGACTCCCTTCTTTGAAGACAGAGTGCCCCCATGTGTGTGCAGGCCAGAATGGGGAGATAGGGCACAAACTATTTTTTTCTGTACTGTTGGTGATATTGCTTAGTAACCACAGGTAACCAGACAATAGATGCCAATGTGGCCACATAATTTGAGAAAAGGGACTCCTCTCCTGCATACATGTGTGACCCCAAATTTACAGGTGTAATTATGGCCGTGATACAGCAAAAAATGCCTTCCACCTATATATGTCTAGTTTTCGCTGTGCATGATGATAATATCTGGTGATTACCCAACAATAGCTAATACAAGCCACTTAATTTGAAAGAGCAGACTTCCTCTTTCAAATATGGGTGCTCACAAAGTTCCCTATGTCATTATGCTGATGAGAGGACACTAAGTGCCCTCCCCCAATATACAAAAAACATACAGTTTCATTAGTGCAGGGTAACATTTTCTGGTGATCACCAGACAATAAGTACTAAGGGGATACTAGGTTGGGGATACCCACTCATAGTCCACAGCAAAGGGGTTAAAGAGAATGCTGTAGTCACTTTTGAAAGCAGTGAACTTCTAAAAAGAATAAATGCCCAGAGTCCAATATTTTCCCAAATAATGCCCTGAAAATGTTGTATATTTTCATATATTTTTTTTTTATTCGCCATATGTGACTAATCATGGAAGTTTCTGAATCTTTAAAATGAGAGATTGGTAGTTGTAATCATGTAATCATGTAATCAACAAAAGCTGCATATGGTACCAGGTTATAACTCGTTGATCTGGCCACACTATAACAGGGAGACAAAACGGTATATGAACTAAAGGTAGATTTGGTTTTTTGGTCATTTTTCCATCTGTTTGCAAACCAACCATTTACTAAAGGGAAAAATGGATGGCAAAATGACCAAAATACTGACATTAGAAAACCAGAGACTTAAGTGTCATTATTTAAAACTGACCAAATACTAACCCTAAAAAATGGTAAACCCACCAAAGAAATAAACTATCTGTGGCATGCAAATTTGGGTGAAGCACTGCACAGATCACTATGATCTGTGCAGGCTTTCTTACTGTAAAAGGTGTAGAAATGGTAAAAAAAAATGTATAGGGGCCCCCAAATCTATAACAAACCCCATACTACTGAGCCCAGGTTTGTAATGAAGAGTAGGGGAAAAATGTTGTGGGGTTTCCCCAGTTTTCCAATAACCACCTCGAGACAGAACTAACTGGATGTCTGATACTATAATAAGGACAAACACCAAGGGGGGTTCCTTCTGCCATTATGGCAACCACTCTCTAACTAGTTAGCCCAAAAATGTGGTTCCCCCTTCCTCAAAGACAACCAGCCCTGGGCTGAAATCTCATGACTCTTATCTGTACCCCTGATGGTGGTGGATACAGAGATTATAGTAATGTAATAGTTAAATAATATTGTTTGTTACAGGTGGCCTACAAGTTCCAAGCAAGCCTGCCCTGGCATGATGACACCTGTCAAACCACAATTGCCTGCATGTCAGGACGTACAGGGCCCTTTGGCACCTGTAAAACATATTAAACTAAAGATAAGACACACACTAAGTATTGTATTCTCTTATTAAATAATTATACACCCACACCTCCCTCATTCACCAAGTTATTACTTACAATAAGAAGGGGTACATTATTTTCAGTCCATGTAGTATCCTGACACTCGGCAAAACAAACAACCTTACTACTGCCCTTTACAGAGCACAACGCGACTGCCAGGTCACTCCCTGTCACTCTCCATAGAAATTAAGGGGGATGCACTGATTGGTCAGAGCGTGGGAACTGCCATGCTCTGGTCAATATGACATCATTAAGCATTAACCCATTGGTTTTCAAAATGATCCAAAACCGATCTTTAGTAAATTTGCCACTAAGTGATGTTCAACCTGCCCTAGCCTGAACTGAATGGAGCTAAATACCTTAGAAGAGGACATCACTAAATCAAGTTTCAATATATTCAAAACTTCTTTGGCATAGACTCCATGTTTTAAAACAATCCCTGGCATTTAGTACATTTTGGGCCTGATTCAGACCCACTCGCGAGCGGCTGTCCGCTCGCAAGTGGGTCGATGTTATGGACTGAGCATGCGCACGATGGAGGGAGCTCCATCGGGTGCATGCGCCAGACGCGACGAGCGAAGGAAAGTCCTTCGCTCGTTGTGTCCGATCAAAGGGGGCGTGCTGTCAATGTTGATTGACAGCACGCCCCCTTTGGTGGGCGTGCCGGGGGCGTGCCTCCCTGACGGGGGCATTCCCACGGGAACGCCTCCCATCAGAAGCCGGCCCACTGACATCACTAGTGATGTCAGTGGGAGTGATTTTGGCTCTGATAGAGCCAAAATCACTCCGGAGCTTGCGGTTGAAAACCTCAACCGCAGGCTCCGGCTCGCAAATTCGATGGTCGCGATGGTCTCGACCATCGCGACCATCACAATGCACGCTCGTATAGCCTGTGGGTGGTGACCCACAGCTATACGAGCGTCCAGGAGGACGCTCCATGAAAATGGAGCCCGGCCCTCATTCAGAGCGTGCGCTCTGCTCAGAGCGTACGGCTCTGAATGAGGGCCTTTATGTGCAAATATAACTTCACTTTAATACAGGGAAATTATGTTGGAGACATAACTCACACTTAATGTGTAAATTATTCACAGTGTGCAATCTGTTTTTTAGCATGTATATATAAATATATATATACTATAAATGTATAATATGCCTGCAGCATATACAGTAACCTACATGTATTTTTTAAATCCCCTTCTATTCCCCTTATTAGTAACCTTACAAATAAGAATGTCAAAAATAAGATATATTTATACTGTTAACACATCTACACCTATTAAGAAAAGCTTTTCCGACACAGAAAATAAAAATCATGCCTGCAGCATTAAAGGCTTAGCATTTAGTATCATTTAGAAGAAAAGCATTAATGTAATTCCTCAAAGAAAACACTCAGGATATATGCAGCACATGTGTGTGCTCCGAGCCAGGCATTTATAGTTACAGAACTCTGCATATTATTTGTACCTGTGTTCTGTAAACACATAATTAATGATAACTAGAGCCACAATGTTTTCAAAGCTGTATGTAACTTTATAAAAAGAAAACACTAAAATTACATTTTCACAACCAAAGCATTAATGTTTGAATTTCCTTATATTTATTAGAAGACTTTTTTACATAAGGAAAGGGGAATGGGGATATCCTAAGCACTGGTGATGAACGCTTGAAAGGTATAGTTAGGAGGTAAGTATATTCCAATATTTTTTAAATTGTGTTGTGAAAGATGTCTATGAATTTCTCATTTATGGAGGTGCACCCTAGAGAGTTTTTATGAGTACGTACAGAGAGAACAATGGGAAAGAAGTACTCTCTTTTGTGGGGCACTCAACCTACCTCTATAGTATAAGAATTTAAAAATTAACTTTTAATGGTATGCCACTAAAAATATTTTTTGGACATGAAATATCAACAGAAGAAAAAACTATACATACATGACATAGAACAAAAAACAAACATTGAATCTGGACAATTATAGGTCCAGTTACTAAAAAACTGTCTGACTGTGATCAGAGAAAACTCTTAATTCCTGGTTATGGTAAATTAGACATAATAGTAATAACATCAAACGTCAGACAGGTGGCAACATTTTTTATCAAAGAATATATACATATATATGTAGATCAGGAAAAAAGGGAATTTTTCTTTTTGCTAATAGCATTGATGACCACCAATTCTAATAATAGTCCTGTATATACAGGATGAATACACTCTTATGTATCTGTGAATTGAAGCAAGAAGTCTTTGAAATAAATAGGTATCAAAGTATAGGATACTATTCTGATTATGTATATCTGATCTATACCTCTACATTCTCAGAAAAACAGGTATTGAAGCAATAACAGGTAATTGGGTAGTGAAAAAGCATAATAAAATCCAATTAGTAAATTAATATATGCAGATATCAAAAATACTACCGATCAGATATCACAGGCATCATCCTGTACATATCCATTGGTGAGATCATACCAAATAATCCACTTAGAATGGAGCAGTAGTTTATAGTGGTATTAACCCACATCAGGCAGAAATATACATTCAAGATATTTGTAATGATTATTTAAATTTCTACATTGTTCAAAAAGAGAAAAAGTCTCTCCACTAATGTGTGGCAGGAATGTCTGCTGCAGGGTGTTATACTCATCTATAGGATGCCCTGTGAGCGGATTCCTCCCTATACATGGAGATAGGAGGATAGTACATAGGCATCTGCTGTTAGACAGAATCACTAAGAAGGGTGAATCTGGTGAATACCAGTGCAGCTCCACACTTCTGTGTCTGCTAATGAGAGTGCCTTAGCAGGATAGATAAGAATTTATCAATGAAAAATATGTGTGTAGAAATAGGTTAAATCCCTAGTGTGCTGCTTCTCACAGTGTGTGCATATACACAGTGAACTGTGAGTGAGCGGTCCTAGGGGCTCCCTATCACACAGAATAAGTGCAGGGAGGAGGGAGTCTGTGTAGAGGGCTATCCCCAATGTGCCCTGATGAGATTAGTCAGCGCAGGGACAGAGAGGGGGAGCGCGCTCAACACTCTTCCCAGAATACCTGCTAGTTAGTATTATGAGCTGCTGGTGGTGGTCATCAATAGACAGGGTTCCCTTGAGCACCAGGGATGCCCTATGGTTGCCCAGACACGTGTCTCACCAGAGGCTTTCTCAGTGGGTGGCCTGCAGAGACTAGTGCTATTTCCGGGTATATCCCGGCGGTAGCCAATGGGAATGCAGCATGGAAGATAGGCATTGTATACGGCCAATCAGTGGGGTTGAAGGATCCGTCCTCTAAGGAAGAGCTTTATAATGGACATGTGTAAGGGCCAATCAGTCCTATCACTCGTATAAGACCAGGGGAGAAAGCATGGCTAATTAACATAAGTAATCAAGGAGGAACTGTTCTCTTGTTTAAAAATGCTGTGATTAGAATAAAGCATAATAACCTGTGGAGGAAAAATAATAAGGGGGTAAACTGTTGTGCGCATGTATATACATGCATTCCCATTCATTCACATGTATGTATGTGTGAATGTATATAATACACACAAAAACATATATTAATTTAACTATGACATTTATAAATTTATAAAAGAAATGCTTTGGATGATTTGTATAGAGAATATAATGATATAATTGTTAGAATTTAATTTTATAGCACAAAAAGAGGAAGTTTAAAAGGAAAAATTGAAAATTGATTAAAGTATAAGGGGTCACAATGTTATAAAAAAAACTACCCTTATAATTTAGCTACCCTTATGATCAGGATTTACTTACTAATGTATGAGGAAAAAACATGAGTTAAGTGTGAAAAAAGTATATAATACTAATGAATAAAGAAGTTTTTTAAATAGAAAATAATAGGAAAATGAGTTGCATACCAATTAGGTAGAATGGTGGTTAGGTATAATATTCTCATGAGGTATCAAAGAATTATTGAAATTAATTATAATTAATAAAGATGTGGATAGATTACGTACACATATACACACGCACATACTTATATGTGTCCATATATATGCATCCACATTATAAACCCCATGTGCCCTTTATATTAAAATCTTATGAAAAATTATATATATATATATATATATATATATATATATACATAGTCCAGAAAGCTGCACTCACTGTTATAAAAACTCCAATAGTGGGGTGCTCCATTACAGACATAAAAAAGTCCAGAAGTATATAAAGTCCAAATAAATGGGATAGGCGCTCACCAGTTAGTAGAAAAAAGGTTTTAATCACTCACATGATGTATTGCCTTACATCATGTGAGTGATTAAAACCTTTTTTCTACTAACTGGTGAGTGCCTATCCCATTTATTTGGACTTTTTATATATATATATATATATATATATATATATAATGTGATGATGATTGAGTGATGGTGCACCAAGTGTATATCCTGTTGTGAAGAAGGAATGGGGAGTATAAATAAAATAAAATAAAAGGAGGTATTTGATTGTATAAGTCCATGCACACATACTCTTATCTATGTGTGCATGTATTTTACCGAGAGAGCACATGTGTGTAGTTAATTGTGTAAATGTGCCAGTATTAAAGAAGATGGGTGTGAAAAAGAAAGAGAAATATATATCACATTAAGATAAGATGAACTTGTTTCTTGATATATAGTTATAAATAAATTCTAAAGGAAAACACTATAGTTGTTTCCTTCATTGAGTCCATGGGGAGTAACTGTTTTCAATCTAAAGATCCATTGCTCTAGGTCAAAAACTTTAAAATCTTGGAGGGATCCTTTGTGTGCTTTTATGAAGTGTCTGGCAACGGAGGACAATTTTGTCTTCTTCTGTGTGTCAGCTATTGCATTTCTGATGTTGCCAACATGCTCCAAGATTCTCTGTTTTAAGGGTCGGGAGGTCATCCCTACATATCTTAAATTGAAGGGGCATTCAAGACAATAAATCACCCCCATTGCATTACAATGAATAAATTGTCTGATCTCAAAATATCTGCCATATCTGTCTTGGATTGTATCCTTCCTTATTATATCCCCGCAGGCTTTGCAATTCCTGCAGGGGTATGTTCCCTTGATCTTAGTGGTCTTTCTGGGATTTCTGTTAAAGTGACTTTGCACCAGTGTATCCCTCAAGTTGGTGGATCTGTGCCAACTGAAGGCTGGTTTACTCTCTAAAGCTTTTTTAAGGTCTTCATCCATAAGGAGGCTATGCCAGTGTCTTTGGATAATGTTTTGCAATGTTTTCCACTGCTTACAAAAATCCCCCACAAAGCAAATTTTGTTGGTACTGGGATTTTTTTGGTTTGTAGGGAAAATTAGATCTTCTCTTTTCATTTTGGAACTAGGAATCTGGCATTTTTAATTGCTTTTTTACTATACCCTCTCTTCAATAGTCGTTGAGTTAGTTCCTCACTTTTTCTCTCATAGATGTTGTCCTCAGAGCAATTTCGTCTGAGACGCATGAACTCTCCTTTTGGCATATTTCGAATCGTTGGAGGAAAATGGGAGCTGTTGTGATGTAACACACTATTGGTCGCTGTTTCTTTTCTGTAAAGCTCCGTTGTAATGTTGCCATGCTGATCAATGACGAGTTTGAGGTTGAGAAAATTGGCTGGGTATAGGTTAATCGCAAATTTAATTTGTTATCATTCAGAATTGAAATGAATTGATGGTGTTCTTCTTCTGAGCCTTGCCAGATCATGAGAATGTTGTCTATGTAACGTAGCTACATCGTTATGTTATTAGTGAAATTTTCATTCTCAACTGTGAAGACAGATTCCCTCTCCCACCATCCGAGGAACAGGTTGGCATAGGTGGGCGCACAAGCCACGCTCATCGCTGTTCCTCGGATCTGTAGGTAGAATTTGTCATCAAATGTGAAATAATTCTTAAAAAGAATAAATTCAAGCAATTCCAGTATAAATTAATTGAAATCATCCATACCTTCCGTATTGAGAAAATATCTCACTGCAGCGATTCCTTCATGATGTCCAATGCTAGTGTAGAGTGATTCTACATCAAGGGTCACTAAATATTGGTCTTTGTCCAGATGGACACCATGTAATTTTCTTAGGACATCTGAGGTATCTTGCAGATAGGAGGGTAGTGTACATACATGGTGTCGAAGAGATCTATCCACAAAAATGCTTGCTTGTTCCGTGAGGCTACCTATTCCTGGCACGATAGGTCTCCCTGGAGGACTAGTAATATCCTTGTGCACCTTGGGCAACATGTAAAATGTTGGTGTCCTGGGGTGTTTTACCTGTAAGAAGTTGTATTCATCCCTGGTTAAAATACCTATTTTCTGGGCATCATTGATCATCTGCTCATAAAAATATGAGTAATTATCAATGGGATTAAACATAAGAAAACGATAGCAAGTTATGTCCCCGAGTTGTCTTTGTGCCTCCAGAAGGTCCTTAGGCCATATTACAATATTACCCCCCTTATCCGAAGGTTTGACTACTATGTCTATCAAGTCATTCAATTCCTTCAGGGCTGATCTTTCCCTTGGGCTCAAATTGTCATTGATGTGGTGCTATGTACTTTTATCCATCTGTAAATGGTCCAAGTCTCTAGAAATCAGGTCCATAAAGACCTTGACTTCAGGGCAGATGTGATCTTGAGGTGTGAATGTAGACTTCTTTTTGCATGACAAAGTCCTACTGTGAATTGTAGTCTGCGATGTTATGTTTCCATTATTTGCTAATTCCTCTAGGAATGTAAGTGCTTCTATATCTTTAGGTGTATCCAGGTCGAAAGGGTGTTCTGGACTGGACTCACTCAATCTAGTCGTTACATCAATATCAGCAGTATGTGTATGTTCTCTTTTGTCTGAGAAATATTTTGTTAGTAGAAGTTTTCTACCAAAGAGTCTAAGATATTTTTCCCAGGTGAAGCGGTTAAAGGAGGCTGTTGGTGAGAAAGATAACCCACGACTTAATATATGCATTTGTGTTTCTGAGAGGAGTTTCTCTGATAAATTAATAATTTTGAGGTTCTTGTTGGTATTTAGTTCCTCTTCTGTGTTCTCATGGATTGTCTCAGAGGTTGGGGTGATTCCCAAACTCTTGGTTCTCTTCCACTTCTTCTTGCTCCTCTGGGTCCTTCTCCTCTGGGAGCCATGAATCTTCCCTTTGTCCCCCTGCTTTCTTCTAAAAAAGTAAAGGATGATCTTGGTGGGGTTGAGGAACCCTCTTCAGTACCAGATGATTCTATATCTGATGAGCTATACTGTCTATTGCTATTTGGATGAGATTCTCTTGTTGGATAATTCCACTTAAAAATATTACCTGATGTGAAATCACGTTTGTCCCTCAAGAATTTATTTCTCTTTCTATCAATGAGGAATTTCTCATATGTGTTAAGATCTTCCTTACTTTTTTCAAATACCTTTTGAAAGTTGCTATCTTTCTCCCAAGTTTCCAACTTTTTGTCAAGAGAGTTAATTTCTCTCTCACATTCCTCTAATATTAGAAGATCATGTTTTATTAGAATGTTCATTAGGTCATATGAACATTTTAATAGACATGTTTCCCATTCTGTCTTAAGGTTATTGGTAGCTATATCAAAAGTGGGAAAGATCTTTGGCCTAAGTCCCCTAGGTGATATTTTATGCTTCAGATAACAGAATACCAGTTAGTAGATAGTAGATCCTTCAACCCCGCTGATTGGCGTATAAAATGCCTATCTTCCATGCTGCATTCCCATTGCCAGGATATACCCAGAAATAGCGCAAGTCTCTGCAGGCCACCCACTGAGAAAGCCTCTGGTGAGACGCGTGTCTGGGCAACCACAGGGCATCCTTGGTGCACGAGGGAACCCTGTATATTGATGACCACCACCAGCAGCTCATAATACTAACTAACAGGTATTCTGGGAAGAGTGTTGAGCACGCTCCCCCTCTCTGTCCCTGCACTGACTAATCTCATCAGGGCACATTGGGGATAGCCCTCTACACAGATTCCCTACTCCCTGCACTTCCTCTGTGTGATAGGGAGCCCCTAGGACCGCTCACTCACAGTTCACTGTGTATATACACACACTGTGAGAAGCAGCACACTAGGGATTAAACCTATTTCTACACACATATTTTTCATTGATAAATTATTATCTATCCTGCTAAGGCACAGAAGTGTGGAGCTGCACTGGTATTCACCAGATTCACCCTTCTTAGTGATTCTGTCTAACAGCAGATGCCTATGTACTATCCTCCTATCTCCATGTATAGGGAAGGATCTGCTCACAGGGCATCATATGCATGAGTAGGACAGCCTGCCGCAGCCATTCCTGCCATACATTAGTGGAGAGACTTTTTCTCTTTTAGAACATTGTGGAAATTTAAATAATCATTACAAATATCTTGGATGTATATTTCTGCCTGATGTGGATTAATACCACTATAAACTACTGCTCCATACTAAATGGATTATTTTGTATGATCTCACCAATGCATATGTTCAGGAGGATGCCTGTGATATCTGATCGGTAGTATTTTTGATATCTGCATATATTAATATACTAATTGGATATTATTAAGCTTTTTCACTACCCAATTACCTGTTATTGCTTCAATACCTGTTTTTCTGAGAATGTAGAGGTATAGATCAGATATACATAATCAGAATAATATCCTATACTTTGATACCTATTTATTTCAAATATTTCTTGCTTCAATTCACAGATACATAACAGTGCATTCAACCTGTATATACAGGACTATTATTAGAATTGGTGGTCATCAATGTTATTAGCAAAAAGGAAAAATTCCCTTTTTTCCTGATCTACACATATATGTATATATTCTTTGATAATAATTTTTGCCAACTGTCTGACATTTGATGTTATGACTATTATGTCTAATTTACCATAACCTGGAATTAAGAGTTTTCTGTGATCACAGTCAGACAGTTTTTTAGTAACTGGACCTATAATTGTCCAGATTCAATGTTTGTTTTTTGTTCTATGTCATTTATGTATAGTTTTTTCTTCTGTTGATATTTCATGTCCAAAAAATATTTTTAGTGGCATACCATTAAAGGTTAATTTTTAAATTTGTAAACTATAGAGGTAGGTTGAGTGCCCCACAAAAGGTTTTCTTTCATTTCTTGTTCCTCATCATAACCTAAATATATTTCTACAGTCAGTCCTTCCTGGCCCTACAGGTACATTGCAAAATCATTGCATACAAATTCAATACTGCTACTGAGCATTAAAATACAAATGACATTCTGAAAATGTTACACTGCCATTGAGAGCCTAACCAAGGGATTAAATCATGGTAGCCAAGGATCCATTTAGTTAATAAGGAGCTAGCAGTAAGAAATTACATTTTCTGTGTCCTACAGTATTCAGAATCATTTGTAAAATACAGAAGAAATATAAAAATAGTTTTCCGAGAAATTGAAATGCCACACAAGTTAAAAAAAATAGTAATGTGTATATAAAACATATTGTCAATGAACAATGAAAAATATTATTATAATGTATATTAAAGATCTACAGTGTGAAAGACAGAAAATCTAGTTATTATAAAGCCAACTGCCTTAGCCATTGCAAACATATAAAAGTAAAGTTGTATGCATGTATGCATGTAGTAAAACAGAAATTATGCGGTAGGATTTTAAAACTTGGGTAGGATACAAAAAGGAAAATTATAGCAGTAAATGACTTACTATATGCAAATAATAAAACTTAATGTATTAAATTATATGGCTGTTTTAAACATTAACAACAAAAGTAACATTTCTCTAGGTTTGCACGGAAAACTCAATCTAAAGTGTTTAGAGAACTCAGAAAGACATTCAAATTAAATAATAATAATAATATTAATAATAATAATAATAATAATAATAATAATACAATTTTCTATACTTCTGGAATGAAAATTGGCTTGCATAGCAAGATTGTGGCATTTGCAAATTAGCAGAAATTTAAGGAGGCCAAAAAATGGAATTATGTGGAGTAAGTTTGTTCTTCGGCAAATACGTAGTAGGCACACATAAATATTGCTTGCAGTGATTGCTTGCAGTGTCCCCTGAGCCACAGTCTGAATGACAGGCTGCAGCCGATTGGGGGTAGGGATTGGGAGACTATCGGATCCATTCCTCAAAACAGAAGTGTGTTACCTCAGTTTTATGGAAGTGCCAAGGTCAGGGTCTGCGTCTTCCGATGCAGACTTTCTGTCCTCATTAGAGTGAAACTACCAGCCATCCTGCATAATCTGAGAGTTACTAAGATGTCCAATGTTAAAGCAAGTGATCCAATGTCTTTGGATGTAGCTGTAGATCACTGAAGCATGCAGGAGGCATCTTTCTACTACAGATTCCTCCTGCTGCTTTTGCACATGTTAGAAACCCTGCTGCATCCTGAGATTCTATAAACATCCACATCAGAATCAGGACCATTATGCAGAGAAGTGCAAAGCAATGATGATAATAATTAGGTAAAGGGGTGGATAGAGCATATTTTCTAAAGGTGTTCATTGATTATTGGAAGGGAACATGATCATTTTCACTCCACAAAAACTCTCATAATTAGCATTAACACAGAGCTGGCAGAAATAGTGGCTCAATCTGTACTTATGATGAGAATAATATTGGACATTACAGCTGCACTTTGGCAGATACATAATTTCTCCTCACCAATCCATCCAGGATGCTGCTAAACAAATGTACCTCTCCTGGAGCTACTTCACTCTCTATTTCCAATTAGTGGGTTCCTATTGCTTCCAGTTCAAGTTGTTCACACTCATTTTCCAAGCCTTCACCAATTAATCCCTTCCATAAATCTCTGACATCGTCAGGAAATACTCCCCGTTATGACCATTCCACACTGAATCTGAAATTCAACTCCCCCCACCTTTATGACCTTCTCTCACTCTTGTCACATATATCCTATAGTTATGTTCCCTATCAATGTAACTCCTAATCCTAATGCTTATACTGTATCTTACTTTTTTCCATTGCGCTTGATATGCTCTCCATTCCTTGGATCCCACCAGGAATTGAAGGTGATAATTGTAAGTACTTCATAAAATGCCAGTAAGCAGAGGGATATAGTACATGGGTAATGATAGGTGACAAATGAGTGTGCCTCAGTATACATACAGTAAGTCAGGATGGGTAAAAGAAAGCATGTATCCAGAAAAGTGGTTAGGATGCAGTGTATTTCCAATAACATGGCCATGGTTTGGACTGGTTGAAGACAGTAGTCTTTTTCCAATACCTGTTTACAAGTGGCAGGACAGATTGCATACAGTGTGATTCCAATAATATAGCCAAGGGTCAGGACAGGTTGCAAAAAGCACAAATTATTCAGGCGCTGTTTTTACCTTTTTAGTAGTTTGTTTTCTAAAGAGCTCAGTGGCCACATTAATTAATTATTACAGCTGCAGATGCACTTGTGTGCTTGTGAATGCACACTAAACTCAAAATACCTTCCCAGAGACACGTACACACAGAAATATATTGATGTGAGTCTGCGCTCATAAACCAGAGGTCTGATATTAATGAAACCAACACACATCAATTTGCTATTATATTAAAAGATATAAATACATTTATTAATAATAAGTATAATAGTAATCACAACTGGTTGCTTTTAACATGCCAATAAAAACTATGTCCTCATCTAAGACTTGATAAAATAATAAACACAATATTTCATGCAAAAATATTTCATGCAAAGATATCTCATAGGAGGTGGATTGTATCAAACTTAAATCACTTTTGTGACAACTACATATCCCATTGGAAGCTTTATAAATAAATCCAGAGCAATTGTAAATATTATGAAAAACCCTTTAGTTCATACCTATATCAGAGTCTTATTATAGATGAGACCAGCAATTGTCCCTCCTTTGTTCCAGGTATGCTATGAAGTTTGGGCTAAAATAAACAGTCCTTTGTAATAGTCATCAAGGATATCCCAATATGTGCTACTTGCCAGCAACTGATGTATAGGTGTGCCCAGAACAAAGACCTTATGGAGGACCACTGAAGGAGCTTTGGAATCCACATAGCTGACAGGTATACTGTGCGTGTGGCTGTAGCCAGCTTTACATTTCCATTTTTGCCAGCTGGTTAGCACTTCCATCTAATGGGTCCTTAGTAAACAGCTTCCAAGGAAATTAATAGCAAACTAGTCTCTGGTACACAGCTTCTAAGTGAATATACAGCAGAATAGTCTCTAACATGTTTTGCTTCTTTAAATGGGAGCTTTATCAAAGAATCCTTAGATAAAGCTACCATCAAAACAGGACAGGAAGCAGACAGCTTAATTCCAGTGAAATAGTCAAGGGTCTGGACAGTTAAATAAAAACATCAACAGGAGCAGGCTAGGATAAATGAACAGTTGTCAGATAGCAGGGATGCAAGATGATATCAAAGTCAGAGAGATTGTCACCAATCAGATCTGTGGTTTCTAATACTACAGCAACTTTTAGGAGTGGTAGAGAAACCCTTATAACCTAGTTTATCATGAAACTGTTAAGGATCAAGTGCACAATTTTGGCATAAATGCAGGAATCCAAGATCTCTCATCTAATTTGTAATATTTACAGTGGATCTATTTGGAAATCAAAATAATCTCCACCATGAATTCCTGATGACCATCAATTATTATGGAGAAAGTTTGTAAGCACACCTAGCAGATAGGAAAGCAATGGTTGATAAGAACATTCATAGATAACCAATTTTGTGGTGTTTGTCTAGGCTTAGCTGCTCAAACACACGGGAGGTATCATGCCTCTACAGATAATAATGCTGGGAATGAAATAGTGTGGTACATAAGTTTTAGCCAGGGGCTTATCTACCCCTTGACCAGGATGACACATTCCAGGGGCACCACCTGGTGGTGCCACACATGGTCAGGGGTGTAATCCTTTCCCCACCTGGCCAATTCACATGTGGCCAGTACAAAAAAGTTATTTCTGTACAGTGATGAACCACTAAGAAGCAGATAAGCTATGGCCTGGCCATGAAGAGGAGCAGCAGTCATAAGAGAATAAGGTAAGTGACTGGGCTAGATCTGGAGATATGTATGAGGCCCCAGAGAGACACATGGGGCAAGGAGAGACAAAGGGGGGACCTGGAGATACCCAGGGGGGCTAGATAGAGATGGGGAGCTTGAAGAAACAGAGAACAGTGACATGGAGGGCCTTTTGAGACACAGATGGGTGACATGAGGGTCTCGTGTGACACAGGGAGGGCCTATAGAGACACATTGGAGCCTGAATAGACACAGGGAGGCTTGAAAAGACACATAGGAGGTTTGCAGGAACACAGAAGAGGCCCGGGGAGACACAAGGGGGGTTAGAGAGACATGGAGGGCCCAAAGTGACACAGAGGGAGCCTAGAAAGAGACAGCGGGAGCCTAGAGAGAAATAGGCAGATCAGGAGTGACACAGGGTAGGCCAAAAATGACACAGGGGGAGTCTGGAGTGACAGATGGGGCCTGGATTGACAAAGGGTGGGCCTAGAGTTTCACCTGGGGATCCTGGAGTGACATTGGGGGAGCCAGGAATGAAACAGAGGAGTCTAGAGTGACAAAAGTGGAGTCTAGAGTGAGCAAGTGGGGCCTGGAGTGACAAAGATGGGCAGGAAGTGACAGAGGAGAGGCTGGAGTGACACAGGGTAAGTCCCTTACTTTGCCAGGGGCTCTTGGACCCCTAGATACACCCCTAGTATTAGACAATTCCAGTTATGTTAAAATATTTTACAAGGCATCACAATATGTTAGTTGACATGCCTACTGTATGTTATGGTTTGGCCAATGTTTGTGCTGTGAATATCATTGCTCTCCTGTCACATATGTACTGCCATTTGTAGGGTGTAACAACACAATTGCAGGGTACCTCACAGATTCCAGCTAAAACAAAATAAGCAAACCAAATAAATAGAATTAAAAAATGTCCAAAAAATGTGGTTCGGTTTGTTTGATTTGAATTTCACTCTAAATCTGAGATATTCTGTGATTGGAGTGTTACATTATACTAACTGCACCAACATTTGTAACTGTAATGCAGTGATATGTTCAACTCAGTGATAGTTCTATATATACAATCATATTATACTATATACTATAATCACTCCTAGGCATGCATTTCCTAGAAGCAAAGACTGTTTCTAATATACTGTAGAACAATGGAAAGTTCTGGGAATTCTCCCCAATTTGAGCAAATCCAAAATAAAGGCAACATAACTCATTTTCTTGATAATCTAAAACTAATCTATGAAGTTAGGTCCAAATTTATTGGAAGGCTCCCAGAGTCTGATGTTATGTGTGATAACCATACTCTGGGTCTGATTCAGTGTTGGGAATAGAGTACGACAGAGCAAGTACCTGTCCACCTAGACAAACCATGTTGCAATTAAAGGGGTGTAAATACATACTTTTTTTGCATATGGGGTAAATATTGGCTGCTTTTGCATGTAGCCCACAAATTCTGGACAGCTTTATTTTTACACTGCAATTTAGATGTCAGTTTGGACAATTCTAAATATCTCCTCACATGTTAAATCTGCCCCACTTGCAGTACAGTATGGTTTTGACCAATATATTCAGTTACTCTCTCATCCTTACTCTACTCTCAACTCTGACTCAGGCCCTCTATTCACAACTTTACAAACTTCAAGTCCTGTGATGCAAGTTTATAATGGATCTCAATCATAATGAATAGATTAAACTAAAAAATGTTGGAGAGAATTAGAGTAGGCTCTAGGAAGAACACCACAAACACAGGGAGATGAATTAAGGAAAAATTACAAGAGTAATTTTAGGCAAGTGATCCCCAGGGTAAATACTTTGGCCATTTACTTTATAATGCCTCAAGCACTGCTTTATGGTCTTAATCCTGTATAGTATCTTGTGTTGTGGAAGTGGTGCAGATCCCAGAGGGATAAAGGTATGGGCACACTAATACCCCTTTTACAAAAGAGCTAAAACCTGGGTTATTGCAGGGTTAAACCAGGCAGCTCCTTGGTGTAAAAGGGGACTGGGTTTGATTCCTGGGTGGAGTGACCCAGCAATCCAACCCAGGTACCTTGCAGGGATTTACACAGGAATAACCCGTGAAACCCTGCAGTGTAAATGTCGCGATCCGGGTCACGATGACCTGGATCATGCCGCATGCCTGCCGATTGGCCAGCTTCAATGGTTCTTGGAGATTATGTCATGTCCAAGCATCCACTTCAATGCTGGAAAGCAAGATCACTGCAGATCCGGCTCCGGTGTGAACGGCGCCGACTCAGGAAAAACCTGGGTCGGCGCAGGCTAAATTCCGGGTCTGATCCGGTTTGAAACACTCTGTAAACCTCCAGGTCAAACTCGGAATTTAGGTATAAAAACAGTATAATAGTGGATTAGGTGTCTTCTTTTCCCTTATTAGCTGTAGTAGTATAGATGATTGGAATTGGTGTATCTTAGTTCAACGCGTTTCTGTGCCTCATGCACTTTTGTCAGCAGCATACAATAGCATGCTAAAAATTCTTAACCAGCAAGAATTACAGATTTGTCCTCATACACTGTCCTCAGCCCCTCTAAGGCCATTTGGCCACACTTAGCGTCTTTTGTACTCAACATATGTATCTTAAATTGAGGGTTAAGTTTGAGAGCAACTGTTTTACAGCAATTAACAGTTTATCAATGTTGTACCTTTAATATACTTAATAAATAATATTAATTTCTTAATTAAATTAAACTTAATTTTTTCCATTTAATAAAACAATATTGTCCCATAAGAAAATTATGAATGTCATTTGCTTACATTTCAATAATTCTACTTATTATTAGGGGTGTGCACCGGCCACTTTTCGTGTTTTGTGTTTTGGTTTTGGATCTGGGTCTTTCGTCGTGTTTTGAATCTAGATTGGTTTTGCCAAAACCACCCTTCCATGTTTTGGGTTCTGGGTTTTGTGTTTTGGATCAGTATTTTTTTGGAAAAACGGATAAAAACAGCTAAAATCACATAATTTGTGGTTTTTTCTGCTCCTATGCTATTATTAACCTCAATAACATTAATTTCCACACATTTCCAATCTATTCTGAACACCTCACTCCTCACAATATTGTTTTTAGGCCAAAAGGTTGCACCGAGGTAGTTGGATGACTATGCTAAGCGACATAAGTGGGCCTACAAACACATGACCCATCTAGGAGTGACAGTACAGTGGCAGACAGGATGGCAGTTTCAAAACCTAGGCCCCAAACAGTACATAATGCAAAGAAAAAAAGAGGTTCAAGATGGAATTGTCTTTAGGCATTTCCACCCACCCTTATGTTTTATAAACAGGACATGCACACTTTAACAAACCAATCATTTCAGCGCCAGGGTCTGCCACACAACTGTGGCTGAAATGAGTGGTTCGTTTGGGCCCCCACAAAACAAATTGGCAAATAATCTGTCCATGCACAAACTGGCTATATGGAGGCAAGATATCATCATCATCCTCCTCAACCACTGATTCCTCAACCTCTTCAGTGTTGTGTACATCCTCATCCTCACAGATTATTAATTCGTCCCCGCTGGAATCCACCACCACAGGTCCCTCTGTACTTTCAGGAGGCTGTTCTCCCTGGAAGAATTGATAATTCATATTGATGAACATCATCTTCTCCACATTTTGTGGAAGCAACCTACTATGCCTTTTGCTGACAAGTTTCCCAGCTGCACTAAACACTCTTTCGGAGTACACAATGGAGGGGGGGGCAACTTTGGTAAAATAGAGCCAGTTTGTACAGGAGCCTACAAATTGCCTCTTTTTCCTGCCAGTATAGGTACGGACTGTCTGACATACCTACTTGGATGCTGTCACTGATGTAATCCTCCACCATTCTGTTAATGGTGAAAGTACCATATGCAGTGACAGTAGACATGTCAGAAATTGTCACCAGGTCCTTCAGTCTGGACCAGATGTCCAAAATTGGTCCTGTCAGCCCTGCCCTTCATCACCGCCAGCTTGTTGCTCGGGATACCTAAGTTGTTTCCTGGCAGCCCCAGTTGCAGGAGAAAATGAAGAAGGAGCTGTTGACAACTCACGTTCCGCTTCAGCTGACAGTATTTTCACCAGAAGGCCTTTGCAACTCTGCAGGCTTGTGTCAGCCAGAAAGAGATACACCACATTGGCTTTAAACCTGGGATCGAGCACGGTGGCCAAAATGTAGTGGTCTGATTTCAACAGATTGACCACCCTCGAATCCTGGCAAAGTGAATGAAGGGCTTCATCCACAAGTCCCACATTCTGAGCAGAATTGCTCCATCTTAGCTTCTCCTTCACTTTCTCCAGCTGCTTCTGCAAAAGCCTGCTGAGGGGAATGATGTGACTCAAGCTGGCCGTGTCTGAACTGATTTCACATGTGGCAAGTTTGAAGGGCTGGAGAACCTTGCACAACACGGAAATTATTCTCCACTGTGCTTGAGTCAGGTGCATTCCCCCTCCTTTGCCTATGTCATAGGTGGATGTATAGACTTGAATTGCCTTTTGCTGCTCCTCCATCCTCTGAAGCTTAAAGAGGGTTGAGTTCCACCACGTCACAACCTCTTGCTTCAGGTGATGGCGTGGCAGGTTCAAGAATGTTTGCTGGCACTCCAGTCTTCAGCACGCAGTCGCTGAATGGCGAAAGTGGCCATACATTTTTCGGACTACCCAAAGCATCTCCTGCATGCTCATGTAATTTTTCAGAAAATTCTGCACCACCAAATTTATTGTGTGAGCAAAACATGGGACATGCTGGAATTTGCCCTGATGTAATGCCTGCACAATATTAGTGATGTTGTCAGATATCACAAATCCCTAGGAGGGTCTAAGTGGGGTAAGCCATTGGGTGACGATTTCCCTCAGTTTCTCTAAGAGGTTGTCGGCGGTGTGCCTCTTACTGAAACCGGTGATACACAGCATAGCCTGCCTTGGAACAAGCTGGCATTTCTGAGATGCTGCTACTGGTGATGCTGCGGTTGTTGCTGCATAAAGCCATACATCTACCCAGTGGGCTGTCACAGTCATATAGTCCTTAGTCTGCCCTGTTCCACTTGTCCACATGTCCGTGGTTTAGTGGACATTGGGTACAACCACATCAATTAGGACACTGAGGACACTTTTTCTGATGTCTCTGTACATTCTCAGTATCGCTTGCCTAGTGAAGTGGAATCTAGATGGGATTTGATACTGGGGACACACTACCTCCATCAATTGTCTAAATCCCACTGCACCAATGGCGGATACCGGATGCACATCTAACACCAACATAGCTGTCAAGGCCTCGGTTATCAGCTTTGCTTCAGGATGACTGCTATCGTACTTCATCCTCCTCACTAAGGACTGTTGGAGGGTTAATAGCTTAGTTAAAGAAGTAGTGGTGTTCCTACTTCCTCTATGGGATGACGAACGACTCCCAGCAGCAATAGCAGAAGTGGCAGCAGTTGGCGTAGCAATGCAGTATCCTCCCAAGGAATCCCGGATAGGAGAGTCAGTCATGCCAGTGACATGACCTGCAGGACAACATCCAATCCTGACTGAGGAAGAAATTGACGAGGAGGGAGTTGACAGTGTGGTTTGCAGGCAATTGGATACAACAGGAAAAAGGGATTTAGGTGTAACTGGACTGCTTACTGTCTTAGCCACAGTTTCTGAACTTCACAGTGACTTTTTATGAATGTGCTGCTGGTGACGTATAAGGGAGGATGTTCCTACATGGTTAACGTCCCTACCCCTACTTATTCCACCTTTACATTTTGTACATATGGCAAGACAGTTGTCCGGATTTGGATAGAAATATTGCCAGACCAAAGAGGTGGAATGTTTGGTCTTCTGCCCAGGCATGACCATGATGAGCTTTTTCATCCCACAGACAACAACTGTCTCCACTGGTGCCTGATTTAAACAAACCACCTCACCATCAGAATCCTCCTTGTCAACTTCCTCCTCAGCGCCAGTTACACCAATATCCTCATCCTGCTGTACTTCAACATTGACATCTTCAATTTAATATAAGCAAGTGGAGTGTGGGTGCTACTTCCAGCACTTGCAGAGGGTGTGCAAATGGTGGAAGGAGCCACCTCTTCCCGTCCAGTGTTGGGAAGGGCAGGCATCACAACCATCGCCACACTTGGAGTCTCCATGGGGATTTTTGATATCTTCTTATAATTAGAAAGCACAGTTCTTTGCTGTGCTTTTGCCAGCTTAACTCATTTGATTTTTGTAGCAGGAGGAGGGCTTCTATCGTCATGTGAAGCTGAACCACTAGTCATAAACAAAGGGGAGGACTTTAGCCGTTCCTTGCCACTCCGTGTCATAAATGGCATATTGGCAAGTTTACATTTCTACTTAGATGATATAAATTTATTTTTTAACGTCATTTCCTGAACTTTGCCATTTGGGATTTTATTTGCCCTCTACTATGTCATTGGGCATCTGCCTTGGCAGACAATGTTGATGGCATTTCATTGTCTATGTCATGACTAGTAGCAGCAGCTTCAGCACTAGGAGGAAGTGGTTCTTGATCTTTCCCTATTTTATTTTTATCCGACAAATTGTTGTCCTCCATTTATATGATATTTATGCATGTGTGGCTAAAGCACACACAAACACAGAAAATATTTTTTTAGTTTTTTTTCTGGGACTTTGGGGGTTACACCACCCTTCAACAGATGAGCCAGATGACCCTTTACTTATGACATAGGCACACGCTTGACGCTACTTTGTTGATGCATGTGCAGCTACAGTGCACACAATTCACAAACACAGACATTTTTATTTTTTTTGGAGTGCACTTTGGGGATTACACCACCCTTTAACAGATGAGCCAGCTGGCCCTTTACTTATGACACAGGCGCACACTTGGCGCTGCTACTTTGTTGATGCACATTTGGCTACTGCGCACACACTTCCCAAACACAGAAAAGAAGAATTTTTTACTTTTTCGAAGCGCACTTTGGGGGTTACACCACTCTTCAACAGACAAGCCAGCTGGCCCTATATTTATGACACAGGCACATGCTTGACACTGCTAATTTGTTGATGTACGTGCGGCTACTGTGCACACAATTCACAAACAGAAAAAAATATTTTTTCATTTTTTTGGAGTGCTCTTTGGGGGTTACACCACCATTTAACAGACGAGCCAGCTGGCCCTTGATTTATGGAACAGGCACATGCTTGGCTCTGCTACTTTGTTGATGCACCTGCAGCTACTGTGTACACAATTCACAAACACAGAAAAAAAAAATTTTTTTTTGCACATGGGGGAGCACCTCTGATGGACAGATCACCCCCTGGACAACACTACAGCACCCCTTTAGGACTACAGCCTTTATGGGACACTGCACAACACAGCCCAGCCAGCCCCTATGGACTTTGGAGTGGACACAGCCCCTATGGACAACTGACTGCACAACACAGCCCAGCCAGCCCCTAAGGACAACAGCAGCACAACACAGCCCAGCCAGCCCCTATGGACAACAACAGCACAACACAGCCCAGCCAGCCCCTATGGACTTTGGAGTGGACACAGCCCTTATGGACAACTTCAGCACAACACAGCCCAGCCAGCCCTAACTCCCACCCTCCCTTTTCACTGTCCACAGCCGGAGTGAAAAATGGTGCCGACGCGGGGAGCTTTTATAAAATCCAAAACATGCGAGATCCGACAACGGGATGATGACATTTTGCCTCGATTTCAATTCCAAGTCAGTCGGGAAAGCCCTAGCCGGACTCGGTTCCTGGCTTCTATCTGGGGGGGCTAGGGGGATACGGATTTCATAAATCCAAACCCGCTCATCCCTACATATTATAATAGGTGTATTGTAGTTAATCATCTTCTGATTGGCAGATACCTCAAATTGCATACTTTTGAACTTTCTTGCCTGTCAGAAGCAACTAATTTTTTTAACGGCTTCTATTTTATTTAAAAAAAAAAATCAGGATAGTGATGTGTAGTGTAGTGTGTGCCGATTTCCCACAGGTTTGCACACAGGATTTAATATGGCAATAATATTAAATGCAATAATTTTGCATTTATTTTATAGGTATTTTATGTCCTGCAAGAAAAACTGGTGAATATCAACTGCATTGAAAATGTTCCACTGCCTGTAATTGATTTTTTCCACCTACTGAGGTGTTTATCAGAGAGAAAATAATCGGTTGTTCCAGTTCTCAAGTCACGTGCACATCCTATCAACAAAAATGCAAGAAGCAACATAAGCATGATGAGTCCTGTATATATTGGCACCACAGAAAGTCCCTGAATGTATGTCAGCTTAAACACAGAAGTAAAGAGTAAAGTAAAAAAATTACAAGTACAGTAACTGTGCACCCTGGTAATATCTTGTTGCACTGCAGGTGGAGGAGATGTAAAATGTACAGATACATTTAGATTTGAGAGGGATGTGTCCTACAGTAGCCAAAATCAAAATGTATAAATTGCAGTGTAAAAAATAAACTGTCCAGCATATATGTTGGCTACATGCAAAAGGAGCCAGTATTTACCCTGAAAGAAAACAAAATAAATGTATATGCACCCCTTCAATTGCAGCATGGCGCCTGATGTAAAATTGTATGCTATACCAATGTTTTTACAGTTGAGCTTTAATTGGCCATCTGAGCTAGTGTCTGAGCCACACTGCGCATATGTCAAGTTACATCACCAAAGTCACTTGCCGTGAGTATTTATTCACAATGTGATTGACAGTCAGGGAGCATTTGGGGGTGTTATCAGGGAGTTTCGGCTAAAAATGCAGGTGTGTTGCCACCGTTTCAAGTGTGTTTCATATCCTACATAGGGGGAGGGGTCCTAGATTGCATACACTAAGCACAATGTGAGGTGGTACCTGCTGAGACTTGTAGTGCTGCAAGCATAAAAAGACAAATGCAAGTGCACACTCTAACCATGCTGAACCTAATAATATAACCGCTAAATAGCATCAAAGAGGTTCTTTGCATAATAATGGTTCCTGCTGCCATTCTGCTGACCATAGAATTATTCAGGACCAGTGGCGGCTCCAGGGGTGGTGCTGCAGCACATTCCAAAATTCAAATAGGGGAGCCACACTAACTGCCAGTGAGTCCCAGCCATATATGTTTGGCAGCATTTGAAATAGGGATGTGCAGGCTCGGATAGGTACGAGTTTGCACGTTGAGTTCGGATTTTTCCGTCCAAAAAAACGGAACTCAGAAAGAGGCAAAACGTCATCTTGCATGGACGAACATCATCATTCCTGGACTTTTGTTGCTAATACGCACATAGGCCCTCATTCAGAGCCGTACGCTCTGAGCAGAGCGCACGCTCTGCATGAGGGCCGGGCTCCTTTTTCATGGAGCGTCCTCCTGGACGCTCGTATAGCTGTGGGTCACCACCCACAGGCTATACGAGCGTGCATTTTGATGGCCGCGATGGTCGTGACCATCGCGACCATCGAAATTGCGAGCCGGAGCCTGCGGTTGAGGTTTTCAACCGCAAGCTCCGGAGTGATTTTGGCTCTATCAGAGCCAAAATCACTCCCACTGACATCACTAGTGATGTCAGTGGGCCGGCTTCTGACGGGAGGCGTTCCCGTGGGAACGCCCCCGTCAGGGAGGCACGCCCCCGGCACGCCCACCAAAGGGGGCGTGCTGTCAATCAACATTGACAGCACGCCCCCTTTGATCGGACACAACGAGCGAAGGACTTTCCTTCGCTCGTCGCGCCTGGCGCATGCGCACGACGGAGCTCCCTCCGTCGTGCGCATGCTCAGTGCAGACCATCGACCCACTTGCGAGCGTACAGCCGCTCGCGAGTGGGTCTGAATCAGGCCCGTAATCGGCCAATTGTTGCATTCTGTGCACAGTGCGTGTGCTCAAACCAGCCACTGCAATCAGGACTTCAATCGCAGTGACTACACAGACCCACCACAGAGTGATTGACAGCAAGTGTCTTTGTGAGTGGTGATGGAGGGGTGGTCGGCAAAATGGTGAAATGCAGGCGTGCCAGTGCATTTGAACGCTGTTGCATGGGCATGCAAAAATTATCCACTGTGATGCCATAAGCAGCCTGAGGCCTCATAGCGTGCGCTGAAGTTAGCATTTCCTGAGTAAGGTCAGAGCTTGTGCAAGTGTGCATGAGGCTGCGATGGTACTCGATTGTACCAATGTTTTCGCAGTCTTGCTAAACATTACAGATGTGTGTAAGGTAAAGTGGGTGTCCTTATGTAGTGCTGCAGTGGCATTGTGATTGCAATGAATTAGCATGCTATAGCAGTTGAGCTGCATGCATAATCGCTATTGCAATCGCAATAGCATTCCTTACTGAATCAGGCCCATAGAACAGTAGCACTTGCACTCTATGGAATTTCTAGACTGTTGGTATGTATGTTGGTATTCTGTAGGTTGCAATTATGGTATCTCCTTTGTCCAGTTTAATTGAATAGTTGTAAAGATATAATAAATATTAAATTGCCTCCGGCCCTCAGACAACCTTTCACTGGCTCACAACCCCTTTAATAGCTCATTCATCATGTAATCCTCCTGTCGTCCCTTCCCACTAGATTGTAAAATCCTAGGAGCAGGGTCCTCCTCCCTCCTGCTCTTACAGCCTACTTCTCTTGCATACCAGCAAAACTCTACACCTCCTCATTGGCTCTAAACCTGTTAGGTTGCACACTTGTAACTGAGCACAGATTTCACCCTACACTTAATTTTCCATTTGCATCTCTTTCTTCTGTTGTTGTACTCTGTATTGTGAATTGCAGTGATCATTGTTATTTGTATACTGCAGCATTCTACTACTGTACAATATTGTGTTACCTTCTGCTCTCTGATTGTTTGCCCTATGTACAATGCAGCAGCCCACTTGTTGAGCCATAAAACAAATATAGATTTAACGTTGGATTTTATAAAATAACCACAATAGATTTTATAAGACTTTGTTATAAAATGTAATGTTTTTGCCCTAATAGGATGTTTTCAAAGTTAAACACTAACTGGTATACACTTAACTCTGCATCAGGCGCACCTCTGGGACTCCCAGGTTCGGGCGCAGTGCGCCTGACAGGCACCTGTTATAAAATCGTCATTAGCACCTAATTAACTCGATTCTAACATTCTTAAAGTGATCAGTGACCTTCATTAGGATGTACAAAGAGAGAATATATGGAAGTCTGATTCACAAAACCACATTTATTATCCTTAAAGTAAATAAAACAAAAAATACTACATTTTAAGAGGCGCAGTGTGCCTAAGAGGTCAACCTGGACAAACCTACATATTTCTGCAAAATACCAACAACCTTTATAATTTTCATTCATAAAATGAGCAAAATACACAAAATTGTGAGAAAATAAAAAGAAACACGTACCTTCAAAAGTCGGACGAGTTCGGGTGCAATGAGCCTGAGAGGCCAGGAAGGTCACTACTGCACTCCAAGCAGGTGGTAGGAAAATTGACTAGGGGAGTTTCAAACAGCACCTAGATATAGGAAGATACTAGGAGGGGCAGGCCCCTGCGCCCCCTTTGCGGCGAAGAGGGGAGCGAGAACAGCTTTGTGGCACCTGACGCAGGGTTAAGGATGAAATATATCACATAAACGTAATGATTTGCCTGGTGTGGTCACATCATTGGTGACCTCACAAAGGCATTGTATTAACTGACATAATTCCAAATTATGTGACCTGTCAGAAACACACAGTGGGTTGCTCCTGGAAAATAATCTTTGAGCAGCCACCAATGGCAGAGAGAACTCTTCAATCCTGCATCCTCCCCTAGTGTCTGCCATGCCACCAATTACTGCTAATTGGTCAGCATGGCAGGACCCTCCACCTGGCAGCTGCAGAGAGGAGCAGCCCTGGGAAATGTAAATTCATCACCCCTCAGCCCCCTAGTGTGAACCTGGCAGCTTATCAGAGGAGCAGCCACTGGAAAATTCAAAGTCGCGATGTTCCAAACATCAATGGCCCAATATATTGATGACCAATATACTAAAAATACTAAAAATGTATGTTAATGTTATGTGTTTAAAAAAAAAAATTAAATCACGTTGAATAAGTTTCAAATAGATTTTCTTAACACAATTCTATAAAAAATGACAATTTATGAGCAATTTTTGGAAAACAATATTTGCAAGTGGTTGTTTGTGTTGTGTGTATTTCACAAAGGAGCAATTTTGAATTTACGCAATCGTGTTTTTTAACCGAGTACTAATAAGATTGCCTTGTAGATGACGTTATTAATTTTTCCTTCTGACATCAACAGAAAAGAAATGTAGTTTTGACATAACACTCAAAAGGGCCACGTAAAGTTGTCCATGAGAAAAACAGTCTCCAGATCAACACCAGCCATGCTAAGTGTCTGTTCCTGAGCTTTGTTTTTGTCATGCCAAAGCATGACAATAAATAAAATAGGAATCGTAAAAAAGGGAAAACTGATATTTTGTATCAGTAAACAGGGCTTACATCAATTTTTATGGAGAAACCAGATAATATGTATCGATCTCTACATGGTATAAAATAGTTACCAATGTTGTGATATACAGTATCTTTAACAGTTTAGGTAGCATAAGCCAAGAAAGCACTCAGACGTCCATTTGTTTCATTGACTTTCTTCAATTAATTCGTCACTGCTTCCTTTTGTCATACATTAATGTTTTATACATCTAAACCTACCTTGACAAATGCTCTATAGACTAGTGAAAACTGCATCAAATCTGTCTTGAGGTTCTCAAGATTAGTCCGAACAAACAGACTGATGCCTACCAGTGACTTTATATTATACTATGTATTATATAGCATATATAAAATACTGTACCTCAGAAAAATAATGTGGATTAGTAATGAACACATGTAATGTAGCATTAGAGTTTTTGAGTAACTACTCAGGAGTCATAGAAAAGAAGCTAAGAGACAGTCATATCCACTTCTTCTGATGATACTGCTATTGTGGATGGAAAAATATGACAGGAGAAGTGGGATATTTGATCTAATATGCAGCATGACTGTATTGCTGGCACAACCTACTGAGGAACAACATAGCAGTGCAAGTTGTGAGATAAAGACCAAGCTGCAAGCTGATCAGAGCAATGAGCCTGCAGTGCTCAGCACTGACAGGTTGCTGATTAAAGCAGACAGTACAGAGATAAATACAGCATCCCTTCTACTGTATTTGCTGACCAGTGAACACTATATCACCTGTGATTGCCAGCTAACCAATAGTGTAGGTAACAGTGCTGCGGGATAACTGCACACTAATCACTGTTTGGGAATCCTTAACTTAACACATGTGAACTATTTTTGCATTTGAATGCATATAGCAATAATACTATAGTTGAACAGCTCCTACTAATAAAGAGAACACATTATTTATCCCCTGCAGACTGTGCATGATACAATAAGCTGCAATGACACAGTATTACATCAGTGAGAATATATTGTAACAGCTTGAACTAAGTAAAAGGAACTATACAGACTCAGAGACTCTAAAGGATCCTAACATTTACCAAGACAATTTTACTTACAGCTATTATTATTATTATATTTGCATTTTCATCATTCTATGCAGCCATAGCTGCTCTTATCTTTCTTACTTCACATTTCACTTTTCTCATTATAGCGATACCTGGGGTGGCTCGGCTGCGCCAATTTAAGGGTGTTCCGTACTCTGGATTTGGACCCTAGTATGTTAGAGACCTACCCTGTAGAGGTTACCTTGATATGGTGGGTAGTCTCATAACCTTGGCCATAATTATGCTAAAAACCTCTATTGATTGCAAAATTTTATTGCATAATGTAATTATATATAATCAGTAATTTGGAGTTGTGCACCTGTGATTTTTCTGTTTCTATGCCTGCAATAAGTCTCAACAGGTAGCACCTCCCATTATATATATTCAGGGTGTGCAGTCCAGGAATCTTTCCCATACACAGCTTTTATTATTAGCTGGTCCTAATTAACAATTTACACATACAACAACCAATATGGGACTGACCTGTAACAGGATTTAATCTTTTTGGTGATCCACATATACATATCTTTAGTACAGTAGACAGGGCCATATTAACAATGGGACAGATGGAGCTACAGCTCCAGGCCACCCCACGAAAATAGGCCCACAAGACCTACTGCATTGCATGTTGCGTTGACAGGAAAACATAATTTTTTTTCCTGTCACCACCACAGTGTTCCGAATCCCCTTCCCGTCCATTCTGCTACCAGAATCATCTTATCATCTCCCATTCCACTCCCGCTGCCCTAAGCCCTGCCTACCTTCGGGCCTGTGCGTCGCTCCACCCCAAGACTGTCCGAAACTCCGACCCCAGGCAGGCTGGCAATCTATTTTGAGTTGTACTAAGCTGTGCCCCGAGTCGTGCTAAGCTCCGCCGCCTTCAGCTATATACTCTGGGATTCCCAAAGCTCTGCCTGCCCCCTGGGTCTTCTAAAGCCACACCCATTGACCCCTCACCTCTCCTTGGCAAATGAGCTATCACACAGCAGCCGGACACTATAGTAGTCAGAAAACTCATGAAAGTATACATAACCAGAGGTGGGTGTATTGTCTGTTTGTGTATATCTATCTATCTTTATATATATATATATATATATATATATATATATATATGGGATTATGTATTGACTGCAATACAGTATCTTTATTTTACAAATCGTTGCTAACCATTTCTGTGCCAGAGGGCACCGGGGCATGCTGCTGTGGCTGTATTGAATGCCGATCCGAAGCTGCTTCTATATATATATTGTGATAGGGTCGCTGGTAAAGTGGTCTGTGACAGGGACATTTATCCCGGATTCCTGTCTTATGTGTTTTAAATCCCCAGGAGAAAGTCTGCAGTGTAGAAGGCTTGAGTCTCGGCTTTTTGAAAAGCTGGTTTGGGACCTGGGGGTTGTGGGTGAGAGGAGAGGGAGGGCTCCACCCACGGCCACTCCAGGTTTTGGTTCTCACAGCCTGGTAACAGGCTTGATTGGGTTCCCACCTGAGGGTGGCCAATATAAGCCTAGTGTGTTGAGGGCTGATTGTCTCACCTGGGAGAGCAGGCAGGGAGTTTGCTCAGAGACACTTGAAAACCTATCTGTAAGTGTTGTGCTGTGCCTTGGTTGCTGGTGAGGGCATTAGGCCCTGCCAGGTTCTGGTAGTGAGGGAACTACCTGTGAAGTTTGTGCCCCGACAGGGCTAGGATTTATGTTTATGTTTTCTTTATGTTGTTTCTGACATTGTACAATAAAGACTGGCGCCGACCAGCTTGTACTTGCATCCAGACTGGTGTGCTGCTTCCCTGCTGCTGTGGGTGTGTGTAAGAAAGGAGTCCTTCTACCCAGGAGAGGGAACCCCTAATCTGACTGTGTCACAATATGGTGGATAATGCGGGCACCCACACACATTGAAGTTGCAGCAAGAGGAAAACTTTCCGTTTAAAAATTAAAGGGACAGACACCCAATTTGCGAGTGTGGAAATAACACTGTGTCCTTGAAGTCCCATAGAGGAGGCATCAGCCAATGCTCAGAGAGGCAAGGTTCAGCTTCCAACCTACACCCCAGGACAAAATGGAGGACATTATTAAGGCCTTGCTTCAAGCTACAGCAGCTCAGCAGGAGAAACAAACTTCAGCAGGAATCTACCAGAGCTCAGCAGGAATTTACCAGAGCTCAGCAGGAGACTAACAGACTTCAATAGGTCGCCATTGAGGAAACCCGCCAGGCCTTAGCGGAAAACAGCCAGGCCATAAGAGAGGTGGTACAGCACTTGGTCGCCTGGCACAGAGATGTTAATACTGGTCCTCCCACCACCACTCACTCTGTACGAGCCAGTCACTTCCTCCAAAAGATGACTTCGGGCGATGATGTGGAGGCCTATCTCGCCGCATTTGAAAGAACGGCCGAAAGGGAGAGTTGGCCCCAGGAGCAGTGGGCAAGTCTGGTGGCACCTTTTTTGTCTGGGGAGCCACAAAAAGCATATTTCGACTTATGCCTGGCTGATGCCAAGGATTATAAAAAACTAAAACAGGAGATCCTAACACGCTTGGGAGTCACCACCTTTGTTTGTTCCCAACGGGTCCACCACTGGGAGTTCCATATGGACAAGCCTCCACGTTCACAGATGCATGACCTCGTCCATCTGTCCTCAAAATCGCTACAGCCGGAGACGCTGACGGGACCACAGATCGTGGAAAGGGTCGTGATGGACCTGTACCTGCGATCATTACCTGTGACTCTGCGCAAGTGGGTGAGCCATGCAGACCCTAAGTCCGCAGACCAGTTGGTTGAGCTGGTGGAGAGGTACGTGGCAGCTGAGGAGTTGATGAGTATGCCCCACCGAGCCCCGATGGCGCACCGGCGAACTCCCACAGACACTGGTAAGACTGTTCCAGGGGAGAAGGGTGCTGGGCGGTGGCATGTACCTAAGACTGAGGGTGTAGAACCTGGAGACAGGCCTGCCAGGCCAGGAAGGTTCTTGCCCCGTAAACGACTAGACATTAATATGATTCAGTGTTTCCGGTGTGGTGACTTCAGCCATATTTCCGCTAATTGTTCACTTACAACTGAACCTATGCAATGTGATACTGCTCATGTCTACCGCAGGGCATCTTTCTTTGCACAGACAGCCTGTACAGCTGACCGGCAGGCTGAGACTGATAAGCACATGTGTGTACTCACTGTAGGTGGCAACCGAGTAGAGGCACTGTTAGACTCTGGTAGCTTGATGACACTTATAAAAGCTGAGCTGGTGAACCCCTTGAGGCATAAGGGGAAAACTGTTGGTGTGACCTGCATACATGGGGATAATCGATATTATGTTACTGCCAAGGTGAATATCGAGACACCATGTGGCTCTGCTATAGTTTCTGTGGGTTTGGTGCCTGGTCTGATGTACGATGCAATATTGGGGAGAGACTTTGCTCACTTCTGGAAATTGTGGGAAAGCCGTTTTGTTCCAGAAGTGAACAACCCCGGTCCACTTGAGAAGGTTGTCGATATAGTGGAGGAGGGAGTTTCTTCTGAGTCAGAGTTATTCCCTTTTCCTACTATGGTTGGCAAACTAGAGAATGTGGAGCATGACGGTGGCCCGCCAACTGATGTGCCTCCCTTTAAGGTTGGAAGTGTTGTTGGGCCAGTGGATCGTCTGCCTGATTTAGAGGTCAGAAGAGAGGTCTTTGCCGTGGAGCAGTTGAATGACCCTACTTTGGTAAAAGCCAGGGAGAATGTAAAAGTAGTTGATGGTAAACCCGTAGACCCTGATAGTCCTTTGTCCTATCCCCACATGGTAATGTGTCAGGATTTGTTATATCAAGTGACTAAGAAAGGGGAAGATATTGTGGAACAACTAATAGTTCCCAAAGCCTACAGAAGAACAGTGTTGATCTGGCCCATGGTCATATAACGGCAGGACATCTAGGGGTAGAGAAAACCACTGAGCAAATAATGCAGAGGTTTTTCTGGCCCAGGCTTCATAAAGAGGTATCTGACTTCTGCGCATCCTGCCCTGAGTGTCAGTATCATGCTCCCAGACCACATTTTAAGGGTCCACTAGTTTCATTGCCTATTATAGAGGTGCCGATAGTGAGAGAGCACCTGGAACAGGCTCAACAGGCACAGCAGAGGGTATACAACTGCAATGCTCGGTTACGCAGCTTTGCTCCTGGGGACAGAGCGTTAGTGTTGGTTCCCACTGTGGAAAATAAACTTTTGGCTAAATATCAAGGCCCCTTTGAAATCTTTGAACGAGTGGGACAGGTCAATTACAAAGTTTACCAGCCGGGGAAAAGAAAGCCGACACAGATATACCATAAAAATCTGTTAAAGCCCTGGAAAGATAGAACGGTACTGTCGGCCGACCGAGCCCCTCCAGTAAATCTAAAGCCCTATAGGTTACCAGTAGCACAAAGAGAATCGGTGTCAAAAGAAATTAAAAATATGCTAGAGTTAGGGGTTATTGAAGAATCACATAGTGAATGGTTAAGTCCCATTGTGTTGATTCCAAAGCCCGACGGGAGTGTGCGTTTCTGCAATTACTTCCGAAAGTTGAACAGTGTTTCAAAATTCGATGCCTACCTGATGCCACAGTGGAGAAGGAGGCGTTGGCCATAAAGTGGGCATTAGAGGCTCTCAGGTACTATTTGGTTGGAAGAAAGTTCAAATTGATCACTGACCATGCCCTTTGAAGTGGATGTCCGGAAATAAGGACAGTAATGCGAGAATTACGAGATGGTTCTTGGCATTACAAACTTTTAAATTTTCAGTGGAACACAGGCCAGGGGGCCTGTTGTTTAATGCAGACACGTTGTCATGCGTTCATTGTTTGGGGGATTCAGTTGTTCCACCCCATAGGTCGAAAAAAAAGGGGGGGATATGTGATAGGATCGCTGGTAAAGTGGTCTGTGACAGGGACATTTATCCCAGATTCCTGTCTTATGTGTTTTAAATCCCCAGGAGAAAGTCTGCAGTGTAGCAGGCTTGAGTCTCGGCTTTTTGAAAAGCCGGTTTGGGACCTGGGGGTTGTGGGTGAGAGGAGAGGGAGTCTCCACCCACGACCACTCCAGGTTTTGGTTCTCGCAGCCTGGTAACAGGCTTGATTGGGTTCCCACCTGAGGGTGGCCAATATAAACCGAGTGTGTTGAGGGCTGATTGTCTCACCTGGGAGAACAGGCAGGGAGTTTGCTCAGAGACACTTGAAAACCTATCTGTAAGTGTTGTGCTGTGCCTTGGTTGCTGGTGAGGGCATTAGGCCCTGCCAGGCTCTGGTAGTGAGGGAACTACCTGTGAAGTTAGTGCCCCAACAGGGCAAGGATTTATGTTTATGTTTTCTTTATGTTGTTTCTGACATTGTACAATAAAGACTGGCGCCGACCAGCTTGTACTTGCATCCAGACTGTTGTGCTGCTTCCCTGCTGCTGTGGGTGTGTCTAAGAAAGGAGTCCTTCTACCCAGGAGAGGGAACCCCTAATCTGACTGTGTCACAATATATATATATATATATATATATATGTATATATATATATACACACACATACTTACACAGGAATCGGTATGATTTACCACTGGATGGGACGCCGCCGTTCAGAAGAAGGCCCCTTAAAAAGTTGGAGGCACATATAGAAGACGTTGTAATTCCTACACCGTTCACCTGATTTGGATGTAATTACCCTCAAATTAAATCTGAAAGTCTGCAGTTAAATCACATCTTGTTTGTTTCATTTCAAAGCCATTGTGGTGGTGAATAGAGGACAAAATATGAAAATTCTGTCAATGTCCCAATATTTATGGACCTGACTGTATATATATACAGTATATATATATATATATATATATATATATATTGTTCACCTACGTGACATTGCTACTCCATGCAGTCCTGACTGAGACCCAATGACGTCATAGGTGTGCGACCCGCCAGCAGTCGGGATCTCACTGGGGGCACGATCATGTTGTGTACCCATAACCATAGTGATAGAAGAGGCTAATATCCATAGTGCAAGACTTAGCAATGTAAGAGATAGCCTGTAAAATACAACTGGAAGACACAGTATCTACATCTGAAGTAGATATGCTGAACATGTCTATGTATAAAGGGAGACCTACAGAAAAAGGGTACATATCTATAATATAAAACATACATCAGAAGAAATGACTTAATGTGTCCCTTAACTCACTGGGTGTAGGGATCAATACTATAAAATATCAGAGTGATCGAGTCACACTCAACTAGTACATAAGCATTAGGAAGAGACAACTATGGCAGTAATATACTAGAGAAAGCAAGACAGGGACAGCATCTCATTAAGTCCCATGGGTTGTACTGTTTGCAAGGTAAATATCCACTTGGCTTCCTTCTGCAAAAGAATGCAATTACTATCTCCACCTCTGGTGTCCGGCAGGACCCAATCAATCATTTTGTATCTAATTGAGGATACACTATGTTGGAAATCACGGAAATGTTTAGCGACAGGTTGGTCAGAGCTTTTGCCCTCCAGAGCAGTTCTGATATAGGCCCATAACCTTGGCCATGACTATGCTAAAAACTTCTATTGATTGCTAAATTTTACTGCATTATTATATTATTAATAATTTGGAGCTGTGCCCCCGAGATTTGTCTGTTTCTATGCCTGCAATTAGTCTCATCAGGTAGCACCTCCCATTATATATATATATATATATATATATATATATATATATTCAGGTTGTGCAGTCCAGAAATCTTTCCCATATACTCAATTTAATGTGCTTTATTGCACTTCTGAGGGAAAGGAGACACCCTCAGTCTGGATTAGCACCCTTCCTTATTGGTTTAAAAGCATGGAGTCTGGTAATGTTTATGCACACTGGTATTAGGCACAATTCTAGGTAAGTCCTACAAGTTATATACTGTAGTGCAACTTTGGTTCATTTTTGGGGTATGGGTCCCCCTGGATTGCATTGGTTGATCTGTTTCAGGGCACCGCATTATAACACAATTTTCTTTTATAACACATTTTAACCCTTCACTGTGTGTTTAATATATATGTACTTCACTTTTTTATTTTCATTCTTTGTATGCAGCTGCAGCGGCTCCTAACTATTTCTTTACACTGCACTTTTCTTACTATGGTGGTGCCCTGGGGTGGTTTGGCTGCGCCAGTTTTGGGGGGTCCTGCGCTCTGGATTTGAACCCTAGTATGTTAGGGACCTACCCGAAAGATGTTACCTGGATATGGTGGGTAGGCCCATAACCTTGGCCATGATTATGCTAAAAACCTCTATTGATTGCAAAATTTTATTGCATTTATATATTTATTATTAATAATTTGGAGTTGTGCACCTGAGATTTGTCTGTTTCTGTGCCTGCAATTAGTCTCATCAGGTAGCACCTCCCATTATACATATATTCAGGTTGTGCAGTCCAGAAATCTTTCCCATATACAGCTCTGATATTAGCCTGATGCAATGCCATCTGTTCCTTCATCTGTCTCGAAGTTTTGCCAATGTAGAAAAGTCCGCAAGGGGATCTGATGTAGTACACTATGTAACGACTCAAGCATGTCAGTGGAAATTTAATTTCATATCTTTTGCCAGACCACGGATGGAAAAAAGTATTACTGATTTCAAGAAAACTGCAAGTTATGCAGCCTACACATTTATAATTGCCGGTTTTGTGGGTTAAAATATGTGCAGCTTTGGGGATACAATGTATGCTAATGTCATTGTGCACTACAATATCTTTAATATTATTCCCACGTTTAAAGGAAGGCAATATGGTGAATCATTGCACTGCTGGCAATCTGGGGTCACATGCAACAATCTGCCAAATCATTTTAGCGGTCTTTATTGAATCCTGGCTAGCCATACTGTACTGTTTTGTCCAAACAATCTGATTCTGGTTGGTTTTGGTCATAATTGTAATCAATGCTCCCAATTTTATACAGACAGCGCTCTATCCTTAGCTATTTTTAATGACTTGTAATGATAGCATCGTATATGAAATTTAGGAGACATCCTGTCAATTTTGTCACCGCATCTTCATGATTGCTACAGATTTTTATAATTCTTAAAAACTGGGAGTATGGTAATCCAAATTTGAGCAACGGGGGGTGATGACTCTCAGCTTGTAACAGTGTGTTACAATCCGTGCTTTTGAAGAAAATAGTGGTGTCAAGCTGATTGTATCTGCTTTGACTGATGGATACATCTAAAAAATTCACTGTATAGAAACTAGACTTGAACTTGATAGAATGTTCTTTGTTGTTGATGTTACACATGCTCGTATAGAGAAACATCGATCATACACATTAAGGGCTTCATTCTGGGGCGGCCGTACGGTCTACGACCGCATGGCTGCCTCGATGTTTGTCCAGTGCGCATTCGCACGAGGGAGCCGGCTCCTTCGTGCGCATGCGCGAGACCCGCTACGACCGACAGCGCCGGTCGTAGCGGGTCTCTTTCCAAAAGGGGCGAGCTGTCGATGTTGATTGACAGCTCGCCCCATTTGGAAGGCAGGCCGGGGGGGTGGTAGCCCAAACGGAGGCGTTCCCATGGGAACACCTGCCATTTGGGGGAGGCCCCACTGACATCACTAGTGATGTCAGTGGAGAGCTTCCAGCTCTAGCAGAGCCAGAAGCTCTCTGGGGCTTACGACAAGTGAGACCCTACCATAGGGTCTCATCGTAAGCCCCAATGGTCGCAATGGTCTATGACCATCGCGACCATCACCCTAGTGGTCATTAGAGCTGTGGGTGTAAACCCACAGCCTAACGACTGAAACAGAGGCAGCCGGTCAGGATGCAAGCGGGTGCCCAGTTTCTGAGCGACCGCTTGCATCCTCCAACCGCCTCTGAATGAGGGCCTAAGTACCTATCTGGCAGTGGATACAATTTTAGTAATTTCAAAATGAAGGAGGTGGTGTCTTTTAAGAAAGAGGCCTTAGAGGTCAAAAGTGGCTGCAGGAAATGATCAAGATATTGTGACACCCTATTGTACAACGAACCATGGGTAGCTTTATGGGGCAACCTGGAGGGCAACTGGCATCATTGTGTAATTTGGGGATAGTATACAATACCGGAATTTGGAAGATTTTTGTTTCAGTGCCTCCTTAACATCAGTTGTAATATAGTTATTGGAGACTGCCATGTCAAGTACTCTTTGTAATTCCTTCATGAAGGTATCTGTAGGATCGGAATTTAATTTGGCATAGACTGTCTGATCTGCAAGTTGCCCATATATTTCTTATTTGAAGGCTTAAAGATCCTGTACCACAATCCCCCGCCTTTGTCGGCGAGTTGGATTGTGATATCCCAGTACTTGCCCAATTGTTGTAAAGCTTGCCTTTCAAAAAATGATAAATTCTGTTGTGTCACTTGCTGTGTAGGAGTATATGCAGTGATGGTTTTATCCATAAAGTTGGTGAAACTTTTTATACTCACATTGGTGGAATGGGGAATGAAGGACGAATTATGATAAACTGGCACAGACCTCGCAAATGTGGTACTAGTCCCAAAGTGTTCCTTCAATTTGAGTCTGTGATCAAACTTGAACAGATCCACCTTGTTCTGGAATGTATCTGGGAAAAGGGTTGGAATGCAGCAATAAAATGCTCTTGTTTATCCAACCAAGCCTTGCAGAGCCAATATTTAATATATATTGAAATTCTAAATTTATATTTATGCTTTTGATAAATAATTGTCTAATAGTATATAAATTGTGATTTAAGACATATATAACGATCAGGTATACTAGCACTGTTTTGTTTATCTATATCATTTATGTATTGTGGACTGTACACCCTCCACTTGAACCAGCTGCTTAGCACAGCGGATTCAGGGAGGGGGCAATTGAGGCGATCATCCCCCCTAGCAGTCAGAGCAGCATAGACCCGGCTGCCACAGGACAGCACACCCTGTCCCCATAGCAACCAGCAGCCAGTCATGTCATGCAGTTGCAGGCATCAGGGGGCACTAGTGCATTAGATAGAGCAGTAGCAGGTTTCTCCTGGCTGTGCCTGTGTGAAAGAGAAGAGGAGCGGCGTCCATTTTCCCAAGGACCAGCCCCAAAGAGAGAGCACCATGGCAGCATGACGGACTCCCCATGATGATACTTTGTATTCTGGTGGCAGATGCATCACTGGCCACAGTGTCTGGTAGGGAAAGAGTTACCTGGATACCACCTCCACTCAGTCTTCTTTATGCAGAAGACAGTGGATGATCAGGTTGGATGGGGCAGTGAGATGTGTTTCCCATTGGAAGAGCAGGCTCCAGGCAGTGATTGGTCAGAGCAGAATTAACAGGAAGGAATAGCACATGAGGAGTGGTCATGGGGACACAAGACACACAGGACATGTCTGTTGGTACAGACTCTCAGGGTGCCATCTACAGTAAATAGACATGTTACATATTTCTGTGTGTTCTTCCTATAACACTTGTCCTCATATATTATATATACATGTCTGGTAGCTTTGCCTCTAGAGAATTGGGGTATGTAGAGAAAATCTGAGGGTTCACTGCGACAGAAACGCACGCACCCTGTCCAACTCCTGGCAGTCCGTTTCCCGCCTCCCACACCCTCCCTCCTCCATCCTTACTGACTGCCTTTCAGATTGTGTACTCCCTGCCGAGAGCTCCCAGCTGCTAAGTGCAGAGACTTACAGAGTCACAGGTCCGTCCCTCCTCCTCCCAGCTCACCTCATTGGCTGGCAAGGCAATGTGTTAATTAAATAATTGGAGAGGGGAAGAGTCCAGACTGAAGAGAGGAGGAGTCGGGATTGGAGAGGGGAGGAGTCGGCACTAAATGGTAAACCACCCCCCCTTATGTTAAAGTCAAGATCCGCCACTGCTGCTTAGCGACAGCACCTGAATGATTTTTCTTTCACTTGTTGTAAATATGCCCATATGTCTGTAATTTATGTACCTCCCAAGAATTAATTGATTTGGCCATGTTAATGATACCTGTATACTAAACATTTGCCATATATTGGAATTTAAAAAGTACTAGTGGGGATCTTTAGGATCCCCAGAATTTAATAGGTGGCTTTGAGTATATTTCACTTTCCATTATTGCATCCCCTGCATCTGCAATCCCTTCTTACATGTGAAAAGTTGGCATAGAGGCTTGTCATGTCAATAGTTACCAAGTAGATCCAGTATGAAATGAAGTGAGGTCAGCTGATTTACTAACAAAGTCTACAGTATGCTTACTGTAACTTAATGTTGGGTGGCATTTTTAGACCATAGACTAAAGTAAAATATCCATTGGATCTACTAATGATTTGTAGATGTTTGATATAATAGATAGGTTCGGAACTGTATCTTGGATTGATTCTGTTTTCAAAACATACTTGTCATTTTATCAGTTCATCCATTCTCCCTTTCCTGGTCATTCAGAGCATTAGGGGTATATTTACTAAAGTGTGGATTTTTATAAGTGGAGCTGTTTCCTATAGCAACCGATCAGATTCTACTTATCATTTATCTAGCACCTTCTATCTTGAGGATAATAGTTAGAATCTGAATGGTTGCTATGGGCAACACCTCCACTTTTATAAACCCACACCCCTTAGTCTTCAACTTGTATGAACAATGTCCTTGTCAGGCAAGCAGATTATTAGGACCATGTTTGTGTGACTTTAAAGCAAGTTATCCCTCTTTGCTAATACTTTGCAAAATAAATATTTTTTTATCATGGATTCAAGATTCTATGGTTACCAACCTAATAAAAGTTGCAATAGGTTAATAGAAATTAAATCAAAGTCCTTCTTTGTAGAAATCTTAGCAAATGTTCTGAGTTCTGTATTCAATATTTTAACTCAAGGGGGCTATTTAGCAAAAAATTCTATTCTAGATAGTTGGTGAGGAATTTATTGGAAAAAGGATATAGTTATGTGACTTTAAATGCATCCAATTACCAGTATTCAGATTCCTACTTTGAAAGCAGTGCTCAAGAAAGAGCTTGGTATCCAAGAGGACAAATGGAAAAGTGCATACTTGTGAAAATGTACAGCATGTATTTGTACCTTTTTTAGGCTTTTGCCTCTAAAAACAATATTTTTAGCAGCCGTGTGGAAACATTGTCAGTCCCCTTTTTCAACACATGCTAATTAGAAGTTTAAAGAGGATGGATATTGACAAACAACTGCTATTTGAAAAATACATGCAAGCATAAGTGCTGGGCCATTTATTACTTAATGGATCCTGCCGGATAATAGTGAATCCCACGTAGGTAACACACAGGATTTTATCATAATGAATTTAAAGCTAAATTCAAGCTGAATGTTTAATTAATAGTGTTTCAATTGTTTTTATTTCTGTTTAACAGTCCCTTTATTATCTCCCTTTTTTATACCCTCCTGTGAAACCTATTCACATGTTGTTATACCATATTCACATGATATTACTATCGTAATATAGAGAAATGTTTCTTCTCACAATTTTAATTGATTAGTGCAATATACATCACATTGAAAGTATAGAATGGTTTGCACCATCTTGTAAAAAACATTTAAGTTTTAAGGGGGAAAAAGTTTTTTGGAATCTCTTAATACTCCAATAAATGTATAACATCCCACCCTTGAAGCTCATAAATACCTTATCACACAACACACAACCATATTTGTACATGTGGGCTCAAAACAATGCACATTCCTAACATATATTCAACAAGGATAACCTCAATCCACGCAATTTCTTCCTTTAAAATAGAACATCACCACAGCAGTTACCATCTAAATACACTAAGGCAGAGGTTCCCAAACTAGGTGCCGTGGCACCCTGGGGTGCCTCAGGTCACATGCAGGGGTGCCTTAGATTGGTGATCTGCGACCAAATCAAATTATTTATGATCAGTGCGATAGGCAAAACCAGTGCTTGTGGCTGTCAATCAAAAAATGTGAACAAACAGAAGTACAACCTTGTCCAACACTCCATAACTGAACCTTGGGATGAAAGATAAGCACAATTTACTTAATTTAATAATTCTTTCAGAATTTCTCAATAACACATTTTTGATTTAGGGTTGTCATGGAAAAATTGCTGATACTCTAGGGTGCCATGATTCAAGAAAGTTTGAGAACCACTGCACTAAGGGCCTGATACAGAGATGGACACATAGCCGATTTTTATGCAGAACATGCAAATCTTTTTACAATTGCTCATTTGTAAATGTTGCACTGTGAATGTGCAACAATTGTCTTGTAATTCTACACAAACAGAAAACCCATTTGCAAAGTATGTGACAGGTAGTCAGCCTTTGGGGATGGTTAAAAAATGCTAGTGTGTCTTACTGTTTAAACGCCATTACATGCATGTGCATAAATTAGACATTGTTATCTCCAATGTAGCTTGATTTCTCTCTGCATGTCAGGAGTTGCCGTACTTAAGACAGGTCAGAGCTGCTGCAAAGGCTGCATGACTGGTCGATGTGCGCCAATGTTATCTATCAGTATGGAAAGTCAGATGCAGATGAGAAGGCAGCAGTGGGCGACACTATGCTCGGACAAGTAGGCTCTCACACCTTCAAAAACATATTGGTTGATTGGTTGCAAAAAATTAACAATGGTCTGTACAGTATGTACGTCAATGTCATAGGAAACATATATTGTAAGCTCAACCGGGGTAGGGACTAAAATATTATTTGTAAAGTGCTGTGTAATATGCATACATTATATAAATAACTCTTCATCATAAATGTTTACTTAATAAACTGGCCGATGGTTTTAAACAAATGTAGGCAATCCCCATTGGGAAAAAGATGGCTTCTTGATAAAGTTTTAGCTGTAATGATTTTTGAAGCACAAAGCAGGTTTAAAATAGAAAAAAGACTCAGTTTCATCTACAGTAGAAATTATTTTCAGTAATCCCTTAATTTCTTTAACAGCGAGAGACAGGATATTTGACTTTGGAAGTAGAATAAAAGTGATAATTTATTCATTATGTTAGGTATTATTTTATTAAACGTGTGATAATATTTGAAATAAATTTTGTTATAAAAAAAAGTAAATATGATTGGAGTAAATACAGTGCTGTGTAATCTTAAAATAATCAACACAATAAACTTCTGTCAATATTTTAGTATGTTTCAGAATATACATTAAAATATTCTGTATATTTAGGTAATGTTAATACATATTTTCTTCTGTTGCATGGTTTCACTGAGTTAATAAGGATAGAACCTGCCAAACATCTTGAACAATTAAGGTTCATTTAAATATTAAGTAGAGACTCCTTCTACAGTACAATAAATAAAATTCAAACATGGAAACATCTTTGTTTTATTAATCAAAAAGAAATGTGAAAATCAAAATATAAGGCTGATGCAGAGATGAATTTATGCACATTTATTTGTTGTATTTTGAATATTTTTGCACTGTGCATGTTCTATGTGAGAAGAATCCTGATTATATGTATATTTACAATCAGATAGATAAAACAGGAAGGAACATTCTCATTTAGGTAATGTACAGTAAAGGTATGTAATTATAAAAGTGTTTGATGCACATTCACAGAAACCAGATGATACACCTGTTTAGTGTATCTGTTATAGGTAACTGAGGTGGGAGGATATATCAATGAAAATAATGGTAATTACCAGCACAGATATTTGTTGTGGCTCATTCCATGTTAAAAAACATAAAATAATAAGAAAACAGTATGTCCTGTCCACACCTCAAGTGTATTATACACTACAGTAGCTTTAATAGCTTTGGCTGACAGCATCAGCCAAAGCTGACACAAACAGCATGGATTATCCCTAAAAAAACTGCTATAAGCACAAGGATATCAAATGATGGCCCAAAAATACTATGGAAGGAAAACCCACAGCATGGATACTCACTGTTATACTCTCACTAGCACTATCTTGTTACCTACTTGACTCTGGCTCTCTTAGGAAAAAATCACTGCATTCTTGGAGCTCTAGGACTAGATCTATTCAGCACATTTTGCCAATAGGTATTGGAGTAAAAAAAAGTGTAAAAAAGGTATGTTTTTTTGGTGAACTACAAGTCCAAACAAGTTCTGTCATTCTTATAAGCACCATCATACCCAAAATAACTCTCATATCTAAATGAACCCCATAACATTAGTTAGAAACAAGCTTCACTGCCACGTAATCCCCCTCAGATTCCAGTTAAAACTGCTCTCCCTCATATATAAAACCTTAAATTACTCATTCCCCTGTTGCATCTCTAAATCCATCTCTGCCCACACTCAAAATATTTTCTACCCCCAAAATGGATGCACTCCCACCAGCCCTCTCTGCTCCTTGTTTGGCTACCCCCTCAACTCAACCCTGGTCAACTCCTCTCATTCTCAAATTTAAGATTTACTCAATATTCCTTCCTCCTCTGGAATTCACACCCTCAATTAGTCACACTCTACTAGTTTACCCAACTTTAACTTTAAATAAGCCCTAAAAATTAACCTTTTTATTAAAGCTTACTAGCCTACCTCATAATTTGCCTCTCAACACCACCCACATATACATATGGCAATATATATCCAACCCAGTTCAAAGTCCAACTGTTCACTCCATCCTCTCATGGAGTGTAAGCTCTTATGTGCAGAGTCATCTTCCCATTGTCCCTTGTCTTCTACTACCTTGACTCTATTGTTGCTCACCCCTATGTTGAATAGTTTCCCTGAGTACTGAATTGATTTGCCTCCCACTTATTCAATCGAGCTACAATGGTTGTCATAGCCTTGCCCCTGTTATATGTCATACTGACATTATAGTAATGTTTTTAACTATGCAATATTCTTACTGTATGCTATAGTTAAATCTTTTGAAGTGTACTCATGCATGTATACTATATTGTTTGCAATTTTTATATGTTTACCCCCATGATGGTGCTGCTGATGGTCTGTGGTACTTAATTTGATTTGATATTTGTCCATTATCTGGAGATTATTATCACAAGCTGCCGCACTGCAAATGCAGGATGAGAAGAACGCCGGGTGAGCATTTGCTGAAACTCCTCCTACCTCCTGTCCATCATTCTGGGAGTTATCTGGATTGGCTCCTGCATCTTTATCCTTCTGGTACGAACGCTTCCCCGATGCCGGTGACAGCGTGTCACATGTTTCCGGTTCTGGCATTGTCTTCTTTATCCAGTCAAGCTCCCAGTGTTCAGTCATGCTTTGTTTTCCCTGCCATTTGTGTCATCTGAGCGGCATGGTCTGCATACCAACTTTCTGCCATTTGTGTCATCCAGGCGGCACAGACCCCACTCAGTGTCCAGAGTGCGCAACTTAGCATCCAGTGTACACAATCCTGTGTATTGCCACTAGTGTCATCCCGGCGGCACTTAGCGCACCTCAGCGTCCTGAGTATGCAAACTCATATACTACTGCTGGTATCATCCCGGCAGCACTTAGTGCACCTCAGCATCCTGAGTACATAATCCCATTTACTACTACTGGTGTCATCTTGGCAGCACTTAGCGCATCTCAACATCCAGAGGACGCAGTCAAGTGTACTGCCGCTAGTGTCATTCCAGCGGCACTTAGCACATCTCAGCATCATCTAGTCAAGCATATCAGTTCTCAAGGCTGCTCCACAATCCAGAGACTGTTACTCAGCCCAAAGGCTTTTACTCAGCCCAAAGGCTGCTACATGGCCAAAAGGCCGAATCTAGCCAAGTATACCAGCCCTTAAGGCTGTCACACAGCCCAGAGGCTGCTACTCAGCCTAAATGCTGCTACATGGCCCAAAGGTTGCATCTAGCCAAGTATACCAGCCCTCAAGACTGCTACACAGCCCAGAGGCTGCTACTCAGCCCAAAGGCTGCTACACATCCCAAAGGCAGCATCTTGCCAAGCTTACCAGCCATCAAGGCTATTACATGGCCCAAAAACTGCTACCAGCCCAAAGGCTGCATCTTGTTCTTTGGTCCATAGGCCACTACTCATTTACTATTCCAGCTCCAAGGCTGTTGCTGGACTCAGTTTGTGTACAATTCTTACAAGCCCTAACAATTATAGCATTAAGAATCCATTTTGATTCTCTTTTAAAGTGCTAAACTGTAACTTGATATTTTCAGTCATTATGTAAACATATTTTTGCCCCAAAATGTATGCATTTAACTTTTATTAAATATACTATTCATATTTTGTTTCACTACATACCCATTAATTTATATACAGTTTGAATCTCCCATTTCCAAAATGCTTGGCACCAGGAGTATTTTGGATATCGGAATATTCCGTATTTTGGAATATGTGCATATCATAATGAGATTTCGTGGGAATAGGAACTAAATCTAAACACAGAATGCATTTATGTTTCATATACACCTTATACACACAGCCTGCAGGTAATTGTATACAATAGTTTCAATAATTTTGTGGCTCAAAGTTTGTGTACATACATGAAATTCATTTGTTTCATATACACTTTATACACAGAGCCTGAAGGTAATGTTATACAATATTTTTAATAATTCTGTGCCTTAAACAAAGTTTGTGTACATTGAACAACAAAAAAGCAAAGGTTTCACTCTCTCAGTCATGTTAAAAAAAATTCTGTATTTTGGAATATTCCATATTTCGAAATATTTGGATATGGGAGACTTATCCTGTATTGCCAAAATTTTAAATAATTATCTGCAGTTTTAATATGTTTTGTTATTCATAATATAGATATTGTTTCAATGCTTTTTAAACTTCAGTTCTTGAAAACCACTAGCAGTGCAAGTTTCCAGATGTCCTTACACAAGCCAAGGTGGATCTGTAAATTAATCATTTTGACAGCTCTTCTTGTACTAATCTTAGAACCACCTGTGCTCTTATGAGGATATCCTGAATACCAAAGCATACTAAAGAACCAGATTTGCAAGCCCTGGTAGCATTTAATTATTTATGCAGATAAATTGTTATCTATCTAATATAATAAACTGTGATCAAACTAATACATCTAATATCTATCTATCTATCTATCTATCTATCTATCTATCTATCTATCTGTCTATCCTTCTGCCTACCAGTCTGTTTATATATTTTTTTGTTACCAGACTAACACTGAATAAATAGGTGAATACCAACTTAAAGTAATAGATGGCTATTTTGCTGAAGCTTGCATTGCAAATATATACTGCTACTGTATGCCTGAAATCAGCTTCTACATGACAGAATATATAAATATGACAAATGAAGCTTAACCCTGAAGAATTTATAATATCATTTTACACTGATATCCTGCTGTTCACCTTTTCTTGGCTGTCTAGTTTGATTTTCTATGCAATCTATGATACTACAGCTTATTAAAATCTGTGGCGTGGAGTCTGCATTAGTGATTTATTCAACTGCATATATATATATATATATATATATATATATATATATATTATTGAAATTGCTCTCATCTGTATTTTAATAAGTTTTTAGCAGCGAAGAGCATTGCTTAATAGAATGCTTGACATTTGAAATGATGCCTCAAAGCATATGTTACTACTATAACTTCACAATAGGGATTCTAAATAGTGTTTACAATAGTGTTCCTAAACACACTATTCTGTCCCTTTTATATTTTTGCTGCTTTATTATTCTAATTACGACTTTTAGAAGTTGACAAACAAAAGTTATGTTTTAATGAAGGTGCATCCATCTATGACAATACTATTTTTCCTTTTTTGCAAACTTGCAACTTGTTAATTGTCACATGATAGCACCCCCTCATCTTTGAATTGGATATTTTTAACAATCTATTTGAGAATTTTTGGGGGGCTTACCAATACATATATATATATATATATATATATATATACATATATATATATATATATATATATAAAATTTTTGGTGTACTTTTGTATGTGCTCCATTCATAAACAGCTAATTCACAATAGTATGTAAATCCAGGTAATCTCATAAACATCAAATATTTCCCATCACCCCCACATGTCTAAAATGTGCCCTATGTAATGCATGCTCAGTTATTAACAATATAACATCCATCCGTGACCTTTTTATCTCAAACAACCTCAACCTTCTGGCAATAATAGAAACATGGCTCATACAATAAGACACTGCTTTCCCTGCATCACTTTCACATGGTGATCTCCAATTCATACATACCTCCAGGCCTGGAAACAGTAAAGCAGGTGGTGTTGGAATATTACTGTCATAATTTTTCACATACACAATTCTACAACAGGTTCCATCACTCACACTTACCTAGTCCATGCCATCAATTTCTTGAGCACATTACTGCCTGGCTTTCTTACTTCTTATCCTCTGACATCAACACCATCATGGGTGATTTAAATATACATTTTGATAGTCCACAATCTGCTTGTGCCCCCAAACTACTCTCTCTAACCTCCTCTCTTGGCCTTTTTCGGTGAATTGACTCCTCTTTTCACCAGGATGGCCACTGCCTTGATTGTGTATTCACCAGACTATGGTCAGTTTCTGAACTCACTGACACTATCTGACAGGGTGAGAGTTTAGAAAATGTTAGCGAAAACTGTTACATTTTTAAACTCGACCAATGTAATAAAGTCACAGAACATGCAAACTTGCATGTTTCTCAGACTCAAAAATCTCTCAAGATTTAAACTCTCATTCAGGTGTTTCCTGTATTGAATATACAACTCGATCAATGTACTAGTGTGAGAGTTTTACTGCTAATTTTTCACATTTTCTAAACTTTCACCCTATTACATTTGGCCCCAGATGTCTTGCTCCCAAATAAAACTATCTACAGGTCTTATAGTAAGGTTTGTGACACTGCCAAACATAAATATTTCCAATCTCTCATCTCTTCTCAGCTTCTAACCACAAGATAATTATTTATACATTTGAATCACTTCTTACCCCTCCCAAACCCAACCCACCAAATACTATGCGTGCATAAGATCTTGATTCTTATTTTAAGGGTAAGATTGATAAGATCCAACTTGAAATGATATGCTTCTGCCAGTGACCTGCTCATTTCCTTCCCTGAACCCCCTGGCACCTTTTTTTTATTTGATCCCACAAATGAAGATTAAGTATTTACACTCTTCTCAACATCCAAATTTACTACCTCTGCTCTTGACCCTATGCCCTCATAACTCAGTACAGCTCTGTATCCTGTGCTCATTGCAACCTTAACTAATATCTGCAATCTCTCTCTCTCTACTGGTATCTTTCCATCAGTATTCATGCATGCAGTGATTACGCCAATTCTAAAAAAATGAAATTTGGACCCTTACTCTCTCTGAAACTACCATCAAAACTCTTAGTTCCCATGCCCTTTTAAGCTACTGGAAAGACTTTCCTACAATCACATCACACACTTTCTTCACTAACACAAAAGATTGGATCTACTTCAGTTAGGTAGTGAATTATCTGATCACTGCTAATTCTAAATGCCACTATCAACTTCATATTCTTTTAGATATCTCTTGACACTGGTGACATCCCTATTCTCATACAAACACTACAATCTTTATATCTTCAGAATACAGGCCTATCCTGGATCTCATCCTACTTATCAATTAGCTAGTTCAGTGTTTTTTCTTCTGAATTCACCTCCTCTTTGCTGCCTCTAGCAGTTGGAGTATGACAAGGCTTAGTCTGAGCTCCCATACTTTTCACAATCTATACCTTGTTGCTTAGCAAACTTTCAGATTTCAGTATCATCTGTATGCAGGTGATACTCAAATCTACATATCCTTCCCAGATTTATCACCATCTATATTTGTCTAATATCTTTCTTTCATTTAATTTTGGTTGGCATCTCTCTATCTCAAACTTAATCTTTACAAAACAAAATTAATAACATTTCACTAGCCATAAGTATTTACCAACCTGATACAGTATCTCTATCACTGTTGATAACTTGACAATCAACCCTACACTTCAAAATCACTCAGTGTCATATCCATAATACAACCATATATTACACAAGACACAGCCAAACTATTATTCATGAACTCATTATCTCCTGTATTGATTATTGCAATAGTCTCCTTACTGGTCTTCCCCAAACTAGGGAAGCCAATCCCACCCCATTTTGGTAATCCTGGGATTCAGGATTGAAAAAGTCTCAAACCCCAGATCCCTGAAATTGAATTGTACATTTTACACTACCATGTTAACATCTTACTATGCTAAACTATATTACAGTCCCTGCTATACAGTAGCGTAAACTACACTACCTGCCAACACTACGCAAGTGCATTACAGCCCCCTATAAACCACAAAGCATCCCTGAAACAGATACCAAGCAGTCTAAATGCACTTACTGTAAATGAGTTTATTTACTTTGTTTGCTGCGGAAATTCACAGTAGAAAACTCCTGTGTTGCATGGAGTGAGACACTTGATTCTCAGCTCTCATGCAATCTCTGCTTCATCCACCCTGTTAAATGCCCTTGGTTCCCCATACCTGGCCATCATGGTTAATGCTATTCTACTGCACAGCTGTAACTGCTTTCCTGAGTGAATGGGGTTAATTTGTAGTCTTCTTTTGGTCATGATCCAGAATACTGCTGCCAGAAGTCCCCCTGATGTGTGTTTGCTTTCAGCTTCCCAGAATGCACCTGCCAGAAGTCCCCCTGTGTGTGTTTTCTGTTTCCCAGAGTGCAGCTGCCAGATTTCCCCCTGGTGTGTGCTTCCTGCTTTTGCTGCATGCCGCTGTGGGATGTGGTCAGGGAAGCCAGTTTATAAAATGTATCTAATCCCAAATGCTTGATGTTATTGCCTCCAATACCGGGATTAAAACCCTGGAGTTTTTGTGGTTAAATCCCAGGATTGACTTCCCTACCCAAAATAGACTTGCAACTCTACAATCCAGTTTTAATGCAGTTGTGAGTCTGAAGCCTTGCTAAATATTCATTATCTGTTGCTCCATTTATATGTATTCCGCTAAAATATTAAATAGTTTACATACCTATAAGGCAATTAATAAAACTACACTAATTTACATCTCATTGCTTATCTCAAAATATCTCACAACCTGATTTCTCCACTCTGGACAAGATCTGCATCTCTCATCAACACACAACATTGCCTGCTCCCATCCATGGTTACAGGACTTTTTTCAGGCTGCACCAAATCGGTGGTATGCCCTCCCAAGCACATTAAGACTTTCCCACAGTTTCCAAAATTTAAAGCATTCCCTGAAAACTCACATCTTCAGAGAAAGCTTATCAAGTTCCAGAACCACCTACAAAACCTCCACAAGCTATCATACCCAATTACATCCCCTCTATGCAGTTCACACATATAAGTTTACATATTTTCTCTTACTTAACTGACCCTTGGCCAACATCCTCTGTGTGACTGGATCATACAGCCAACCAAGAACCTTTGCAAACTGATTGGACCAATATGCAATAGGAAGCATCTACCGCTGTGTATCAATGCCTATCTCCCCTTAGACTATAAGTTTCTGAGCAGGGTCCTCTTACCACTCTTTCTGTCTGTTAATTCCCAGTCTTGGTTTATTGTTGTTTTTTCCCAATTGTAAAGTGTAACAAAATATGCTGGTGCTATATAAGTAACTGGTCTTATTAATAATAAATAATTGTTAATAAGTTTATAAATATTAAAGTAGAGCAGAAGTGTTCTTAGTGCTCCATATATTTCTCTATGGGTGACATATTTTGAGGCACTACAGTAATTCTTCTTTTTAACCACTTAACAAACGTGGTTAGTTTTGATGCGAAAGCAGCCAGCTATACTTCAGCTGTCAAGGTGTGACTGCACCATCCGGCTGTATTTTTGAAGAGAAGATTTGTTCTACACATGTGCAGAATGGATCTCTTCTGACTACCTGGACTTTCCTGCGGACCAGGCAATTTCTGACTGGTTTTGCTGTTAAAAATTGTCAGTTAAGTGGTTTTAAGCAGCTGCAGAGTACTGTACTTTGTTGTGTTTTTACCTCTACACTATATGAGATTTGTTTAATAAGTAAAATTATTAGATGTGTTGGTTCTTTAGTTACAGCTACAATGCATGCACAAATGGCTAATTCTGCAGCCAGCACTATTTCCAAACAAATCAATTAGCTATGGTATATATAGATAAGAGATTTTTGTTATTCATTTTGTAAGCATTTTCATTGTGTTTTACTTGTAAATGTTATTGCATTGATATGTTCTAGATATATGCACTTTGTTTTTCCTCTAACAACCTAAATGGCTTATAAAGCTGAGGCAGTGACGTGTGGTGAGGTAATTGGCTGGGACGGCACTGACTAGTACCAGAGCCAGATTTACAGATACATATAGGAACCCGAGGGTTCATGTGGACATTATACAAAGAAGCAGCAGTATATAGTGCTGGAAATTTGGTGTGTTTTGATCAAAGAAAACTGGAAAAGGTAGACAGGGAAGGCAGTGCCTCACCTGCCATACACTTATTACTCTAGAGTTCTGACAATAAAAATGATTAGAGTATTTCAAAGAAGATATTTATAATATTTTCTTTATATTTTTCTTATATATTTTATAGTAAAAACTGTGGAGTATACCTAAGTATGTCAGGAAAGGCTCTGCCTCACCTTACTGCACTTGACTAATGTGAGGAAATATCCTTTTATAATCTGTATTTAAGAAACCAGATTAAATATGATTTAATACATATGGGTTAGCAGACCCCCTTATCCATTCCATCCAAAACATAGCAGGTTTTTACATCTCTAATTTTTGAACTTTTTCATGTCTTTGATCTGTAAAAACACATGATTCCTACAGTTCTAATAGTCTGCACTCCAAGTGCAGGATTGCACCTCTCCAATATTCACAGTTGTATGTGATTTCAGCGTAGTTTTAACTTATGAAATTTGCACTTGTTTAAACACATTTTTCTTTATTCTTCTTTCAGTATTAAAGAAATCCATACATACTTATAAAGTCTTGGAGAAATATACAGTTGACAACAGGCAAAAAGTGATATTTAATCTGCTATGCAGATGACCATTTTAATAGCACATTGCACAACCCATTACCTGTGACATGCCTCACACAAAATGTAACCTCTGTTTTCCTCCTATTTTCTCATTATTGCTACATTTCTTATGCCATGTGAAAATATGTGTGAAACCATAAATCCACAGTTTCCTAATTCCAGTCTCTGGAGGTATCTGGGAGATTCATGAACCAAATACCAAGGAATACTACAGTCAACAGATAATTCTAACTAAAACTATTTTTTTCTAAGAATACACTTGGCACTTTGTACACTTATTCTGATAATAACCACTAAATATAATACACTATCAGGCACTTGCCTTTTTCCTTTTCACATTTGTATATTGGTTAACAATAGCCCCCATTAAGATTGTATATTTATAGTTTTAGTCAATCTTAGTACCTAGTATAGTTTTTGTTTTATAGATGTAATAACAATATTACTAGCTCAATGTATTGGACACGTGTTTGTGTGAGAAAAGGTTTGAAATTATAATATTATATTTGATAGATTCATTCTATTATTACCTGAATTGGAATTAAATTTTGATCATGTCTGTTTAATGACACTGTCTTTGTCTATCTGGCCTGGCTTTGACCTGTGACTGTATAGATTATGGACTTTATTGACTGATTTCTTATGATTTTGTACATTGAAATAAGGTATGAAGTACAAGTCCTGGGGGATAAGTGAAAATCTATGAGCTTTAAGTTGGCTGCTGTAGAAAAGATCATACAAGTTTTGTTCCAGATGTTCACAAACCTGTTGTGATCACTATAAAACTTTTTTCAAATTGTTTTGCCTATGAATGAAGAATTACACTCACAATACAACTACAAACAGCACCTATTATTTAAAAATTACTATATTGTATATTTTAACACTATTCCAGTCCAGGAAATGATTTGACAAAACAATAAAATTGCTAAGCAAAGTTTTGGAAGAATTGTGTGCAAATCCACAATTCAGATATAGTCTTGCATGCACCATTTAACAATATGATCTTTCTATACTGTTTTATTTTAAATCTCTAATTTTTCAGGATTTACAGTCTATAAATATAACTGGGACAATGACAGCATCAATTTATTTGACACTGTGGTTCTCAGATGTATAGTATAAAATCCAGGAGGGACAAAAATGTGATGGTTAATTCAGCAATATATACATATGGTAAAGGTCTGCAGGGGAAATACACATAATTCTATGTGCAAAGCCTAATGAAGCCAACAAAAAACAGACTTGTAGTTCTGAAAATCTCTCACATCTCTAAAAAACAATAACATGTCTGCCAATGTACATGTCTGCCAGCTGTAAGCATTAACACAATACATTTTGCCAACAATAGTACAATGAATATTCACTAAGGAATAATGGTCTGTAGTTGGCTATACTGAAGATAATATTTACGCTTTCTGTCAATGGTAAAAAATGTCAATATGTCAAAGTTGTTATTGTAAGTTGCATGCCAGTAAATCCATTCATGGATATAAATTATATCACCTTATCTTACAGTTAATTGTTATTTGCTTGTTATTTTTGTCAGCACAGAATTCTGTGGAATTTTACATCCTTCCGCTGCAGTCCAGGCAGTTTATTCTCTTGTTTTGCAAGTGTTTTGATTACATCTGATCCTAATATAATTGAACATGTTTTATATTTTATTGCAAGTGAGTTTACGTAAACTGTCGGCCAGTGAAAATTATATCAAGACATTATGCATTAATGGCTGTATGGCAACAGCTGCTGTTCAGATGAAATAGATGATCTGCTTTTGACAATTTCTACTTAATCAATCTTGAGCCCTATATGGAGTGCCACCTTCCCAATTGAATGCTATATATAGTATTTTTAGTATTTATTGAAATTTGGGCAGTTTAAGAGTCATTGTACTATGAAATTCAAAGCATAGACCAAATATAAAACTGGAGATATAAAAATTCATTCATTTTGTTTACAAAATGTAATCAAAATTTTTGTTTAATTGAAGTAGCCACCTTTTGCAGAGAAGGCTGTCAACACACTCATGACATTATTTCTATAATATAAATCAAATATTGTTCTGGAAATTCTTCCCACCACTGCTACAGAAGTTCCCTTTGCTTTCACTTTCAGTCCAGTTCATCCCAAATCAGCCAAATGGGGATTAAGTCTGGAGACTATACGGGCCATTTAATGATTTGAAGCCTACCGCCTTGTTCTTATCCTTAAAAAGTAGTTCTAACATAGCCTGGAGGTATGTTTTGGGACATTAAGATGAACCCACTGGCGCACATACGGGGGGTTCTGACTACCCAGAAACCCCTACTGACCAACTTTTTTTTTCAGAGACAGAGACAGCCTTGTCTCCATCTCTGCACAATCAGCAGGCCACCCTCAGAGCTGCCCAGCCGCAGCCTGTTCAGCTGTCAGTGCTTCTGCATCAGGTGCTTTCATACCACCAGGCATGGAAGCACTAACAGCTGAACTGACAGTGGCCGGGCAGCGCACAGCGATCACCAGAGCCGCCATCAGAGACTGGACAGGAGGCCATCAGGGACTAGACTAGAGACCCGGACAGAGAGGGGGACCTTCTTGCCCAGTACTTGCGCTGCCGACCCCCATGCCCGCTATGCTGCAGCGCAAAGCCTGCAAGATTTATTTTTTTTCATTTGGAGTGAGAGAGAGTGAGACTTGGTGGCCGGCACACATGATGTCACGCTGCACCACTGAGAGCAGAGGTCTTGGAGCTGCGGCTTTTGACTGAGGAGCTACAAGCATCAGGTAAGTGTGGGGTTGGGGCTGGCTGTCTGGGGCAGGGGCTGGCAGGCTGGCTACCAGACTGAGGCTGGCTGTCTGGAACAGAGGCGGGCAGTGTGGGGCAGGGGCTGGCTATCTGGGGCTGGCTTGTTGGTATGGGGGCTGTCTGGCTGGGGCAGAGGCTTGCTGGGACTAGTTGTGTGGAGCTGGGGCTGACCCATCTGGGGCTATATATATATAGTAAGGTGCATAAATATTGAGACATTGACAGAATTTTCATATTTTGGCCTCTATTCACCACCACAATGGCTTTGAAATGAAACAAACAAGATGTGCTTTAACTGCAGACTTTCAGATTTAATTTGAGGGTAATTACATCCAAATCAGGTGAACGGTGTAGGAATTACAACTGTTTTTATAGGTGCCTCCCACTTTTTAAGGGGCCAAAAGTAATGGGACAAACTAAACAATCCTAAATCTAACTTTAACTCTTTAATACTTTGTTGCAAATCCTTTGCAGGCAATTACAGCCTGAAGTCTGGAATGCATAGACATCACCAGACCCTGGGTTTCATCCCTGGTGATGCTCTGCCAGGCCTCTACTGCAAATGTCTTCAGTTCCTGCTTGTTCTTGGGGCATTTTCCCTTCAGTTTTGTCTTCATCAAGTGAAATGCATGCTCAATCGGATTCAGGTCAGGGGATTGACTTGGCCATTACATAACATTCCATGTTTTAGCCTTAATAACTCTTTGGTTGCTTTTGCAGTATGCTTCAGGTCATTGTCCATCTGCACTGTGAAGCGCCATCCAATGAGTTCTGAAGCATATAATATTGCCCGAAACACTTCAGAATTCATTCTGCTACTTTTGTCAGCAGTCACATCATCAATAAATACAAGGGAACCAGTTCCATTGGCAGCCATACATGCCCACTCCATGACACTACCACCACCATGCTTCACTGATGAGGTGGTATGTTTTGGATCATGAGAAGTTCCTTTCCTTCTCCATACTCTTCTCTTCCCAACACTCTGGTACAAGTTGATCTTTGTGTCATCTGTTCATAGGATGTTGTTCCAGAACTGTAAAGGCTTTTTTAGATGTTGTTTGGCAAACTCTAATCTGGTCTTCCTGTTTTTGAGGCTCAGCAATGGTTTACATCTTGTGGCGAACCCTCTTTATTCACTCTTGTGAAGTCTTCTCTTGATTGTTGACTTTGAAATATATACACCTACCTCCTGGAGAGTGTTCTTGATTTGGACAACAGTTGTGAAGGGGCTTTTCTTCACCCGGGAAATAATTCTTCTGTCGTCCACCACAGTTGTTTTCTTTGATCTTCCGGGTCTTTTGGTGTTGCTGAGCTCTCCGGTGCATTATTTATTTTTGAGAATGTTCCAAACAGTTGATTTGGCCACACTAATGTTTTTGCTATCTCTCTGATGGGTTTGTTTTGATTTTTCAGCCTAATGATGGCTTGCTTTACTGATAGTGACAGCTCTTTGGATCTCGTATTGAAAGTCGACAGCAACTGATTCCAAATGCAAATGTCACACCTAGAATCAACTCCAGTCCTTTTACCTGCTTCATTGATAATGAAATAATGAGGGAATAGCCCACACCTGTCCATGAAATAGCTTGTGAGTTGATAGTCCCATTACTTATGGCCCCTTAAAAACTGGGAGGCACATATGGAAACCGTTGTAATTCCTACACCGTTCACCTGATTTGGATGTAATTACCCTCAAATTAAATCTGAAAGTCTGCAGTTAAAGCACATCCTGTGTGTTTCATTTCAAAGCCATTGTGGTGGTGAACAGAGGCCAAAATATGAAAATTCTGTCAATGTCCCAATATTTATGCACCTGACTATATATATATATATATATATATATATATATATATATATATATATATTACTAGGAATAGACAAGAGGGTACTGCATGGCACTGCTTAATGCTGTGGTAGCCCTTTTGATTCAAGGTGCCAGTCACTCTGTGGAAGTAATCAATTCAGCATCCAGTAAAAGAGCACCAGACCATAATGCTTCCTCCTCCTTGTTTGATGTTTCATATCACCAGGTCTATTCACTTATACCTCTTTTCCACCAAAAACCCAGGTCCGACCTGGGTTTTTGGACATGGTTCCAACCCTGGTCAGACCCAGGTCAGACCCATTTACACTGCACCTTTGATCTGGGTTACTCCAAGGTCAGCCCTGTTCACACTGAACTCAGGTCTGCCCTGCTAAACCTGTGACATCATAAAAAGTGGGAGGTGAATGCTCCACAACCACCAATCAGCTCATTTTAGGCATGATCCAGGTTAGATAACCCGGGTTGCACCGTTTACACTGCACCATTTCCTGGGTCCATCCTGGGTCCAACCCTGGTAGCTACCTGGGTTGGATTGCAGGGTCACTTGACCCAGGTTATTTTTCAGGGACCCTTTTACACTAAGCTGCGACCCAGGTAGACCCAGCAAAAACCCAGGTTTTTGCTCTGGTGTAAAAGGAGTATAAGTGATGGTTTGTAATAAATGGTGCTTACTGGTGTGTTTAAGCCCTAAACTTAAAACCCAAATGATTTTAATATCAAAACATTGCAATTAAGAGTATTGCCCAGGAAGTTATAAGCTGTCCTTTAGTATATAAACCTCATACACACAGAAACTATGCTTCTTCTACTTGATGGCAAACAAACACTCTGAGTGATGAAACAAAGATTTAATATTTTGATTAATTGTCTTCAGTAGTCCACTGGTTAAGTTAAGGGCATTACTTGTTCCTGAAAAAGGCCTTTTTTATCACACTTAAATGTACATTATGTTTCCATCTTTGTAAACCAAAAATGTATTTTCTTTTAGCTTTAATCAGTTTACTGCTACCTTTGTAGCATTTAAGTGTATTCAATGAATCTGAGTTTCTTAAACTGGAAAAATGGGTTGTTCTAACATTTTTGAGCAGTATTAAGATATATATAATGTGTTGATGATTTTGTTTAGTTAATGTGACAAATCAGATGAATCAATTTGTGTTTTGCTAAAAAAAAAATTAATTTGGCATGTTAAATTGGGGCACAGCTGAGTGTAATTGGAAACGTTTATTTTGCATATTTGTAATTCAACAAATTAACTCAGGTGTATTATGTAACATTATTTCCTCCAATTCTTTTCTTCTGCTTCATAATTATTGAAATAATGGTGATAAGAATAAGCACACAGATGGGTGTGGTCTGACCACAGATATGCAATCATATCTACAAATGGGTGAATATATGCATTTAGTGCCTGATTCAGCATGGATCACAACTGTGATTGCTGCTGCGTAATCGTAGGCAATGAAGCTGTGAAAATATGCTGTCTGCCACCACTCAGCCAGTATTGAGATGCCCACTACTGCCTTCTAACATCTGTAATACCTCACAGTCGTGCGTATACATCAGTAACACCAGAGAATATTGGGCAGTCATGCACACTTACAGAAGGTCAGACCTTACTCAGAAATTATGAGGTATAGGGATGGGGGAAAGTGGAGACCCTAACCACTTGCGCCAAAGTATTAGCCACAGGAAGGTAGAAATACTTCCACAATCTTGTATTACATTACAAGTATATAACACTGATATTATATAGCTACTGTGGAGGTGTTCCCATGACAGTAAGGTATGTATGTCTATGTAGGGAAAGAAAAGTACTCTCTTTTTGTTGGGGCACAAGTACTACCAAATTCATAATAAAATATAACTTTTATTGTATTCGTTATAAATTAATCCTTGAAAGGACTTGGACAAAGACAGACAACATTTACACATGTAAGTGAGGCAGAAGTAGCCTCAAGTGAAGAAAAAACTCAATTAGTGTATCTGTGGATAGCGCTAAGGGTAAATTAAGTAGTTATGTCAAGGTGAAAAATTGTATTGAATTAAATTCACTTAATTGAAAGGGATTCGGTCCCTTAATGAAGTCTAGGTATACATACACTGCAAATCAATAAAACACACCATTCAATTTGTTCTATTACACTCTAATATTAATTCAATAAATCCCTTATGTACATAAATTGATACATTTACCAAAATGGATATGGCAAAACATGAAACAAAAAAGGATAAATAATAGGTATTTTGTATATTAATAGGACTGACACACCGAAAATATTTCATGTAAGTCCCAAACTGGGTAAATCATAGCCAATAATCCATAACATGTAGTATAATGGTATCATCAATACATATTCAATGACTGTAAATACTGTACATTCAATCAATATTGATGAGATTTAATATTGAAGAGTTGTTACTATCCAGTGTCAGAGATGATAAAGAAATTAGATAGATGCCTATCACTAATGGCAAGGGGATAGGTGGCTTCTGTATCTCATGTACAATTGTAGTGAATGAGATATGAATGGATCCACCGCATATACCATGAGAGTATTAATGATAAAGTGACATGTACTGTTCTCTCACTTCAACCACTGTGAGTCTGGTATCAGATGCAGGCTCACTAGTGAGAAATCGGGTGAGGAGATAAGAGTGTCAGAAAAATTAGGAGAAAATAGATAAGGGTTAGGGTAAGGGTGTGGGTTTAGTGAAGCAGCCCAAATGTGTAAGGCTGTCCTCACTGGATATCCAGTGAAAATGCACCTATCCCCGTATTCTACCTGAAGAGAGAAACTGGGAGTAAGCTGATCTATGTAGCACACTCTCACCCCACTGATATCAATAGAGACAGCACAGTTGGAACATTTGATGAGGGGGCGCGGACAGTGTGTCCCTGAAATAAAGTGTACCTGGTGGTAAGTAGCGTGTTGCGGCTGTAGTGTATCCCAGGATGGAGTCCTCGTGTGCGCACCGGGGACCCCCATCAAGATGGTGTTCCACAAGTATGAGGTTTCATCAATTGAGCTCTGTGACGTCACAGAGCTGGCCGGGTTTATGTGTTCCAGCAACCTATCATGATTTAGTACAGGAGAGCATTGATGGCTGGGTCTAGTATAAATAAGGGTTGTGTGCATGTAATTCAAGAACGCCCAGTCAAGGCAGCTGTAGAATTAATCCACTTTGGAGCCACAATGCTCATTGTAATAAGTACTTGCTCATTATAATAAATGGAGCCACAAGGCTAATTGTAATGAAAGCTTGCTACATATGAGTAAGTAATACAATTGATTAAATATAAATTTGGGAAAGCCAAATAAGTAGATAAGGGGATGATAGCAAAAATGACACAGAGTAAATAAATTTGAATGAAAAGACCAGGTGAGGAGAATTGAGAGAATAAACAACCCAAAACCCATGTGGTAGAGGATTGATCATATAGTGTAACTAAATGGAAACATCAATATATTGGTTAATCCCTGTGATTACTCACATATTCAAAACTAATAAATAGTACTCCATGGATATCATATTTATGAATGACACGAATGTAGAAAAATGTGTAATGAATGAGAAATGTGCAGTTAGTGCATGTGTGCTTTTGGTGCTAATCGTATAAGACTGTAATATGCAAAAACACTATATGATCAATCCTCTACAACATGGGTTTTGAGAAATTTATTCTCTCAATTCTCCTCACCTGGTCTTTTCATTCCAATTTATTTACTCTGTGTCATTTTTTCTATCATCTCCTTATCTACTAATTTGGCTTTACCATATTTATATTTAATCAATTGTATTACTTACTCATATGTAGCAAGCTTTCATTACAATTAACCTTGTGGCTCCATTTATTATAATGAGCAAGTACTTATTACAATGAGCATTGTGGCTCCAAACTGGATTAATTCTGCAGCTGCCTTGACTGGGCGTTCATAATTTACATGCACACAACCCTTATTTATACTAGACCCAGCCATCAATGCTTGTGATAGGCTATACCTATCCTGTACTTAATCATGATTGGATGCTGGAACACATAAACCCGGCCAGCTCCATGACATCATGGAGCTCAATTGACGAAACCTCATACTGGTGAAATGCACATCTTGACAGGGGTCCCCGGAGCGCACACGAGGACTCCATCCTGGGATATATTACTGCCACAACACACTACTTACCACCAGGTACACTTTATTTCAGGGACACACTGTCCATGCCACTTCATCAAATGTTCCCACTGTGCTATCTCTATTGATATCAGTGGGGTGAGAGTGCACTACGTGGATCAGCTTACTCCGACTTTCTCTCTTCAGATAGAATACGGGAATGGGTGCATTTTCACTGGATATCCATTGAGGACAGCATTACACATTTGGGCTGTTTCACTAAACCCACACCATTACCCAATCCTTATCTATTTTCTCCTAATTTTTCTGACACTCTTATGTACTCACCTGATATCTCACTAGTGAGCCTGCATCTGATACCAGACTCACAGTGGTTGAAGTGAGAGAACAGTAGATGTCACTTTATCATTATTACCCTCATGGTATATGTGGTGGATCCACTCATATCTCATTCACTACAATTGTACATGAGATTCAGCAGCCACCTAGCCCCTTGCCATTAGTGAGAGGTATCCATCTCATTTATTTATCATCTCTGACACTGGATAGTAACAACTCTTCAATATTAATTCTCATCAATATTGATTGAATGTACAGTATTTACAGTAATAGAATATGTATTGATGATACCGTTATACTACATGTTATGGATTATTTTCTATAATTTACCCAGTTTGGGACTTACATCAAATATTTTCGGAGTGTCAGTCCTATTAATATAAAAAATACCTATTATTTCTCCTTTTTTGTTTCATGTTTTGCCAATATCCATTTTGGTAAATGTATCAATGTACATACATAAGGGATTTATTGAATTTATATTAGAGTGTAATAGAACAAATTGAATGGTGTGTTTTATTGATTTTAGGTGTGTGTATACCTAGACTTCATTAAGCGACGGTATCCCATTCATTTAAGTGAATTTAATTTAATACAATTTTTTCAGCTTGACATAACTATTTAATTGACCTCAGCGGTATCCACAGATACACTAATTAAATTTTTTCTTCACTTGAGGTTATTTCTGCCTCACTTACATGTGTAAATGTTGTCTGTCTTTGTCTAAGTCCTTTCAAGGATTAATTTTTAATGACTACAATAAAAGTAATAATTTATTATGAATTTGGTAGAACTTGCGCCCCAACAAAAAGAGAGTACTTTTCTTTCCCTACATAGGCTTTCTTAGAAATTGCAAGTCTCGTTGCACACAGTGAGCACTCAAGCTACGTAGGCAATCTCATTGGCTAATTTATGCAAGCCCATGGAACAGCGTTGAAAAGGTAAGGCACACCAGTGTTTCTGCAACCTCTCCCCTGTCACCAGCCCCAAATTCTAATGACCTGTCACTCACTCTGCGATGGATTCCTGTCTGCATCTGTAATCGCAGGGCAATCGCCACACATGCGCTGTTCGGTGCATACACATGCACAGTACGCAAACATCAGCCGATGTACATATGCGGTTGCAATTGAAACCATGCTGAATAAGACCTTTAGTTCCTTGCATGCAATGCAGGAACAATTTTGTCCAAATTGCATTTAGCTCTGCAACTCCTCCAAAATGTACAATTTATCATCTTGTGTTATATTAATTAGCCAAAAGATTTATAAAATAATATTTTTAAATATCAAAATTCAATGTTAAATATAGTAGATAAAAATACATTAGTATCTCAGACTCACCAATATCATTAGATTAAACTATCAGAGATCTTGTAAATTAAACAATCGATATCCAAATTTGTTAGTTTTATACTTGTCTGACATAAGCCCAGTCACTTGCTTTAGTTTATTGGCTTTTTTTGGGGGGTGGAGGGGACTCCATTTGGTTAATACAATTGTTCTGATAAGAAACAGAGTGAATGATTTACCCTCTTTACACCACCAGCAGGAATACATGGACTGAAGATGGTATGTAATAGCCAAAACTGCAGGAGGTGTGCAATAGACATATTCTGTTGTATAGTACAAAGCACTTTGGCAGAAAGTTTTGAATACATAATTTAGTCCAATCGATGGTTCTGAAAAACTAGCAAATAGTATTATGACTATGTTAAACTATCTTACAGGTCATATAAGGTTTTAGGAGTGGCTGTATATTTTACAGCTATAGCTAGTTGTATCTATCTATCTATCTATCTATCTATCTATCTATCTATCTATCTATCTATCTATCTATCTAATGCTGATCAATACACAGATAAGAAATTACTCTGATTATTATTTTCATGTCTCTGTTTGCAAATTTAGATTGATTCTATATTTATCTTTCCAATCGACCATTTGTGGGAACACAAAATGATAATTTGGAATATATGGAAGATATACAGTACAAGCATTTCAATTAAATGTATATATCATTCATACATTATTTATATAAATATACATTTGAATGTTTTCAAAAGAGTTGGCTTGCATACTGCAACCTTTGCATTATTGCAAAATTTTAAATTAATTGATAAGGTGAAGGTATAATTGGAATCTCAGCAGATATAAATAAAGTGATTAGTCTAATATGAAAAACCTCTAAAAAAAGTCAAAGGATGTGATGAAACGCATAAGGTGAAGGACTTCATTTCAGACTCAGTACAATTTTCAGGAATAAATGCATGCTTTACTGGGACACAGATTATTGGTATGCAAATATCTAGTGAACAACTGGAGTGCTGAGAAAGCATAAATGGTAACTTGCTGAAAGCTTATTTGATTCTTTATTAGCAGTTTACATTACAAAAGATACCCAATATTATATATAGCCTAAGTAAATAGTAACATTATATACTGGACTTATAGTTCTAGTCTTGTGTATTGTAAATACTCATTAACATTTTATACAGTTTTTATGATGGATGCTTTTAGGTAACTGTAAATTACTATTAAGGGGCATATTCAATTAGGTGCGAAAAGACCCGTACTTTTTGCATGCTGGACTTTTTGCCAGCATCGGTGGTTTTCCATGTGAAAAAGTATTGTGCTCGTCTCCGCTTATCCCTGTATTCAATAAGAAATCGGCAAAAACGGGACCCGGCGAATTTGGACCTGGCGAAAAGTGCTGTCAGATTTGGGGAAATCTGCCTGACACCCCCCAAAAGGTACACTAACTTTAGGGATTCCTGAATAGGCTTGCTAAAGGTATTTGGGGTACTTAAATGCTCTCAATAGCTGCTAATTAGCATCTTTGCACAAGTGGTGAAGAAAAGCATTTTGCAGGTTTTTTTTTTAGAAAATAAGTAGTATTTGGGGTACATGAAAATGGGTGCTAGCATATTTTAAAGTTGCTAAAGTGAAGTTTTAAAAATTAAAAAAATCCACCTGCCACAACCACCTGCAAACTTAAAAACACCTGGGGCATACTTGGGTGCCCCCTGGAGTCTATTTAGCTAGTTTTTAAATTTGTCCCCCAACTTTGTACTTTTTCGCCTCCTTTTTCAAAGTAATTTTTTGGGGTGTTCTTAAGTATTTTTTTATCTTTTTTGACACAGTTTACCTTGGGGGGCTTTCCCAAGGGTGCAGGGTGGTTCCCGCAAGTTTGCACCCCAAACCCCTATTTTACATACTTTTTTGAAAGCTTTCATAGGCAAATCTTTTTGGATTTTTCCAATGCATTGACTTTCCGCAATGGTGAAAAGTCTTTGGAATTTAATATGGGGATAAGTTTTCGCCTGGCAAAATGATGTTTCACACCTAATTGAATATGGCCCTTAGAGTTTTTTTGGGGACTAATTGAGTCCTTATGTATGGTCATCATTATGTCTAGTTATGAGTGGGTGTATGAATGTCTAAGTCTGGAGATTGCCATTCACATTCAGGCTACCACAGAGGCAGTGCCTCACTCTGACACTTACTCCACACAGCGTGGTTGGATCCATCACTACATTCAGAGGCAGTGTCCGAGATTAGTCTACCCGGCACCGGCATTGATTTCCTGGCTTGGTTGCGAAGGTGACTACATCTCCACTTGTGAAGTTACCGTGGGATACCACAGATCATCACGATTATTATTAGCCTGACAGAGTTGCAGTTCTTCTGGTAAGAACAATGGCTCAAAACCAAGCATGGTAACTATCAATGCTACCTAGGTGCTCTACTAAGAATGTGCACTGATACAATATATCTCTTTTTTATGATGGACTCCCTTGTTTATAAGTGCAAAAGATGATGAACAGTATTTGTGAACCTTGATACTATATGATAAACAGTTTGGATGTTTCACCTAACGGATACTATGTAACCAAAAGTTATCTGTAGATAAATAGGTTCATGTAGTGTACTGAAATCCATGCTGAAGATTGTTTTATTTGCTTAGGTATCATGTTTAATTTTTTATATATATGATTTTGTTATTTATATGTAACAAGTGTTATGGATGTGAAAACCTCCTGGACATTTATTGCAGCTGTAGAGGCTACCTGGTGGATCTACATCTGTATGTAAAACTTCAGTTGCTAAAGGGACTGTTTGGACTCTAGCATTCACATACTGGAAATGCCCTTGCTGCTTATGTGGCAGTGTCTGGACAATAATTAGAGAGATATAATATCAAAAAGAATTATTGGAGCCCGTATTTTTCATTCTAGTGTGTATTGAATTTTTAATTGCACTGTGGCCCCACAAGCCATGTGTTTACTATTATGACCTAATTTTAATACTGACCTTTACTGGGAATTTTAATAAATATTAAGTTATTTTAATATAAGCTGTCCATCTATTGATTAATATTAGTTACTGAGATTCTAGAGCTGGTACCATGTATCTGTATTTGTGTGTTTATTAAATTGAATATATTCATTATTACATGTATTGGTATTTTAGTGCAACCAGTGCTGTATTAATAGTGTTTCACTAATGTGGATACACTTTTTAACAGTTTGGGTTTAGTTTTTGTGGGGTTGCAAATCCCCTGTACTTGTATGCTGCAGGTGCACTTTACGTATTTATTTATTCAATTATTTGGTTATCTCCAGTGCAGAACTATTTTTTCCTTTTCTTGTTGATATTGCTTAAAGATGCTCAGTGTATGAGGCTACATCTGTATGTCTATCAAAGATTGCTGGGACCAGTAAAGCTATATGAAAAAAAAATTGCACAATTGTAGTTATTACCACAACAGTTTCCAGGAATAAGTGTTTGAATGAATCCTAGTTCTATCATCAAACTACTGTTGTTTCTGCCTTTAGGTGGGTCCTTATATTTTTTACATATACCATCTCCCTTGGCAGATTCTGTCCTTTCCTGAACAGGCTGGGGCACTGTTACATTACAACAGGGGCACCCCACACAGTGTTTTTCCTTGATATAGTATGATTAGCCTAGGTTATCATAGCCAAATGCTGATTGCTACTTTTACAAAGGGTTTAAAATTTAATGGGGTGTTAGGCACTAGCGCTATGGTGGTCCTCAACAAGATATTGGGAGCTGCTTTGCATACGAGTTGTCCAGACTCGTAAGTAAGTATCATAAGGAATAGAGAAGTATTATGTCCAGCGCTAACCAAAAAAGTGGAATAGTCAAAGAAAAACAGAGAACTATGTAATCAATGTATAAATAAAATATGTTTATTTATATTTAAGATGTTGCTATGAAGATGGCAACAGTTGTAGAAATGGTATCTGTTAGTATGGCACTTACTGGGAAGTTCTGATGGCTCCTTTAGGGTGCCTCTTTCCGTAGGTTAGAGCTATACCTACGTTACCTATGGCCAATTGCTCTGGAATTGATTGAGCTGGCAATATTGTGCTCAGTTCAAAAACTTCTTGTAAAATCACCTTGTTTGCAGGTTACATAAGTGGACTCCTTAAGGGTGTCCCTTTCCGTACAGCACTTTGTGCCTACGTCTCCCTTTTAACACTGTTCGGGACAACCTTCTCGGTGTATGTATACAATCGTACTATCATCAAATTGCCCTATGCTTGATATTATGGCATAAGTAATGATAGATATTGATGATAGGTATTGATGGATATCTGTATATATTCACACACTGTCCTCCTGTATATGCGTGTCCAGTCTTGTGGAGGTACAGGTGTGGTGAGGGGTCTTGGTCTGCCCTTGCTAAGGGGTGACCTTCCGCATGTTCAAATGTACCATACGTTCCCTCACAAGCAGTGTTCAACAGAAAATTGTATGTGTGAGGCCCAGCGGCGGCGTCCCACACTGCTGATATTATGGCATAAGTATTGATAGATATTGATGATAGGTATTGATGGATATCTGTATATATTCACACACTGTCCTCCTGTATATGCATGTCCAGCAGTGCTGGACGCCGCCGCTGGGACTCACACATACAATTTTCTGTTGAACACTGCTTGTGAGGGGATGTATGGTACATTTGAACATGCGGAAGGTCACCCCTTAGCAAGGGCAGACCAAGACCCCTCACCACACCTGTACCTCCTCAAGACTGGACACACATATACAGGAGGACAGAGTGTGAATATATACAGATATCCATCAATACCTATCATCAATATCTATCAATACTTATGCCATAATATCAAGCATAGGGCAATTTGATGATAGTAAGATTGTATACATACACCGAGAAGGTTGTCACAAACAGTGTTAAAAGGGAGACGTAGGCACAAAGTGCTGTATGGAAAGGGACACCCTTAAGGAGTCCACTTATGTAACCTGCAAACAAGGTGATTTTTCAAGAAGTTTTTGAACTGAGCACAATATTGCCAGCTCAATCAATTCCAGAGCAATTGGCCATAGGTAATGTAGGTATAGCTCTAACCTACGGAAAGAGGCACACTAAAGGAGCCATCTGAACTTCCCAGTAAGTGCCATGCTAACAGATACCATTTCTACAACTGTTGCCATCTTCATTGCAACATCTTAAATATAAATAAACATATTTTATTTATACATTGATTACATAGTTCTCTGTTTTTCTTTGACTATTCCACTTTTGTGGTTAGCGCTGGACATAATACTTCTCTATTCCTTACTTTTACAAAGGGACCTCATGCTGTTTGTACCCCTGCAATTGCAGCAAGAAAACCCAGCTATGATCGCTGTTACTGGGTTGTTGTTTTTTTGGGCAGGGTGATACTTTTTTCTTTATATATTAAAACCTTTTTAGAACACTGCAAGGTTCACTCTAATGATAATGATGATGATCATCAGCACAGATCATTGCACTAAGGGGTTCAATTCAGACCCAGACACTAAGCTGCGCTCTTATGCAACTAAAAGGGTCCAGGTATGCAAATGTCGTGATCGCACTGTCTGTTGGAAGGATGCCCTATATGCCTTAGAGAGCGATGGCATAGTGAATGCACACCAGTATAAAGACGCCCACCTTTTTTTCTTAGCACATGTCATCTCCAGGAAGTGTGTGATTAATCGGATACATTGAGAGCCATCGGAGCTGCACACAGCGCTTGAGGTAGACCCTACCCCACTTTAAGCACTGCAATCAGAGCTTTCTAAAATACTACCAAGTCACATGTACAATTACACTTCTTTATTAATTATGCACACCCATAAAACACTGTTTGATGCCCAGACATGCCTGCGTTTGCATATCCACTCCCCCATTCACAAGCACCTTCCCCTGTTACCACCCACAAACAGCGCTATCTGTCACTCAAATTAGTGTCCAGTCTGTGTACTACGAGCGCACAATTCCTAAGCACTGTGAGTGACTCGTGCATGTGCATATTGACGCAAGCGCAAATGGCGATTATCGGCCATAGCGTGCATCTGCAGCTTAATATCTGGGTCTGAATCAGGCCCTTAATGTCAAGCACACACAACTGATGAACCTCAATAGGTTTCTCTGCAGCTGTGTCCATTTCCGTTAGTATTGCAATTATGCAAACACACCTATACACAACTTTGCATAGGCTTACAAACACATTTCCCCCTTCAATCCACTGTCCCACCTTGTGAAGTCAAGGGATTTGTAAGTTTAATATGTGCCGAAGTCAACATATTGACTAACAGACATGTACAAATTTTTCTCAGTATTAGATACTATGGGATAAATGTAATAGTCCCGTGAGAGGCTGCCTGATGTTTTATAGCAGTAGTCATTTCAAAGATAAAACCAGGTTGATTTTGCCTTTTAAATGACTGCTACTTTAAAACATCCGGCTGTCTTGCATAGAACTCGCCAATGCCTGCAGTCTTCAGGTTATTACATTCACCCCAAATGTCTTATTAATTTTGGTCATACAGTATGTGTAGTAAAATTATATTTGTGTCACTGTAGATTACACTATCTTATTGCAGAATGTATTGTTCCATATTTCATTTGCTAATTGCTCTTGTAACTTTAAGTACTGTATGTAAGGGAGAACATAGTGGTATCTACGAATTTCATTTATAACAAATGGGGCCTGATACACAGGTGCACACTAACTGCATGCAGTTGGCTGATGTTGGACATACTCAGTGGCAAACGCAGGATTTCTAGAGGGGGGTTTGAAAATGCTTCATTTTAGAGTTAGTGTGACCAATCCATGAAGAGGGTAGAATTAGTACTTAACCAGCTTTAATATGCGTCATACAAAGTATATTGTGTGTCATAATTCCAGCATATACAGGACCAGCAATCACAGTAAGACATGAAATGTGGCAGTAAGCCATCCTGCCTGAGCTGAATGTTTGTTTTTTATTTTAGATGTGTGCACCATTCCAGAGCATTGGAGCAAGTCTGGGGGAGCAGCAGAATAACCTAGCGCTGCCCTTGACATATATGTACATACTGAGCTCTATAGCAGCACATCCCTAACAGTGAATGTTTTCCAGATGTCCTAGTTGGTGCACAGGTTATTTATTACTGACTGATGCATGTTAAAAGAATCACAGGTGGTGCTAATTATTTCATTTGTGATACTGTGAAGAACATGCAGCACTAGTAAAATTCTATTACATTACTATTTCTATTGTGGTCATGGTGTGGGCTGGGGAGGGGGGTTTCCAGGCAGATGCCTTTGATACTGCCTTTGATACTGCACATTCCAAGTTGCACTGTGCAATGCTTCCCAATAGTTACTGCATGGAGACACAGAATGAATTTGGACGTATGAGCTGTGGATTTCAACGGATGTTCCTGGGAGGTTATAAGGAGGTGGCTAGCCAGGTGTGGGAGCCAGGTGTGGGCTTATCGCTGACCACAACTGTGACTAAGGAAGCAGTAAAGCTGGCACAGAAAGCCATATTCTGATGGAGAGGTTGCACCTGCCTTAGGGCAGGTTAGCATCATTGCATGTGGGTGTCTTAGTATGCTCACATTCATTTGTGACATTAGCATAAAGATGCAGCTGTGGCAAAAAACACATCTATGTCTTTATGCACCTTTGAATCAGGCCGATTGCTTTACACCAGAAGGGTTAACCTACTTTCCACTCTGGAATGACATACACTATGTCACATTCTTTGAAGTGAACTGATAGGTATGATAATTAGCACATGTATTTTGAGTTCCGTTTTCATGGTCTGCTTTTTAGCTGTTCTATTGTTGTGTTAATAGAAATAGAAATTGGTTATGCAGGCTCAATATGGAAATATAATGTCATGCTTGTAGTAATGCAGAAAAAGATTCCACACAATGCAAACAGACTCCAGCCAGTATCGAATACATTTGAGTAAAAATCAAGTACAGTTTACCTGATTGTAATTATTATTAACATGACAAGCCAAAAGAAAATAAGACAAAGCACATTGAAAGCCTTTGATTCACATGCAGTTTCCCATTTGTGTCACGGACATTTTTAGTTTATCTTATTATTCTGAGTGGACATTTGGCTAGATTCAGAGATGTATGCAAACCCAATCATTTGCGTACATATCAGATGGCGGGGTGCACTGTGCATGTACATAAGCCATTCTGCACATGTGCAGAATCAGTCTTGTGTGATGGCTTGCAGTGTCCCCTAATCCACAGTCTGATTTTAAAGCGAGGGTAATTTGGGGTTGGGAAGGAGGCGGCACTGGGCAGCATTCACATCCCTGCTTCTGGGAGTGCTATCTTTGGAAACAGATTTACTGGC